>JAVANC010000004.1:28759204-29959204 GCA_033319125.1 Parnassius glacialis | reverse complement strand
GATCACAAACTGCAGACTTCCCGGAACGTTGGTGCTTCACGTCAGCTGTGTTCTTTTACGCTGGTTTTATTGATCGTTTTGTTTGCCCTATATATGAGAGACCACATTCACAATCAAGCTTATACACTCCTGCATCTTGTAGAGTAAAGCACCCGAAACGTCGGGAATTAATATAATTAAGATAAATTAATTAATTAATTCTCCTCTAAACTCCGAAAAAGTAGTTTTATTCAATGTGTAGTGTTCGCGTAAATATAAGAAATCATTATGTAAATCAATATGTCGTTTAATAAGTTCCAGTAAAACTTTCATCCCCAATTTTGTTACAGGTATAGGATTCAAAAAAGCAACAAGTGGTAGTTTACTGGTCAAGTTGGTCTGGAATGTCAAAATGAAAAACACGGACAATAAAAAAAAATACGGATAGTGCAACAAACATATACGATCGATCGTGCATACATAAAGTGGCCTACTATAACGAACCCTTAAAAATAAAAAAAAATTACGTAAATATAACTGTAAATAATAAATATAATAAAAAATAAATGTAATTTTAACGTGTAGTGCACAAGCGCTGTAACAGAGTATTTTAATTACAGAGAAGTCTTACTTCTTATAATTTGGGTAAAAAATGAAGAATCAAAGAGTGAGATCGTCTTATTTTGCGCATAAGAAAGAAAAATCTAATATGTTAAGAAGTTTATCGCAAGGAATTATTTTGTATTATATAATATTTTATGTTTAGCGTTAAATAGTAAAAACACAATTTTATATACTTCACAGAATTTATCTCGAAATTACGGCAAATGCTTAGTGAAATAACAACACTACTATTAAAAAACCAATTTTAAAATAATTTTAACTAGTTATTTACATAAAATCTGCACAGGACAAACGAGTAGTGCTGGAAGAGTACGCGTAAACAAATAAAGATAGTCGCTATTCTTAGGCTAGTGGTATTTGAATGCTTTAGCTATAAGAATAGGAGATAGGCTCAGTTGCACGACACGACAACTATACAAATAATTTGTCGCTTTGTACAAATGTTGGCACAAAAGACCATCCATTACATCATGATGTCGCCACACTATGTCACACTATGTATAGAAAAAAGACGCATAGAGATGGATATTTAAACGGTGATTCTCACCACCATCCTTCACAGTTACCATGGGTAAATAATCTTTGTTTCAGAGAGCACGAGGGATCTGTGATAGTAAACATCTAGACGTCGAACTCGGGTCTATCTTCGGGGTCCGCGTTTACGTCACAGTGAACGAGTGAAGCCACCCACAGTCGAGCGTGTTTTTTTTTTTTTTTTTGTAGAATAAGGGTGACAAACGAGCACACAGTCCACCTGGTGGTAAGTGGTTGCTGCGGCCCATAGACATCTACATCTATCCTCTATTACAAATCAAAATGTAGATGCGTTGTCACCCGTGAGGACTAAGATGGAATGCCTCATTTCCAGTAATTTTCAGATTTCCAGTAATTGTCAGAGGTCACTGACAAGATTGGCTAAATCTTGAAGCGCGTTTCCATTAAAATATACTTCAAGCCTTTGAAGATTAGTCAGTTTACCATCAGTCAAGTGTAATATCCCTCCTGCAAGACGCAGGAGTGTACAAGCTTGATTGTGAATGTGGTCTCTCTTACATAGGATAAACTAAAATATCAATAAAGATCCACGTTAAAAGGGTGTGAAGAATGGACGCTCCGCGAAGTCTGCAGTCTGTGAACACGTACAGGATCGCCCCCGTCACTACATCAGATTTGATAGACCACAAATCTTTGCTAAAGAACACCGATTCCTTCTAAAGATGTTTCGCGAAGCTATTGAAATTAAAAAACTTCCTAGGCTGGGTGCTATCATCTGCTTGGGATTCTATAATTAATAAAATTAAATTCCAACCCAAGCATACATCTGCAAGACTTCAAGATATAAGTTCATACTGCGTAGATCGGAACAAAAATTAATAATTATTAATCTGGAGGTAGCCGTGATTAATATTGGGACGTCAAACTTCTGTCCCCCCGTGACCATAGGTGCTGTAAAGTGCTCGAAACGTCGGGATTATAAAATATGTTAAAATATGCGAAAAAATCCGTAAAAACAAGTTTTATTTAAATGAGTAGAAATCATTGCAAAGTAAAAAAAAAAATTGAGAAAGATCACTCTTATTCAATTATAAAGCGATTATAACGGTTTCTTTAGCAGCATCATCCAAAGGTGATATAGCATGTAAGAGCGTTAATAAAAAGTTGTCTATAGAAGTGTAGCGACGAGATGGGCCGAGATCTTAGCAGCTCCGTCGTAAAAGAAACATTATATTAAACAACGACGTAAAACATTTTATAACCACGCACATAATTTATGTTTATAGATGAGCAGTTACATTAAGTGTTTACTAGGTCGACCAAGAGTTCTAAGGCGTAAAATATCCACTTTTATGATTTTTTAGAGATGTTTCTTTTATTTACATCACGGCTCACCACATTCGAAAATATTTATAGAGATTTAAATCGTGTAAACTATATTTCAATTTATAAGTTAGTTCTGTTGCATGAATAAATTAAAAATTGCTCATCAGCTCGTAAAATTTTGTTAGGTATCAATAACGTATGTACCTATAGTCCGTTCGCGTTAAGAAAATAGTGAGTCATCAGTGCAACTACAGGGTAAAGGTGTATTCACAGTGGAGTAAAAATTCTTTATTTTTTCCAACATTTATTTAAGTTTAATGGAAACAATTTTCTTAAAATTACTTAAATCACTAATCAGTATCGCTAAATTCTCCAGTTACATTAATTATTAAAGAATTTTGTTCTGCAAGTTCCATGATGTCATCCAAATTCCACATGGTATTTTCTTCGCGTATCACATGGTCGCAGCACTTCTTCCATCGATTAGCGTCTATTAATGCTATTGCGTCATCTAATAATTTTTTTATGTCACTCATTTTGAACGTGGAGTTATTGGCACCAACATAATTTTTTATTTCGGCCCAAACCAATTCAATTGGACTAAGATTGCAATGGTAAGGCGGTAGGCAAAGAATTGTAATGCCATTACTTTTGGCAGTCTCATCTATTAAATATTTATTATATTGTACTGACTTCAACTGGTCACTGTGAACTCGACTTTCTAATTTCTTGCATTTTAATTGACTGCGGGGCGTGGCCAGGTCCGCGGACAACGATGACTCACAATTTTCTTAACGCGAACGGACTATATAAATATGAGTATGTATACAGGTTGTCCCGAAACTCAACGTCAAACGGGTACGGGGTGATAAGCTAGGTTGTACCAGTTCTAGCAAAAATAAAAAGTCCAGTTACATGGCTAAGTGATAATAGGTATACTTTTGAAAATGTTGAATATCACATATTTAGGTACTGTGATCACAAATTTCTAAATTTTTCAGTGTTTTTTTTAATGTAAGCCTAAATAACTATGCTATTGATTGCAGTTACAAATCCAATAATATTGTAATTTTAATACAAAAAAATAAAGTTTAATTAAGTCATGGTTTAAAACGTTTTAACACATAACTTTTACTCCTTGGTTTTTAGAAAAAAGTTACTATACCATCATAGGCAAGTTGTTTTAAAAAATGGCCCATATAATTAAGATTTCAAAATGGTGCAACACTCGCTACTCATCTTTCCATAAAAAATATCACGACGATTATCAACAATTTAGAACATAAAAAACTCGAACAACAAAATATCGCAGCATGATAATGATGATGCCTTATTGTCGTACTATGGCAAAAGTTAACAATAATGAAACACTTCGGCACAAATACAGGCGGCTCTCCGTCGCCTCAGAAAAGATCTTTTCACTAATCGTGCGTATCACCTTGAGTTTATTTCCTCTGCTGCTTCGTTCTTCGGCATCTACAATTTGATTCTTAATCGAGAATAGACGTATATGTTTATGGGCCACATCATCCACTTACCAAGTGAACTTTGTGGCGTTTGTTATTCTAGAAAAAAGTGTCTCGCAGCTTTGGCGCTACTGTCCCTGGCCATTCTGGGTACCTTTCTACTAAATGATGACCGACATCTATGAGCCATGAAATTTTACTGGCAATTTTCAGTCATCTTACAACTACCACGAAAGAAATGACAACCAATATCAATAAATCTAATTTTAATTACCTACTCCTGAAACCGTAATAATTTATACATATTATGATGTAATTATTTTCTTCACTTCTTTGTTTATTTTTTTAAACGTTTTCAACGTGTGTGGTCTAGATACTAAGATTTTCTCCTACATCTTGTTGTTTTTTACGTACTTAAATTATTGTATATTAATAAACAGCCAAATCAATGAAAGGTCTTTTCAAACTATACAAGTATTAAATAAGCGTTCCACCCAGGAATCGAGCCGGTAGCCAATAACACCATTACTAAACTTAGCGACTGTTCTATCAAGTGATGGTCTTTTTATTACTTAGCCCTATAAGTAACGGAGTGTATTCATAAAGCCCGGTCAATTTAATTATTTCAATACTTTTTATCACATTGCCTACTCATATAGGGCATTATTCATATTGCCGGGGCATTATGAACAATTAATCAGTTCGTCCATAGCATATACATTATACACATAATATTTTTACAAACTTTAATTTAACTTGCAATGTTTTTAGAGTCAAATCTTACAACTGAATTTTAAAGCAGTTATCTCCGACCGATTGAAATGAAATTTTGCATACACGTTTAAGCTACGGCCAAACTGACGCGATTCGCTCGCGCCGAATGCGTTAGCTAACTTGTATGGAGGTGTTCACATTGGCGCGAATATTCGTACGTGCTGCAGCGAAATATACGCGAGATAGTGCCTGATTTTTCGAAATACCGTTGAACCTTAAATTTATTTTACAAAAAGTAAAAGAACACAAGATTCTATACGACCTCAGCCACGAAGACTACAAAAATAGGAAAAAAAAAGATAGGGTATGGGAAGTATTATTATAAACAATGGTAGAGCCACGCGGCAGCTTTTGCTGTCGCACGGATGGGCCGGCTCGAACCGGGGTGGTACCACGACCTCACAGAATACCAGCGTGAAGTAGAGGTTTACCTCTGCGTTTCGCTTGGTGAGTGCAGGTGGCCGGAGGCTCTTTTTACTGGAAATGAGGCATTCCATCTTAGTCCTCACGGGTGAAAACGCATCTGCATTTTGATTCGCAAACGAGGATAGATGTAGATGTCTATGGGCCGCAGCAACCACTTACCATCAGGTGGACTGTGTGCTCGTTTTTCACCCTTATCCTATAAAAAAAAAAGAATCGTACAAAATAGCTTTCCGCATATTTTGTTCGATTCTTAATAAAACTTCGTTAGAGCATTCTTCCGGCATAGGAAATTATATATGAAATCTTTTTTTATCTTTTCGTAATGTAAGTATCAAACTGTGAAACTCTCTATAAAACAAATTCTATGCGTTGTACTCAAGCCTATGATCGCTCAGCTCATGAACCGATTTTCTTTTCTTCCTCACATCCTTAGATATTTCTTCAGTTAATGCTAATAAAAGCAAAACCCCAGAGTCAATATCAAAAGACATGTTTTCCTATTGAGAAACCAAAACTAATGACGTGCGGGATTCGCCTCAGTTTGGGAGGCTAAGCGAGCGAGCGAATCGCGCAGATTCGCGTCCCGCGTAAAATACGCCTCGGTTTGGCAGAAGCTTTAGTTTGGATGATAAATGACAATGTATGGTTAGTGTGTGTGTGTGTGTGTGATAAGTGACGTCAAACTAATTTCAATATGGCGTACTAGTTATTTTTTATAGTATATGAATATCAAGGCTTTGTGGCGTTGCAATAGCGACTATATCTTAATCCTGTCATCAGCACAACATGACATTGCAATGTTGTAACAATGACAGAAAACATTAATAAGGAAAGTGATTTATCATAAATTTGATTAAGAATATGGTACTTTCAATTAAATGGATAATTCAATGGAAAGTGTAGGAAGTACACGGCATAAACATAAATTATATAAATTAACCGCCTACGTGGGTCGGAGATTTGCATCACTGTAGATTTCGTGTGAGCATCTGGAAAATAACTTCTTGTAGTTAAAGCGATTTATTTAATCAAGATATCATAAATTCACAGTTCCCTGTTAAGCGACTACTAACCTTAAGTGCCGTGTGGTAAAGGCGTAAGAGAATTCACAGAGTCGATTGAGAGAAATTGAAATAGGAGATGGACAGCAACATCTTCCTGATAAGAACGCAATAATAATAATTAAAATTGCTGTTGCCAACCCGCCTGGAAGGCGTGGCAACGATGGCAAACCTACGGGGTAGGCCAATGTTTAGCAGTGGACGTCACGAGCTGTAATTAATGATAATGAATTAAGGAAATTTAATTTTAAATCCTGTTGCACAGTTTTATTTTATCTTGTTCGTATTTATGATGCATGTTAGGTCAAAACATTTGGTATATTAAGATAAGATTAAAACTATAGTACTTTTCACGTCGACGTGTAATGTATTGATAGAATTTAACCATGACACTTGATATCTATCTCTATTAGTACCATCAGTAAAGACAAAAGGCGCAAAATTCGTAATCTGAAATATTAAACAGCAATTTATCGCTTTATCTAAACACAGGTTAAATCAAACATATTTTGAATATGGCCTTCCATTACCATAATGCATTAGTAGAACATATATTACGGAAAAATATTGCATTTAGGAATTTAACATAAAAAAACATTATGAGTACAATTATATCATCCACTTATAAATCGTATCTAATATTTATCAAAATTTTTATTCTATAAAAATAATAAAAATGATATAAAAAGTAAGGAATTCAAAGACAAACAAATCACATAACTGCGGTACTAATAATGATACTAGTGAATTATCTTTACATATAAGCGAATTATTTTTAGCGTCTATTTAGACGTATAGTTACGCAAACAACACATTGCGCCACACAAATAAGAAAATATAAAAAAGTAAGAGAAAGCTTAACTAAGGTAATTACTATATAAAAGGTTTTGAATTAAGATGTCAATCAAGAGCTCATGAGTGAAGTAGCAAAAGCTTATGTACACATATATTATGTAGATAGCAAATAACCATTAAATTTATTCTAGGCACCAATTACTATATTATTAATTCCATATATCGGTATTTACGTTACGTTTGCAGTTAAGCACTTTATCGTGTACAAAGATACAGGACCAAATTGAATTATTTTATTAAAAGTATTCATTTAAAAGTTAAACATAATACTTTGGATTCGTTTAATTCAAACAACATTTAAAGGGGGATGAGTCGCTCGTGTCCGTAGGCTTCGACCACCTAACCCTAGGCCCACCCTACACGTGTCCCCCGGGTGGTAGTAAACGAGCGACAAAGCCGATACGATAGACTCGGCTTCTCGCCGTATGATAGCGGCGTAAAATCTACCACCGCTTAGTTCGCACCATGAGCCAACAAGTAAAAGAACTGGCCTCGAGTTACCGGCGACCCTTTACTGGGGCAGGGGTGCGAAGAATCTTCGGGAGAAAAACCGGCGACGAGGTTCGCCACCCGTAACGTCCTATCTACCAGAGGAGCAAAAATTGGATTGCGGAGGCCCGTCTGGCTACGCTGAATGTATGTGGAGCAATGAATGATAAGATGGATAAAGTATGCGAAATGATGAACGATAGAGGAATAGATGTGTTATGTGTAAATGAGACGAAACGAAAGGGAATAGATGTCATTGCATATGGCATGTATACCGCTTACTGGTCTGGTGTAGACGAGACCAAGCTGGCACGCCAGGGAGTCAGTGTCATCCTTTCAGAAAGAATGGGTCAATGTGTGAAAGAGTATGAATATGTAAGCCCAAGGCTGCTGTGGATACGAATGAAGGTGGGCTTAAAGAAGTTGTTTGTGTTAGGGATGTACGCCCCAGATATGTCTAAGCTCACTTATATCCCCGTGAGCAGTTTTGGGACATGGTAAGGCTGGTGTTGATGAAATGTAAGGAAAATGAAAATATTATTATGTTAGGACATTTTAATGGCAAGGTTGGGGTGAGGAGGTCTGGTTATGAAAGGATATTAGGAACGTTTGGAGATGAAAATATAAATGAGAATGGTGAAGACCTCCTCACTGTATGTGTGGAGAAGAATCCTTTTGTGTCGAACACTTTCTTACGCCATAAGAGGATTTACATGTATATATGGGAAAGAGGGGATGATAGAAGCATGATAGATTTCATAATTGTGGATGAAAGAATGAGGAGCGCAATGGTAGATACAAGGGTTTACCGGGGATCCAACGTAGGAATGGATCATTACTTGGTCTTTTGCCGAATTAATGGTCTATCCAGGCGTAGGCGGCATCGGACATCTGTGTCTACCACTGCGTTAAGGCGTATAAGAATATAGAGGTTACAAAAAGGTGTGAAAGAGAAGTATAAATGTAGACTGAGGGAAAATATAAGTAGTTTCAATGAATTATGTATGAATGACTGGAAGACTGTATTCAATAATGTTAAGAAAGTTTTGGTGGATGCAGCCACCGAAGTATATGGTGTAAGTAAGAGAATGAACGAAAGGAAAAGCAATACATTTTGGTGGGACGATGAGGTTCGGATGGAAGTTGAAGCAAAGAAGAGAGCATGGCTAGATTTACTAGCAACCAAAGCTTGTAATTCTGGCGGTATGAATGATAAGATTGAAAAAAAATGGCAGATTTTAGACGTATAAATAAGAGAGTAAAAGAAGTTGTTGAAAGGAAAAAGCAAGAAAGGACGGATAAGAATGGTAGAAGGATATCTGATAACTTCCAGGCAAATATTATTCTGGAAACTCGTAAGAACTGCCAGGGGAAATTCAAAACAGCCTAGAATGAATGCTATATGAGACGAGAATGGCTGCATGCTGAATGATGAAGTTTCGAATTTAAAGAGATGGAAGGCATACTTTGAAAGCGTGTTTAAGAGTGATGTCATCTGAATTAAGTGAAACAGAAATTCCGAAAGAAGTGGAGAGAGGTAGGGAGATAAATGTAGATAGAATAATGAAAGCAATGAAAAGCATAAAAGCAGGTAAGGCAGCCGGATATGATAGAGTATCACTCGGAATGCTAAGGGCTGGAGGGGGGTGTGGTTGCAGGCAGCACCTTGTTATTTTATGTTGGGAACTGAAGTGGATACCGGAAGACTGGTGCAAAGCCGTTATAGTCCCAATATATAAGGGAAAGGGGTCACAGCGGCACTGTAAAAACTACCGTGGTATCAACTTGCTTAGCATTGTGGGTAAACTGTATGCTAAGGTATTATTTGAAAGAGTTATGGAAGAAACTGATGGAAAAATTTGGGATGTACAAGTTGTATTTAGAAAGGGGATGGGGTGTACGGATCAAGTCTTTTCCATGCGCATGGTTGCGGAGAAGTTTTTGGCCAAAAACCAGAAGGTTTTTTGTGCGTTCATGTACTTGGAAAAGGCTTATGACAGAGTGGACAGGAATGTGTTATGACAAACACTGAACTCATTTGGGTTGAGCGCTGGTTTGATACAGGCATTAAGGTCTCTTTATAGGGACTCTAGTGCTTGTTTCAGGATCAACGAGGTCTACTCGGACTGGTTTGGCATTCAAGAAGGTGTCAGACATGGCTGTGTAGCTTCCCCGTGACTGTTTAACCTATTTATGAACAGTTGTTTGCAAACTTTGAAAATGGAAGAATATGGGTTGAGAATGGGTGAGTTAACGGTCAAATGTCTTTTGAATGCCGATGATCAAGTCATATTTGCATCGTCGGCGGCCGAGTTGAAAATGATGGTTACTTTAATGAACTGGTCATTAAAATAAAGGGGTATAAAAGTGAACACATGTAAGACGAAAGTGATGGTTTTTGAAAGAGAAGAAAGTAAAATGTTATGTGAAATAAGAATAGAAGGGGAGTTGATTGAGCGAGTGGATGAGTTTGTATATTTGGGATGTTTATTTAGCAGGGATGGTAGATATGATAAGGATATGGAACGACGAGTGGACGCAGGAAATAAGAGTGAATGGGGCTCTACACGCTATTGTGAGGAGTCAGAATGTGACGAATAAGGTACGTATGGCAATTCATAATGCTGTGTTAGTCCCTACTTTAATGTATGGTAGTGAAAGTTGGGTCTGGCAGAAGAAGCATGAGAGTAGAATAAATGCTGTAGAATTGCGGTCATTAAGGAGTATGCTAGGGCTGAATCTAAATGACAGGGTGAGAAATAGTATGAAAAGAGAAAAGACCAGGATTAAGAAAGGTATGCTTCGGTGGTTTAGTCATGTAGAAAGAATGAACGAGGAAAGAGTGACAAAACAAATTTATGTTGCAGAAGTGAACGACAGAGTCGGGAAGGGACGCCCTAGACGAAGGTTCATCGACCAAATCAGCGATATATTGAAAATGAGCCAGATTAGGAGTACCCTTAACCAACAAGCATGTATGCGCAGATATATGGATGTAAAGGAGGCTAGAGAGGTGTGTCAGGATCACGCCAAATGGAAGTCCGTAGTTTCTGCCTACCCCTCCGGGTGATAGAGGTGAGTGTTTGTGTTGTGTATTGTTTGTCAGTTATAAGGACAAGGTTGCAATGCATTGCAGTTTTTTATAGGATATTATTAAGATTATGCCAGAAAGCTCAGCGAATGAATTACTAAAGTAGGTCACATTAGTTGGGTACTTTGGACACTGATAACAAAGCATTTTTAATATTAAAGGTATTAAAAGCTAATAACAGATAAGCTGAAGGAAACAGAACGTTTATAAACCTAAAACGTCAGTGTGATCAATGTGTCGATCCATCTAGATGTTTTTAGTGTATACTAGGTGATACCCGCGACCTCGTTTGCGTTGCTTGATATATTAATAAAGGATTCGATCCTCTCAACACACATCACTGAACATGTAGTGCTAATAAAAATCATCGTTTCTTAAAACTATCATGACCTTATATTAAATGGAGATATCGCAATATTTTTTTTTAGATAAGGGCCAAGTGTCTAAGATATAAAACTTAGAAAACCTAATTGAAATCTATCCAGTAGTTTTTCCGTGATGCGCGTACAATTGCAAACCTCTATAATTTTATTTATATCGAAAATTTATGAATAGGGTTTACGGATTACTTTGGATATAATATTTGTGTAGCATGGTTATTTTATGCATCCTTTTTGTATAACAAATCGTCTACTTTAATTGGATACGATAATAAGAATTCAATTTCAATCAATCCTATACAAGGTACATAATAAGTCATAATTTTTGTATTTGTTACAAAAGTTTCAACCCAGAATAGAATATAATAGAATATTTTTTATTCAATATTGACTTCATGTAATTCTAATTGAAAGTCATTTTTAACTTTAACCACTGGTTCGGAAAAAAACTGTCCTAGGGATAAACCAGCAAGAAACCCAGCGGGACTTTTTTTAAAGCATAACTTACAATATAATATTTATACAATTGTTATGAAAACATTTAGAAACAGCGTGGTAGCGATTCGATAGTAAACGCCTAGTGATCGATTCATGCGGATTGCGTAGATTCTGCTACAGGATATGGCATTCAGATTGATAACGGAAACCGTGCTACGAGAAATACGATTCAATATTCTGTACTAGTAACGCTAGTAATACGAAAGGAAATATGTTTCTATGATACCCGTACCATGCAAATCGATTTTGTATAATGAAAGCTTTGCAATTCCGTTATGACCGGTTCTTTAAATTATGGAATGATAGATTGCTTTTGTTTTATCATATTTTCAATGTCAACATTTAAAAACAATGTTTTTTATTGTGAATTTACTGGTCAAATTGCATTACGACGAGGTACATGTGTACGTACACGCACGCTTATGGCCATACCAAGATATACTGACTGAGTGCAGTGCTGTTGTGTTTGCCGAGTGTAAAGAACTGGATATCATTTTTACTAGTATCAAGGCCATCTTAGTCCTCAGTGGTGACTACGCGTCTGCATTTTGATTCAGAATCAACGATAGCCGTCTATGAGCCACGGCATCCATTTATCATCACGTTAACTGTGTTAAAACTATCTAGTATAATAAAATGCGAAGCTAATATGCAGTTTTAGCAAAGAATGTACTGGGTTTGGTAGTTTTTATATAACAAGAAAATTGGTACTGTACAATGTCATAATTGTGTAGGTATTCAACTTGATTAAGGAACGTTTTTATTAAATTTTGGATTAAATACGTAATATGAAACAATTTGCAACTTTTGTTCTCTAATATTGTGAGCAATTCCTTTTATTTATACTAGGTAATATATAATAGTGAGCCTATATTATTTATAAACAACAATGTGTTAGCTCAGACAGAGGGACTATTATCTAAAATAGGGTAATAGTAGTTTTTAGGCGCGTCTTCTGCATAGAACTTAAACAAAAAAACCCTGCATATCTTATAGCAGTGATAATAGTGTTTTTAAGCAAGTAGTCAATAGTCGAAAAACCTCTTTAAACACAGTTTTTTTCACTGTGATCTCAGGACTATAGTTCTGAGATCACAGTGAAAAAAAAGCGACTTGGGGAATCGCTGTAAATAAACATTGAAGATCTATTAATTTCACTTTATTCTTTAACACTCAGTTAAGATGTAAAATATTGTTGATTAAAAAGAAACACTAAAATGGATTCTGCGTCAAAACTTTAAGAAAGAAAGTGAAATGTGAGGAACTCTTTTGTATACACTTGCAAATCAAAAAGTTATGAGGCAACCTTTTTTGTAACCGTGAAACCTAGCAACTATGCCATTTTTGGAAGGACTTAAAAAATTAGGACCAATTTTCCAACAAAAAATGTACTGTCATACTGGGCGTCAATGTTAAATGTAACATTATATTCTTCATATATTTGGTACTTATTAGTGATTTAAACAAACAATAACATTAAATAGACAAAGTACTAAAAGAAATGGCAAAGTTAACCTCATTTGTGGCAACTTTGCCATCGGGGTTTATAATGAAAATAATAGGATGTGACTTCAAGGCTGAAGGTAAGTTTACCTCATAATATAATACACAATACTCAGAGTTATGATTTGCTCCTTTAATTGTGTTGTAAATAGCAAAGTTTACTCTTGTGGCAAAGTTGCCATCCCATTTTTCAATATTTCATACAAACTTGAAGATATGTATTAGGGTTGTAAAAAATCTTAATTACGTACTTTACTTCAATTTTTTATTTCAATATTTTCACAACAACTTTTAGGAGGTATGCGTTTTTCTAATTAAATTCTCAATAATTATAAATAAATAAACATATGAATAATTTTCTTTGCTAGAGTCATTGTCACTATCAAGAAATTCAACTTTTCGCCTTTTCGTCAGCTTTATGCTTTTATTAGACAATTTCCGTTTCTCTAATTGTGTATTATTATTATTATTATTAAGTTTTCCTTCACCTATTGTAATACCAGTTGACGATTTTTGACAAATGTCAAAATTTAAATCCATTCTGTTTAATGTTATTGGACCATATTGTGACAAGTCAAAACATTTTTTTCTTTAGTGTATTTTTAACGTCAGGTAATATAGTTACTACTTTGGAGACCCATTTTTCTAAAGTGGTATCATTTTATTAACATCAGGATTTGTTTTATAAACAACCTAAATTTTGATTTCCAACAATAGCAAAACTAGTTAAGTTAAGGTATAAGTAAGCGATTAAAATGACACTGTTCTTTGGGTGCAAATAATATTGATACTCTAAGTTGAAAATATGAAAAATACTAAAAAGTAATAATATTATTAATACCCAACAACGCAGTAAAATAATATAGATTTTTCTTTTCTTTTTCTTTTAATACAACGGAACCGATTAAATGCCAATCGATTCATTTTTATTAAAAATATAATCGGTCCAATAGTCTGCTATGGTGAAACATCTATACAAAGATACAAACATAGATTTATAATTTGAATCGCCATAGTCGGGTCAAAATATAAACTAAAAGTGACAACACTTGGTTGTAGCAAAACATGGCAAAGTAACCGTCACACTGTGAAATCACTAGTATGGTAACTTTGCCAAGTTAGTTTTATAGACAAATATTAAGATTACTATATTAAAAACGAAATATTACGTTTCCTAACCATGAATATTACGTTATTACAAAGATTTTTAACAGTGGTAGAGCCAGGCGGCAGCTTTTGCTGTCGCATGGATGGGCCGGCTCGAACCGGGGTGGTACCACGACCTCACAGAATACCAGCGTGAAGTAGAGGTTTACCTCTGCGTTTCGCTTGGTGAGTGCAGGTGGTCGGAGGCCCTTTTTACTGGAAATGAGGCATTCCATCTTAGTCCTCACGGGTGAAAACGCATCTGCATTTTGATCTGTAACAGAGGATAGATGTAGATGTCTATGGACCGCAGCAACCACTTACCATCAGGTGGACTGTGTGCTCGTTTTTCACCCTTATCCTATATAAAAAAAAAGATACAGGTATGTACATTCAGTATTTCAACTAAAATCCACAAAAGTTCTGGAGCACTGAAAAAGGTGTTTAAGTCGCCGGCACAATTTCGCGGTCAAATAAAATGTCAAAATTTACTCTGATATTGCCATATTGAAAATAATGCTGTTAGTTAGTTATTAACTTTTCATACAAAAAATTACAAATCTTAAAAAACGTTACGTTTTCCGGGTTAATCGTATTTTTGTACCAGTACGCCACTGATGGCTAAGTTACCTTCCATTGGTAAAGTTGCCAGACTTGACTGACCTCTTATAGCTTTTGAGGTAACCAAACATTTAAAAACCATTTATTTATTACTAGCTTTTTGCCCAGATGCGTCACTCACGTCCAATTAGTAAGGTCCAGACAGTCATGCACCCACGCTTGTTACGAGATCGCAAATTACGGGGAATTCAGGCTATCATATGGAAACTTTCTCACACTTCGAAATGATAATGATAGCAGATTTTAAGTTAGGCTAACGCCTTTTGAATAGTAAAATTCGCTCTAAAAGTCTTTTCACTTCATACTCCAACACATTAATTCGCCTCCATTTTCTGTTACAGCTGTATGATTGCAGAATTTCTTGCCTCTACATAACGGCGTACTCAATCACTTTTTCCCTTGAAAAGTTTACTCACTACGCTTATTATTTGGAACTCTGATATTTTTCTCCCATCGTACTTCCCATATTTTCTTGTTTCTTTCCTACTTTACTCAAGTATCAACATCATTGTGTGTTTTTTCTTTAATTTATTTACACCTTGCCATTCGTTGTGAACAATTATTTGTGTAATAAAGTTATCACAAATACAATTAATTGTATTTTTGATGACCTTATTATATAATATACTAGCAGCCCAAAATAAAATAAATTGGGAAGAAAGTGCACACAGGAACAGTCAACTTGGCACCGTTGAAGGGACTATATTGTTGCCCAAGTTTTGATGGAATCAAAGGCTTCCTCATAGTGATACAAAAGTAAAGACAAAGTGGCAGATTGTACTCTTCAGTCTTATATACAATTTGTTTATGTAAATACTGTTAATATGATATCTCACTCACATAATTTTAACATATACAACTACAATTTTTTATATCATGAGCTTTGTTATTGTGATGGTGGTGTCAGCAACATCCAAACAATAAGCAAAATGATGGGATTTATGATCAAGACTTTTTCATATTATTGTCTGCATATGTACCCAAATTAATTTTACATTGATATTATGTATACAAAAGGCTATTATTACATTCCATTAAATGTATTTTGTAACTAACTAACATTTCATAATATAAGGAAAACATAAATTTGGCATGAATTATGGATAGTTCGATATTATAATATAATGAGACATATCTTAATATGATATTAGTTAAGGGTTCAAAATCTATCAACTTTTACAATAATATTCTTGACTTCGTCCTCAATGCTTGATATATTAATTAATTAGTTATTTAATGGTGAAAATTAATAAGAAAAGTATAGAAAACTACAGGGAGCAATTGATCAAGGTACAACTGAACTGCATCAGGTCACTGGCGCAAATAATGCACGGCTGGCCCTAACTATATCATGAGGCAGAGGTAGAAAAGACTTCCCCTCTCCTACGCACAACCACTACACTGCTTGCCCCACCTCTCCGTGTTGAGAAATCAAACATCACTGAACACATAGTGCTTATAAAAATCATTGTTTCTTAAAATTTTAATAACTTTATATTAAATGAAGCCATTGCAATTTGTTTAGGGAAGGACCAAGTGTCTAGGAAATAAAACTTAGAAAACCTACATAATTGAAATTGATCCTGTAGTTTACCCGTGATGCTGCACAACTGCAAACCTCTATAATTTTATTTATTTATATAGATTTGTATTTATTTTATTTTAGCTGAGTTAATTATAAGCTTTAATGAATACTAGCATAATAATATGCCTTTAAAATAGTCTTAAAAAAGTCTAAAACTTGTTGCAAGTTTGAATTAATGCATTTTATATAAATATTAAGGATTCTATTGCCATAATATATATTTCATATTTACTTCATCACAGATAATAATTATAATATATTATTCCAATTTTTATCATCCTTTTTGTTGTAGGTTTTTGCAGCACTACTCTTATATTATGTTTAATAGTTGACCAGGTGAGAATGCCTTCTGGCACTAAGTCCACCAAATGCACTACTTTGTGCATTAATGTATATATAAATAAAAATTGCATGAAAACTTTAGTTAATTTATTATAGACTATAGGTTAATGAAGTATACAATTAAGTATAAAAAGAAACTGTATGAGACAGGTTTCACAACGAATAACCGAAGGTTTTCCTAGGAAATGCAGACAGCATCCTTAGTAGAGTAGGGATTAAAGTAATTTTAATGTAAATAAAGTCAATATTATTGATATAAGGATTTAAGTCAAACTAGTAGATAGATAATAAATATTTCTAGTGAGTGGAAAGTTATGTAGAACTGAAAACCCAAAAGAAGAAGTACATATTTAATGAATACATAAAATGTAAAGCATTTTTCTAAAAAAAAAATGAAAGATGGGAATAATGAGGTAAATCTGTTTAATAACTTACCTTGAAGTTCTTCAAACTCTTGATCTCATAAGCAAAAATCTTGACTTTTAGTTGGGTGGCTTGGATACATTTTTCATAAATATTCAGAAACTAAGTTTAGGCTACAATTTTTAATACATAAGCTACTTATTATTATGTACATTTCGCTTTTGTATACGTACTTAAAGAAATAGGAAGTTATGTTATGTTACATATTATGTCTCCTGCGATATGTAATCAAGTATCACAAAATCTTTCTTGACAAAACTGTGTTAACAACAAAGGAAGTGACAGAAGATTACGTAATAAAAACAATTAAGATGATATACACCTAACAAACAACGAGTTATTTACTTATTTTAAAAAAAGCAAGAAATTAAACGCGAAATATTATTGTTTTATTATTTTTTGTACCTACATAGCGAAAAATTCACATTTCACTAAGTATATTGTCTAGCACTCTGTAATGCACTCAAACACAGAATAATATTTAATATGAGACTCAAAGTAACTTATTCTAAGAGCATGTCTCTTTACTATTTATTGAAATTCAAAGTTGACAAGTACAATAATTCGTCTTCCACTGCATTTTGTAGACCTATGCGCCATATTTGCGAAGGTACTCTAGTGTTGCCACTACCTTCTTCTTAATAACTGGCTTTACGGCTCTGGGATATTGCCCTTCTGAGCCTGAAGTTACAATTTATTATAATAATATGAAGGATAATTATTATCCTTCATATTATACTGCTTCACAATATGTTGATGCGTCACATTGTGCAGCCCTCGGGAGATTTTGATGGCAACTTGAGTCAGCAGACAGCTGACGGTTGGCGATGGTATCTCAAGGTACCTAAGCAGAGAGGCACCTTATTTTGAGAATCAAATCACCATCAGAGCACTTCTTTCACAGTTTCCACTAATAGTTCACATGCGCAGACACTTAATACACAAAATCGCACCAGTTTTACATATCAATGTCCACTTCAAACCATTATTTAAACAATAATACAGGAGCAGCAAACCGCCGCCGGACAAGTTCCTGCCAAAACTCTGCCACTACCATGTTGACCTGTGCAAAGAGTATATAATCACTAAGTTTTAATGTAGTGCTGCATTTATAGTCAACCAAAAATACCTTTCGACTTTTCACATTAATCATTCTGCAATAACTTTGTACAAGCGTACTCTCAGGATTTAAAATAACCTTTTAAGTAAATCCAAAGAATTATGAAGTTATCTATCCTTCATTACAATAACATTATGCATTCTTTATCACTAAAATTTAAATTCAAATCTTTTCAACAAAGCCAAATGTAATTTTATTTAAGCATAATCAATTTTTATGCTTGACGTTGTTTCAATGATAAATCCTTATGCATCTTACCGTAGACTAGACTTTAAATTATTCAAATTCATGCTAATGCGAATAATCGGTAAAATATTCAAATAATCGAACCTTTTCCTCTTTGAAATTATTACTGGCTTATTTAAATCTTTGTTTTAGAGTTGCATAAATTATATGAATCATGAATTAAACAAGTCTATTTTTTTTATAATTTCTGTGAATCCCGTTGTGGCGAAGTTGCGAGTAAATATCAGCTGTGGCGAAATTCTGAGTAATAGTCATTGAGAACCGTTTGAAAAGTAATTGGCTTCCGACAAAAAAAAACACAAAATAATTATTCAGATATATGAATGCAAAGAATAACATTTCTAAGAGCAATTAAAAATATAACCAATTGAGACAACGTCATTTTCACTGATGAGACATGGCTAAACGCCAACCACATTGTGCCGACGACATAGACAGATGACACGTACGTGTGGCAAAAGGTCTCATAATTTGCCATGTGAGATTTTCTGGAAGAACGTGTGTAGAAATAAAACTACTACACGTGGGAAGACTGGGCAAAAGCGATGGAGAAAACAAAGAAAATCGGTATGAATGACTATGAAAGAGACATTCTTTTTAAATGCATTATAGAAAAACAAATAATAATTAATGTAAACAACGATAATGACGACGACAGCTGTAGAGGTCAGTGGCCTAATTTTAAAAATGTTTTAATCTATTTAAAGTGCATTACATTACAACGTACTCATTATATACTCTTTGCATTACATAATGAAAGCCATTACCGTAATATATTAGAATAATAAATCATAAAATTTAAAAGACTACATAACTCTAATCATGTTTGTCACAGAATTCATACTATAATAAATAGATTATTAATAATTTTTTCGTTCCTTTTTTATCGTATCGATATGTAGGTATACTTTGAATTCAATATTTTTTTTTTTGGAGTTTATGGCCTGGTATAGACCTTTAGGCCATTTTAATATTTCATTGAAAAATATTGTTGCCATATTTGTAGGTAAATCACAAAAGAGAACGGCTATGAGGTAAAAAAAAAACTAAATACAGCGAAACTAATAGTGATACCATATTACACATATATTTCATATAAATATAAATATTTATGTTATCACTTTTTAAATGGTCCATATTTCCTAGCATAATAATTAATACATCTGTATCACATGTCACTATTAGTATTTATTACACATATGGTAATACCTACCAAATTAAAATATATATATATGCTATGTTATATTTTTTATTTATGTTATAACTTATATAAGTTTAGCATCTGCTTTCATCACGCAGAGTAACCCCGAACATAGCCCTCTCCATAGCTCGCTGATCGACCTTAAGCGTCCTCATTCGGCCAGTAGTGAAGTCTCAGATTCGTAAGTCATCACTGGCAACACGCACTGGTTGTACAATCTAGTTTTCAGGTTTTGAGGTATACCTGACCAGAAGATGTATCGTATTTTCCCGAGCGCTGCCAGCCAAGTTGAATCCGTCGATTGACCTCTCGGTCGAAGTTGGACTTACCTAGTCGGACTTTTGTCCCAGATAAACATACTCGTATCTCATATAGGTGTGACATGAACATTAAACATGATCTTTGTTTTGTCCATGTTCATCTTACGACCTATCCGTTGGGAGGCACTATTGAGGTCATTGAGCATATTGCTTTGGTCCTCCAGCGATTCTGCCATAAGGACTATATTGTCGGCAAATCGAAGGTGAGTGATGTACTCGCCATTGACGTTAATACTTTCCAGTTCAGTAGCTTGCAACCTTCTTTCAATGAAGCAGTGGATAGTTTCGGGTATATAACGTCACCCTGTCTAACACCTCTCTGCAGTTGGATATGTTTCGTCCTCTGATTCTCTATTCGGATAGCCATCATAGCCCCTACGTACGAACACTTCAGTACTTCGATATACCGCCAGTCATCTTGGCACCGCTGAATGGACTGTAGCACCGCCAAACTTTAGACGGAATCAAAGGCTTTCTCATAGTCCATATGCGCAAGGCAAAGTGGCAGATTGTATTCTTCGGTTTTCTGTACATTTTGCCGAAGGGTATGTATATGGTCTATGGCAGGGGTCGGCAGCCTTTTGAGTCGGAAGAGTCACAAATTACAATTTCAAAATTTCAAAGTCTTTAAAGAGCCACAAAATTTTTTCTTGCCAAATAAAGTTTTTATATATATATATATATATATATATATATATATATATATATATATGTATATTTTTTTATATATTTTATATATATATATATATATATATATATATATATATATATATATATATATATCATATATATATTTAATATATAAAAAACTTTTTGGTCTTCAGACTGCCGATAGTTGTATGCCATATTTTATTAAACATAGAATTCTTACACTTCCGTCCTTATACATATTGAACATGGCTCTCTTTGTCAGAGCCAATCCTAATCTATTTCCGCGGTTGTTTGACAAAGTAAAGCGCAACCGTCGTGATGGAAGTAAATTGTGCTTGCAACAAGCAAGAACGGTTCTGCTAAGAAAGAGTGTAGTATGCATGGCGCCTAAAATCTATAATAAAATTCCTCAGAAGATAAATCACTGTACAACAATCTTTTTAAAAATAAATTCAAAAACCTTTTAATTGAAAAATGCTACTACACTGTAACTGACTTTCTTAATGATAAATTTTGACATTATATAATTACCTTATACATACATAATATACCTATAATTATAATTGTTGTAAGTAATTATTTCACTGACTTTGTATATTAACAGACTGCTAATGTTAAATGAAAACTAACAACCTAACACTTTAAATTTTACACACCGAATATCGGTAAGACATGTTGATACTAATAACACTAACACCAAGAATATACACATATCTGCCCATGCAATGTATATCTCACACATGTTTTAGTAAATAAAAATATCTTATCTTATCTTATCTTATATATAAATATTAGTGGCAAGTTTCGGCAAAAAATCTAGTTTCGGTAATGGTTTCACTTTCAGGAAAAAATCTGCCGAACCTTCGGCAGCGCCGAAACTCAATGTTTGTGGATTATAGTGCGTCGTTCGGATGAATTCGTAACTCATGTATTATTTATAATTATACAGAAACAGAAACTTTTTTATTCAATATAGATTATAAATAATACTTATTGAAAGCCGCTTTTTTGTTTAATTACCGCTGGTTCAAAAAAAGCCTCTGCCCTTGGAAGAACCAGCAAGTAACCCAGCGGAACTTTTTTTTAAATAAAAGCTTACAATCAAAGGCGTAGCGTGGACTAATATAAACAGCACTCCAGATGCCAACTTCTTCACCTCACTGTAGCTATCTGGAAGACTATTCCATGCGTCGAATATAAGGGCCTCAACTCACGGCATTTCTTTTAAAGCTGTCCATTTTTATTGCGTACATACATACATTTCTGGACCTTCAACTCTTTCAACTTACTTTTCAACTCTGTAAATTTTCAACTCCACAAAGATTTACTTTTTAAATCGATCAATTGCATTTCCAGAGATCCAGTATCAACTCCAAATGGCTCAGTGTGGATCGATTTTTAAATGCTCGCAAGCCGCAGGTTGCCGACCCCTGGTCTATGGTACGAAAGACTTTTCGGAAACCAGCTTGTTCGAGAGGCTGGAAGGCGTCGAGTATGCGTGCGAGACGATTCGTAATGACTCTCGAAAACAGCACGGAGACGCGGCTTAGAATGGAAATCGGTCTTTAGTTCTTCAAGAGAGCATTGTCGCCTTTCTTGAAGATCAAAACCTACCAAATATCTGCTCCACGCCCTCGGTGTAGTGCCACCATGGAGGACGGAGTTAAAGAGCTTCTGAAGGACGTAAAATATCGGTTTTCCACCCGCTTTTAGAAGTTCCGCTGTAAATCCATCCTCGCCTGAACCCTTAAAGCTTTGAAGGTGCTGGAGAGCCATACTAATCTTGCTCAGACCCTCAGACTGACGTCCGGGGTATCATCAGAATTGTGTCAGATAAGACTTTAAGAGAGAGAAGACTCTTAGATCGCTACTCACATTTGCGTGTGGCTTCAACGATGATGTTTACAGCTGCCCATAGAACCTCTCAATCTCACAAAAAATCTCAAGTGTCCTGGAAACGATGCTACCACACTCAGTCTTCAGATTTGACTGTTGCCTATTTCTGGTAGACAGATATCTGGCAAAGACTGAAGCCTTGGTTCCGGTCGAGCGCTTCTTCAATACGAACTATATTGAAGTTACGTAAGTTCCGCCGCATGCATTTGGAGATCTGTTTGTTCAGTTGCCTGTATGCTGTTAAATCTGTTGAAGACTTCAGCTTCATTTCCCGTCTAACAACCATGAGGTTTAAAGTGTGATCTCAAAGTTTTTCTGCTCTTCTACGAAGGGTTTTGCAGAATTTAGCTCCGACCGCATGGACAGTTTCCACGAGCTTGTTATTCATATTACCTTACACTGCATTGCAGTCTTTTAGGCACTGGAAACAGTTTTGTTACTCGAGCTGAAAGGTTTCGGGACTTTGGATTAGAGCACGAGGGGGACGTAGCGTTAACTTCATTAGACGAGAACTCTCCAATTTAACGTTCAGGTTCAGTGTCCCTCTAACCATTCGGTGATCGCTACTAGTTTTCACCCTCGCGATCACTGAGACATCACTGAACAGTTGTCGTCTGGTCGTCATAATGAAGTCAATCTCATTTTGTGTCGAACCGTCGTGGCTCGACCAGGTTCACTTCATGTGGGGCCGCTTGTTAAAGAAAAAGTTCATCATAAAATCCCTCTTTTTCCATGAAGTCAGCCAGCTGTTGGCCCCTTGGGTGCCAAATTTCTCTACTTTCAGCTCACCGTTCTCTCTTGTGCCTAGTTTTGCGTTGAAGTCTCCCATTAACACCGTATAGCGGGTTTTAGAGGAATACATGTCTATAGATATATCCTCATACATTTCCTTCACTTTCTCATCGGGACGTGCCGAGGTTGGTGCGTAAACCTGTATAATCTTCAGAGAAAACCGTTTGGTGATTTTGAGTATAAGGTACGCAACCCTCACCGATACACTCCCAATCTTTGCAACGTCGTTAACAAGAGACGTAGAACAACTAGTCGGATTCAAGGATTTCCGTGTCCTCCTCCTCTCTTGGGACCTAGGATAAAACTATAAAATGCCAATGTAACTTGCCTGTCTCTTCTTCTAGCTCCAGAATCTTCTCGTAGGTCTTCAGGGTACGTGCGCTGTGTGTTGCCAGGTCGAGTTTTCTTAGGCCGGAAACGAAACTCCACCGGAGGTTCTTAGCACCCCCTGCCCCGCCGTTACTATGGTCATTACCGTATCCAGGAATAGCGGGGCCACCGGGGTCTGGGGCTGTCTCCTCGTAACTTTCTGAATGGGGGATATTTGCTATTGTTGCCACGCTTGGTGAGCGGGTTGACGTTTTTAGATCTTGGTACTACACATTTGACCATGCTAATTCAAAATTCAAGAAAATATCGGCTATAGAAATAATCACTGCGCGTGTCCCTTTGTGAAATAGCGTTGTTCTTGCAATTTCGAGACTGAACATATTCGCTAACGCGCGCTCTATAGCTTGCTTATGTATACTCTAAGATTGTTATGTATTTAATTACAAATTAAGTAAAAGTATCTTCTTCTTCTTGATATATAAAAAGTACGTGTCACGTTGTTTGTCCGCGATGGACTCCTAAACTACTGAACTGATTTCAATGAAATTTTTGGTCAATGTGCAGTTTGGTCCAACTTAAAAGATAGGATAGCTTACATCTCAATTTATAGTCGCAATACAATATTATTTTATTGAAAATTATTTGTCTATTATTTGACAGTCACAATTATCTGTTAGCTCCAAACGATTCTGTCAGATGACGATATCTGTTGACTGGATTGAGTAAATATTTAATAGATGACGCTATGTTAAAAATGCAAACGTTTAATATAAGCTACAATTTAGTAATATAACCACCACGTGTTGCTGTAAGTATTCAACAAATAGAACCGATTTCAAAAAAAATTTGCAGACTGTGTGCAGTTTGGTCCAACGTGAGAGATAAGATAGTTTTTATCCCGATAAGTGACCCTCAATTTTTTTATTGCTAATTTCAGGAGTTTTTTTGGGAAAGCAAATGGTCGTTCGGAAAGGGCAGAACAACGTCTGCCTGGTCAGCTAGTAAGATATAAATAACAAAAATCGATAATTACGACCGATTTTCAACATCGTCCCAGCTATAGACATGTCACTTTGACAACTCAAGCGGGAATATTTTAAGAGCTATTTAGCTTCTTTTTTTGATAACGAGACACCATGTCTTGACATAGTATAAATATTGCATCGGTTGCATTTTGCACAGGTTTTCATAAAAAATGGCAAGATCGTTTCTTATTCCTATTTATCTTTTTATCGGTTTTGCGTTCAATGGTAAGATTTGGATACCAACTTAGAGTATTTTTATGCAAGCTACGCTTATATATACTCTAAGGGTACCACAAAATTTCGTCTGTTTCCGAATGGGATAAACATTAAACAGTCATTTGACATGAAGCGAACCTGCTCCCGACAGAATCGAATTCTAAATCATTCGAATTTTTTCCGATTTCGACACCTGGGCCTGGGTTAGCACACAATCAAATGGCGGTGCAAATGATGAAGCTCCGCGATTTTACACCTCATGTGCGGAATTTTAATTGATCAATTATACCATCTGAAAGGTCAGAAATTGGTCATAAAAGGTCAGTCGGTCTTATTAATTGGTCAGCGTTAGAATTTTTTTATTAACGGTTAAAATTTATCAAGGTCATTGAGGAATTTTAAGCTGACAAATTATCAGCGAATGCTTCTCGATCGCGCATAGGTGAAATTTTTATTTTTTTCTAAATTTTGTGGTGCTAAAATTTCTCAATGACCTTGAAATTTTTTAACCCTTAATAAAAACATTCTAACGCTGACCAATTAATAAGATCGACTGACCTTTTATGACCAATTTCTGACCTTTCAGATGGTATAATTGGTCAATCGAAATTCCGCACATGAGGTGCCAACATCGCGGAGCTAAATGATGGCCCACGACTTTTATTGCCACCAGTGCGGCGTCATTTAGGAATGAGGTGAAATATTGACAGATTTCATGGAAGGGAAGGTAATTTGTTAGGAAAATGTAAGGGTATCTATTTCTATTTGCAATATTAGTTACATTTTATATTAATGAGATGAGAATTGGATAATATACGGTTATACAAAGTTAAAAAAGATCAAACCACTGAGGCATTGTTTTGTGTATTTACAAAATCTAAAAACTGATAAAATTATAATTAAACACAACTTCTCCATTATATTGAAGATTTTGTAGCAAATAACTTCACCTTAGTGCATTTCAACTAGCGACATCTATTAATAAGCGAATGATTATTAAACCTAATTCTTCCGCTATCTGCCACTAGATGGCAGTTAAAGGCGAATACGAGTACTTTGATTAGTTAAAAACGAGTTCTTCCTATTGAAAGAAAAAGATAGAAGATTACAAGAGCGCGGGGAAAGTTTTGACGGAAACTTTACCCCAGGGGATTGTTGATCCTGTAGATAAATAATGACTTGAAGTCGTTTTTAGTCGACATCAAAAAAGGATTAGGTTAACAACTCGACTGTAACTTTTGTGTTTTTGTTGTGCATGTAGTTTAGGTACACGATATTCTCGTCTGCTCTGAACCAATTTTGATAAATCTTTTTTTTTATTAAGTACTTAAGGCGTGATTCTATATAAATAGAAATCCTAAATAGGAGATGAATTAATAAAATAAAAAAGTAATAAACTATTTATACAACATTGATATTTAGATATCCTTTAGTCCACTCTAAAGGCTAAAAAGGATTTTACTAAAAAGTAATAACCGACAAGAACATAAAAATTTTGCTTTCTGAAGATGGGGCTTTAATTCTTTTATAAGTTGTTTTAGTTAGTCTTCAAAATCTCAGGTGTCATGGAAACGATGCTACAACATTCAGTCTTTAACTTCGACAGTCGCCTCTTTCCGGCATACGGATATCTGGCAGAGCTGTAGGAGATCTGTCCGTTCCGCGTTATAACTGCTGAAGACTGCAACATCATTTTCCTTCTAATAGCCATGAGATTAAGAGTGTGATCGGAGAGTTTTTGGGTTCTTTTGCGACGGGTCTAGCAGAACTTAACTCCACCCGCATTAACAGTTGCCACAAGCCAAAGATGTTTTATAGGTCCAGATACCGTGTACGCGCGCATAAAACGCTTCCATTTCAAAGGCGCCAATATTGGCGTATTCGTTCGATCGTTCCGCCATTACGCCAGCGACGTTCGCTGTGAACATACGGCACGCACCGGTGTTTTTAATTTCGCAAAATGACTGTTTGTGCTGCGAAATCATTTAAAAATTACTCTAGGAAAAAAGATAAGGATAAGAACATCACTTTTCATAAGTAACTATACAATTTTATGGAGTATTTCTTTGTAAAAGAATACGAAAGCTAAATGTCAATATAAGTAATAATACTGCGCAATAATATTCGAGTGTTGCCTAGTCTATGAAATGTTTTTACCATTTTTTATTGTCATGATCAACCGCAAAGGTTATCTGTATAGGGGTTTTAAACAGTCTAATTTTACAGATTTTTACCCAACTTATAGAGTTAAACTGTTTTAAGGGTTAGGGTTGAACTACATCTGGCAGCATGAAATTGCACTTTCCTGTGGTTCTATCCTTTTTGGTCATTCTGAACCGTTATTTACTAGAGCGAGAAAGAGAGCGTGAGTGTATAGTTCCTCCTCCAAAAGCCGATTGTAAACCGGTTTTAAAAGTTTATCTATCATTCTTGACAATCCATACTAATATAATATTATAAATGTGAAAGTGTGATTTTTTTGTTTATTTGTTTTTGTCCTTTCTTCACGCAGCAACGGATCGGAGCAATTTAAAAAAATCAAACATTTTGCTATCTCTTGGCCGAAGTTTACGCTTAACCAAACTTGCTTTTTTTCGTCATTTTACTTAGGATTGAAAAATAATTTAATGTCTTCGTAAAAAGCGGCAATATTTTGTGTTCTACAGTACAAAAGTGTAGTACTCTGTATATATTTAGTAATAATAGATTATAAATATATGTTACATACATAAATATCTACTGTGTTTTTATTTATTTTAACTGTTACATTAATTATAGGTTTTATTACATATCTTCAATATATTAGTGCGATGTTCGTACCTACATAAAACACACATAAGCAACCATATCCCCATATACACACGCACACAAATGCACATGCCACGCACACACATTTTATACTCTTAGAATCAATAGGTACGTCAATATGAATGAAATATAAAATCTTCCACATTTTTTGGATAATCGATTCGCACTGCTATTACCGAAGTCACGCACATTAATGCAGCCATGGTGCGTAAGATATGCGCGTTACGTGGTACTCACGCACACATGAATCAAAGACTGTCTTCACTATGAATGTTGCGGTGTGTTAGCAACACGGTGTCTGGACCTATAAAACATCTTTGCCACAAGCTTTTGGTTTTCATTTCACTAAAACCGAATTTGTAATTTGAGAATTTTTACGTCTTCACTAGAGCAGGAGGGGTACGAAGGGTTGACTTTATTAGACGTGGCCCCTCCAACCTAATTTTAAGGTTCAGTGTCCCTCCAAAGAGTATATAAATCACTATGCTTAGTGTGGTCCTTGCCAATAAGAAACCTTATTTATAAAGTAAAAAGATGATAAGGCTGATATTAGAAACAGGGCTGGTTGTTAGGGGCATCCATCCTTAATGACTTAAAAGTACATAGACTTTTTGTTAAATTTTACATTTGTTACGTAATTAAAGCTAAAAAGTAATGTCAGAGAATAAGCAAATGGTATGCGCTTATGTTTGAAAGTGCATTTTATCACAATATAAGGCTAATAAACAAAATCGTATTTATAATAATCGCACTCGCTTAAGGAGATAATAACAGACTCCTATTGCAGGATAATGTCTCTACAAGTTTGCAGAAATTTGGTTGCGAGGATACTCAACCCAACAATAAACCCAACTCTCAACTCAACCTAACACTAAACTCAACTCGAGACATAACCGACGCACTGGAACCCTCGTGGAAACTGTCCATGCGGTCGGAGCTAAGTTTTGCAAGACTCACCGCAGAAGAACACAACAACTCTCCGATCACACTCTTAATCTCATGGCTGTTAGACGGGATATGAAGCTGCAATCTTCTGTAGATTTGACAGCATACAGGCAACTGAACAGACAGATCTCCAAATGTATGCGGTGGGACTTACGCAACTTTAATAATGCTCGTATTAAAGAAGTGATCGAGCGGAACCAGGGCTCCAAAGTCTTTGCTAGAGATCTGTCTGCCAGAAAGAGCCAACTGTCGAAGACCGAGTGTGGCAGCGTCGTTTCCGGGACCTGAGATTCTGAGTGAGATTGAGAGGTTCTATGGGCAGCTGTACACATCATCGTTGGAGCCACACGTAAGTGTAAGTAACGATCCAAGAGCGAGTCTTATCCGACACTATTCCGATGATATCCCGGACGTCAGTCTGAGCGAGATTATAATGGCTGGAGAGCAATTATAAGCACCTTAAAAACGGCAAGGCCCAAGGCGAGGATGGAATTACAGCGGAGCTTCTGAAAGCGGGTGGAAAACCGGTACTTGAAGCTCTTTAATTCCGTCCTTCATGGTGGCACTACACCGGACGCTTGGAGCAGAAGTGCGGTGGTCTTATTCTTCAAGAAAGGTGACGACGCTCTCTTGAAGAACTACAGACCGATTTCCCTTCTGAGCCGCGTCTACGTGCTGTTTTCTAGAGTCATTACGAATCGTCTCGCGCGCAGATTTGACGACTTCCAGCCTCCCGAACAAGCCGGTTTCCGAAAAGGCTTTAGCACCATAGACCACATACATACCCTTCGGCAAATCGTATAGATGTCCGAGGAGTACAATTTGCCACTAAGTCTGGCGTATGTGGACTATGAGAAAGCCTTTGATTCCGTCGAAATTTGGGCGGTGCTGCAGTCCCTTCAGCGATGCCAAGTTGACTGTCGGTATATCGAAGTGCTGAAGTGCTTGTACAGTAGGGCTACGATGGCTATCCGAGTACAGAACCAGAGTACGAAACCTATCCAATTGCAGAGAGATGTAAGACAGGGTGACGTGATATCCCCGAAACTCTTCACCGCTACATTGGAAAATGTTTTCAAGCTTCTGGATTGAAAAGGATACGGTATTAACATCAATGGCGAGTACATCACTCACCTTCGATTTGCCGACGATATAGTTCTTATGGCAGAATCGCTGGAGGACCTAAGCACTATGTTCAATGACCTCAATAGTGTTTCCCAACGGATAGGTCTTAAGATGAACATGGACAAAACAAAGATCACGTTTAATGTCCATGTCACACCTATGCCGGTAGTTGTTGGGAGCACTAAGCTCGAAGTTGTTGACGAGTATGTTTACCTGGGACAAATAGTCCGACTAGGTAAGTCCAACTTCGACCGAAAGGTCAATCGACGGATTCAACTCGGTTGGGCAGCGTTCGGGAAATTACGGCACATCTTCTCGTCAGGTATACCTCAAAACATGAAAACAAGACTATACAACCAGTGCGTGTTGCCAGTGATCACCTATGGTACTAAGACGTGATCCTTCACTGCTCAACAAATGAGGAAGCTTAAGGTCGCTCAGCGAGCTATGGAGAGGGCTATGCTCGGAGTTTCTCTGCGTGATAAACTTAGAAATGAGGATATCCGCAGTAGAACCAGAGTGACCGACATAGCCCAACGGATTAGAAAGCTGAAGTGGCAATGGGCCGGCCATATAGCTCGAAGAACCGACAACCGTTGAAAAAAAAAGGTTCTCGAGTGGCGGCCTCGTACCGACGGATGAAGTGTAGGGCGTCCCCCCACCAGATGGAGTGACGACCTGGTAAGTATGCAGGAAGTCGATGGATGCAGGTGGACCGTGCTTTGTGGCATTCCTTGGGGTAGGCCTATGTTCAGCAGTTGACTTGTGAAGGGCTGTAATGATGATGATGATGTATAAATTGATTATTTGAGTTCGTAAAAGCAGTAGGCTTTATTATCCTACGATAGTAAAATAAGGCCTGCTAGCAAGGTTTTTAGGAATGTTTAATTTTCTTTTTCTTTGGGGCAAATGTTATAATTATTAAGTGGCGAAGCTTGCGAAGTCACTTATTAAGTGGCGAAGCTTGCGAAGTCACTTATTGATTTCACGATGTCTGTCCGTCTGTCCGTCTGTCCGTCTGTCCGTCTATCCGTCTGTCCGTCGGTCCGTCTGTCCGTCTGTCCGTCTGTCCGTCTGTCCGTCTGTCCGTCTGTCCGTCTGTCCGTCCGTCTGGCCGCCTGTCCCACGATTATCTCGAGAACGGTTTCGAATTTTGAAATTCTGTTTTCAGCAATCGATTACTGATCACCCAGGCATCTGAACCTCCTATTTTGAATTTTTTTTCCGTTTGAAACCGCTACAAAGCTGATTGCTTCGCCACTTTGCTATGCTGTTAGCTTGCTAGGTTTATTGATTTCACGATGTCTGTCCGTCTGTCCGTCTGTACGTCTGTCCGTCTGTCCGTCCGTCTGTCCATCTGTCCCACGATTATCTCGAGAACGGTTTCGAATTTTCAAATTCTGTTTTCAGCAATCGATTACTGATCACCCAGGCATCTGAACCTCCTATTTTGAATTTTTTTTTCTGTTAGAAACCGCTACAAAGCTGATTGCTTCGCCACTTTGCTATGCTGTTAGCTTGCTAGGTTTATTGATTTCACGATGTCTGTCCGTCTGTCTGTCCCACGATTATCTCGAGAACGGTTTCGAATTTTCACATTCTGTTTTCAGCAATCTATTACTGATCACCCAGGCATCTCAACCTCATATTTTGAAACTGATTGCTCAAAAAAAGCTATGCTGTTAGCTTGCTAGGTTTATTCGTTCATACTTTATAGAAGCTGTACTGAACTCATGATTTTTATTAAAATCTGTAGATCAAATTTGATATTTCTGATTTTATTTTCAATTTTCCCTTAACTAGGCCTTATTACCCGTAGGTAACTTATTTGATTCATCTTTTTTATTGCAAGTAAACAGAAATATTATATTATATTACTTCAAAAATATTTTTGTCCTCACAACATTACGTCATATTACTTTAAACATTTGTTTCTTCGTTAAACTTAAAGATAGGTATTTTTGTAGAAAAATATAACTTAGTTGATATAATCCATAGTTAGCGTATAAATTGTAACTTTGATTAGTAGACTACCACGTGTATTTTTTTACTTATTTTATTAACTCATTAATTTTTGGCGACAACATCGTTCTCTCACAGAACCAATCTCTTCTTATGCATATTATTTATTACACTTGGAAAACGTGTGCAAAAAGTTCCTCTGGTTATGTTAAAGTCGCTGCGAGCAAAACGAAAATAAAACGGCCCCAGCCAGAGCCTGATTTTTTTTATAGTATAAAGGTGACAAACGAGCACACAGTCCGCCTGACGGTAAGTGGTTGTTGCGGCCCATAGACATCTACATCTATTCTCGATTACGAATCAAAATGCAGATGCGTTGTCACCCGTGAGGACTAAGATGTAACGCCACTTTCCAGTAAAAAGGGTCTACGTTTCTCTACACTCACCATACGAAACACAGCAGTGTCAAGCTATTATTTTACAATGGTATTCTGTGAGAGCGTGGTCCTTTCCCGTCGAGCTGACCCGTTCGTGCTACAACTACACCTACAACTAATATGGCTGCCGCATGGCTCTAACACGTAAATTGCAATCGATGCCGACTTAGGCCCGCCGTATACATACGGAATTCCGTTTCGGGATTCCGTTTCGGAATTCCGAACGGGTCGGCCACACACATACGGAATCACGTTTTACCCGTAAAATTCCGAACGGAAAACTACCGTACGTCTGTGACGGGTCATAGATTTTATATGAACTTGCTGCGTTCGGAATATCGAATCGGAAAATCGAAACGGAATCTCGAAATGGAATTCCGTATGTATGTGGTAGGCCTTAAGGTGTCTACCGCGGACTTTTACGAGATTGTGCACCTAACCCACATAATCAACATGAACTGCTGCAAGACAACGCTGCAACCGCTACTCTTGCTGTTTTGCACGTTGGCTTATTGTCACTTGTAAGATTATATAAGATATGTATACTGTGAAGCCGTCCCTTTTTAGTATGCTATACTGGTTACTGTTTAAAACGGAACGCTGTCCAGTACACTGTCATCACCATTTTCGACACTGTTTTCATTTATCATGTTCACGTTTTCTGTTCAACAAGAATAAATATTATTTGAATATTGTTGCGTTTAAAACTTAATGTCTGAGTTTATTTTAATAACAATATTAATTAATAATAATAACAATCATTCGTGGAAGCTGTTAAATCTCTAGGCGCAGTTATGTTTTTTAATCAAGTGATGACAGTACTGGGAGCACCTTACTTCGCAAGCGCCAGTGCTCACAGTTCAAAAATGGCGGCAATTTTTTTTTTATTCGTGTTAGAGCCATGCTGCAACTATATTAGTAGTAGATATAGTTGTAGCACGAATGGGTCGGCTCGACCGGGGAAGGATCACGCTCTCACATAAAGCGTAAAATAGCAGCTTAATACTGCTGTTTCGTATGGTGACTGTAGAGAACTTCATTGGAAAAGAGGCGTTCCATATTATTCCTCACGGGTGGCAACGCATATGCATTTTGATTCGCAAACGAGGATAGATGGAGATGTCTATGGGTCACAGCAACCACTTACCATCAGGTGGACTGTGTGCTCGTTTGTCATCCTATCGTATAAAAAAATGACGCCCTATGGTACTGCGGCAGTATACTGGCACTCAGTAACGGAACACATTTTTCATCAGTGAGAGCACTTAGCAGTGCTCGCTGTGTATATCGGAACACGATCGTAATATTTGTATGGCTACGAATTCTAATTTCAAATTAATTTTAATTTTAAAACATGGAATTATTTTTTCAAAATTAGTCATTTATTTATTGATTAGCGTTATGTTTTCATCGCATTTGAATCTTTTTCGTTATCATGGATACGTTAAAATTCGAGTAATTATGGAATATGAGTACCATCATATTATGTGTAACAATTATTACACATATGTACCGTCGTGGCAGCAACGCGGCACAAGCGGCACGCAACATCAACGAATTTTATGGAGCGAATACTACAAACGAACGCACCATCTGTTATTGGTTTGCTCGTTTCCGTTCTGGAAATTTCAACCTGAAAATTAAACCCCGTGGTCGTTCGAAAACTTTGGTCGACAATGACGAATTAAATACGGTTGTGGAAGCTGATGATAATTTAAATTAAGTCGTAGAAAGAACAATGTTTCTACGGCTGAATTAGAAGAAGCTTTCGACGTTAGCATCAAAATAATATTGGTCCATATGCGTTAAATTGGCAAAGTAAAAAAGCTTGACAAATGGGTGCCTCACGAACTCAATGATCGCCAGCGCGAAGTACGCATCGAGACGTGCCTTGCACTGCTTAACAGGCAGACAAACAAAGGAATTTTGAACCGCATTGTTACCTCCTACGAAAAGTGGATTCTGTTTGACAATCGCTAGTGCTCAGCAAGTTGGCTGGATCCTGATTCGGTCAATCGCTCGTACCCGCTGCTGCAGCACGACAATGCGCGATCTCATACTGCACAACAGACAGTCTCCAAGTTACAAAAGCTGGAGTAGGAAGCTCTCCGTCATCCGCCGTACTCACCAGACCTTGCGCCTTCTTCCCTCTACTTTTCTAGAATTTGGATAACTTATTGACGGGAAAAATATTAAATACCGGATAGGCAGTACAAAATGCCTAAGAAGAATTTCTTGAAGAATTCAGCTGATTTTTTCACTGCTTTCTTCAAGAATGCTTTCTTCCGATTTGATTGATTATTTGGGTGATTAATTTGATTAATAGAAATAAAAAAGTATTGAAAAAAAAATTACGTTAACTTAGTTCATAAAAACGGCAATTTCATAGTTAAACATCTAATATCTCACCAGTAAGGCTTATTTTCATTGTATATTATCGCTATATATTATTATAGTTTCCAGTTTGATTGAATCCATAAAACAGTTATACCTTTTTTTTTTAAAGTAAATAAAAGTACAAAAACGAAAGTAGTTCAAGAACCTTACCTTAGTAAAATTTTTCTTAAATATTATTTCTCAGTTTTGTTAAAAAAGTGTAATCAACAAAAGCTACGAAAGTTTCTTACAACTAGAACCTTTGAAAAGGTAAAAAAGCTACGAAATAATTAATGTACATTGCTGAGATGCCTCTTATGAAAAGAAAACAGATGGTTTACTGAAAATATTGTTAACATTTTGACTTTCAAATTCAAATATGAAATAGGAACAATTTGAAATATAGATCTTTTACATGTTTTTTGTGCGTTGTTGCGTGCACTGTTGTTTTAACAGTGATAGAGGCACGCGCCAGCTTTTGCTGTTGCACATATGGGTCGGCTCAAGCCAGGGTGATACCACGACCTCTGCTTCTGCGTTTCGTCTGGTGAGTGCAGGTGGCCGGCAGCTCTAACCCCCCCCCCCCCCCCCGAAATGGTAGCGGCGGCTGCTCAGGGCAAGCTGAGCAACAGAACGTAGGTGTCTTCTTCGACTGATACTTCGTATCTCTCCTACCAGGGGTACAAATCGGAACACTCCTTTGTGCCTCGGGTTGAAGTTTGCGTATACGTCAGAGAGGACACCTGTTCTCGACGCCTCGGCAGTTTGAAGGTTTACACCTGTCCATCCTTTGGCTACACGTAGACAGCGACGACCATCCGCGCGTCTCCGGGGCCTCTACAGATCCCACAGCGGTAATACCGAAACAGACCGACTCATTGACGATGTCCAAATGGCTACAGATTCCTTGCTACAGAAGATATCCGCAGAGATCGTGATCCTTAGGGATTTTCACGCCCACCACAACGAATGGCTGAGTTCACGTGTAACCGATCATGCGTGGAGATCTGTTTATGGTTTTGCCTTGGCATATGGTCTAATACAACTGGTTACTTTGCCTACGCGGATTCCAGATGTGAGGGATCACGCACCATCCCTGTTGGACATTCGGCTGACCTCTCTTGACGGATATCAGGTCTCCGTCGACGCCCCTCTTGACTCCTCGGACCATTGTCTAGCCCGGTGTGTGGTGCCACTCACGCTAACATCGAGATTGCATTCTGCAGGCTGCCGCCGCATTTGGCACTATAGGTCGGCTGATAAGGATAGCATGCGGTATTTCTTTGCATCTTACCCTTGCGGATGGGTTTGCTTCTCGCCGAACGATACCAACGTTGTTGCTACTTGCTAATTTTATCGCTGATGTGGTATACCAGGGTATGGAACTTTTTATTACTTCTTCTGTGGTGCCTATCGGAGGCAGATCTCAGTCAGGGTTTGTGCGCTCCTTTAAGTATCACGCTATAATCAGGATTGCTACCGGGCCTGGGCTGCCGCATCAACGTCTCAGGATATAAACACCAGCGTCCTTAAATAGAAGTATAACTCTGCCTTCAGGTCCTTCAAAACAGGTCATTGCCAGGGCAAAGTCAGAGCACATCGGCAGAATTGGCGAGAAACTAGTTCGCCTTCCTTCGGGAACCTGTGCATTCTGGTCTCTTGCCAAGGCTATCCAAGGGAACTTCTGTCAGCCATTTTTTCTATCACTGCACGGGGAGGACGACTCACTGGCCCATGCTGCAGAGGAGAAAGCCGATCTGTTAGGCTTTTTCTTTGCGTCCATCTCGAATCTCGATGATGGGGGAACACACCGCCGACCATCCCGTGGTGTGAGTGGTTTATGCCAGATGTGCGGTTCACACAGCGATCGGTTTGCAAAGCATTACTTTCCATGGACATCCACAAGTCGAGTAGGCCTGACGGCATCCCCCCAATTGTGCTGAGGACATGACGAAATCCTTCGATCAGGTTTGGCACAAAGCGCTTCTTTCAAAGCTCCCTTCCTATGGGCTCCTCGTGAAATTATTCAATTGGGTCACCAGCTTTCTTGCAGATCGGAGTATCAAAGTCTTAGTAGACGGTAAGGTTCCGATTACAAGCATATTAATGCTGGTGTTCCACAAGGCTGCGTGCTATCACCAACGCTGTTTCTACTGCATTTCAATGATATGTTGCTAACCGGTAACATTCATTTCTATGTTGATGACAGCACTGGTGATGCTCTTTACACCGGCCGTGCCGATATTTCTCGGGAAAACGTCACCGAGTGCCGAAACAAACTTGTGTCTGAAGTCGTGTCTTTGCTGAACAAAGTCTCGGATTGGGGGCGACTAAATCTAGTCCAGTTTGATTCCAAGAAGACATAATTTTGCGCGTTCACCGCTAAAAATAACCTCTTTATCGTAACTCCTCAGTTTCAGGGTCACTTGGAAGAGAAGGCCAAATTAGCCTCTAAAAAGGCTGGCGTGCTCAGCAGAGCCGGAAAGTATATCATGACGGCACACTGCCTGCAATTTTACAAGGTTCACACCACCACACACACCATCTGGATACTTGGTGGTTGACAACTGTAGATTTTACTTGGAGTTTTCTTCCTCGTAAGACCTCTTTGAAATAGTTTACCACCGCTGATTTTCACGGACCGATACGTCTTAGGGACCTTTAAGAAAAGAGCTTGCTCGTTTCTAAATGGCTATCAACGCACCTGCAATTCCCTTGGTGTTACAGTTGTTCATGGGTAGCGGTAGTCACTTACCGTCAGGTGAGCCGTATGCTCGTTCGTCCCCTTTCCTATAAAAATACATAACCTCGCTGTGGTACTATAGCTGTGGTAGATTTTAGGTAAAGCCTCAGTAGAGAGTTAATGCTCTGTACTGCATTGTCTAGATAACGCGCCTCTATACCACACGCCCCTTATGCTTAGCGGTAGGCGATAATACGTGGTGCAACTAGGCGGAAGAGCGGTAGATATGTTGCCTTTCGGTATTGCATCCTATCACCGTGCTTATCAAATGTGTTTAGGACTTCGCAACGGCACTAGTGTCGCGATGCTGCGTGGTTGCGTTTCCAATGCTTTATGCCCTCCTGATATTTTAAAAAATCGAATTCCGTTACTTTGCAGCTATAAGAAGGAAAGAAGAGTGTAGATTTTTTTTAGTTTTTCTTTGTAGTTATTTTTACCTCGCTTAGAGCCGGGGCGGCATCAGAGTCAGCTGAACTAAGTAAGCGGCGCAAATATGAGTCTCCGAGAAATGACTAAATATTTGTCCCATTTGCTGTAAAGACTACCGGTGCGTGTGTTTGACGGGAACAGAAACAGAAAAAAACTTTTTATTCAATATAGGTATCATCATCAGGTCAGGTCATAAATTCTGTCACATGTTTAATATAAAATAATTGAAACAAGTTTATTCATTATGTAACCATTTATATACCAAAATGAACTTAACAAAACATAGATTCTTATGACACTAAAGTTTATTCAAAATGACCTCCGTGATTTTGAATACAGGCCTTCAATCTGCGCGGCCAGTCGGCTATCGCAGCACGAACGAGGTCCATGTCAATATCGGCGGCTGTCTTAATCAAGGATGTCTTGAGTGACTCCAAATTGGGATGAGGCTTTGAGCACGCCTTTTCCTCCAAATGTTGCCATATCTTGTAATCTAACGGATTCAAATCTGGACTGGAAGAGGGCCAGTCTTCGTGCCGGATGAAGTCGATTTCACGCGCTGCTAGCCAGTCTTGTGTGTTCTTCGCTCTATGAGCTGGCGCCGAATCTTGTTGGAATACCCAGTGCCTGTTATTGAACATGGTATGAGAAACAGGTTTCACAAGGTTCATCAGGACTGTATATTGATACACAACTGCATTCGTTTTTACACCTTTCTCACAAAAATGTACCTCTGTTAAGCCCCAATAAGAAACTCCCAACCATACCATGAGCGAGGATGGAAAATGACCTCGTTAGACACGCGGAATACGGTTTCTCGCTTCTTCACTACTGTGTGCGTACATCTTATCATTTTGTTTGTTGTAGCTCTCTTCTACGGTAAAAAATTTTTCATCCGAAAAAAGAATTTCCCGATATTTTTTCCCGCGTACCGCTTCAACAAAGCGCGGCATCTCTTCAGTCTCAGGTCCATTAGACGAGCATTCAAACGATGTCCTATTTTTTTTTCGATATGCCCGAAGCCCTAAGTCTTCACATTTAACACCCTTTTCACCGTGGTTCTGCTTAACCCCATCTGAAGGGCCAACAGTTTCTGCTTACGTTTGGGATTTCTTTGAATTCGCGCCTTCACAGCTTTTATCACTGCTGGAGTCCTAACAGACCGCGGGCGACCACTTCTTGACCTGTCATCTACACTAGAGTCTTCATTGTATCGTTTGATGGTACGATAAACGAATCTTTTGGTTATATTCAAAATTTTCAGTATGTCAAAAATTTGAATTGGCGCGTAACCGCAACGATGCAACGCAATAACTGCAACACGGTCTTCTTTAAGCGTCCACTCCATATTTAAAAATGAGTAAAATTCTAAAAAGTATACAGTGTTATTTTTATGAACAATTCGAAATTCGAATTAAATAAACTTTTTTGTGGCCAGCATTCTAAAAGAAAAGTTTTTACTGTGTGACAATACTTATGACCTGACTGTGTATTATAAACTAGCTTTTTACTCGGGGCTTCAATATACAAACATTATTAATACTGTTCCGTGCCAAAATTAGCAAAATTGGATCACATGTGGAGACACCTCGGTATCTGTGTCTATATTATTATTCTGTGTATATATTATTTAAATTTGGCAATATAATATGCTACAGAAACTCATAAGTGAGTTTATCAGAATAGGGTATTACACCCATTTTTAAAAAGTGTTTTAAATTAATCTTAGAGTGGTAATGAACCACTATAATTTTTATATATAATTTTTAAAACCGGATATTACTATAAAAAATATTTTTCGCCTACAAAATGCAGAGTGGCACCACACTCCGGGCTAGACAATGGTCCGGGGAGTTAAGAGGGGCGTCGACGGAGACCTGATATCCACCAAGAGAGGTCAGCAGAATGTCCAACAGGGAAGGTGCATGATTCTCCATATCTGAAATCCGCGTAGGTAAAGTAACCAGTTGTGTCAGACAATATGCCAAGGTAAATTCATAAACACATCTCTCCGCATGATCGGTTTATACGTGAACCGAGCCATTCGGCGTCGTGGGCGTTAAAATCGCCAAGGATCATGATCTCTGCGGATATCTGCTGTAGCAAGGACGTGGTCGATGAGTCGGTCTGTTCCGGCATTACCGCTATGGAATCTGTAGAGGCACCCGTAAACGCGCGGATGGTCATCGCTGTCTACGCCGGCCAGTCTATCTATGTTAGTTTTTATCACTTTATTAGCCCTCTTACTAACCAATACCTAATAAAAACTACTTATATATGAGAATTAAACTTAGAATTTAGAAATATCTAAGATTCCATGATTTTCGATAGATGTCACTATTATCTATTTGAGTAGTTATTAGTTACTATAAAATTTATTTCATTCATTCATTCATTACAGCCCTTCACAAGTCCACTGCTGAACATAGGCCTCCCCCAAGGAATGCCACAAAGCACGGTCCCGAGCCACCTGTATCCATCGACTTCCTGCATGTCTTACCAGGTCGTCACTCCATCTTGTGGGGGGACGCCCTACACTTCGCCTACCGGTACGAGGCTGCCACTCGAGAACCTTTCTTCCCCATCGGTTGTCGGTTCTTCGAGCTATATGGCCGGCCCACTGCCACTTCAGCTTACTAATCCGTTGGGCTATGTCGGTTACTCTGGTTCTACTGCGGATATCCTTATTCCTAAGTTTATCACGCAGAGAAACTCCGAGCATAGCCCTCTCCATAGCTCGCTGAGCGACCTTGAGCTTCCTCATACGGCCAGCAGTGAAGGACCACGTCTCAGTTCCGTAAGTCATCACTGGCAACACGCACTGGTTGTACAATTTTGTTTTAAGGTTTTGAGGTATTTCTGACGAGAAGATGTGTCGTAGCTTCCCAAACGCTGCCCAGCCGAGTTGAATCCGTCGATTGACCTCTCGGTCGAAGTTGGACTTACCTAGTCGGAATATTTGTCCCAGGTAAACATACTCGTCAACAACTTCGAGCTTAGTGCTCCCAACAACTACCAGCATAGGTGTGACATGGACATTAAACATAATCTTTGTTTTGTCCATGTTCATCTTAAGACCTATCCGTTGGGAGACACTATTGAGGTCATTGAGCATAGTGCTTAGCTCCTCCAGCGATTCTGCCATGAGGACTATATCGTCGGCAAATCGAAGGTGAGTGATGTACTCGCCATTGATGTTAATTCCGTATCCTTTCCAGTCCAGAAGCTTGAAAACGTCTTCCAATGCAGCGGTGAAGAGTTTCGGGGATATAACGTCACCCTGTCTTACACCTCTCTGCAACTGGATAGGTTTCGTACTCTGGTTCTGTAATCGGATAGCCATCGTTGCTCTACTGTACAAACACTTCAGCACTTCGATATACCGACAGTCAACTTGGCACCGCTGAAGGGACTGCAGCACCGCCCAAATTTCGACGGAATCAAAGGCTTTCTCATAGTCCACATACGCCAGACATAGTGGCAAATTGTACTCTTCGGACTTCTGTACAATTTGTCTTAGGGTATGTATGTGGTCTATGGTGCTAAAGCCCTTTCGGAAACCGGCTTGTTCGGGAGGCTGGAAGTCGTCAAGTCTGCGCGCGAGACGATTCGTAATGACTCTCGAAAACAGCACGTAGACGCGGCTCAGAAGGGAAATCGGTCTGTAGTTCTTCAAGAGAGCGTTGTCACCTTTCTTGAAGAACAAGACCACCGCACTTCTGCTCCACGCCTCCGGTGTAATGCCACCATGGAGGACGGAATTAAAGAGCTTCTGAAGGACTTCAAGTACCGGTCTTCCACCCGCTTTCAGAAGCTCCGCTGTAATTCCATCCTCGCCTGGGGCCTTGCCGTTTTTAAGGTGCTGGAGAGCCATTCTAATCTCGCTCAGACTGACGTCCGGGATATCTTCGGAATAGTGTCGAATAAGACTCGGTCTTGGATCGTTACTCACACTTGCGTGTGGCTCCAACGATGACGTGAACAGCTGCCCATAGAACCTCTCAATCTCACTCAAAATCTCAGGTGCCCCGGAAACGATGCTGCCACACTCGGTCTTCAGCTTTGACAGTTGGCTCCTTCTGGCAGACAGATCTCTGGCAAAGACTTTGGAGCCTTGGTTCCGCTCGATCGCTTCTTCAACACGAGCTGTATTGAAGTTGCGTAAGTCTCGCCGCATGCATTTGGAGATCTGTCTGTTCAGTTGCCTGTATGCTGTCAAATCTGTTGAAGAATGTAGCCTCATCTCCCGTCTAACAGCCATGAGATTAAGAGTGTGATCGGAGAGTTTTTGTTTTCTTCTGCGGTGGGTCTTGCAGAACTTAGCTCCGACCGCATGGACAGTTTCCACGAGCTTGTCATTCATATCGTCCACTTCATTGCAGTCTTCTAGGCACTGAAAACGGTTTTGTAACTCGAGCTGAAAGGTTTCGGGACTCTGGATTAGAGCACGAGGGGGACGGAGCGTTGACTTCATCAGACGAGACCTTTCCAACTTAACATTTAGGTTCAGTGTGCCTCTAACCATTCGGTGATCGCTGCCGGTTTTCACCCTCGCGATCACTGAGACATCACTGAACAGTTGTCGTCTGGTCGTCATAATGAAGTCAATCTCATTTTTTGTCGAACCGTCGGGGCTCGACCAGGTCCACTTCCTGTGGGGCCGCTTCTTGAAGAAAGAGTTCATCATAAAGAGTCCCTCTTTCTCCATGAAGTCGGCCAGCTGCTGGCCCCTTAGGTTCCGTTGCCCTATTCCAAATTTCCCTACTTTCAGCTCACCGTTCTCTCTTGTGCCTAGTTTTGCATTGAAGTCTCCCATTAACACCGTATATTGGGTTTTGGAGGAATGCATGGCTCTAGAGATATCCTCATACATTTCCTCCACCTCCTCATCGGGGTGTGCCGAGGTTGGTGCGTAAACCTGTATGACCTTCAGCGAATACCGTTTGGTGATTCTGAGTATAAGGTACGCAACCCTCGTCGACACACTCCCGATCTTTACAACGTTGTTAACGAGAGACTTGTGGACGATAAATCCGACACCTCCTTGGGACAGATGGTCGCCCTCCCGGTGATAGAGCAAGTTGCCGGATTCGAGGATTACCGTGTCCTCCCCCTCTCTTCGGACTTCGGATAATCCTATAATATGCCAGCGTAACTTGTCTATCTCTTCTTCCAGCTCCACGATCTTCTCGTCAGTCCTCAGGGTGCGTGCGTTGTACGTTGCCAGGTCGAGTCGTCTAAGGTGGCAACCGAACCTCCACCGGAGATTCTTAGCACCCCCTGCCCCGCCGTTACCATGGTCGCCACCGTAGCCAGGAATAGCGGGGCCGCCGGGGACTGGGGGCCGTTTATTATTGTCATTGCTCATGGGGGGGTATATTGCCATAGTTGCCACGCTTGGCGAGCGGGTTGGCAACCGCAGTTTTTTTATTGTATTTATGCCGTTACCAGGAAGATGCTGCTGCCCATCTCCTGCCTGTTTCCCTTTGTCGCCTTTTACGACACCCACGGGAGGATATGGGGTAGTGGATATTCTTGACCGCCACTACACGGCTTTATTATTAATTTAATTAAAATTTATTTATTTCTATTAAAATGAAATAACGAACGAACTAAAAAAAAATACATTAAAATTTTCAAATAAATTATGATTTTAATTATTTAAACATATGAATGCAAGATTTTTATATTATTTAATTTTTTAGTAAATGGAGGCAAAGACGGCTCTGTGGCGCAGTGACTTAGCAATGATTTGTTGCGCTGGGGACGCGGGTTCGAATCCCGCACGGAACAAGTGTTTGTATGGCCGATAAATAATTGTTCCGGGTCTGGATGTTTGTCCTTGTGCAATTTGTGTTTGTAAACTGCCTCCACGAAACCGGAGAAAATCCTAGTGTGGGGGTAACGTTTAAAAAAATGTTACTACTTTTTTATTTTACGTTAGATGGCACTGTTTTGAAAAAGTGAAACGTAGATTGTCGGCGTAGTTCAATTTATTACACAACGGCAAAATAAACTAATTTTAGACTTTTATAACTTAATTTATTTATTTAAAAAATACATCAATCATATACAATAAAAATTAACATCTGAAGGAAGGAAAATACTTAACCCTCCTCTTTTGCAGTTCCCTAATCGGATAAAAAGTACTCTATAAGTTGCGTCGAGTGCAAAACTAAATGTAATGGTAATCTGTCCAGTAGTTTTTGCGTTAATCGTGAATACGTAGACAGACAGACAAAAACCCACCATCTAAAATCACCAATTTTTTTATATATATTGAAAGTCACTCTTTTGTTTAATTAACCACTGGTTATTTTTTTATATGATAAACGTGACAAGCGAGCACACAGTCCACCTAATTGTAAGTGGTTGCTGTGGCTCATCCTCGTATCCTCGTTTGCGTATCAAAATGCAGATGCTTTGTCAGCCGTAAGGAATAAGTTGGAAAGCCTCTTTTCCAGTAATTAGGGTCTCCAGTTCTCTACACTCACCATACGAAACACAACAGTGTTAAGCTGCTAGTTTAAACTGGTATTCTGTGAGAGCGTGGTCCTTCCCCGGGTGAGCTATATTCTGCAGCATGGGTCTACCACGTCAAAAAAGCTTCTGTCCTGAGAAGAAACCCAGCGGGACTTTAAAAAAATAACAGCATATACTTTTTTTTATAGGATAAGTGTGATAAAAGAGCACACAGTCCACCTGATGGTAAGTGGTAGCTGTGGACAATAGACATCTACATTTATCGTTGTCACCCGTGAGGGCTAAGATGGAATGCCTCGGTTTCCAGTAAAAAGGGTCTCCGGTTCTCTACACTCACCATACGAAACACAGCAGCATTAAGCTGCTATTTTACGCTGGTATTCTGTGAGAACGTGGTCCTTCCCCGGTCGAGCCGACCCATTCGTGTTACAACTATACCAGAAATATAACTGCAGCATGGCTATACCACGTAAAATAAATAATACTTTTGTTACACAATTAACAACACAAAACAAATTAGAAATAGCTTGGTAGCGATCACCTCATTCTCAGTGGTTTGTTTTACAGAATTTGGTACAGAGCTAAGTCTGCTTGTAAGTTTTGATCTAAGGAGGTTCCATTGAACCTTCGCATTTAGTATGATTCCAAGAAAAATGGTGGTATAGACAAAACTCCGCTCCTCCCATTTAAAAGTACATTAGTATTTAAATGTCAAACATTTGGAGTTATGAATTTCATACATTTTAGTGCCATTTTATTGCAAACGCAAATTATTAACGTTATGTGAAGTAACCAGAAGTAACCTTTAAAGTCGTGCTGGTGATAATAGAGCTGTTCTTTTTTCGCTCAAAGGCTCTGTACCGCGGGGAGTACGACTGTATGATATTTTAAGTAATTTATTTTCTTAATATTCTTTGCAAGGCTATTTTTCAAAGAGTAGCCAAAGTAAGTTCAGATATATAAATAATGATATACTGCTATTGCAGTTTTTGAAAGTACGAGTAAATAATCTTTTACTTTTATTTAAATTATCCCAAATTAAATGTGATTTATGGGCAACTACTACGCGTACGCGCGCTCCTCTCTGTGCGATTGAATCGTTCACAACTTTTTGCCGACCAATCGACCCTTACGAATGTGTGCGTGTGTAGTAAAATAGTAGGCGTTAGGTATTTATGAATTTATTTCTAAACATTCAGTTAAAATATTGCATTATCACGCATTTTGAATTTAAAAGATAAAAAGGACAGAATGTTTGAGATTTTAATTAATTAATTTTTCTTCATTATTTGCCTATATTACTTATTATGAACCTTCTCTGCAAATTTGGCCAGTTATTACAAAATAACCGTGTTTATTTCCTTGCTGAGTAGATATAAAAAATAAATATGGAAATATATTTATTTTCAAGGAAAATATAATAATAAATGTACGTTTTTAGTAGAATAGTATTGAGTAGGTAATTATCAACCAACCTAGATTTTTTTTTAATTGTAATGAAACATGATCATACTTTTGCCCGTGACAAATATGAACGTAATACCACAGTATAAATATGAATTTCTCTTATATATTTATACTGTGGTAATACTGAATAGAAGTAATGTTTATCGCCATATTTGAGGATTAAGTAGTTAAAAAAACTATGCTAGTACAATTTTAGTGGAAAAGTGTAAATAATTAATTTAAGAATAAGAAAGTCATAAGAGTGCAGTTTAACAAATTGATCTCATTCGTTGTATAAAAATATTAATTAAAATGTATGAAATGGTAAGTAAGCGACACTGCATGTTTTGTGAAAATAATTTAAAGGTGATTTTGTAGGAATTTAGTTAATTTCAATCAATTACCTATTTCTATTCAACTTAATTTTTTGGCTTCTGTAATAAATTATTGCTTTAATAAAAGTTAATAGTTTTGGATATATTTAAGGCATAGCAAATCAATATATATAGTAAAAGAACTTTTGGTGATTATATTCGATTTGTAGTGATTGAAACAGAAACAGAAACTTTTTTATTCAATATAGATTATAAATAATACTTATTGAAAGTCACTCTTTTGTATAATTACCACTGGTTCAAAAAAAAAACCTCTGTCCTGGGAAGAACCAGCAAGAAACCCAGCGGGACTTTGTTTTTAAATAACAGCTTACAATCATGTATGTTACACAAATTAACAACACAACAAATTAGAAATAGCTTGGTAGCGATCACCTCATTTCCAGCGGTTATTATCATCTATAAATTAAATTGCAATTGAAATTGCAAATTTGAAACAAGCAAAGTATCGTAAAAGCAGATAGTACGACATAGCAATTGTTGCCATTGTTGTAAACTCGCCCAAGTTATAATTACAAAATGTTGAGCTCCCTACACGTGTGAGAAATGTGGCGAGCAGATGTGGAAGTGAATTTCGTAGAAAACTAACAAAATGTTCTGCTTCCTGGCGTTCATTTAACTTTTAATTAAATGAACCCATTGAACTATGAGCAATTTGAGTTTGGTAATGAATATATAAAACGATCCTTATATTATGTTTAGCTGAGCAGCAAATGTGCCATAAAATCCTGTTATAAATATAAAACTATATCTTTTTATATCATCAGAATATGTCATTATATTAAAACCTAAAAACTAATCATCATCATAATCATTACAGCCCTTCACAAGTCCACTGCTGAACATAGGCCTCCCCCAAAGAATGCCACAAAGCACGGTCCTGAGCCACCTGCATCCATCGACTTCCTGCATATCTTACCAGGTCGTCACTCCATCTAGTGGGGGGACGCCCTACACTTCGCCTGCTGGTACGAGGCTGCCACTCGAGAACCTAAAACCTAAAAAAAACTAATATTGATTGAAAATTGTCTTGTTCTTGTTTTCAGCTTTTTAGGACAGCAGTACATCAAACGCCAAAGTATTATCTCGAAATCCTTGAATAACCTTTAATGAAGTGAAGTTTCAAAAATAAGTATAATATAATAATAGAATAATTATTTCTACGCAATATAAAACTAAATGACTATTACTGCACTTTGATTTTTAATTTTTATTGAGAGTAAGTATGTACTATCGTATAGTAAGTAAGTATGTACTATAGTACATATACATAATATGGATACCAAACCAAAGTTCTTGGAAATGTGGACAATGAATTTGGATGCACTTTTCATAACGTCGTAAGTAAGGGGCCATCCATAATTTTTTTATTATACGAGTATACAATATTAAAAAACTATAATAAAATAAAAACTAAAACATATCATACAGGGGAGTAGGAGTAGGAACTCCTACTCCTCTCGGTATCGTGCCAAGAACGCTGGCAGCGTTTCCGCGCTGAATGGCTATACTTAGCCTTTGAGCGAGAAAACTTTTTTATAGTTACTTTTATTGGTTTCTTTATTAGCCCTCTTATCACCAGCAGCAATGACCAGCCGCGGATCGAGTTCCTTTAGAAAATTCACCGCAGGTGGACCCCACGGACCGATAGTCTGCAGCAAATGGCACAAATATGTAGTCATCTCTCAGAGACTCATATTTGCGCCACTTACTCAGTTCAGCTGCCTCTGATGCCGCCCCGGCTCTAAACGAGGTACACCTGAGATGACAGGACGCCAAAGTGTCTACGCAAGTAGCATCCCACACTAGGGCTTTACCTCTCTCCCAAGGGCCTCTCCACAGGGTTCTAAGACCGAGGGAACATTTATAGAGACAAGAGCCTTTCGGATGACATCGTTCAAAGAACTGTGCCGTGAAAACCTACCAGCACTTTTCTTACATGAAAGTCCGTGAAGCCCAAACTTATCGACGCTGCTACCACAGGGGCACTGGTGATGTTGACAAATCGTGTCTCCTAGTCGGATTCCTACGGCGATGCGCAAGCTTTCCCCATCAAGTAATGTGCCAATGTAATGTGTAAAATGTAAAACGTGTAACCAGTGACTAGATTCCTTAGTCGAAACAGCTAGAAGGCGTGCCTTATCTTGGTCAATATGGAAATTATGAAACAAATCTTTCTTCACGTTCTGTACCAACGGAATATCCCACTGTTTTTGTTGGTTAACTTCCAGTGGAACATTTTCGCCGGGCTAGAGCGTTTGCCATGTCTGCCCTCTCCGTAGCAAAGCACGGGTCTACTTTATTATTTAAAATTATGTTACATGAATCACTAACACTATGCACGGAAGCAAGCAAAAATGCAAAGTTAGAAAGATTTCTCACACCAGTACCACCAAATTTTATAGGTAAAGTAGTAGCTTGAGTCCAGGCTATTGTATTCAAAGTTAAATTTAGACTTTTGTCCATACAAATTTTATTGTTTTTTGACTCCCCCTCCCGGCCTTGTCCCAGATGGTCACACTTTTGATACCCCCTCCCCCTGGTGTGACGTCACATATTTTTCAATTTTATTTTCCAGAAGTAATTAAATTAAAACAGCATGTTTTCCAATTTTTTTTAATTATTCGGCGTAAGTCAATTTGTCAAATGAACAATAGGAACGTATTAAAATAACGACACTGGCGCGTGCGGTGGCATTATTCGAAGGTCTCACAAACATCCGACGCGTAGAACGGTAGGATAGCGAGCGTATATACATATTGCATACCTTAAGCGAAAGCGCAAGGTAATGTTCTACTATCGCCTAAAAGTTAAAATTCCAACATTTTATCGAATAAAATCGTATCTAGCAATCATATTATACATATAAATGATATAAAAAGCACATTGTTAGAAAGATAAATGATTGTTGAACTTATTAATAATTTTTTTAAATCGATTAATTGCTATTTTTAAATAAAAAAAGGGTTTTAGTGGCTTATGGTGTGGATTTATCAAGTCCCTGTGGCTTGTAAACACTATAACTTTTGAAAATATCAATTGTTTAACTCAATCTATTTTTTAATCTCTTCATCTATCATGTGGGAAGCCACTGAATGTAAATGGCAGTGTAATTTTGTTTTGTTTAGCTAATTAATTTTTTTCGGCTCCAAAATGGTGAAATTTTCGTTGATTTCGTTGCCTCGTATATAAATTGTTTCTGTAAATGGGGATCTACAGCCACAGAGTAGTTTAGTTCACAGAGTACCTTTGTATTAAGTTTAGTTCGGCTTCAGTCGCCGTCGTGAGTGGACATTGTTTCGGTTGTTTTCAGCGGCTCAAAAAGATCGCTGTACAAATACACAATATTCGAATAAACAAATTTCTTAAATACTTGAATATAATAATAATAAGAGATTTTTATATTACAATATTTAAAAGCACAGAATAAATAATAGTAGTACGTACTAAAAGTAAGTAGTATAATTTTTGTGTCATGGGTGACATTTTCATGCTTTTCGAGGGTGTTGAAGCTGATAGTGCTGTCGAAATGTAAATCCAAGATGGCGGCTGAATTGGGTACCAATTTATTCATTATGGGTATCATTTTCATGGTTTTCGAGGGTGTTGAAGCCGATATTGCTGTCAAAATGTAAATCCAAGATGGCGGCTGCAAAATATATCAATTTTTTCATCTTGGGTGTCATTTTCATGGTTTTCGAGGGTGTTGAAACCGATAGTGCTGTCGAAATGTAAATCCAAGATGGCGGCTGCAATAGGTACCAATTTTTTCATCTCGGGTGTCATTTTCATGGTTTTCGAGGGTGTTGAAGCCGATAGTGCTGTCTAAATGTAAATCCAAGATGGCGGCTTCAATAGATATAAATTTTTTCATCATTGGTGTCATTTTCATGGTTTTCGGGGGTGCTGATGCCGATAGTGCTGTCGAAATGTAAATCCAAGGTGGCGGCTGCAATAGATATCAAGTTTTTTATCTTGGGTGTCATTTTCATGGTTTTCGAGGGTGTTGAATCCCATAGTGCTGTCGAAATGTAAATCCAAGATGGCGGCTGAAGTTGGTACCAATTTTTTCATCTCGGGTGTCATTTTCATGGTTTTCAAGAGTGTTGAAGCCGATAGTGCTGTCGAAATGTAAATCCAAGATGGCGGCTGCAATAGGTATCATTTTTTTCATCATGGGTGTCATTTTCATGGTTTTCGAGGGTATTGAAGCCGATAGTGCTGCCGAAATGTATTTAAACTACTTTAATAATTCCGTATAATCATGTTATACGTAATTTTTTTAATGCGCTTAAGGTATGCCCAATTGGATTTACCAATATATTTTTATCTTCTTGGTTTACATATGTGTTTTAGTATGTTAGATTTTAACATGTGACATCACATGGCTTTTAACACCCTGCCCCTGTCCTTTGTTACAAAATAACGTGTGATGTAATTTATTGATGGCCCTTAAACAATCTTTTGTTAAATGAGCAGCAGTGCGATTGTGTATCTCAGGTGGTAGTCTGCAACTGCATTGTGTATCCCTTTGCGATGCACAATTACAATATAACTAAAATAGATATTATCCGATATAACGATAACGATACTAGTACTAGGGACGCCACCTCGCATTTGTCCGTTTTACGATATCTCCTAAGGATCGTGAGATAGGTTTCAAATTCAAATGTCCATTATGCATTGTTTATAATTACCTATGATAAGAACAACCGCGCGATCGCTATAACGGACGCGAACGGTCATGAGACCGTTATCTACGCCTATTTTTTTTATAGGATAGGGTGACAAACGAGCACACAGTCCACCTGATGGTAAGTGGTTGCTGTTGCCCATAGACATCTACATCTATCCTCGTTTGCGAATCATAATGCAGATGTGTTGTCACCAGTGAGGACTAAGATGGAACGCCTCTTTTTCAGTAAAAAGGGTCTCCGGTTTTCTACACTCACCATACGAAACACAGCAGTGTTAAACTGCTATTTTACGCTGGTATTCTGTGAGAGCGCGGTCCTTCTCCGGTCAAGCCGACCCATTCGTGCTACAACTATATTACTAATAATATACCTGCAGCATGACTCTACGACGTATAAATAATGTGGTCGTTTCCAAGCTGTTTCTTAAATATGTTCTTAAGTAAATTTTACTTAGACAGAAAAAAGTCCCGCGGGTTTCGTGGTGGTTCTTCCCAAGAGAAAGGTATTTACCAGTAGTAAAAGCAAAAAAGAAATCCTTTTAGTAAAAATTATTTGTAATCTATATTGGACTTAACACATTGAACATAACAATTATTATATTCTATTCTATAAATATAATAACATTTTTATTTCCTTATTATCTTTTATTTAAAACTAGCTTTTTACCCGCGGCTTCGCTCGCGTTGGCTTAAATTTAGAAATATCATTAATATTAATGATTTCTTATATTTACGCGAACACTACACATTTAAATAAACATCTGGCTGCCGAGCTTCAGCACGTCGAGCAAGTACAGCAAGACAACAAGCTTTGGGACCCGCGCCTATGTCACAGTGACCGAGTGAAGCCAGCCACAGTCGAGCGTGTGCCTGCTGTACTACCCTATGTCAGAGGAGTCACAGACAAGGTTGGCTACATCTTGAAGCGAGCTTCCATTAAAACATACTTCCAGCCGCTGAAGAAGATTGGTCAATTTTTACCATCCGTCAAGTGTCATATCCCTCTACAAGATGCAGGAGTGTACAAGCTGGATTGTGAATGTGGTATCTCGTACATAGGATAAACAAAAAGATCTATAAAAACCCGCGTTAAAGAACATATAGTTGACGTGAAGCACCGACGTATCGGGAAGTCTGCAGTTTGTGAACATGTTCAAGATCGTCCCCGCCATTACATTAGATTTGATAGACCACAAATCCTCGCAAGAGAACACCGATTCCTCCCAAGGATGATTCGCGAGGCTATTGAAATTAAAAACATCCTAATTTCAATAGAGAAGATGGATGGGTGCTGCCATCTGCTTGGGATCCCATAATTAATAAAATCAAATCCAAACCCAAGTATACCACTGCTAGACTTCAAGATACGGTAAGCTCATTCTGCGTAAAAAGAAACCAAAAAAAAATTAAAAAACTGAAGGTAGCCGGGCTAACTATGACATCAGGACATCAAACACCTTAGTCCCCCGTGACCACGGGTGCTGGAAAGCACCCGAAACGTCGAGAATATAAAATAAGTTAATATACGCGATAAAATCCGTAAAATTAGTTTTATTTAAATCATTAATATTACTTCAATTAAAGTTAAAATTTCATAAATGTAGTTCTATTTATGATGAACGTGTGACAGGGACTATATTCATGAACGAGGGTAGAAATAAAGAGAAGATGGGAGTTAACATGTCGTAACCCTGGAATCGGGCTGACATAGCAGTTACACATAACAATGGGCAAATGAGGAATGCTTGCGCTGCGGAAAGGCTCGCCGTGGAAACAATGAAACTGTCTCACAGTCTGACACCATCCACGCATAACTTAACTTCTTGGTATTTTTTACATTTTAATTGAATTTATTATTTATGTAACTTTCTGATATTAAATTAATTTTATTATTTTTAAAAAGTCTTTCGATCGCCGCTATATCGTAACTAGCGCAGTCGGTCTTTCGCGACAATTGGTAGAACCTTCGACCAATTGAACGGTTTCGATCGTATAAATCGCGATTTCGGATCTACGACGGCGGCACGGACGAAGACTTCACGTGGAGCTGACTCAGACCCGTGAGGAGATGCAGAAGGCGCTTTGGTGAGTACTCTCGCTATTTCAAGTTCCCTTTGCTCTATTTCCTTCCGTATTTAGTTTAAGTAGTATTTGTGATTCTGTCTAGAACCCAAATCGTTTTACACATTTAGTTAGGAGATCAGGTATTCGACTTATAACTCAAATCTTTATAAAGTCGTATTAATTCTCATAGGATATAAGTCTAACCGCTAAAAATCACATGCAATTCTTAGTTGAGGTCCGATAATGTATATGTACGTGTTATAGCTAAAATCACAAATAAGCAGACACAAATTGGCCAACTTTTGAACTAATAACGTGTTTTTTTATTATTGATTTAAAAATGGCGTTTCCTAACGGCGAGGCAGCCAACTTTGAGATGATCGCGGAATTGATGCCAAAGTATGATGGCAATACAAAGAGATTGAACCATTATATAAGAGAAATTGAAAATACCCTTAATCTTTTGGGCGAAACTGCCAGGGTACATCCGGCAATCATATGTCTCATAAAGAGGTACCGCGGTTGATGCGGTAGCATACCAAGAAACTCTTAATTATTGGGAAACTGTTACGGTGCGTTCATAATACCATAACATGTTATATAACATATTTCAGGAATGTGGAGACTGAATGTTATAAAATGTTATATGTTAGCACAAACGACCACATTAGAATTAGCCATAGTAATAGCGAGACAAGAGGAAGCTAGACTTTCCTTTAATAAGAAATTCAATAATAATAATTATAGTCAATATCAACGTATCAATATGTATCAAAGTCGGCTCAGGCAAAGTTTAGAGAACCAATACGGGCTGTAAATCAGCCTCTATTGACAACCAGACAAAAAAACCAGACGAGTAATAAAGCTCCAGTTCTGCGACAAAACAATTTGACTCGAGAACTGAGGCAGCAGTGGATGCAATCCATTTTACAATAGAAGAACCGCCCATCATCAGGTAAGTTTAGGCATCTTCAGAAAATTTCAGGAATAATACACCCCAGCAACCTGTCCTGCATAGAAGGTTTCAGACGTCACAATGAGATCCATCTCTAAGCCACAAAAACCACAGTTTGCAGCTGAGGAGCTATTCTACACAGATTCACCTGGACAATATGAACAACAATATGCTGAGGACGACACGGACTACGTGTATCAACAAGGTCAGTACGCATATTGTAGTGACAACTACAACCAACAGCGATACGAACCTCCAATGTACGACGGTGAGGTTCAGCAGGATTTTTACCAAGGTTCGGTGCGCCCAGACGAAAGTTAGTAAAACTAAACAACCATGACAAAGATTACCTGCCATATATTGTGCTTCCAGAATTCCAAGGTAAGTTCCTCATAGACATCGGAGCCTCGCGCTCTATGATATCACCTAGTGTAATACAAAATACAATTTTTGAACACCTTGTAGAGTATGAACCATTCGAGGTAAAAACAGCACATGCTATTACACAGCACGATAAAGTGGCGTACCTACCACTGCCACCCGCGTTGAACAGCGATATAATTCATAAACTCCTTATATTCGATTTTGACCCCAAATAAAGAGGCTTAATGGGATTGGATTTATTGACGATGCTATCTTGTAACATAGATATAAATAATAGAGTTTTACACACCGTTAACTCGCAGATACCAATTTCATTTGACAATCCCAGTAAAAACTCACGATTGAACTTAAATGCGAAAAAAATATAGTAGTGGAAACTAATTATTGTGATGGTCAGTACATTCACGATGATTTCATGTGGTCTAACGGCTTAAAATCTCCCGCAGCTATGGTCGAGGTTAAAAAAAGAAAAATTTTGTACATCTATTATAAATTTTAATTCAGGAAAACGAATAATTTCTAATAATGAAAAGATATACCTAGAACCATACCGTGAGAATTCTGATAGAGCTAGATGCAGTTTAAATTCCATAGAGGATAACTCGGATATAGAGAAATAATTACGCAACAACTTAAATAAAATACGTAGAGACCATATAAATGAAGAGGAGAAACGCGAAATCACTAAGATTTGCTATCAGTATAGAGACATCTTCTACTCATAAAAATATCCCACTTTATTTTACGCATGCAGTTAAACATCAGTTAAGAATGACCGACCAGACTCCGATATCTGTAAGAAGTTATAGACAAGCCCCACAACTACACAAAGAAATACAGAACCAACTAGGGAACCTTTTAAAACAAGATATTATTCGTGAAAGAACATCCCCATGGTCATGCCCTGTTCATATTGTCCCTAAAAACCGGACGCACTAGGTAAGGTAAAATGGAGGTTAGCCATAGACTACCGAAGACTTAACGATAGAATAGTAGAAGACAAGTATCCACTTCCCAACATATATGACATCTTAGACAGACTTGGACGCGCCCAATATTATTAGATCTAGCTAGCGGCTACCATCAGGTGGAGATGCAACCTGATGACATAGAGAAAACTGCATTCACACACACACAGAACAGAGAGAGAGGACATTACGAATTCCTCAGAATGCCATTCGGTCTAAATATGCACCCAATATTTTTCAACGGCTCATGGACCACATCCTTAGAGGTATTAACAACGATTTCACTTATCTCAATGACGTCATAATAATATCAACGTCATTGCAGGAGCAAAGCTGAAACAAGTTTTTGAAAGGTTTAAAACACATAATTTGAAAATTTAGTTAGATAAGTCAGAGTTCCTTCAAAAACACGTCACATTTTCAGGCCATGAACTAACTGATCAAGGGTTAAAGCCTAATCAGGACAAAATTAAAGCGGTTTTAAACTTCCCACTACCAAAAACAAAGCAGGACATTAAATATTTTTTAGGACTAGTAGGCTACTATATAAAGTTCATAAATGACTTTGCTAAGCTTACGAAACCAATGACCTTATATCTTAAGAAAAAAAGTAAGGTTGTACACTCCCCGGAATTTTAAGAATCCTTCAATAATTGCAAACAAATTTTAACCAATGCACCTATCCTGCAGTACCCAAACTTTGACGAACCATTCATACTAACCGCAGACGCATCGGACGTAGCCCTTGGTACAGTGTTGTCTCAAGGAAAGATAGGCTCAGACTAACCGGTAGCATACGCATCGAGAACACTTTCGCAGAAGCAAAATACTCGACAATAGAAGAAGAGCCTTATCTTTATAGACGAAAATTTGTTATAAATACCGACATGGCTAATATCACTCAAATACTCTAATTCTAAATTGACTAGGTTTTTTTTATAGGATATGGGTGAAAAACGAGCACACAGTCCACCTGATGGTAAGTGGTTGCTGCGACCCATAGACATCTACATCTATCTTCTATTACAAATCAAAATGCAGATGCGTTTTCACCCGTGAGGACTAGGATTGAATGCCTCATTTCCAGTAAAAAGGGCCTCCGGCCACCTCCACTCATCAAGTGAAGCGCAGAGGTAAACCTCTACTTCACACTGGTATTCTGTGCGGTCGTGGTACCACCCCGGTTCGAGCCGGCCCATCCGTGCGACAGCAAAAGCTGCCGCGTGGCTCTACCACTGTTAAAAGGTGGCGACTTAAACTCGCTGAATATGACTACAATGTAGTTTAGAAAAAAGAACGACATAATATCAATGATCCTATCTCTCGAGTTAAAATTTATCATAAAAGCATTGATTCACTAGCAGTTAATTTAGATGATAATGATGACGACGATACCATAAATAGAATTTTCGACAAAATACGACCAGGGGTAGATACGGAAACAGAAGCAATACAACAGCCTGTGGATGTGAGACAATTAAAAAGTGCCGATTGAATTACCAAAATTGGCACTTTAATTACAGAACAATAATTACAACTTAAAACCACACTAATAATAAAACAAAATTGTACTACTGATCACTTTAGTTCGCAGTTGTATCGCTTCGAAGTATTCGCTTGTATCGCCAATTCAATACTGACCCTGTCGCGATCTATACCGGCCTGGTATAGGGACTCAGATAGTTTCCAGAAACTTCTGCTGTAGAAACATCTAGAATATTCGAGTACATACCGATCCCGACAGACAAGGTGTTGATAGTTCTAGAAAGTTCTTTCATGAAAATTTCTAGAAGGATCTTGACTTTCCTAGTTCTGCTACTCGATCCTAGAGGGCGCTAGTGGTAACTAGTGTTGCCACGTACCATTCATTAACTGTGGCGCGCAACACTGCCCCCTCCTAAGACATGCTCGTCTCGAGCATAATTGGCCCCATAATAACGCACCAGTCGATCCACATGGACGATCTTAAGAGTACCTCTTGCACCTTTTTGTATCCGGTAGGTTACGTCATTGATCTTTGTCACAACCCGGTACGGTCCGTCCCATTTTCCTTGAAGCTTAGGAGATTTCCCTTTGCTGCGTACTGGATTGTGCAACCACACAAGTGTCGTCTTCCCTTCGTCGAACCCTTTGTTGTTCATTTTGCGGTTATACCGGGTTTTCATCGTTTCAGACTTTTGCTGACCCGATTGTCTGACGTGCTCATATATGTCATTCATTTTGTTTCGCAAGTCATTTGCATAATCGGTTATACTGCGTGGGGCATCAGGTAGTATTCCAGTGATCAGGTCTACAGGCAGCCGTAATTCTCTTCCAAAGTTTGCAAAAGCTGGTGTCACTGATGTACTTTCGTGAACAACACTTCGATATGACAACAAAAACGGTTGTATGTGCTTGTCCCAGTCCCGTTGCCGATTTTCCACAACTTTTGCTAGGTACCTCTTCAATGTCTGAATAAATCGTTCTACCATCCCATCAGATTATGGGTGGTATGAAGTTGTTCTTGTTTTATGAGTACCCATAACTTGGCAAGTTTCCTGGAATATTTGAGACTCAAAATTTCTTCCTTGATCGCTGTGATTCTCTAAAGGTACTCCAAAACGACAGAAAACTTCATGAACTAGTTTATTTGGAACTGTTAAAGCTTCTTAATTTGGAATGGCGAAGACTTCTGGCCACTTAGTGAAGTAATCTATGACAACCATGAAATACTTGTCACCACTTTCCCGAAACGGCCCCGCAACGTCAAGAGCTATCCTCTCTCATGGTGCACCAACATTGTACAATTTTAATGCACCTCTACTACGAGTCTTAGGTCTCTTTATAGCCGCAAACTTGTACATTTGCGGCACCAGTCCTCGACATCGTCACGACAGTGGACCCAGTAAAACCGTTCTCGGATCTTCAGTAGAGTCCGTTTAATTCCCAGATGGCCTCCTGAACAACCATTATGGTACAGCTGTAGAACATCCAGTACTTTAGTTTTAGGGACAACCATTCGAAAGTGAGAGCTGTCTCCTCGAGCATTTTCCCATTTACGGCACAGGATTCCATCCTGAATCAGCAAGCTGTTCCATTGGGTCCACTTGGGCTTAGAGCACTGGCCTTCACCCATTCAAGAATCGGCTTGATATACGAATATTCTTGCTGTGCATGTTGTAGGCTGTCCTTCCACTCATTGCTGAGCTGGTCTATTCTGAGCATCCTCACAGACACTACTTCCTTATCCTCTTACCTAGTATAATGCTTTCAAACTTCATGACAAGGTCTTCTTAACGATGCATCTGCGTTGCCATGAGATTTTCCGCATCTATGTTCGATCACAAAGACATATTCCTGCTGCTGCTGGGCGATGCTGTTAGCCGCACTACCCTCTCGAGATCAATCACCTCCCCTTTCTACAGTTCACTTAGGGCAGCTGGATCGAAGATGGCCCCTTTCCCCACAGTCGAAGCACCTAGGGCTGTATCCTTCATTGCGGTCACGAACTGTAGCTGCTGAAACCTCCCTGACGCGATGGGAACGATGATCCTGCCGCACGGCTTCCACCTCCAGTGCATGGCTCAACGCGTCCTTAAGCGTCTCGTGGTACCCGAGCCTCACAGCAGCTCTGACTTCTAGGTCGCGGATGCGGTCGATGAATGTCTGTAACAGCTTTCCTACAATGAGCGCAGGTACAGACTGCTATGCTTTTCGAACCAAGTTTTCCACCTCAAGGTCGACAGCTGGCCCTCCGACTTCTGCGACGTTGCACCACCAAATGGTCTCTGGTCCGTCTCCTGTTGACTTTGACTTCGGTACAGTTTAGTTACACTCCTACCGGCGAAATTTACAGGCCTATTTATTTATCATAATATTTTATATGGTTATTTCATATTGTATCCTTACTAATGTATGTATTAAAATATATGTATTAACTCGCTCTAAAGAGTTCGTAATTCCTTCATGGAGCAATTACGAATTAAGTAGTATGCGCTTTTAAAACAAAATATGAAGAACTTATCTATAAAAAAGTTTAAATTCTTTATTAAGCAAAAATTGTTTCTATTTTTATCCATTATTATACTACTAAGGAGTATATTATTAATAATCACCACTAAAAATTAAGTGATCGCTACCATCCTGATTCTAAATGTTTTCACACTTAAGTGTATGGAATATTATATTGTAAATTTATGTTTAAAAAACGTCCGCTGGGTTTCCTACTGGTTCCTACCAGGACAGTCTTTTTTTCGAATCAGTGGTAAAGCACTAAGGGATTCTTACCAATGTCATTATCATCATCATCATCATCATCATTACAGCCTTTCATAAGTCCACTGCTGAACACACTCCGTCTAGTGGGAGGGGGGGGGGGGGGGACGCCTTACACTTCGTCTGCCGATACGAGGCTGCCACTCGAGAACCTTTCTTCCCCATCGGTTGTCAGTGCTTCGAGCTATATGGCCGGCCCATTGTCACTTCAGCATACTAATTCTTTGGGCTATTTTGTTACTATGGTTCTACTGCGGATGTCCTCGTTTTTAAGTCTATCACGCAGAGAAACACAGAGCATAGCCCTCTCCATAGCTCGCTGAGCGACTTTGAGCTTCCTCATACGGCCAGCAGTGAAGGATCACGTCTCAGATCCATAGGTCATCACTAGCAACACGCACTGGTTGTACAATATAGTTTTGAGATTTTAAGGTATGTCTGACGAGAAGATGTGTCGTAATCTCCCGAACGCTGCCCAGCCGAGTTGAATCCGTCGATTGAACTCACGGTATTATAAGTTATTTATTTTTATATATTTTGTCATAAGTACCTCTTCCGTCTGAATCAAAAATCGATATAATGAATAATATGGTGAACTTGTTATCGGATATTATAAAATATGACACTGCAACGTTTAATTTGCAGCAAGATAAGTATTTTATTTTGATGAAAGAAAATAAGAAATCTAATGTATAAAAATTAATGTTAGTTTGTTCGTATATTATGAGCAGGCAATACTGTACATCAGATTACGATAAAACCATAGAATTATTACGCATAGAAACGCAGGCCAGTACAAAACACGAGCGTTAAAATGATGCAAAGTCATTATGTTAGTGGGCGCGAGTCGAATGTACCTACGCTCGTCACACGCACACATACACGCCATTCAGTGATACCAGTTTCTGGAATTTGCAATCAAATTGTACAAATCACTATTTTTTGATTAATTTTAAATAATCGATATAATAAAGATTACGTATTATGTACGAAGATTATTTAGTAGAAGTATTTTATGAGAATATAAAATGGAATAAAATAAACATGATAATGATGTTACTAATATAACTTTATTATACATATATTAATGGTAAAAAATGCAGACGTAATAACATTTAAGAATATTATTAAACACAATTAATTTGCCCGAATACAATAAGCACATCGTGTAATGTTTAATTTTAACCGACTTCAAAAAGGGAGGAAGTTATCAATTCGGTGTATTTTTTAATGTTTTTTACCTCAGAATTGTACAATTTCTAAGCCGATTTAGATTTTTTTTAATTTGAAAGGATAATACACACAGATTGATCCAATACACACACTGAAATTTTAATGGTTATTTTCCCGAAGTAAAATGATTTTGCCTTAGTAGTACAATAGATTAATGAAAATAAAATTATTAGGATGTAAAAATCGGAGATTTACAATCGAGAAAAACAAAACTCGAATACGATCTCAAACCAATAGCAATAACTCGCAAGTAGGTCGGGCGTACAGGCTAGCTTATATCGAATTACTATAATACAGTACGAAAAAAAATTCGCTTAACGTAATGTAGTGTTACGTCTATCGCACGTTCTACCGCGTGCTTCCTACACAGTGAAGGGCCACTAATAAATGTTCATAACATGAACTCTCAAGCGTAGTGATACGACATAAACTAGTTTGGACGCCCGAATAGCTTGTGAGGTATTACTATTGTAAATCTGCCCTTTTTTAATTGTAATATTTTTTAATTTAATAAATTGACTCTACTATCGAGACAGTATAATTTGGCTGCGGGACAACAACCACTAAAATTTTAGCATGTATATACGAATTGATCAAGCTTAGAATCAGTGTACATACATATTGACAACCTTTCTTTTTGGGAGTCGGTTAAAATAGGCTATGTTTGGACGTAATATCTGGTTAATGTTTGGGTGTAAAGTGACATCTGGTTAGTAAAGGCGTTCTTATAAATAATCTCATGATGTTCTAAATAAAAAAAGTTTTATTCTATACTCTAAAACGTAAGCTTAGTCAATAAAAAAAGCAATTAATATAAAATAGTTGCGTTAAAATGGCGTCGACGAATCGCGATTAGCTGATCACTCCGTATTAGTTTAAAATAGGCACCCATTGTTAATATAATGTTAACACTTAGAGAAGTAGGTATGTATATATAAACATTTGAGTTTTACACAGAGCGTTGCGATTAAACGTTTTAAACACAAATAGAAAATAAATACTTTTAAAAGAAAATTGTGATTTTTTCCCCACAACTAGCAACATTTGTATTATGAGAGCTTAGGTAAGTATTTTTTTAGTTTTACGTACTTATAATGAATTAAATGTATAAACTTATATATGAAATCTAATACCATTACTTCTTTTATGTTTATCATCACCGTTGTGACAATATTTTACAACACAAACGGTAATTTTTACAATTTTTCGCGAGCTCTTCTCCGTAAGAAGTGACGTTGCGCACTGACGCGTCGCTGAGTCAACTTACGCGGTTTCGCGTTAAAAACTTTATAGTTTTACTTGCTTCACGTTCGGTGCGTGTACTAGTATTCTATGCGTAATAATTCTATGGGTAAAACTTTGTCAACTTATTGCTTGTACTTGCGCGCGTGTATCGTACCGACGAATTTATTTGAGTCATATCATTTAATTTCAATGAATATCTTATCGTTCTTAATTAAACTAAAATATAGCTCTTTCAAATTTAAAACGATATTTCCACAAATATAATTTGCTAGCTAATCAGATATAATTTTAATAGCTGTAATAATTTGCATACTTTGCCTTATTTTCGTATTTTCATTTCATTCTTTATTTTATGTCATTTGCCGAAAGCTAACGAAACAGTAAAAAATAATTTTAAATACATGATAAATACAATTTTAATTTATAAAACATGTTAATGGGTGAATATTTGCAAATGAACATATTAGACAATTTTAAAGAATGAAATAATAGTACTTACAAAACTGTTCTTTAGATATTCAAAGCAAAGCTGATAGCATACACATACAAAAAACTGCATGAGATCAAAAAATAAGCCTTTGTATACGTCACAATTTGGATTTGAAATTATTGTGTAAACGGTAATGAGAAATCAAACAAATGGTAAAGAGAATTTTAGAATGGTAATTATATTATAGGAATGGTAATTAGTAAAACAAATAGCAGTGATGTTATTTACTCAATTATTTAAAAAATAAACAATTTCCGACACAGTATCAAATTTAGAAAAGATATGCCTGCACGTGTGGTTGAAAACTTTATCACTAGATGATAATTGAGATCTTCTTTGCATTTAAAATACCAGTCACATCTATCAAATTAAAGTTAACTGTATATGAAAAATATTAATAACTGTTATATATTAACAGTGGTAGAGCCACGCGGCAGCTTTTGCTGTCGCACAGATGGGCCGGCTCGAACCGGGGTGGTACCACGACCTCACAGAATACCAGCGTGAAGTAGAGGTTTACCTCTGCGTTTCGCTTGGTGAGTGCAGGTGGCCGGAGGCCCTTTTATTACTGGAAATGAGGCATTCCATCTTAGTCCTCACGGGTGACAACGCATCTGCATTTTGATTCGCAAACGAGGATAGATGTAGATGTCTATGGGCCGCAGCAACCATTTACCATCAGGTGGACTGTGTGCTCGTTTGTCACCCTCATCCTATAAAAAAAAACAAAAAGACAAACAAACCTAAATAAAAAAGTAAGTAGAAACTTGTGTTTTCCGATAAAACACATAACATAAAAGTAATTGCAATTTCTTTGGATATTAAACAATACCTAAAATTTAATATGAAAACCTTAAATGTAGCTATTTTCTTGCACATAGTCAAAACAATTAAAAAATATTATAATCCAAAGTATCTGAATCAATATCATCATTACGACACTGGCACTTTTCAGACTCAGAAACACTCACCTGATGTTTCAGAGTCTGAAAAGCGTCAGTCTCATAACGATCTCTTATTGCTTCGAACTCTGAAGATTCAATAAACTCCTGGTATATACCAGAAAAGTTAGCCTCATCAGCTCAACAGCTTCTTTAGGATTAGTTGTTATTTTTGTTTTTGATATTATTCTTTTATTTTTCTTAATGTCTTTGGATTCATAACTGGTTGTAGAATTTTGCCATTGTTTGAATGTTATTAGGTCCTTATTATCAAATTCTTCGTAGCAAATGGTTTTGTTTTCGCACAAGTTATAACGCTCAATAAGACATTTATTTTTTCCACAAAAGAGAAAATTGATTACATCATTGATGCTCGCGTGTTTTATAATTCTTCTTTTGTACAGAGCCTGAATCAATAGTTCCATATTTGCATGCATTTTACAAACACATGTATCTTTTTGGTTTACACTTGGAATCAATACCCAGTATGGACATTGTTTGCAAAAGTAAGAATAATTTACTGTTCGAAATTCGGATTCAAATACTTTATGCAGATTCTTCATGTTATCTAACTAATACCTCTTCTGCTTTCTCTCCCTTTGTCGTGTTATAACCTCATTCTTGCCTGCCGTAGCTCTAGAAAAGTTGTCCCGTTCAAAAAATTCTTGTATATCTTGTTTTAACTTTTCGTCTTCTATATTTTTTTGTTGGGGCTGTTTCTTCTCTCTCAGCAAGAAATTTCAGCTTCTTTAAAATGTGTTTTTCACGCATAATTGTATTGTGGAATGTTCTTTTCTCAGTATTTGATTTTAAAGCTTTGTAGCTGCCTTCTAATGTCTTTTTCATAGCCTTCCCAAACAAAATCTGTTTTTTCGCTTCTTCTATTTTCGTTTTATTCTGCAGTACAGCTTTTGCTTTTGTCTTAGGACTCTGTAAGCGTTTCCTAAGTCTCAGAATTATTTTTTTGTATTTGATTGATGTTTTTTATTATGTTCTGTGACAATGACAGAAAAAAGCGCAGAAAGTGCTATTTTTCGCTTTTCTTGAATCTGAAATTTGTAGTGGTTTAGTAATTTACACGGCAGTTTAAATATAGCATGTATTGAAACAATATTACATTTAAATAGAAAAAAATACCTCCTTACCAGTCCAGCTTGCTCCTTACCATTCGGGTAAAATGTGAAGGGGAAAAATGGTAAATAGAAAAATGGTAAGTAGATATTTGGAAACATTTGTGTACGTTGCATTATTTATTAGACTTATGAGACTAAATATGTTATCATACGAGAAATAATCTTATGGCAAATATTTAGATCATTAATTAAATTAACTTGAACAAATAACTTACATTTAGAAGACACGAACGGTAAGGAGATATTATTTTGACCTGGACGATTTTTTGTAGATTATTAATTTTTCGTTGGCGCCTAATCGCTCTTTAAGACGTGTGATCTGCTCAAGTCACTAGCGGGCACTAAGGTCGTGGTGGGGAGTCTTCGTGAGGATTACATTTACCATTGGGTACAATTCTATTTCACTGTCAATATTCGCGAACGGTAAGTAGTACGAAGGGTGGGACAAATTTTGAATTGGTATAAAATTAACTGAAACTGTTCTTTATATCATATATTTTATTTCAGTTTATACAATGACTATTATATTTACTAAATAATAAGACAAAATGTTATTCTTCGAAGGTTTCGTTTAATTTTTCTTATCATAATGGTTGAAAATTGGAAAAAGGGACACGAACGGTAATGAGGTTTTGGGAACTATTTTTTTTTATAAAATGGCTTTTAGTTTATAAAACACAATGAATTGACCTGCAATATGTACCCCACTTAATTAACTATGTATATAAAAAAAGTGATCAAAATTGATTTAGCTTTAATGTGTTATTCACAGCGAGACATCAAAAATGTACGTTTTCAAATATTCACCCTAATACTTTTTCTGTGTTATAACAACTATATACCTACTTAGGTATTTAAGTAAGGAATGGAAAAACACAAAGCGCTCAGCGTTATTAGATATTTTTCAGATTTTTTTATATGTAGAATGAGGTATATATTAGCACACAGTCCACCTAATGGTAAGTGGATGATGTGGCCAATATACATCTATATTTATCTTCGATTAAGGATCAAAATGCGTTATCACCCCTGAAGACTGTGAGATGGAATGCCTTGTTTCCAGTAAAAAAGGTCTTTGGTTCTCTACACTCACCATACGAAACACGACAGCATGAAGTTACTATTTTACGCTGGTGCTTTGTGAGAGCGCGGTTCTTCCCCGGTCGAACTGAACTATTCGTGCGATCATGAAAAAATTATTTGTGTAGCGAACTTTCCGATATTATATCGAGTCGTAATTTTGCAATTCAACTGCATACGCACTTGAAGCGGCAACAAACTTTACTTATTTTTTAGACAACAACCTTAAGGCTTTAAGAGGCCTGAATGGTCTAGTGACTACTTTCTGTATTACTTAGAAAAGTGCAAAGATTAATAGACTGCAGAAGTGACAAGTATATAAGTGATATACTGCCTATTATGCTTGCGCGTCACTGAGAATTATGTCGCGGTTAAGCATTTTCAATTACATTGCACGACGTGGTGCTGCAGTTTCTCCCGCTAAGCATAACCAGCAATCAAGTGTTTAAGTTTTAAGTGCGTAAGAGTTTTTATTATTTTCGTTGACTCGTACTTATTTGTGTCGTATAAGGAGCTCTGGGTCTAAGCTCTTGCTGTAAATTTCGCCCGGGTTTGATCCTTGGCAGCACCAATGAATTTTTTAATTGCAATTTTAAGTGCTGACTTAACACGTGCTCGGCGGTGAAGGAAAACATCGTGAGAAATAGTGCATGTCTGAAAAATAAGAAAAAAATATTTCGAAGACATGTGAAGTTCGCCAACACGCACGCACATTTCCTTGTCCTAAAACCCTCTCAGAAGTAAGAGAAGGCCTGTGCCTAGCATAGTGACTTACATAGTCTGTTACTTTACTTTTATATCGTATACATATGCAATATTCATTTTCTTTTCAGATACAGAAGGGTACCTAATACTGACAAAAATATCATGTGGAGGGCACGAAAACGTAAAACACCTTTGTACCTAGATAAAAAAATTAATTATTATTAATTATTATAAATTAATATTAATGTTCTAGTGATTGTCAGTCATTTCAAACGAAACATTCTCTATAGAGTTTAAAACGTTTCAGATAGGGCAAAATAAAAAATAATACAAAATATTATGGGAATGATTATTAATAATATATAAATTTATAGGTATTTGTAATAAAAATAACAAACAAGCTGCAAGGTTCAATTGATAGTGTTTCTTGTGAACACAATTGTAAAATTGCTGTTCCCGTTTTATCAATGGTTAATTGATGAAGCATAGTCAAGATCACCTTATATAAAATATATTTAATTAAATTAGCACATGGCGTATTTGGCCTTCTACTTAAACCTCGGCGGAAATTTGAAAAGATATGATTGCTAGATACGATTTTATTCGATAAAATGTTGGAATCTTAATTTTTAGGCGATAGTAGAACATACCTTGCGCTTTCGCTTAAGGTATGCAAAAGATTTTGTCCGTCCTTAATTCTCTTGTGTAGACCAATTTTCACAGGCCTGGTTTCCAAAAGCATAATTAAGTGTCAGCTCTATATCGTCAATCAGATCGTGAACTTTTTTGACATATATTTCTGTGTATTATTGTTACATCTTGTAACCTTTTTAAAAACGGACACAAAATCATTAGTTTATTAATAGTTATATCTTTTCTGTTATTTTATCACAAAGTTATTGCAATAAATTATTACTTTTTGGACAGCGATTCTCTCCTCTTAGTTTTTGCGTGACTGCAGTTTGTTATGTAGGTACTGAGTAACCGTCAGTTACCAAGCGGCAATAAATCAATATATGTAAATACTAGTTGTTCCCCGCGACTTCGCTCGCGTGTTAGGGTTACCCTAATTCATTTTATAAAATGAAAGTAGCCTAAGATACTCCTTATGAAATCAGCTATCTGCCAGTGAAAGTCCCGTCAAAATCGGTTCAGCCGGAGATTAGCCGGAACAAACAGTCAGACAGACAAAAATTTTAAAAATTGTATTATAATTATAAGTATCGTATTTACTTTCACATGAATTTAGTAAAAAACTGTAATTTTGACATTACAAACAGACACTTCAATTTTATTTATTTGTATAGGTAGCAGATCTACATTTTTGATTTTGATAGATTTTTTGAAACCTGGTTAAATTACATTTTTTTCCATACCATTTGATGGGCCTGAGTATAATGCCAGTTGTGCCCTTTTACTGAAGTTGTTTTTTATTTTATGCACAATTGCAGACAAAACAATCTCTAAAACAAAATTTTACCTCTTCTCCTTCTAATAATAGCTCCTGCACCTGACACGGCAAATTAATTTTTTCTATAAGACAATTTATAATAAGAGTTTTTGTTAACATTAATGAGTGTAACATTTTTATCAGCTGCTTTATTCATAGTGCCTGGAGCAACACTTTGCCGGGTTCTGTGCAGATAATAATAGTTAAAAAAAAAACTAAAAACAGGCGTTTGTAGATAATCGCATGGGGTGCTTTTTCAGATATTTTTATGATAACGCTAATTTTATAAATATCCACAATATATTTACAACAAATAACATCAAGCACCCCACGCTTTTTTACAATAAAATTATTTTTTAGTTAATCACTATTTTCTTATTTTAAACTTATTGATAATTATTTTCGACTTTCTATTTTGGTTATCTACAAAAGCGTGTTTATTTAGTTTTTTTTAAACCTTTATTTATTTTCTATTTTTTTGTGCGGTAAACTACAAAAGCGTGTTTTCGGACTGAAGTTCTTTTACGCGACTTACAGTAGATTGAACTGACAGAAATCTTAGTTGTTTTATAAATTAATCGCAAATCCTGGGGATCCTGGCAAGGATAACGGAACAAACTATTTAAATTATTACATTGTCATCGGCTCTTGATAAGTGTGCGAAGTTTCAAATCAATGTGACGTTTTGAAGGGGATGAAAATCACATTCAATCCTCCAATCCAAACATCAATTCCGTTACATAGATACATATCAAGCTAATAAAAAATCAAGCTAAAAGCGTATTGAGAATGATGCTGGCTTTGGTATTTCTTATTTGAAATAATTTGTACGCGAGGTGCTGAAGAAAAATGTCCCAAATATGAATGGCCGCTACCGATGAATATAATACCTACAATGTTACACCGATTTACATAGAAACTTTTATTATCTTATTATATTAAATTCCAAATAGCATTTTTACACAAGAAAATAAACTTTGAGATCAGTCAATCTTGTTTTTCGCTAATTAGGTGAGTAGTAAAACAAACCAAGAGGTCCGTGATTCAAAATTTCTTGCTCTTTACAGAAAAGCATGACCTTATCATAAAATGTTAGTTAATATTTAGCGATTTGATCTGAAAACTTTTAAGTGTGCTCACAAGTCACACATTAATGATGATATTTGGGTCATTATACTGGAAATAATCTATTAAATATACAATTTATAATCTTCAGTAGTTAAGTTTATAATACAATTAATCATCTTCAGAATGATTGACCGTGTGTATGAATTTTATAAATCTATGCTAGTTTTGACGAAAATTATTATTGCAGATAAAAGACCTTTACATTTATTTTAGTCTCGAATTAAACAAAATAAAAATTTGAACTTTTTACGAAGTCTTATCGGTAGCCTACCTTTTACATAGAAAGCTTGTAATGATGAGTATTTCTTTTAATATGAACTCAGTCGTTTCTTTAAAACTGACAAGGTTTGTTTTACCCAATACTAAGAATGACGCTGATGAAATGACGTAAAAATTGGTGGGATATGTTTCGTTTTTGCAAAATGTCCCGCTAATGGCTCTTTATAACCGATCTTCAAATGTTAAACACCGACTGAAAATCAAATAATCACTGGTAGTTATTTTTTTTAAATTCGTTGAATATTTTTAAGATTGTGTTGAAGCTCAACTGGTAAAACAAAACAAATATATATATATATATATATATATATATATATATATATATATATATATATATATATATATACATATTATAGTTGTTGAAGGAAATAAGGTACCTATTTATACATCGCATCCCACCAAGAAATTTTAATGTAAGCTAAACTGTAATAATAACTGTGAACAACTGAATAACAAAATAGTGAAAACTTTTGTACGTACTTGCTTTACAACATTTCATCATCATCATTCATCATTACAGCCCTTCACTTGTCCACTGCTGAACATAGGCCACCACCAAAGAATGCCACAAAGCACGGTCCTGAGCCACCTGCATCCATCGACTTCCTGCATGTCTTACCAGGTCGTCACTCCATCTCGTGGGGGGACGCCCTACACTTCGCCTACCGGTACGAGGCTGCCACTCGAGAACCTTTCTTCCCCATCGGTTGTCGGTTCTTCGAGCTATATGGCCGGCCCACTGCCACTACAGCTTACTAATCCGTTGGGCTATGTCGGTTACTCGGGTTCTAATGCGGATATCCTTATTCCTAAGTTTATCACGCAGAGAAACTCCGAGCATAGCCCTCTCCATAGCTCGCTGAGCGACCTTGAGCTTCCTCATACGGCCAGCAGTGAAGGACCACGTCTCAGCTCCGTAAGTCATCACTGGCAACACGCACTGGTTGTACAATTTCGTTTTAAGGTTTTGAGGTATGTCTGACGAGAAGATGAGTCGTAGCTTCCCGAACGCTGCCCAACCGAGTTGAATCCGTCGATTGACCTCTCAGTCGTAGTTGGACTTACCTAGTCGGACTATTTGTCCCAGGTAAACATACTCGTCAATAACTTCGAGCTTAGTGCTCCCAACAACTACCGGCATAGGTGTGACATAGACATTAAATATAATCTTTGTTGTAATCTTGTTTGTGTAAACATTTAACCGTAATAAAATAGAACAATATAGTCTTCGACATGAAAGAAAAATAGATACCTGTTTTCGATTATTTTGCAATACCTTAAAGCGTTTTCCTGACAAAATAACCTCGAGCATGCACTGCCGCCCGCATTCAAGGAATTTATTAAAAAAGAAAAGCGAACTTTAAAAATTAAATAAAACGTGAATAACATAGATTTTTAAATTGTCTATCCATTAGTGTAATCCTCAAATTATTAGAGCCTTTAGCAACAGATGCATGTAATCAATAATTTTAGTCATTTTTTAAAAGTAGACAACAAAAGACACAAAAAAACAAATTAGGACGTGGAATGTGATGATAGGATATCGAACATTAATAATGTGCTTCTATATGTGGGTTATTTATCATAACTAATGAGATAATAGTCTCTGAATAAAGAAAAAAACACACTATCGCAAGGTTATGGTCGGGGTATATCCTTAACAGCCAGGTTAGAGCGTGATTCAAATTCGTTCAGAGACGCTAAATTTCAGCGAGCGCTGTCAAATTGCCCTTTGAATGAGTTTTTTCAGAAAGATATGAACTTATGGCTAATTTGAACTTACAGGGTTGTATTGGTGATTTTAATGATAATAATTCTGTAAACACATAATCGCTACGGTCGCGAATCATATTTTGTTAAATATACAACCTAACCCTGATCTGCGAATTCCAAAAAACTCAAGAAAATTTGAATTTCGCGGGCCACCCTGAAGCTTCCACCTTAAAGAAAATATAAAAATGGCTGGTACGACCTAAGCTGGATTCATTCGGTTATAGAGTATATACGTAGTATTCACTAAGTAGTCTGTGTAGAGTGTTAAGAGTATAAGAGACTTGAGTGTTTGTGTAAAGTGTAGCGCAAGTACTAAGTAAAAAGACATTATGTATACGACAATTAGTTGTGAGTTATCAACAGACTAAAATAAAAATGATATAATGTAATCGAAATTATATTATTTTTATATATTGCATCATTATTTTATTCAAATTCCATATCCGGCTGTTTTTCTGACACGTAATTATTGCACAATTCGGCATTTAACATAATGAATTTTTTTTTATAGGATAAGGGTGACAAACGAGCACACAGTCCACCTGATGGTAAGTGGTTGCTGCGGCCCATAGACATCTACATCTATCCTCTATTACAAATCAAAATGTAGATGCGTTGTCACCCGTGAGGACTAAGATGGAATGCCTCATTTCCAGTAAAAAGGGCCTCCGGCCACCTGCACTCACCAAGCGAAACGCAGAGGTAAATCTCTACTTCACGCTGGTTTTCTGTGAGGTTGTGGTACCACCCCGGTTCGAGCCGGCCCATCCGTGCGACAGTAAAAGCTGCCGCGTGGCTCTACCACTGTAAAAAAGTAAAAAACATATTTCATAACATGTATTTTCATACTTTTTTCCGATTTCGCTCTTGCCTAGTGTTGGCTTACCAATACTATATTATGTACTACTACTGGTACTTTTTAGATAAGATATATTTTATTTACATAAACTATTTTATAAGTTTTCTTGGAGATATGAACATAAAAAAATGAAAATAGATAGTATTTTTTTTTATATGATAAGGGTGACAAACGAGCACACAGTCCACCTGATGGTAAGTGGTTGCTGCGGCCCATAGACATCTACATCTATCCTCGTTTGCGAATCAAAATGCAGATGCGTTGTCACCCGTGAGGACTAAGATGGAATGCCTCATTTCCAGTATAAAGGGCTTCCGGCCACCTGCACTCACCAAGCGAAACGCAGAGGTAAACCTCTACTTCACGCTGGTTTTCTGTGAGGTCGTGGTACCACCCCGGTTCGAGCCGGCCCATCCGTGCGACAGCAAAATCTGCCGCGTGGCTCTACCACTGTTGAAAATAGATATTATAATAATATATATAATAGATAGTAGCCACGGGAAGACTTTACTAGATGTCTTCAAAAATAGTTACATTCGCTCAAATATTTTTTTAGACTCACTTCATGTCCATACATCATAAAAGATATTTGAAGAACATGACAATATGAGATAGCTTGAAAAAACGAGGCTACAAATGACAGCACTGAAGGAGAAATCCCTCATAGGCTATAAAAACTGTTTCCTGATGTTATATTTAACCAAATCATATGTAAAATGTATATTTGAAAAATATATGAATATTCGATATCATTTATTGTTAAAAATCTGTGTTGCTAAAAATACCAAACGACAGTTTTTAAAACAATATATATTTTTCCAAGGTTGATAAAAAAAGCTATTTAAAATTAATTTATACAAAATATGAAAAAAGTGCTTTAAAAATTTTCGGCAAACACGAAAGTTGTCAAATGTCTACTAGATCATTTAATGATTACGGATGTTTAATTGTTGCGGCCTAGATGAATTTCTTATTCTTATTTAACGTCAATAATTTGCTTCTGATCGGTAATAAAACGAAATCTATTAAACTCACTACACCTAATATTAAAAACAATGGTTTTTGTGTATAAAGTGGTAAAAGTAAAAAATGACTTTCAATAAGTATTATGTATTGTAATCAATATTGAATGAAAATTATTGTATTATTGCAGTTTAACAGCTAATAACGACCAAATTTGTAAAGCTGTGATAATAGTTTACCTTTTTAACTTAAGCAGACATCAAACTATCTCAATTTTATCAAAATCAGTTTAGCAGTTTAGTCATGAAATCTGGACAGATGTTCACATTAAAATAGAAAAGTATGGATGTCTCCTAAACATGATTCTGAACAACTCTCTTTTTTATCTCGATACATTTTGGCAGCGGATTATGTTTTTGACTTATATTTTCTGAAGTTAATTTTAAAATTGATAACATTAAACAATAGATAACAACATGTATATTGATTATATATATATATATATATATATATATATATATATATATATATATATATATAATCACTATATAATCACTACACTGCTGTCGACTCCTAAAATATAAAATAGCAGATATAATTAAACATTTCAAAATATATTGGTGGTTACCGGTTACCAGTAAATCACTAACAAGACTACATCCCTTGTTGTGATACCATTACGAGTATATACCTACTACAGTTTGCTTATATTAGAATTAGACTAATATGATGCTACGCATCTTATACGTGTTCAACAAATTTTTATTTACAATAATAAACAAATAATACTTATCATCAATACATATCTATATCAACACAGTTATTCCTTCTCTTTCTTTTCAGAAGGAGACTGTCTGTAAAGATTCGTTGTGAATACCTTGTATTGCCTTGGAATAAAGTCTTATTTTTATATAATATAAAAATTCGTTAGTAACGATTGAATTTTTGTTTGTATTTATTGAAATTTGTATGACTAATGAGCTAATTGGGTTTCTAGTAGTGATAATACCATTGAGGTAATATGTTACTACGTAGTAACATATTACCTCAATGGATAATACGACGTAATTGCTTGTACGTGTGCTCCCGACGACACCGGTTCTCGTACAAAATAAGATTGGCAGCCATTCTAGGATATACTTTTAAAAATACTATTTATTGTATTAAAACTATATTATTTGGCTTTGATGATGTGAATAGGTGACCATCCTAAGGATGTAACCACACCAATTGATCGATCGTCGATCGATGCTGGAATGGATTAGTCGCCGTAGATCGATAATTTCTACCACCCCGATCGATCGATGGTACAATGGATTGATCGATGTCGATCGAGCTGCTTTATTATTCGAGAACCCACCCCGCTCCACTGACCGCTATTTAAAATTACGAGCAAGAGCGTACTGGCCGACAAAGCGTCCTGAATACATTTAGAAAGATACTGATGATGAGCCTACAACCACATTGATTAATTGTCAATTGACGTCAATCGATGATTGAACAACATTTAATCGACCAGTATCCGCCAATTAGTCCATGGTACTACACCAATCGATCGCCATCGATGGACGTCGATCAATGGCATCGATCAACGATCGATCGTTAATAATAAATAAATAAATAACCCCAGTTCTTTCTCTCACTTACGCTCAATATCTATTCTCCCATTTTTATTTAAAATGTTTGAAGTTATTGTCCACAAAAAAATTTAAATCATTTAAAAAATAAGTTTTCTAGCACATATCAATCTGGTTTCAGGCCTGGGCTTAGTAATACCACATCTTTTTTCTGCAAACTTCCAAAAAGGAGACGGTACTCAATTCGACTGTATGTTTTTTTATGTGTGTTACCTCATAACTTTTTACTGGGTGAACCAATTTCGATGATTCTTTTTTTATTTGAAAGCTGGTGCTTCTCGTGTGGTCCCATATGAATTAATCAAGGTCAGACCAATAGTTTTTGAGTTATTCTTAAAAACTTATATTGAAGTCGGCTGTACAACATTTTTTTTAAATTATGAAAGTTGCGGAAGATTTGCGTTATGGAATGGAGGACTCACAATTGACTGTGTTAGTTCTAAGAGATTATCTAACACTTTTAACTCTGTCGATCATGACATTCGCCTAACTACATTTTGTCAACTGAATTCTCTTCGTCAGCGCGGAACTGGTTCTCCTTATATCTTCAGGGTTGTTAGCAGGCAATTCGAGTAAATCAGATCATCTTTGATTAGCGCTCTTTGCTTATAGGCGTTCCTCAAGGCGGAATTCTATCTCTTCTCCTGTTCTAGTGTTTATAAATCTCATTACATCCCACGTTCACTGTTCGTACCATCTGTACGCTAATAACTTACCAATTTATGCTTAAGCTGAGGTGGCATGTATCGAAGATGTGATTAAGAAGCTCAACTGTATTTCTAATTGGTCAGACAGATTTGGTATTGGGGTTAATCTGTGAACGTCAAGCTTTTTAGTTCTCGTACATTGACTAAAATTGATATGGAGGCGCTACCTCCTATAATTTTTAATAAACGAAGGAGGCGAAGATCTTGGCTTTTTTTTAGATCAAACCTCATTTGGTGACCGCATATTACATATATGAAGTGAGCAAAAAGGTCACAAACACTACTAAAGTTAATATACGCGATAAAATCCATAAAACTAGTTTTATTTAAACGTGTAGTGTTCGCCTAAATATAAGAAATCATTATTTTCTAGGTGTTTGTTCTCGTGTATTAAAACAATTCCATACTATTTTAGAGTAAGTCATTGTTTTACTTGGCTTTGTAAAATTTATTTAAATATATTTTTTTTCTAACTGCTGATGGTATAATTGAATTTTATTCATCTGATAATCTGTATTTTGTTATAAATCCAAGATTCATGAGAAGAGTCAAATATAGTAATCATGTCATAGCACGATTCCACGCAGGCCAGCTTTTGAGCATTAGTGAGGATGTGCGATACCCAAAGCGAGATTAGCCTTTTCATCCAAAGAATTTCGTGTATAATCACGTGAACGCTTCCTGATCTAATCTTCAATATATGCTGAAGCACTTCGTATGTAATTCACCTTTTTTATTAAATCAAAATTTTTCACTGCACAGCAGCACTTTTCTTGACTTGATTCTTTATTTTCTCAAAATTAGTCGGCCGTGTTGAAATTTGTTATTTGATCGGGTTTGGCGTTATTTCAAGTCGTAAAAAATATTGCGTTAAAATGCTCCCGACGCAGATCCAGACTTTTCAATAAAACACAATATTTCAATTTAGCTCTTAAAAATGTGGAGGGAAATTTTAAATTGAAAAATTCGTATTTTTACTTGTCGTTTTTATGTGGCTTATGGTATTATGGTTATGGAGCAAGATCTGAGGGCCACCATACGTCCCTTATTATCTGACGTACGAAATGTGTAAGATTGAGTAGTGTTAGTATGTACTATGATCGCATGACTACCTGCTAGCTTGGCCAGATAGCCATTTTGAAGGTATAAGGTAGGTAATCAAGGTACGTAAAAATATTGCTCACCTCACGTTTATTCTTCGAGCTGATTTTTACGCATATGTTAGATAGTATCGTTAAAAATGCCCACGCGCTAAGTGAAATTTAGTAAGTTTTCTAAAGCTTTAAAGCGTCTGCAAAGCGATACTGCCGATGGAAAGTGTCTGGGAGTATTGATGACTGAATTTTAACGGTATTATCTAATATATATGTATGGTTTATGGTTTAAGAACTTTATTGTCATTAATAATACCAAACTCACTTATCACGAGAACATAAAAACTTATAAGCTATAACAATATCTGGGGAAACGCAGAGGTTGGGGGTACATTACGAAAACAGTTCAAACAGTCACAGTTTAAAATAGTCACAGCGTCAGACAGAGATGCAATCCTGTGATAAAGTTTAACTACGCTTACTAAGTTACAAGAAGTGGCTTGAGATACATAATAATATTTTATTCAAATAGTAATGAACAATAAAAAAGTTTTTATACCTATATTGATTATTATTATTAATATTTTAGTTTAATAGTAAGAACATTATTTTATAGATTTTATAATATGATATTTTAGTAATTTCTTAAAGCTTACATTTGACTGCGATTCCTTAATCTCTTTAGGAAGTTTAAAATATAATTGTGCCCCTTCAAACATTAGGTTTCTTTTACCATAACTAGTTCTTGGTGCACGTAGAATGAGATCTTTTGCGTTTCTTAGTTGAATTTTTTTAATTTGTCTCTTTTTAGTGAACTTAAATGAGTATGAATATCTTTATTTATTATTTTACGAATAAAAATGCATGCATGATAAACGTCCGATTGATTTATATTTAACAGTTTAGTATCATTATATATTTTATGAGTTAGTGTCAGATAATTGTAGTTGAATAGAACCTTTATAACCTTATATTGAGATCTATGTATTGGGTTTAAGTTATTCTTTGCGCCTGAGCCCCATCTTTCTATCAGATAATCGATGCGAGGTTTCACTAGAGAATTGTAAATAATATAACGTATTTTACGCGGGAAACACTGAGCTACACTTCGAAAAGTACCCGTTATTGATGATAGTTTGGATTTAATTTTGTCTATCTGAGGTTTCGATGTAAGTTTATCATCTGAAAATAATGATTTCTTATATTTACGCGAAGACTTAAATGAAACAAATTTTTACAGATCTAACGCGTTTAAATTGACTTTTTAATTCCCAACGTTTCGGGTGCGTTACAGCCCTCATGGTGACGGGGTGACTGAGGTGTTTGACGTCCCGATGTCATAGTTAGAACGGCTACCTTCAGTTTTTGAATATTGATTTTTGTTCCGATCTACGCAGAATGAGCTTACAGTATCTTGAAGTCTTGCAGTAGTATGCTTGGGTTTGGATTTAATTTTATTTATTATAGGCTTTAATCTAAAAATAAGCCATTAAAATTAAGGTATTTTTCACAATTGGAAAGTTTGATAATTAGGTTATTTATTTTTAGAGGCATAATTATATAAACATCATCTGGGAAAATGAACGTTCAGTGAGCAATATATGTATTTACGTACCTCGATTACCTGATACCTGGAAAATTTCCCGCTGACCAAGCTAGCAAGTAGGCATGCGATCATAGTACATACTAACACTACCTCAATCTTACACATTTCGTTCGTCAGAAAATATGTGACGTCTGGTGGCCCTGGGATCTTGGACCATTATGCAACTCAACTTTTGAATAAAAACAATAACTAAATTGTTCATAGTTTGTGAATAACTTGTAAGTAAGTAATAACTTAACTAGGTGTAATATAATATGCAAGTTATCTATGTTAAATATAAATATTGCATATAATCATTATTATAATGTTGATTGAGGTTATTATACGCGCCCTAATATTATGTTTGTTTCTTATAGACTTAACACATTGTGATATTTGGGAAATGGGTATCATTCTATCTATCTAACCTAGGAAGAATTATATTTTAGATAGAAGATTTGTTTCCTCCATCTAACTTTATCCGTCGAGCATCGATCTTACGGTTAACGTTTTAACTTCGACTACTTTTAAAGTTCTTGTTAGCAAAGTAAGCTATTTTCTCGTTAACTTTTGTTCTAAGTTCGCTTTATAAATTTTTAAAAGAAATTTTATACTTTTTATTCCTTAGTTAAAGTTAGCTTTTATTTATCAGATTTTGGTTGTGAATTTAAAGCTGAATTTAAACGTGGCCGTGAGAGCTCGCGAGACGATGAATATTCGGGACGTCCAAAAACTGCAACTTCTGACGATAACATCTCTAAAGTTCACCAAATGTTGCTACACGACCGCTGAATTAAAGTGAGAGCACGATAGACCAACAACGTGTTCGAATTAACGTTTCCAACGCTCTGTTGGCGTAGTTTAGGCACAATAAATCCAAGTTTTGGCACCGATTACTTACTGTAGATGAAACTTGGATAAACCACTATACGCCCGAAATAAAAAAGTGGACTGCAAAGGGAGAACCGGCTCCAAAAAAGCAATAACGGATTTTGCAGCTGGGATAGTGATGGCGACTGTTTTTTGGGATAGTCGTGGAGTTATCTTAATTGGTTGTCTTCTAAAAGGAAAATCCATTACAGGAGCATACTACACATCATTACTTGACAAACTGAAGGGAGAAATTGTGGAAAAACGGCTACATTTGCCGAAAAAGGAAATCCTGTTTCGCCATGGCAACGCGCCGTCTCTCACCTCAGTGGTCCAAGCATTACGGTTTGAACTACTTGACTATGCACCTTACTTATCAGATCGAGCCCCAAGCGAATTTATTTTTTCCCTCCTCTAAAATATTTTGTTATATGCGTTGTTGAAACGAATCATTGCGCAGGCCTGACCCAGTAAACCCCAAAATCAAAGTGATAATGATACGAACGACAATAGACAATAGTCAGTCATTTACTCTTCGATCAACAAGGTTGGTCGAAGTTAGAACTACTCACTCGACGATTATAAATCTAGTATAATTTCGATCCGATTTCCTTACAAGTTCAGAATGTATTCACACTGACAGAGATACTATACATATAAAATGAACTTCTCAATCACATTTACCTAAAAATCTAATTCAGATATGAAATTTTAAATTCGCATAATAATCTATATCTATACATACATACATACAAATAAATAAAATTGAAGTGTCTGTTTGTAATGTCAAAATAACAGCGTTTTACTAAATACATATGAAAGTATATACGGTACTTATAACAAAAACACAATTATTAAAATTTTTGTCTGTCTGTCTGTCTGTTTGTTCTGGCTAATCTCCGAAACGGCTGGACCGATTATGACGGGACTTTAACTGGCAGATAACTGAAGTTGTTAGGAGTAACTTAGGCTACTTATATTTTTATTTTATTTTTTATATTTAAAGAATTAGGATTCCGCGCAAAAAAATATAAACCCATAAAATCCAATCGTAATAAATTCACGCCGACGAAGTCGCGAGGAACAGCTAGTAAAAATTAAAATATAAAAAATAAAGAATGAAATAATCGGTTTCCTAATAAAATAGCAGATTTTATTACATATTAAGATGCTTTCGCTTGAAAGTATTATACTTTAAAAAATGAAAATTTTACAATTTTATTAATTTTTATTAATTAAGTAGTCGTTATTTATAATGATTTCTCATATTTACGTGAACACTACTAAAAGTACCTTTAAAACTACCTTTACGGATTCAATCGCGTTTAATTAACTAGTTTTTAATTGATTCCCGACGCTTCGGGTACTTTACAGCACCCATGGTCACGTGGAACTGAGGTGATTGACGTTCCGATGTCAGAGTTAACCCGGAGTACCTTCACCTTTTTTAATTATTAATTTTAAGCGCAGGTTAAATCAATGTGAATTTGTATTTCTTTGGTGTCTTTCGTTCCAACATTTGCTAAATAGGATGACTGTCTGTGCATGCCATCTTATGCAATACCAAATACATAATGTATTATAGATACAGCATTCTCAAAAGTAAGAAAGGACTCGTCAGTATCGTGTAAAAGTGTACTTTCAATCTATGATAAACGTTGCCTTAGTGCTAATAAGGTCTACGTACCTGAGTTGTGAGTGTTGGTTTTTGAATTCCACACACAGATAATATTAGTGAAACGTTGAAATGGATTTTTTTTAATTTTCTGCATATTATCTTCCACACCGTATTTTCACTTACAGCGGTGTTTCAATGGAGATTAGCCATCTGCGCAAGGAAAGATTAAGGTGCCTAAGTGTATACGCAAGCACAAGTGCACTCACTATTCCCTCACTCTCATAGTCCGATGGGACAGTAATCCGGGACTAGAATGAGGTTTATATGCGCAAGACTAACGGCCTTACGGGCTTTTGGAGGCACGGGGGTGAAACACCGCCAACTTTCTGATTAAGGATTTCTGCTGAGAATTTCTTGTCAAAAAACAATACCAATTGGGTACCAAGTCAATCTACGTATCAATCTATGGACTGAATAAATTAACCGACTTGGTATTACATGGATCTCACAACTTTTTACGGTAGAAGAACTGAGTTGCGAGACTTGGCTTTTTTTACAAGTTATGTTTTTGATGGCATATATTCTTTGACGTACAGTTGATTTTTGCCGCAAGAATATCTCGTTACCAGTAAAAAAAGGTATCTATTTCTCGTCATTCACAAAGCAAAATGCATCAGCAAAATGGTCGTTTTACGTTGGTATTCCATGTGAGCAAGATCCTTCGTGAACGAACCATTTATGCTCTAGCTCTGTAATACGTATATATTTTTTTTATAGTAGAGGGGGCAAAGGAGCATGCGGCTCACCTGATAGTAAGTGACTACCGCTGCCCATTAACAGCTGCAACATCAGGGGAACCAGGGGAATTGCAGATGCGTTGGCGGCCTTTTAAAAAGGAGTAGGTTCTTTTCTTGAAGGTCCCTAAGTCGTATCGGTCCGTAAAAATCGCTGATGGTAATCGATTCCACAAGGAAGTTGTGCGAGGAAGAAAACATCTTCTAAATCGCACAGTGGTGGACCGCCAATCATCCAGATGGTGTGGATGGTATCGGGAGTTCTTCAGTGATGTGTGTTCGTGAAATTTGGCGGCTGGGATTAATCCGAACAATTCCTAAGAGCACTCCCCGTGGTAAATGCGAAAGAAAATGCAAAGGGGTGCAACATCTCTTTGCAATGCCAATGAATAGAGCCGATCGGAAAGGACTCGGTCGTCGACGATTCGAGCCGCTCTGCGCTGGATGCGGTCAAGTGGAAGGAGCTGGCACTGGGGAGCCCTTGCCCAGAGATGGGAACAATATTCCATGTTAGGCCGAACCTGCGCCTTGTAAAGTAGCAGGCGGTGTGCCGGCATGAAATACTGTCTCGATCTGCTGAGCACGCTAATCTTTTTAGAGGCAAATTTGGCCTTCTCTTCCAAGTGACCACGAAACTACACGTCACTCAATATGTCGACATATATGTACAGTAATAAAACATGTGTGTTAATGTCTCTGCGTTAAGACTCACGTGGTATTTTATTATCTTCTAAAAATCTTTAACTGTAACTTGGAAGTTGCTACCATGGTTGGAGTTGTGAAGTTAAGTACATGATCATCGAACACAATGTCCATGATTACAAAAGGATATAACTAAATTCCGGTACCGCATTGACATTGCAGAGAACAAACAATAAAGAAGTAAAGACAGAGTCGTCATAAACAATCGCGACCAATGATATTATAATAAAAACGCAATAAGTAAAGACGAGTGTCGGCTTTGCCTGCGGGACTCGGTGTAAGACACGATAAGAAATGCACATGATGTGTGCTTGAAAAAAATGTTGCAACTTGCAAACTAGCAAGCGTAGTGTTACGAGACCCCACTACAAGTAATACTATTTGGTAAAAAGTTTTATTATTTTATTTATGTTTTGCTTGTATGAAATGAAAGATAATTTAGTTTAACCAGTATGACTTATTATTATCAAATTAAGGATCATGAAATCAAACTTATTTTTTATAATAATTATTAGGGCCGCATAAATTCTGTTAATATTTATGCTTCTGGCGTTGGCAAGAACTTTTTGATAATATAACATTTAAGGCAGCACCGTTTTTCCTCATAACGACTAAAATAAAAAAAGCTGCGATTGCCAATACCGCTTGCCGAGCGTGGCAACTATGGCAAATATCTCCCCTATGAAGCAATCTAGAGGGGAGGCCTATTTTCAATAATATTTGAGTAAAGTTTGATGACAAAAATAAGAAAAATGAAATTATGGTATATCCGAAAAACATCATAAAAGTGACCAACATTAAAGCAATAAAAAATAACAGACTTATCATACTAATATATATTTTATGTTACAAAACGCTGTCCATATTTACTCACATCTGATGTTTTTGAAAAGTAGTAAGAAAAGTATCATAAATAATAACATTATAACACTGATACAAATATAGTGCCTTGTAACTGTGTTCCGAGAGTTTTCGAGAAAGCGATTTTGTTTAAGATTATACAGAGAATCGGTTCACACATGAAAAGAAATTGCAGAAGACCTTTTTTACTTTTGTTTTTCAGTCGTTTATATCACAAGACGGTATAACTTCGCAATTTTTCGTTATAACTAGCTGATACCCGCGACTTTGTCCGCGTTGCTTGATATATTAACAAAGTTTTCGTTCTTCGCGGCTTGAAAACACATCACTGAACATGTAGTGCTTATAAACATCGTTGTTTCTTAAAACTTTAATAACTTTATATTAAATGAAGACATTGCAATTTTTTTAGAGAAGGACCAAGTGTCTAAGAAATAAAACTTATAAAACCTAAATGAAATCTATCTAGTAGTTTTTCCGTGTACGCGCACAACTGCAAACCTCTATCATTTTTTTTATATAGATAACACGACGTCACTCGCGGCAGACTACCGAGCTTCCGTTTTCATATTACCGAATCGTCTACATAATGCGTGCCTCACTTTTAAAAGGGAATGTTCCATCTTTACTTCTTTAATGGTCTGACTGGCGTTGATTATATTGTGTGGTTCCTATTATATAGGTGCAGTGTTCCCCCTTGACATACAAGGTCTGTCTATCACAAAGTTGTATAAAATTGATGTAATATTACGTAAATAAATGTATTATACGATAAAAAAGTAAATTAGAATATTAATCAATACATGGTTGTTATTGTTACATGGTAATGACCTCTGGAAAGGGGTGATCGCTTTCAAGCTGTTTCCAAAATGAGTTACATTTATATGATCTATTTCATTTTAATATATTCATTTGATAAAGAGAAAAAGTTCCGTTGGTTATAAGAAAGAAAGAAAGTAGGTACGAGTATCATATTTAATAACCCGGACCAGCGACGAGAAGTAGTGTCTAAATTGGGATCGTCAATTCGCCTGCCTATCGTGGCGATAATGGCTAAAACTCTTTACAATGGGAGAGGCCCAGCCGTGAGCCTTGTAGGCTGTTGTATACGAATATAACTATCTAACTAACGTAAAGAAAATATATAGGCACTAAAAGTATCGGGAATAGAATATTTCCACTGTTCCTGTCATATTAAAATCTTTTTAATGGAAAACTCCTTAGTTTTAAAAATCGAATACCATTTATTTATTAAAAAAAAGATTCTCGGTCTTGTCACAAGGTTTCGTCAAACTTGTTTGGTCGTTGAGAAAATGGAATTGACTCGAGAAAATTCAAGAGCGATGATTTATTATGACTTTCGAAGTGGTTTAACACAAAAACAGTGTGTTGACCGGATGATTTCTGCATTTGGTGGTGAAGCCCCATCCAAAACCACAATTTATCGCTGATTTGCTGAATTTTAACGTCGACGTGTCGAGCTCAGAGATGATCCCCGTCAAGGTCGTCCAAAAACTGCAGTCACCCAAGAAAACGTTGATGCTATGCGTAAGCTGATTGAGGAAGATCGACATGTGACATTCCGCAAAATTCAGGCAACTTTAGACATTGACATTAGTTAAATACAAATAATCTTGCTTGAACAATTAGGTGTAAAAAAGTTGTTTTCCCGATGGATACCGCATTCGCTCTGTGAAGAGCAAAAAGCGGCTCTCGTTACTTGGTGCGTCAGACCTCTCGAAAGATTCCACGCAGGATCCTCAAATGCTGTACACAACATTGTATCAGGTGACAAATCCTGGATATATGCGTACGAACCCGAAACAAAAAACCAGTCACGAATTTCGGTGTTCGAAAATGAGTTAAAGCCAACAAAAATTGTCCACTTACGGAGTGTTGCAAATAAAAATGGCGGCCACGTTTGTCTCCAAAACTGGCCATGTTACGACTATTCCTCTTGAGGGACAAAGAACGGTTAATGCAGAATGGTATGCTAGCATTTGTTTACCACAGGTCATTTCTGAACTCCGTAAAGAGAACTGCAACCGCCGTATCATCCTCCATCACGACAATGCGAGTTCTCACACCGCACACAGAACAAACGAGTTTTTAGAGCAAGAAAACATAGAATTATTAGACCATCCGCCGTACAGCCCCGACCTAAGCCCTAATGATTTCTATACTTTCCCTAAAATAAAGAATAAATTGCGTGGACAGAGATTTTCATCACCTGAAGAGGCTGTGGACGCCTACAAAACGGTCATTTTGGAGACCCCAACTTCCGAATGGTTCTTTGTTGGTTCCATCGTATGGAAAAATATGTCAAATTTCCCGGAGAATACTTCGAAAAGCAATAAATACAGTTTTAAATAGTAATGTTGTGTCACTTCCTTGATTCCCGAAATTTTCAGTGCCGCCCTCGCAGACTATGACTAAGAGCGATTAATTTATCAAAAAGAAATTTGAGAAATTTACACACAATCGTTACTTTATCTATGTATGGGTAGGGCGACTAAAATGTAGCGAGAAAAAGATATCGCTCTTTCGTTCCTTCATGTTGTTTTAGATTGCCATTTTAAAAATTAGATACAAAAATACATAATTGTATCGGAAGAAACTGAAATATTAACTCCGTGATACATTTTTTTTGAATAATTCTCTGACAAATAACATATCAGTAACATGCGTGGAAATATTCAACATCAATAATAATGTACAGTTTGTAGTACAGTCTGTCTTCCAGAAAATAAAATTACGTAACTACGAGGGTGGATTGAAAAGTACTCGGCCTAACACAGATCCATTCAATTCTAAAAATCAAATCTACCCACATTATTTAGTTCAGTTCAGACTAATTCATTGTGTGAAGTTCGAAACGTGTGCGATAATTAGTTGTGATTTTATAAATTTATTAACAAAGTAATCGGACATAATTTCCGCGAATGGAGCAAATCGAGCAGCGTGCCGTCATTAAGTACCTCCATAAGAAGGGGCTATCATCAAAAGCCATCCATGATGACATGGTCAGTACATAAGGCGATTGTGCTCTGTCATATTCATCCGTCAAAAAATGGATAGCAGAATTTAAGCGTGGTAGAGAGAGTGTGAAAGATGAACCCCGCTCTGGAAGGCCTTCGACGTCAACTACTGATGAAAATATTAAAAAAGTACTTGATTTAATAATGGGAGACCGCAGATTAAAAATTAGAGAGATAGCCGAGATTATAGGCATCTCTTATGAACGAACTCAAAACATCATTGTCAACGAGTTGGGTTTCCACAAGGTGTCTGCGAGGTGGGTTCCGCGACTGCTTTCAGTTGAACAAAAAAGGACGCGATTGACTATTTCACGCGACTGTTTGGAGTTATTTGAAGCCGATGCAGATGATTTTTTGAATCGTTTTGTTACTATAGACAAAACATGGGTTCATTACTGTACACCGGAAACAAAACAACAATCAAAACAGCGGAGAAGACCTGGTTCACCACCCCCTAAAAAGGCTAAGTCGATTTTGTCGGCAAATAAGGTGATGGCTTCAGTATTCTGGGACTCGAAAGGTGTGATTATGATTGATTATCTTGAAAGGGGTCAGACTATAAACTCTGATTACTACTGCACCTTACTACGTCGTTTACGAGAGGAAATAAAAGAAAAACCTCGAGGAATGCTCAGAAGAAAAGTCCTGTTTCATTAAGATAACGCCCGTGTTCACACGTCAGTACAGTCAATGGCTGAAATTGACAACTGTGGCTTTGAACTGTTACCGCATCCACCGTATTCACCTCATCTGGCACCATCAGACTTCTTTCTGTTCCCTAACCTAAAAAAGCACTTGGGAGGTCAAAGATTTTCGACAAACGACGAGGTCAAAGCAGCTGTAGACGCATATTTTGACTCTAAGGAAGAATCATTTTTTTTCAACGGTCTAAATGCTTGGAAGGGGAGGTGGCAAAAGTGTATTGAACTTGATGGTGATTATGTAGAAAAATAAAAATATAACTGATTTAGTATGTGTTTATTTTCTTGGTTAGGCCGAGTACTTTTCAATCCACCCTCGTATACTTATTTATAATTTTTTATCCCACATGCTCCTTTACAGTATATTCGAGTAATTTTGGTACAACCTCTTAAATGTATGGGAATTCATCCAATAGGCTTGTGAGGCTTGAGATAAAATTACTTGAATTTGCCTTAAATAAACAAAAAGTCTAAAAGATACATAATATAAAGGTTTATAATCCCACGATTAAAAGTTTCTTATGGGCGTCCGCTGTGGCGCTAGTAGTATACGCTCATAGACGCGTGTTTCATTTTTTTAGTTCAGAGATAGAATTTTTTATCGGTAGAGAGTAATTGTGTTCTGCGTTCCCGACGTTTCGAGTACTTAACAGCACCCATGGTCACCGGGTACCACAGATTTAGTAAATACTAGATTGGCGATGGAGTGATTAAGACGAAATCAAATTAAAATACATCAGTGTGCGTGTAATGTGCATGTATAAATCATGCATTGCCTTCCTCAACTTCAATTATCGATACCGATTGCAGATATTCGTATCTTCTGATTTGACGCAGATGATTAAGTAAATATTTTTACTACGGTTTAGCAAAAAGGTTCGTTATGATTTAAGAAGACTGTTCTGTCTCTATCTGTTCCCTCAGGCATCTTAAGTACTTATCGTATTTTGAAAAATGAGATATCGTTTGAAGCCATAGGCTTAGAATATGGTTAGAAGCATTGCAAACATTCGCGGGTTTTAGGCTGCGTAAAGTCCAAGGAGGTTGTAAAATATAGTATATATATATATATATATATATATATATATATATATATATATATATATATATATATATATATATATATATATATATATATCAGTGACCTTGAAATGAATGAAAATTCTTTCTAATAGTGTCCATGATAAAATATTTTGAGCGTTTACAGTCTCACGGAAAACGAAATGCGTATTTTTTTCGATATGGAAAGTGCTGCATAGTGTCATAAAAACTCCTTTTAATATTTTGATTACATTATTGCTTCGCTACAGTATCAAACCTTACGGTAACTAGTGGCGGCGTAGCGTGGGTTGACACCCAGGGCGGTTTTCTATCAAGCACCCCCCAAAATAAAACAAAAAATGCTATATATGCTAACGGGACTTTATTTTGCTAAAATATTCTAATATATTATCAAAGTTTACTTTATTGTCATTTTCGATATATGAAATGGAAAGATTGGTTAGTCGCACCGGGCTCATTGTGGACCTTAAGTAAGATTTTATTAACTTGAGTTTTGAAAAGCTTCCTTCCCCTGAAACTTAATAGTAAAAAAATCTTAGACACAGCGCTAGATTCGGAACAGTTTCAAAATAGCCCAACTTTACGAGAAAAGCACCAATGAATTACATTGAACCGCTTCTTTGGAAGAAGTACTGGCGGATTTCAAGTCGTAAGATCGCCAAAATTATGAACAAAAATCATAACAAAAATCATCGTAGACTTTTGTCAGATTTTGAACTATTACACGAATCATCTGGTGACGTTAGCAGAGTGTAAGGCTGAACAACAATAAATGTTACGAGAATATTATCCACTGCTCTGTAGCGATGGTCTAGTTCCTCGTAAAATATGTCAAGATATTCTAACATAGCTCTCTGCAGCTTCTCTGGCAATGTAAGTCCAGCATATCGGGTCATTTCTCCCAGTAAACGTTTTCGATATCTCCTCATTCCTCTTTTTCCTTCAATCGAAATGTCTACATTCTCACATTTTTTGTTACGTAGGAAATAGCTTTTTCCACTAGTGGAATACTTTGGCTTTGAAGAAAAATTTTTAGGCTTTGATTTTTATCACATACTCTTCCATTGATAATCTAGATTATTATTTTATTATTTAGTATTTGCTTTTGTGTAGCATAAAAAACTGAAGTCAAACAAAGCTGGTAATAGTGTAGATACTGCTTCTTTGTATCGACGTTTTCTCTGTTGGTACGGGGATCATATATATCTTCGAGTGTTTATACTAGTTTTTTTAAATTTTCTGCAGTAGTTTAATAGCGTCATGATGAGCAATCCATCTTGTCTCAGAGTCTTTTGACGGATACGCTTACACTTTTTATTAAAGTTTCACATTGACGTGTGGATGATGAAAAGAACCTGTAAACTCTTTCTACTGTTCCGAAAAAAAGTTAAACTTGAATTAACGCTTCCTAGTTTTTTACTAAAGAGTGCACTCCACATAGATTTAGCGAATGATTAGCACAAGGCGTTTTCTACGTGGTAGAGCCATGCTGCAGCTATATAAGCAGTATAGTTGTAGCACAAATGGGTCGGCTCGACCGGGGAAGGACCATGCACACACAGAATACCAGCGTAAAGTAGCAGCTCAACACTGATGTATTTCCTGTGGTGAGTGTAGAGAACCGGAGACCCTTTTTACTGGAAAAGAGGCATTTCATTTTAGTCCTCACGGGTGACATCTGCATTTTGATTCGGAAACGAGGATCGATGTAGACGTCTATGGGCCACAGCAACCACTTACCATCCGGTGAACTGTGTGCTCGTTTGTCAAACTATTCTATAAAAAAAAACAATATTGTAAGAAATTTCAACGTACAGGAAAAGCTACAGGAAAAGGCTTAATCCCACTTCTGATTTTAAAAACTATTCAACTTCTGATGTTAGAAATCATTCTCAAAGTTATTTATATAAAAGAATGTTACTCGTATTAGAATATACTCTGAAGGTTAATTGTTAAAAATAGTAAAAGTGTGAGAGCGGATGTTCAACTTGCTCTCTTGCTTACACAATCAATCATTATCAGGAATAAGACAGCGTACAGCACTACACATTAAGTATAGCGCAAATACAGTTCGAACAACCGTAATATGTACCAGACGCAATTACACATTAGTGTCACGTGAAGGACATAATTACATGATAACACCAAAGTATGCAAAGCAACAGCTACACAGGGCAGAGCAACACGATCTTCCTTGCTTACACTAGAAGAACTACTACACGAGTAGAACCACATTACTTGTCTTATTTGGGCAGAATCTCAGTGTAGAAGAAATGTTTTAGCCCAACGGGCATAATAACGATATGAGACTCGTAGAATCACAGACTGTTCCCTCTTAGTTGCCTGTGCGATACTTTATGCTGCTAAAACAAGTGGTAGATTAGCATTCTACCTTCATTTGTTCATATTTTCTTTTATTTTTTTTACGCTCATTCCCTACAATATATTTACATTTTCAGGTGAAAAATGGGCATTGTTCTTTTTTGTCAATGTTAGAAGGAGATAAAATACAAAACTCGGTGCCTCTCTTTCTAAGAAAAACGAGGAACTTTTACAATGTTTGAAGCGCTCATTCCCTATATTATATTATAACCTCCTTGGTAAAGTCACATATAAACTAAAATAGCGGCTTATTGAAAACATGAAAGTACTCTCAATAATGAAACAAAAATTTTGGAATATCGTGTCCGAGTATCCATTAAAAGGTGTTATTCAAAATGTTTTGACATTTCGAAAATACTTACATGTTATAAATATTGTTAGCTATATGAGTATTTATGAGTTAATATTTTTGATACTTACGATCCACCTGATGATGGTAAGTGGCTACTGTAGCCCATGGAAAACTGCAGCAAACTTCAAACAAAGAAGCCTACGCGTCACTTCTATGGACGGAGATCGATGTATTTATACTTGTACCTATGTAAGGGGGTGATGCCTACTCAGATAAACATCTAGACAGAAATAGGGTCCTAACACTTAGTGAATATAATATTAAAGATATTATAACTTCAAGATACTATACGTTCACACTGCGTAGATCGGACCAACAAACTAATAAATTTAATCTGAAAGTAGCCGTGGTTAACTATGATATCGAGACGTCAACACCTCAGTCCCCCCGTGACGAGATGGGTGTTATAAATTGATCGAAACGTCGGGAATATAAAATAAGTTAACATACGCGATAAAATGCGTAAAAACTAGTTTTATTTAAATGTATAGTGTTCGCATAAACATATTAAGAAATCATTATTTCCTGAATACTTTATCAAAAATATTCAAAGTATATGTTCTTGTTCACCGTAAACGTAGTATATATAATATGGGCCGTGTGGGTTTTTACACGCTTTATTGAACTGCTTGTTCTTTGTGTATAAGTACATTCGTGTGTAAGGTATGAATATTAACCAGGCTTCTTTTATTAGGTCTGAGGATTTATTTATTAATGTTAAAGAATTAGTCATTTAATTTATTTTAACAATTAGTAAACACTATTAATACAGACATTACAAACTTTTATTGAGACAGTCTGTAGTTATGCTTTATTGAAATACTGCTAAGAGAAAAAGTAAAAAACGGAAGTAAGTATTTAAATTCACAAATCTTGTAATAACTAGATTTATGTTTTGTCATCATCATCATTACAGCATAGTACAAGTCCATAGCCGAAAATACGCATCTCCAATACATACCAGGCATCCTGAGCCACCTGCATTCATCGACTAACCTACTTACGTTGCACAAAAACATATTTCATCAGTCCGTCTCTCTATCTAGTGGAGGGTCGCCGAATTCCTACCAAGGATGACACGCAAGACTATTGAAATTAAAATACATCCTACTTTTAATAGAAAATATTGATGGATCCTACAGTTAACAAAGTTAAATCCAAACTCAAGCATATCACTGCATTAATATTCAAAAGCTGAAGGTACCCGGCCTAACTATGACATCGGGACATAAAACTTCTTAGCCCCCCGCCCCCTCTAAAGCACCCGAAACGTCGGGATTAAAAATAATATAAAAATCTATAAAAATAGTTATCTTCAAGGTGTCTTCTCCCATACAGACACAGCCGGGGTGGAGTCGCGGGGAAAGAGGCGTATTGATATGGTGATGTGCCATAATTTTAGTTTTTAGTTTTTCCTAAATTTTGTATATCGTTGATTAAGAATAACATAATACAAACTCAATTAAATTTGCATGTTTGTTTGATACTTAAGTGTTTGAACAACCTAACACTTTTAATGACTATTTATTTATTTCATCTTTATCGTGCATAACCATCGTTTCAATTTCTTTGTCAACTTTTTTAAATATCTAATTAATTATAATGATATATATAATGATATATTATTAAGAAAATTAAAGTTTTTAATTTTGCAACTACGTAAATTGTTAATAAGAAACTGAAAAATATTTCTTTTTTAAATTTTTCCAACGTGCTCTATTCTGAAGCTTTTCAAGAATAACTCCAGGGAAGGAAAAAAATCTCAAATTTATAGTTTAACAATTATCACACTTGCAATGTTCATGTTAAAGCATCAAACATTATTGATTAACTATTGCATAATTAATTGAAAAATTTCGGCGGATCTATCCAGTAAGCCCCTGTATTTAATAATTTCTTAAAATGTATAGTTATTAAGTTTAAATAACTTTTATTGATAAACTGTTTGCAGAGGCCTGGCTTTCGAAAACCGGACCACCCGTTTTCAGCCGTATTTTCTTCCGTCTGGAAAAATATTGGTCCTACAGTTCCGGGAGTCAAGATTTCTTTTAGAAAATTTCCTCCACTTTTTTAATCTCTTTTTAGATTTGAAAAATCCCAATAAATTTTTGAGATTTTCGCTAAAACCTAAACCCCTTTTTTATTTTTAGTTAATTGTTTATGACTTTTGCAATTTATGCAAGCGCAACTTTATTTAAAAAAGATCATATATATGCTATTCGAATGACACCTGGTTCATATTCTTCTGAGACTGCTGAAAAATTGGATTACTACCAGTAGCTTAAGAGCCAGTGAGCGGCAGACTTACGGTACGGTTTCAATAAGCTTCACTTTTTTCAGTTAATCCCCTATACCTGAGGTACATGAAACGGGGATTCTTTAGTTTGACCGGCGGTCGATATAGAGACGCTCAGGTGTTAACGGTGTAAAAAAATGACCGGAAAAAAACGCGATAACAATAAGTCTGCCGCTTTGACATCTTGAAATATTTAATAAAAGTTACCGAAAAATAACATTGGCAGACACCTATGACGGTTTTAAGGTCATGGCAGACAGGTTGATAAGTACAATTTTTTATTAATAATTTACGTTATTTCAATAAAGCCACAATTTATATATATATATATATATATATATATATATATATATATATATATATATATATTGTTGATAATATTATTTGACATATATTATTTTCACGGCAGACATATTTTGTGGTTGTATCACCCAGGCACACAACAAACTTCTGGGGCGCCCATAAGCGCGTACTATAATAGCGCTCGCTCTAATCCAGTCTTTTTCTTTTTTTTTTTTTTTTTTTTTTTTTATTTTATTGGATGTACACAACAGTTTACATTCAATTTTATGTAACATAAATACCTATTATATACAAAGTTTTGAACTGGAATACAAACCAAAAACGCGTACATACAGTTGCAACATGAATTATCCGTAAACATATTTATGTATTATATTTTACTCAAAAAAAAAACAATTTATAAATTTAACAAATTTTACGACAATATAGTAAAAGTTTATTATGACGATAAATAATTAATTAATGTGGAGTTGACTTGAAGTAGTGGAGTAGTTGAGTACGTAGCTTATTTACATTATTGTCAAAGACATCAATGTCCTTACCTGACTCCGTTAGAACTATATCATTATAAGAGCGACACATTCGTGTTAAAGGATTGTAAAATGAAGTATTGTTCTTATAGACGTTTAATATAAATGTATTAAGACGACGCCTGGGATTAGACTTAATATTGAAAGTGATTTGTGATAAAAGATCTGGGGAAACAATTTTGCAGTGTATTAGTTTATGTAAGCAAAGAATATCTTGTATAGCACGTCTATTACGCAGTGATGAAACTCCAAATGTAAGTAGTCTCTCCTGATAAGACGGTAGCTTGCGACTTATTTTCAGCCTATAACTAACTATCTTAAGAGCTTTGTTTTGGATCTGTTCTAGACGCTTGGAGTGCACTTCGTAAAATGGAGACCATACAACAGAACCATACTCAAGAGTACTTCTTATCAAAGCATAGAAGAGATGTATAAATGTGGATGGTTTTTTGAAATGTTTGGTTGTTCTGGTAATAAAACCTAATGTTTTGTATGACTTAGAAATAATGTAATCATAGTGATTTCTGAAAGTAAGTTTTTCATCAAAGTAAACACCTAAGTCTTTTGCAACTGAATTACGCTTAAGAATTTGACCTTCAAGTATATAATCGTGATTTATTTTATTGCGTTTGTTGGTAAAAGAAATAACGAAACATTTTTTTATATGTAAGTACATACAGTTTTGTTTGCACCAGTCAGCAATTGTGTTAGCATTATTTTGCAAATCAATACAATCATTAAGGTCATTAATTTTCTTGAACACTTTGAGGTCATCTGCGTATAATAGACAAGGACAGGTTAGTTTTGGGATTAGGTCGTTTATAAAAATAAGAAAAAATAAAGGGCCCAGATGAGATCCTTGTGGTATACCTGATTTAATGATGACGGCAGTTGATTTATACCCCTTTACAGTAACTAATTGGCTACGGTTTTCTAAATAAGACTGTATCCATCGCAACAAATTACCATGGATGCCGTACCACTTGAGTTTCTGAGAAAGCAATGCATGATTCACTTTGTCAAAAGCCTTACGAAAATCGGTATATATTGTATCAACTTGACCACTAACTGCGAAGGCTGAACAAAGATATGCCTTATATTCCAATAGATTTGATATTGTGGACTTTCCCTTGACAAAACCATGCTGTTGCTCAAAGAGAGCTGGTTGTACATGATAATAAATTCGATCATATATTACAGATTCAAACACTTTCGCGATACAAGAAAGAATACTGATCGGTCTATAGTTTTCGCATAACGAATAATCACCTGATTTATGTATTGGGACAACATGTGCAAGTTTCCACTCTGATGGAAACGACCCTGCTCTTAAAGACTTATTAAAGAGAATTGTCAAGGGTAGACTTAGTTCAGTAGCACATCTTTTGAGGAATGTAGGTGGTATTTGGTCTGGTCCTGCCCCTTTATTAAGATTTAGTTGCTTTAATTTAAGAGTTACATCATGTTTTGACACATTAAATTCCGATAGCACATTTTCACACATTTTCACACATTCTTTCTAGTTTTGTACGCTCTGGTACGGATATCATAATAATCATGCTTGGTAATATGCTATATTTCAAAAATAGCTCTTCTTAGGTATGGATTCTAACGGGAACAGGAAATAATGAACGAATCATAAATTTTTCAAAAATGTATGAGCAACGTGGTGATTTATTGAGTGAAAGTTTGCTGGGTTTCCATGTATTTACGGGCTGTGATTATAATCCAGCTTTTTTAATAAGGCAGAGAAACGACACTTTACTTTACTACAGAAAACTCAGGCATACCAAGATCCCTTCGCAGCTTTTCGTGACAGTAATTTGGCTGAGAACCAAAAACAACAGCTTTTTAATGTTGTCCAAAAGTTTACCCGTTAAATATATAATGAAAAGAAAACAGTAGATGTAGTGGCAGGTTCCATCTTTTAATAAATAATTATAGACCAAAAGATCTCAATGAAAAATTTAGTAAGAAATTACAGTTTTGATGGAAGCTCTTTACCACCGTGTAAACGTGAGCTGTATCAGCAATTTTTACGTGCGCATTAAATTTACTATATTATTTAATATATAGCATTTGGAAAAAAGCTCACTAAAATATCCAATATTATTAGATCGAAGTCTGATGCTGAGATTGTAGATTTTAGTAGAACCTGAAGGCTGCAACTCCGATAGCCAAGAATAATATGATTTGAATATTCTTAAAATTATTGAGTTTTAAATAAAATGCGTAATAAACATTTTCATGAATAAATTAATATTATTATGACATAACATTAAAACATAAACAAATAAATATAACTATTGTGTGTTTATTTAACATTTATTTATTTTACAACCCGTAATTATTATTAATTCCAATCAATATGAAACGATCGTATTTACTTTCAATTAATATAATTATTTTTTTAAATTGATCTAACCACTGTATTAGAGCGAGCGCTATTATAGTAAACTTTTGGAGAACATTAAAAAGCTGTCGTTTTTGGTTCTCAGCTAAATTACTGTCACCAAAAGTTGCGAGGAGTTCTTGGTATGCCTGAGTTTTCTGTAGTAAGGCAAAGGGACGTTTTTTCCCTTGTTAAAAAAAGCTGGATTATAATTACAGCCCATAAATACATAGAAACCAAGCAAACTTTCACTCAATGAATCACGTTGCTCATAAATTTTTTAAATATTTATGAATCGTTCATTATTTCCTGTTCCCGTGAGAATCAATACTTGAGAAGAGCTATTTTCTGCCGACTTCCAAAAAGGAGACGGTACTCAATTAGACTGTATTTTTATTGTTTTTTTTTTATATATGTTACCTCATAACTTTTTACTGTGTGAACCAATTTCGATAATTCTTTTTTTGTTTGAAAGCTGGTACTTCTCGTATGGTCCCATATGAATATGGTCAAGGTCAGACTAATAGTTTTTGAGTTATTCTAAGTAACTTATATTGAAGTCGGCTGTACAAAATTTTTTATTTTAAATTATTAAATGTAGCATATTGCCAAGCATATTAATTATGATATCCGTATCAGAGCGTACAAAACTAGAAAGAAAAAGACTGGATTAGAGCGAGCGCTATTAGGGTACGCATACACCTAATCCGTCAACGGCCGAAGTTTGCTCGGGCGATGACGGCCGAACTCCGACGATCGAATCAAACACTTGTAAAAGAAAGAGAGTGCGTACATAAACACGGCCGTCATCGTCTGATGACGCACGAAATCGGCTGATCAACCGTTGAGTCCGAACTTGTTGGGATTTCTCGCCAGATTGCCGGCGTCTACAGTGCAAATTGAGTGTATTTATAGTTTAATTTAATCATTTTGTCTTTATTCTGTTATTTTTGTCAGTGTTGTTATCTACCTTAACGACTATGGATATTGAAAAATTAATTAGTTGTGTTTATAATAGACAATTACAATAATCGAAAGGTTTCAAAACGGTTATGGGTTGAAATTGGATCGGAAATGGATATAGCGGTTCCAGATATTTAAAAAAATGCGTCTTCACTCTGTTAAGCAACACAGTCAACTACAAAATACCGGCAACGTTCAATGTCGGCACACGTGGTACACTGTTGCAATGTAAGCACATATACACGTCCGAGTAACTCGTCCGGGTAGTTCTGTCTGTCATCGGCCGTCAAAATCGGTTTTGGTGTACACGTGCCGTTATAGTACGCGCTTGTGGGCGCCCCAGAAGTTTGTTGTCTGCCTGGGTGATACAACCACAATACGAGTATGTGTCTGTCGTGAAAATTATACATGTCAAATAATATTATCAAAAATATATATAAATTGCAGCTTTATTGAAATAACGTAAATTATTAATAAAAAATGTACTTTTCAACCTGTCTGCCATGACCTTGAAACCGTCATAGGTGTCTGCCAATGTTATTTTTCGGTAAGTTTTATTAAATATTTCAATATGTCAAAGCGGCAGACTTATTGCTATCACGTTTTTGGGTAATTTTTTTACACCTTTAACACCTGAGCGTCTCTATATCGACCGCCGGTCAAACTAAAGAATCCCCGTTTCATGTACCTCAGGTATAGGGGATTAATTGAAAAAAAGTGAAGCTTATTGAAATACCGTAAGTCTGTCGCTCACTGGCTCTTAAGCTACAGGCAAATATTAAAATGTTCTGGAAACTTGTAAGAACTGCTGGGGGACATTCAAAACAGCCTAGAATAAATGCTATACGAGACCAGAATGTCTGTATTCTGAATGACGAAGTTTCGAGTTTAAGGAGATGGAAGTAATACTTGGAAAGTGTGTTTATGAGTGCTGATATGTTTGAATTAAATGAAATAGAAATTCCGAAAGAAGAGGAAAGAGATAAAGAGATAAGTATAGATAAAAAATGAAAGCAATGAAAAGCATGAAAGCAAGTAAGGCAGCCGGATATGATAGGGTATCACTCGAAATGCTAAGGGCTGGAGAGGGAGTGGTGGCAGACCTACTGTACATCTTGTTTAATTTATGTTGGGATCTTAAGCGGGTACCGGAAGACTGGTGCAAAGCCGTGATAGTCGCCATATATAAGGGAAAAGGATCGCAGCAGGACTGTAAAAACTGTCGTGGTATTAGCCTTCTTCGCATTGTGGGAAAACTGTATGCTAAGGTACTTACTGAAAGAGTTATGAAAGATACTGACGGAAAAATTTGGGATGTGCAAGTGGGATTTAGAAAGGGAATGGGATGTATGGATCAGGTCTTTTCCATGCGTATGATCGCGGAGAAGTTTTGGCCGAAAACCAAAAGGTTTTTTGTGCGTCCAAAAAGGCACGTATGGCAATTCACAATGCTGTGTTCGTCCCTAATTAAATGTATGGTTGTGAAAGTTGGTTGTGGCAGAAGAAGCGCGAGAGTAGAATAAATGCTGTAGAAATGCGGTCAATAAGGAGTATGTTAGAGCTGAATGTGAGTGACAGAGTGAGAAATTGAATGATAAGAAAAGAGTGTGGTTTGCAAGATGATGTTGTGACTAGGATTAAGAAAGGAATGCTTTGGTGTTTGGTCATGTAGAAAAAATGAATGAGGAAAGAGTGAGAAAGAAAATTTATGTTGCAGAGGTGAACGGCAGAGTCGCGAAGGGACGCCCTAAGCGAGAGTTTATCGACGAAATTGGCGATATATTAAAAATGGGCCAAATTATGATTACCCTTAACTGACGAGCGTGTATGCGTAGGTATATGGATGTGGAGGAGACGAGAGAAGGTGTGTCAGGATCATACTAAATGGAAGTCTATAGTCTCTGCCCACCCCTCTGGTGGATGTACTGAAAAAGTGGACCAAAAAGGTAATTGTTGACTAGACTAGAATGGAGATCTGTAAAGATAAATGAGTAAATCTGGAAATAAAAACAGCTTGTTGCAAGGATAAGTAAAAAAATCAAAGGTCATCGTAATTCATTTTAATGTGTTGTTTGATGTTTTATTTATTCAATGAAGTACATTAATTAAAAAAAAAACATTTAAATAAATGACAAAATATTGAAGCATTTTCGTTTCTGCAAAAATTATAAGTTTAAATCGTTTGATGATTATAATATAATAATATTTTTTTAAAAAAGATTAGATAGAGCATATATATTATACGATACGCGCTCTAACAGATGTTTAGGTTAGCTAGCTATATCGCTCTATTCCTCGTACTTTTGGTATCTTTACTCACATTCATTAATGAAACTTTCAAACATAATTTAGAGTTATAGGAATATGTACTGAATGTATGGAATGTAGAAGCTGAAACCTATTTTTAGTAAAATTTCAATGTTATAATCATTTACTTTTATGTTACGAGGGCGACCCTGAAAAGTTTTAGAACTGGCCACTTGTAAGCGATATAATAAATAAATAAGTTAAAATTTTGTCCCGATTCCCGAATTCATGGAAGACAGCTTTTGTCCACCCGATCCCTAAATAAGGCGACCGCCCAGACACGTCCAACTATAGGCCTATCACCATTGTTCTATATCTCCTTGTTCTCCAAAATAATGGAATCCATTATTAACTGCCAGCTTATGCTGTACTTTGAAGATCACCAGCTGATTAGTGACCGCCAATACGGTTTTCGTCGGGGCCGATCAGCTGGTGATCTTCTGGTCTACCTGACTCATATTTGGGCGGAGGCAGAAGAGTCCAAGGGGGAGGTATTGGCCGTTAGTTTGGACATTGCGAAGGCCTTCGATCGGGTTTGGCACAAAGCGCTTTTTTCGAAGCTCTCTTCCTATGGGTTTCCCGAGAAATTGTGCAATTGGATCACCAGATTCCTTGCAGACCGGAGCATCAATGTTGTTGTAGACGGTGCATGCTCCGACTACAAGCCTATTAACTCTGGTGTTCCACAAGGCTGTGTGCTATCACCAACGTTGTTTCTTCTGCATATCAATGATATGTCACAAACTGGTAACATTCATTGCTATGCGAATGAAATCACTGGTGATGCTCTATACACCGGTCGTGCCAATATTTCTCGGGAAAACGTCGCCGAGTACCTGAACAAACTTGTGCCTGAAGTCGAGTCTTTGCTGAATAAAGTCTCGGATTGGGCCCGACTAAATCTAGTCCAGTTCAATCCCTAGAAGACACAAGGTTGCGCGTTTACCGCTAAAAAGAACCCCTTTGTCGTATCTCCTCAGTTTCAAGGCACTCCCCTTGTTGCCTCAGCCAGTATCCGAATCCTCGGCGTCGACATATCGAGTGATGTGCAATTTCGTGGTCATTTGGAAGAGAAGGCCAAATTGGCCTCTAAAAAGCTTGGCGTGCTCAGCAGAGCGGGACAGTACTTCATGCCGGCACACCGCCTGCAACTTTACTAGGCGCAGGTTACTGAATACTGTTCGAATCTCTGGGCAGGGGCTCCCCAGTGCCAGCTCTTGACCGCATCCAGCGCAGAGTGGCTCGAATCTTCGACGACCGAGTCCTTTGCGATCGGCCCGATTTATTGGCACTGCGAAAGAAATGTTGTATCCCTTTGCATTTTCTTTCGCATTTACCACGGGGAGTGCTCTGAGGAATTGTTCGGATTAATCCCAGTCACCAAATTTCATGAACCCACATCGCTGAAGAACTCCCAATACCATCCACACCATCTGGATGATGTGCGCTACACCACTGTGCGATTTAGAAGATGTTTTCTTCCTCGCACAACTTCCTTGTGGAGTCGATTACCATCAACGATTTTTCCGGACCGATACGACTTAGGGACCTTCAAGAAAAGAGTCTACTCCTTTTTAAAAGGCAAGTAACGTATTTGCAATTCCCCTGGTTCCCCTGGTGTTGCAGTGTTTCCTGGGCGGCGGTAGGCACTTATCATCAGGTGAGGCACATGCTCGTTTGCCGACTCTCCTATAAAAAAACTAAGAGTGTGTGAAAACATATCGAAGCGTGGGGAAAAAGATGGTGGCCTCGTTATTCGGAAGGGCAGGTCATTACGCAACAATTGTTTTAGGGGATTGAAAAACAGTTACTGCAAAGTGGTACACTAACAATTGTTTGGGACTTGTCTTGGAAAAAGTCTGGGAGAAAAGACCTAGCAATAGGATGCTCGTTCACCACGACAACGTCTTATCACACACCGCCAAGCAAACAATCGACTACTTGGCGACGTCAGACGTGGAATTACTGGGTCAACCGCCCTATAGTCCCGAACACGAACCTGGCGATTTTTATTTATTTTCGAAAATAATAGAAAAACTTCGAGAAAAAGGTTTTATGGAAAGACTTGGCTCATACATGGAAGAATGTAAAGCCCCATTTTCATTAGGATACATTTGTCCCGCGGCCTTGTCTTCCGACATCGCAGGCGACGTTTACGTGTCGCGGAACATGTCGCGTGTCGAGGCTAATTGTGCCAAAACGAACTGAAAGCTTCTATTTTTGGAATATGTAAAGTTGATATTTTTAAAAGACTGATTATTGATGCATAAAACAATTTACATTTAGGCTTTGTATTCACTAGGGGACAAAGTCAAGAGACATTTCGCTCGTCCACATACTAAATTGTGGTGGAGTTTTCGCCCGAAGAGGTAGTGTCTTCAGTGCGACTTACATAATTATTCGAAGAAGCATTCTAAAACGTAAAAAAGGTGGTGGGTTCGGGAACATTACTACAAAGTGAAAAGTCACTGGAATTGGTAAGCAATCTTCGAATGTGTGACGGCTCATTCGAAAATTTTACAAGAATGTCTACAACCGATTTCGAAATACTTTTAAGTACAGTTGGCACCGTCTACAATCAAGCAATATACAAAATTTCGGAACGCTATCGAGTCTCAAATCAGAATTGTGATAAAATTGAGATATTTAGGATAGGAGCTCAGGATAGTGATGGCTCATTGTCTTAAACATCACAGTTACAAAACAAGAAATAAGTCAAAGTCAACCAAGAGTTTGCAAGGATTGATAAAAGTTTTGAAAGATTTTTTTAATGTTAATATGTGATAGCATATACTTATTACGATGAGTGTTAACACAGTCTCGTTGGACCACACTATTGCCATTTTACGAGTATGCGTAGATATATAAAGTGGGAAAGAAGCGAGAGAGATGTGTCAGAATCGTGTCAAATGGAAGTCTGTAATCTCTGCCTACCACTCTGGGTAACAGGCGTGAGACTCTAAGTTTATGCTCTATATAAAGAGCAAAATGACTCAAACTCACAATATATCTATACAAACAAATAAAATTAGTGTGTTTGTTTGTAATGTCAAAATAAAAGCTTTTCATTAAAAGCATATGAAAGTATATACGGTACTTATAACAAAAACACAATTTTTTAAAATTTTAGTCTTTCTGTCTCTCTGTTTGTTCTGGCTAATATCCAAAACGACTGGACCGATTATGACGGGACTTTGCACTGGCACATAGCTGAAGTTATAATGAGTAACTTAAGCTACTTTTATTTAAGAACAAGAATTAGGGTTCTGCACAAAAAAACCTAACTTATACGCGGGCGAAGTCGCGGGGAACAGCTAGTACAGCATATATTGTAAGTATGAAACTAATATGAAACTCAAAACCCGGTAGGTGCTCGAATGATCGAGGTATTAATAAAAGTTATTCTTACAAAAAATATGGAGTAAACATTTTATTTCGAAGCTTCTAAAGATCGTTTGCGACAGACAAATAAACAGACACACTGACAGAAAACGAAGTAGTACCGAATTGCAGCAAGGGACAATTATAATGTTGGTAAATCGGAATACACGCGAGTGAAGTCGCGTGAAAATACTAGTCTAAACCTAAAAAAGCAAAATTAATAAAAAATTCTTACCTATTAACATATTAACCATTAACGAATAGAAAAAAACGTGTTGAATGATTAAATTAACATAATTTAATTATTATTATTCAAAATACATATTTACAATTATCGTTCGCTTGAAAAGCGGCGCGCGTTTGTGTTTATTCTGTTTCATACTACAGTAAAACTTGGATAAGTGTGACCTGGATAAGTGAGAAACCTCCATAGCTGGAACTCATGCTTAGGTCCTGACACTTTAGCGCTGAATTACCTCTGTTAGTGGAACAAAACAAACCTCTGGAACAAAACAAACTATCTGGGATTACTTCTTTCTATTTTATCGTCATAATTACCTCTACAATTGAGACAGCGAGTATATTTTACCTCTTTTACTGAGACTATATTTTGTGTACCTTTTGCTTACTAATTCTTATTCTACCCGCAAATTTCGCACTTGGATAATTGTGTAAAAGTGACCTCCAGTTTTAGTTTGGTTTTGCTATCGTCCGGATGTCTATGTATTATGTTTACAAAATACGTTATTTTATTATTTAATAATCGCACATCTAGAACTGAAATAACCTCTATTCTCACCTCTATTAATGGAATCCTCTCTAAATGAGAGAGATATTTATTTATACCTGGATATCCGAGAAACTGGTTAAGTGGAATACCTCTATAAGTGAGACAAATTAGCAGGTCTCTCAAGGTCCCAGTTATCCAGGTTTCACTGTACTCGTATATGGTACTTTCATACCATATACTCGGTTATGTGAAACAATATGGAAAATGTGTGGTACGACTCGTTCACAATATAGTCGCGGAGTGTAGTGAAAACTTTATTCAACTAGCAGGTTTGCAGCCATTTGTGGTAAAGGAACGTACTAGCAAGTACGTATCGCAAACGAGTATTATAATGACGTTCGTGTAAGCGTATCGTGGCTTTTCGTACGGCTGCACTCGTGGCGGCTTGAATTCACATCATAATGCCTTTATTTATAGTGAAAGAACAAGAGATGCACGTTCCTATGTATTCGATCAAGAATTCATTCTGTAGTCCCATAAAGATGTTTTAATTTTATCAAATGTATAAACGTAAATAAGCGGTTTTGTTTATTTTAGACAAACCACATTTGCTTGTACGACTTATAACAACCTTAGTATCATCTCATGAATTAGTATACCTAAAGGCGAAGTGTAGAGTCATTAGCATCATACATCCTCAGTAACAGACATTAATTCGTCTTCAATAGCAAATATTTCAATATATTTTACAGGGATTTCGGATTTAAAGTTTGCGACACGAATATTTGCAATATAATATAATCATTATCACTTGATTTTGAAAAAATTCACTAGATCGTACGAATATATTAAGTCTAGTCCTATTTTTTTTACTTTTAGATGCATAATAAAATAAGAAAAAACAAATGTCGATGTCGATTATTGTTAGCTTTGAGAATGAAATCACTATAGATTAAAGTTCTCTGCTTTTATAAAAGGATGATATTTATCTAGTAAATCAGAAGATACAATGTACATACGCTGATATTGTAGATTCCATTCATACAGGTCTGAGGTCTGGGCTTATAAACCGGAAATTTTGCATTAAGTTAGATTACTAGGCATATACAAAAAGGTGTTTACAGTTATTGGTGTCATAACTTTATCAACTAACTCGTGGTATAATGTAAAACGGGCTAAGTTCAGCAAACGACATTTGGTGATGTGTTGTGGACTTCGATACACTACACAAATATACACAAAACCAGCAATGGATTCTTGCTGAGATTATATTATGTGTGAAAATATTTGTTGTAAGTATTAATGATTTCTTATATTTACGCGAACACTACACATTTAAATAAAACATGTTCAAGATCGTCCCCGCCATTACATTAGATTTGATAGACCACAAATCCTCGCAAAAGAACACCGATTCCTCCCAAGTATGATTCACGAGGCTATTGAAATTAAAAAAAACATCTTAATTTCAATATAGAAGATGAGATGGGTGCTGCCATATGCTTGGGATCCCATAATTAATAAAATCAAATCCAAACCCAAGTATACCACTGCTAGACTTCAAGATACTGTAAGCTCATTCTGAAAAATCGAACCAAAAATTAATATTAAATAACTGAAGGTAGCCGGGCTAGCTATGATAGCAGGACGTCAAACACCTCAGTCCCCCGTGACCACGGGTGCTGGAAAGCACCCGAAACATCGGGAATATTAAAATAAGATAATATACGCGATAAAATCCGTAAAATTAGTTTTATTTAAATGTAAGTATTTTTAGGGTTCCGTACCTCAAAAGGAAAAACGGAACCCTTATAGGATCACTTTGTTGTCCGTCTGTCTGTCTATCTCTCTGTCTGTCTGTCTATCTGTCTGTCTGTCTGTCCTTCTGACAAGACCCTTTTTCTCAGTGTGGAGGTATCAAGTGAAAAAATCAAACTTCTAAGCCAACGCAATCAAAAGATACAGCCATTTATGCCGTAAATTTTCGACATTCGCAAGGTAATCAAAACCTACAGGGTACTTCCCGTGAACTCAGAATCTTAAAATTTGGTACGAAGCAACCTATTATAGCACATATAAAGAAAAAATTACGAAAAGCATCAATTTTTAGTTACATTATATAATAAAAATATTTTTAATTATTTTAAACTTATCAGTCCGACTTGCACTTGGCCGGTTTTTTCTATCTACTAAAACATGGATAATATCTCTAATGCGGCGAGCATTTATATTGTGAGCCTCTCTGTTTGGCGAACTGTAGAGGTGGCAAACGTTGAGTTTGAGCACCTCATCACTGTGAGTGTCTACAGACTCCCATGTTCTATTTATGATAATTTTGAAAAAAATATGGAGGAAGATTTCGTTAAGTTGATAAACAGTATAAAACGGTTGCAATATATACTTACTTACTTACTTACTTATCGTCACGCACAATCCCTGACGGGGTAGCCAGAGAGAACAGATCGCCAAGTGTCACGATCCTTACATACCTCTTTCGCTTCTTTCAGATTCATCATCTTCTTCATACATGCACGTCTAGGTATCCGAGTACTCTTGACCCTCCCCTCTTCGAGCAATTTGTTCACATGGTCTTCGAAAGTTAGTCTCGGTCTACCTCGACACCTTTTAATATTAACTTTCGCGCTATATATTTTCTTCACCATTCGGTCTTCACTCATTCGCTCAACGTGCCCAAACCATCGAAGCACGCCCTTATCAATTTTTGTGATAAGGTCATCTTTCAAACCTGCCATATTGCGAATCTCTTCGTTTCGCTTTCGGTCGGCCATGGTAACGCCGCACATTTTACGAAGAGATCGCATCTCCACTGCATTCAACTTGCTTTTATGTTTCTTCTGGCATACCCAGGTTTCGCTGCCATATAACAAAGTCGGTACCAACACTGCGTTATGTATTGCAAGGCGTGCACTCTTCACTACGCCTTGCCGTTTGACTAACGCAGTCAGGGCACCATTGACTTTGTTCCCGGCAGCGACACGCCTGTCCACATCTAAATCACATCTTCCATCCCGGCTAAAAGCACTCCCCAAGTATACAATTTCATTTACCTGTTCTAGACATTCCTGATTTACCCATATTTCACACTTCGTTCTCTCTTCGTCCCTTTCAAATACCAGAACCTTAGTTTTATTAGCATTCAAGCGGAGACCTTTAATTTCACATTCCTCTTTCATACACGTGACTAATGCCTGCAGTTCTGCCTCTGATGGTGCAATAAGCACTGCATCATCAGCATACAGCAGACAATTTACTTTAATGTCACCCAATTTCACACCCAAACAGCTATCTTTCAGTTTCTGTAAACAGCTGTCGAGATACAGTATGAACAGCCAGGAAGACATGACACAACCCTGTTTTACGCCCGTTTGGACGCTAAACATGGGTGACAGGTCATGTCCTACCCGCACACAGGCTTTACAGTCACAGTAAAGTGACTGCACAGCCCTTAGCAATCGACCATCCACACCATACCCCGGCAACAGTTCCCACATTTTCTTCCTTACAACCTTATCAAATGCTTTCTCAAGATCCACAAAAGCACAGAAAATCCTCTGGTTAGCAGCCAGAAGCTTTTCCGTGATCATGCGGAGAGAAAACATTTGATCCGTGCATCCTCTTCCAGGTCTAAATCCGCATTGTGCCTCCCATAGAAATCTTTCCGATTTCTCTTGCATCCTACGTGTCAAAACCTTCGAATAAACTTTACTTGCTAAACTGGTCAAGCTGATCGCCCGATAGCACCCGCAGTCAAAATGTGAACCTTTACCTTTATATAAAGGCACAATGACTGCGGATCGCCAATCATCCGGGACATCCCCCGTCCGCCAGCACAAATTGCACAGCAGATGAAAGCTGTCCCAGACGCGAGGCCCACCATACTTGACCATTTCAGCAGTAACTCTGTCTAGTCCCGCAGCCTTACCACATTTCAAACTTCGAATCGTATGTTCAATCTCTTTCATACTGATGACCTCAGTGTCATCGAGGTCCGGGTCTGGCGTACCAGTCTCGACGTCATCCCCGGATCCCTCACTAAGATCATCACACGCATACATTTCTCTATAAAATTCGCTCCATCGCTGCATGACGTCCGATTTTTCTGAGAGGACGTCATTAGTTCTCGAAAGCACTTTGTTCATTCTTAAGGCCGTCGCACCACTTCGGGTCCTTCCAACCTCTTTCCAGAAGAGTTTGGAGTTCTCCTTAAAGTTGTGCGACAACCTTTCGTCCGCTTCCATTCTACACCTTTCACGCACTTCCTCAATCAATGCTTTCGTGTGAACTTTCTGCAGCTTATATCTTTCTTTCATCTTCTCTCTCATATCCTTATCATTACTAGAGGCCAAGTAGTCTAACCATGCTTTCTTCTTCTTCTTTACAGCTTCTTTCACTTCATCATTCCACCATGCATCTCTTCTTTTACTACTGCCTCTTTTAATCGTTCCACACACTTCTTCCGCTGCACTTACCATTCCATCCCTAAGGTTCTGCCATGTTCTTTCAACACATTCTTTTCTGCCATCGATGTTGTCAAGCTTTTCGGCTACCCTCGCATGATAGTTGCAATATATGAAGTCTTTAATATCAATCTCCTGAAACCTTACTACTAATATTAATTTTAGATTGTTGTTTAAATCATATGGTCTTTTTAATTTATTTTTAGAGCAAACGCAATTGCTGAATCTAGTGCAGCATGTATAGATAACATTTTTACAAATGTTAAGCCGTTGCATAAATGTATAATTCAAAAATTGAGTTCTGGTCACTGTGAACAATTATACACAAAATTCAAGTATATGAGAAAGTTGTGTTTGTTCCAGTAAATGTCGCTTGGAGAAGTATAGAAGTAAAATAGTGAAAAAACTTTCATCACTTTCAAATATACCAGATTTTTTGTTTATATAATTAAGCTTAGCTATATTAATTAAGCTTATTTGCAATTAATTTGATAATACTTTTACTTCTAAAATATTCTCTTTGATAACTTGCAAGGAATTCAGTGAAAGAAAAACAGTAGGAGTGTATAAGAGCAGAAAAAGGTTATATGACCTTACCATTAAAATATCATATAATCATAGCGTCGTATTTAGGGGATATGTAAAAGAATATTAAAAAATATTTAAAAGTGTATCTCCATAGCCAAGTCTTTACGTTTAAGCAACAATTTTAAGACAACTTCTAATAAAATTAAAATGTCATATGAAAATTTCGGGAATGAAGGAAGTGACACAACATTACTATTTAAAAATGTATTTATTGCTTTTCGAAGTATTCTCCGCGAAATTTGACACATTTTTTCATACGATGGAACCAATCATTGAAGCAACCATTCCATTCGGAAGTTGGGGTCTCCAAAATGGCCGTTTTGTAGGCGTCCACAGCTTCTTCAGGTGATGAAAATCTCTGTCCACGCAATTTATTCTTTATTTGAGGAAAAGTATAGAAATCACTAGGGCTTAGGTCGGGGCTGTACGGCGGATGGTCTAATAATTCTATGTTTTCTTGCTCTAAAAACTCGTTTGTTCTGTGTGCGGTGTGAGAACTCGCATTGTCGTGAAGGAGCATGATGCGACGGTTGAAGTTCTCTTTACGGAGTTCAGAAACGACCTGTGGCAAACTAATGCTAGCATACCATTCTACATTATCAGTTCTTTGTCCCTCAAGAGTAATAGTCAATAGTATAATAATATAATATAATATAATAGTCAATAATATAATAGTCGTAACATGGCCAGTTTTGGAGACAAACGTGGCCACCATTTTTTTTGCAACACTCCGTGAACGAACAATTTTTGTTGGCTTTAACTCATTTTCGAACACCCAAACTCGTGACTGGTTTTTTGTTTTGGGTTTGTAGGCGTATATCCAGGATTCGTCACATGATACGATGTTGTATACAGCATTTGAGGATCCTGCGTGGAATCTTTCGAGAGTTCTGACGCACCAAGTAACGCGAGCCGCTTTTTGCTCTTCACAGAGCGAATGTGGTATCCATCGGGAAAACAACTTTTTTACACCTAATTATTCATGCAACATTATTTGTGTTTGACTCATGCCAATGTCTAAAGTTGCCTGAATTTCGCAGTATGTCACATGTCGATCTTCCTCAATCAGCTTACGCAAAGCATCAACGTTTTCTTGGGTGACTGCAGTTTTTGGACGACCTCGACGGGGATCATCACTGAGATTGACAAGTCCACGTTGAAATTCAGCAAACCAGCGATATATTGTGTTTTTAGATAGGGCTTCATCACCAAATGCAGAAATCATCTGGTCAACACACTTTTTTTGTGTTAAATCACTTCGAAAGTAATAATAAATCATCGCTCTTGAATTTTCTCCAGTCAATTCCATTTTCTAAACGACTAAACAAGTTTGACAAAACTTAGTGATAAGACCGAGAATCTTTTTCTGCCGACTTCCAAAAAGGAGACGGTACTCAATTCGGGTGTATGTTTTTTTTTTATGTCTGTTACCTCATAACTTTGTACTGGGCGAACCGATTTCGATGATTCTTTTTTTATATGAAAGCTGATAGTTCTCGTGTAGTCTCATATGAATTTGATCAAGGTCAGACCAATGGTTATTGAGTTATTCTTAAATAACCTATATTGAAGTCGCTTATATTGAAGTCGGCTGTACAAAATTTTTAATTTTAAATTATTCAAATAAATAAATGGTATTCGATTTTTAAAACCAAGGAGTTTTTCATATGACAGGAACAGTGGAAATATTCCATTCCCGATACTTTTAGTGCAGCCTATGTAAAGCATAATTAATACTGAAACTGGTAAGGTTAAGTCTCGCAATTCAAACTACTAATTAAGTTTTAAGAATAAATTAACTAAATCAGATCCAGACGGAAAAAGGTTTTTGAGAAATCTTTTACTAATATTCTGATCTTAACCATTAAGCCACTGAATTCTTTTCCTGCAGTCGCCAAATCATCACAGAATTTTACATTTCTTAAAGTATCATCAAAAGGTATTGTAAAATATCTTAAAATTATTAATAATAAAAAAATTGCAGGTCTGTGGGGGATTTACTTTAAAGTTATAGCGTCTATAATAGATAAAATCCCACCTCAACCAGCTATTATTTTTAATACTAATATCGAATCTGGTGTGTTTCCCGATTTAATGAAACATAGTAAAATAATACTTTTATTTAAGTCTAGTGGTATTTTTGGACCTAGCCAATTTTAGACCTATTTATGTACTACAAACACCTAGTAATATAAAATTAAATCTTGATTAAATGTTCAATTTTTTAACGTAAATAATTGACTTCATAAAAATTAGTTCGGTTTCCCAAGGATTCGCTCGAAAACCGATGTTGGCGTTGAGCTGATTAAACGCATCTTCCATGGATGGGAGAACTGTATGAACATGAATGTATATTATGGGACCTACCCAAATTCTTCCATTGTGTTCACCATGAGACATCAAGAAACTTCAACACTATGGTGTAAGAAGTAATTCTATTAAAATTATTATTTCATATTAAGTAATACAACGCAAATATTGTTATTAATGGTATATGTTCTTCCTGGGTCTATAGTACAAATTAATAATATTAACTTTATCCTCTCAATATATTAACGCAAATTATAAATAAAAAAATCATAAATATTAATAAAAATTGTAGTGTTATGCTACTTACATATCATTTCACACTATTTTTCCATTCTGTTTTGATATTTTGCATCACTTTTCACGCTATCAGTTATGCTACTTACATATCATTTTACACCATTTTTCCATTCTGTTTTTGATTTTCTGCATTTATATTTTGCATCACCTTTATTTCCATAGGATCCTGTAACGTTTTTACACAATAACAAATCATTTTCACTTCGTATTTTCACGCTATCAGCACCGTTTAAATCGCTGTCAATGGAGTCTTACCTTTTTCGATCTTTTATTGAGTTTTCCGTAACTCTGCAATTTTAGGTTTCGTGCGCGCTGACGCGCCATAGTTTTTCCTATATGAATAATTCTTACTTAAATGTAACTGTTTTTCAATTATATACCTAAAACCAAAAATTTATATTTTTGACAACCATTATTTATATGGTTGTTATGGTAACTTTTATTCAAATTCGTCACTGGTTTGATGTTCTTAGTTCGATATTTTCACATAAATACTCTTTCGCTCTAGGTCATTTACAATAAATTTCCTTTTAATTTAAATAACTTCTCGTTCTCTCTAAAAAGGTATAAAAGCTGAACAATCTGAGAATACAGGGAGTCTCGCTTCAGTTCTCAAACAAGAAGCATCTACTAAAGGCCTTATCCCGGGGCCGCATTGCCCCGGGATCCTGCAAGCCTCCATCTACATTTGAAGTCGTCGGCGTAGTCTACTTCAAGCGCGGGGCCACACTACTCCGGGCGCTACGACTGCTTGCTCCAGGCGCTGAGTGCACCTACTGCCCGCGCTACCTTTGGGCGCTACGACTGCTTGCTCCAGGCGCTGAGTGCACCTACTGCCCACGCTACCTTTGGGCGCTGCGACTGCTTGCTCCAAGCGCTGAGCGCACCTACTCCAGGCGCTACGTGCGCCGGCTCCGGACGCTGCGTGTGCCCAGACCAGGCGCGGCGTGCCATCACCGCCAAGAAACTACAAGCTCAGCGTGTGCCTACTTCTACTCCAAGCGCAGCGTGTGTCACTTCGACCTTTAGGCTCCACTACAATACAATATTCTCCTATCTTTACTTTTTTTTATCTAATTGTAATTACACGTCATCCATCATCATCATCATATTTCATTTTTTTTATAAAATTGTAAATACCTTTTTAAAAATTTAAATATATTATTTTCTTGTTCTACTTTTGTTGTTTTGTTGTTCTTAGGTTAGATTCTATTTTTTTTAATTGTCGCTTCACGACAAAATGTAATGTATATGTACACCAAAATAAAATTAGTTTTTAAAAATAAGTTATATTCATTTTGTAAATACTAGGAACATACACAAGTTAGCAGTACAAGTTACTCGTCTTTACCGAGTCAGTAGTTCATTCTTGGGGCGATGCATACGCTTTTAAAACAAAATCCCAGCATATATACAAAATTTGACCTTCTAAAACGTCAAAAACTTTATTAAACAAAGTTTGTATAAAAAGGATTATCATAATATTAAGGAATTTATTTATGATAATAACCCCTGGGAATGAGGTGATCGCTCGCTATCAGGCTATTTCTAATTTGTTATGTGTTGTTAATTGTGTAACATATATATTGTAAACTGTTATTTTTTTAAATAGTCCCTGGTTCTTTACCAGGACAGAGGTATTTTCCGAACCTGTGGTAAATCAAACATAACAGTGGCTTTCAATAAGTATTATTAAAAATCTATAGCAAATAATAAGTTTCTGTTTTTGTTTATGTTTCATTAAAGATGTATTAGTATATCAGATATATGTAATTATAATTGAATATGATGTTTTTGCACTCATTTATTTATTATAGCTCACACAAATCTTTTTTTTATATCTGGTACCCGGCGCATTGATGCCACAGGAATAACAATTGTGAAAATATGGTTTTAAATTTGGAAGAGTTTCATTGTTTTATTAGTAATACATTCAAGAATTAATGAATATTGTATATAGCTTCAGCGTGAATCTACTATTTTATTATTTATATATTTTCAGTTTATTGTTATTTATTTCATCAATTACATGCTATCCAGTTAATAATTAAAATTATTCTCTTTAATTAAATATTTAAAGTAGTGCGCAACTAAAGAAAGTACTCCACTTTCTTGAATAAAATTGCATTTTGATTTTAAAATTAATACCCACATTACACATTATACAACAATGCAGATATACAATAGAAAACAATTCTCAATAGTCATTAGACCCTACTTGGTTTTCGAATTACAAAAGGTAATATGACTTTATTCAAATAAAAAGTTTAAAAACGTTATAAATTTTCTAATTGTGGCCATTTTTAAATTTTCTCAATATATTAGCAATAATATAATTAAAAAATCGCTTAAACTTTGAAACTCTTCTTCAAAAACATAATAATGAAAGCTTTGTCTTGTAAGACAAATTAATTGCGGAGCTATCGTATCATGGTAGAAAATGTTTTAGACATTCCTTGTCTCTTTAATAAGCTCATTTGTGTCAGAACGAAAAAGGACTGTAATTACTAGTTAGCGGAAATGGCTGATGAATGGTAACATGAATGAAATTTGTTGAAATTAGTTATCAACTAATTTTAATTCATAGTTGCCTTTTATTTCATAGAAATATTGAACTATTGTTTTGACTTCGAATGTTTTGGGTTTAGGGAAATAATTTTATTGATGGCTGTATTTGAACCGTTTAATGGATTAAGGATAGTGATATTTTAGATTCGGACCTTTCAATAGATGCGTCTAAATATAAAGCAGTATGTATGTTTTACTGTTATGTTAGTCCTTGCTATTGTTTACAGACCGTCTAGTCTGAAATAAAAAAAGTTAAAATATATAAAACCTTATTTATATACAACGTGTCCCAAAATTCAACGATAAGCCAACACCGGAGGATAGACCTGCCCCGGACTAATCAGGGAAAAAAAGAAAAAAAAAATATATCCCAATTATATTTTAAGTTATATAAAAAAAATGAAATTCTTCAGAAATTGAGACCGTTTATGATATTTTTCACTACCATGACCACAATTTTTTAAATATTTGTTTTCTTTTTTTTTATAGGCAACCTGAATAGTACTGCTATCTACCACAATTCTTAAAAACTCCAGAATAACTCTTGTTTTATCACGAAAATTAATGAAACTTATTTTATTCCCTAAATTTTTTGAAGACTTTTACTTTTAACCAAATTTAACTTAGCGTGGTGTAAAAAAACAGTATGAACACTAGTATGGCAAGTTTTTTTAAAAATTGACGCAACTAACCAACATTCCAAAATGGTATAATACTCTAGGAAAACAAGTTATAAAAAAATATGGGCCTATTATTTCTTAACAGGGGCCAAATGACGGTCGGGTGTAATAAAAGTATTAGTTCTTGAAAAATGTTTAATATTTCAAAACAAATGGTACAAACAGTTTCACGTGTAATTTATTAAGCTATTAACATAATAGCAAATGTTCGAACTGTTTGCCACCAGCATTAATGCACATGCACGACATCGCCTTAAAAATGATCGTTTTATTTGTCTTGCATATCTTCCGCTATTAATGTAATCAGCAGCCTGAGTGATATTTCGACGAAGCTCGTCCAATGTCACAATGGGTTTTGAGTAGACCCTGTTTTTAAGACAACCCCAATAGAAGAAGTCCAGGGGGTTCAAATCGGGTGAACGGGGTGGCCATAAGATAGGACCAAGTCGCCCGATCCAACGCCCTGGATACTCTTGATTTAAATATTCTCGCACAGGACGGGCATAATGTGCTGGGCAACCATCATTTTGGAACCACATGTTTTGAAGATCACTTAAGAGCACGTCGTTTAACAATTCTTGCAAGTCATTTTGTAAAAAGTTTAAATAACTATTGTCATCTAAGTTTCCTTGTAACTCAAAGGGCCCAATTACTTTTCCATTTAATATGCCGGTCCATAGGTTAACCTTGAATTGATATTGGGATTTGTCTTGTCAAGTGTGGATTTTCATTACTCCAACTATGTAGGTTGTGAAGATTTAAATACCCATCTTTCTTGCACTACTACTATTTATTTCTACTAAAATTTCTAGAAATTTTGCTTTGACCTTGGCTTTGATAACAACGGGAACTTTAAACGTAAAGTTAATATTGATAATAAATTAACCTAAACCTTAAATGTTACAACTTAAACGATGTTAAGTTTCCATAATTGCTTATAGCCTACCGTCTATACGCCAATAACGAGACGACGAAGTTTAATCAATAAGTATTTGTGTAACCCTGTTCAGATACTTGCAGTGCACTGCAGTGGTAACTAAAGTTTATTTATGTATTCATAAGCAGAGACGAGTTATCTGTGCAACAAGAAAACTGTAAGCCGCAAAATTTTTTTTAATTGCACTGTTTTAACAGAATTGAAAAATGAATTCTTATGTCAAGCTATTTAAATACGATAAATGTGAATGAGACTTTCCTAAAAAGTACAGTTCGTCTCAACAATAGACGCCAGTGGCATAAATATTGGAGACCTTAGGTACGAAACATTCTTACCTGTAACGCTGCTAGTTTAGATATATCCTTCTCTAATCTAAATATTGGAGATGAGGAGTAATTGACTTAGTAACTTCATAAATTCACCGTGGGCTTCTTATATGACATTCACGCTATTACAAATGCTTACAATCGTCTACATCTGATCAAATACTTTATTGTATTCTTTTTAATATAATTATTTTAAATAACAAAATGTGTAAAGGAATGATGCTTTTTTATTAGGTGGTTCCTATAATGACTTCTTATATTTACGCGAACACTACACATTGAATAAAACTATTTTTACGGATTATATCGCGTTTAATTAACTTATTTTTCTTATTTTTATTAATTCCCGACGTTTCGACAACGACTCGACGACACAGGGGACTGAGGTGATTGACGTCCCGATGTCAGAGTAAACCCGGAGTACCTTCAGCTTTTTTAATTATTAGCTTTTGTTCGATCTTCAACTTACTGTATCTTGAAGTCTTGCAATGGTATTCTTGGGTTTAGTTTTAATTTTATTAATTACAGGATCCCAAGCAGGTGGTAGTACCCAGCCTCCCTCTCTATTGAAATTAGGATGTTTTTTTAATTACAATAGTCTCACGTATCATCCTTGGCAGGAATCGATATTCTTTCGCGAGAATTTGTGGTTTATCAAATCTAATGTAATGGCGGGGGCTGTCTAGGAATATGATCACAAACTGCAGACTTCCCGGAACGTTGGTGCTTCACGTCAGCTATGTGTTCTTTTACGCCGGTTTTTATTGATCGTTTTGTTTGCCCTATACATGAGAGACCACATTCAAAATCAAGCTTGTACACTCCTGCATCTTGTAGAGGAATATTGCACTTGACGAATGGTAAGAACTGACTAATCTTCTTCGGCAGCTTGAAGAATGTTCTAATAGAAGCTCGCTTCAAAATGTAGCCAATCTTGTCTGTGACACCTCTAACATATGGTAGTACAGCAGGCACACGCTCGACTGTGGCCGGCTTCACTAGGTCACTGTGACTTCGGCGCGGGACCCGAAGCTTGTTGTCGTGCAGAACCTGCTTGATGGGCTGAAGCTCGGCAGCCAGGTGTTTGTTGTCACAGATTCCTCGCGCTCTCTGTAACAAAGGTTTGCCCATGGTAGCTAACTGTGAAGGATGATAGTGGGATTCACCATTTAAATATCGGTTTGTATGGGTCTTTTTTCTATACACAGTGTAACCTATGGAGTTATAGTGATTAGTCATTCGAAATCCCCAGCCCAGAGATCAGAACAGTATTCAATGTGCGGCCGAACCTACGCCTTGTATAGTTACACGCGGTGTGCCAGCATGAAGTACTGTCCCGCTCTGCTGAGTATGCCAAGCTTTTTAGAGGCCAATTCGGCCTTCTCTTTCAAGTGACCACAAAACTGCACGTCACTCGATATGTCGACGCTGAGGATACCTATACTGTCTAAGGCAACAATAGGAGGGCCTTGAAACTGAGGAGATACGACGAAGAGGTTCTTTTTAGCGGTAAACGCGCAAACTTGTGTCTTCTGAGGATTAAACTGGACTTAATTAGACTGGGCTGGCCGTCGCAGTCTACGCGCAGCCAAAGGATCTACAGGTCCGTACCTTCAAGACTGCCAAAGCGTCAAGAACAGATATCCTCTCTGACGTATACGCAAACTCTAGCCCGGAGCACAAAGAAGTGTCCTAATTTGTAACCTGGGTAGGACAGGTACGAAGTATCAGCCGGTGAGGACTCCTGCATCTCGGACAAAAGAGTAAGGCCGGCTTCGCCGTCTCTAGATGGTAGTGGATGGCGTTAAGGTTCGAGTAAAGTCCCCTGATGTTACAGAAGTCCACAGATAGCGTGGCAGGGGTCGCCGTGGTGTTATCGCTCTGTTTGCACCGTGCACTAACACTTAGTATAGAATCCCCCAGAATACTCGGGGCAGCCTGAGCATCCAAGCTCAGGAAGAAGAGGGCAGCTTGACTGTGGATGCTCAGTGAGGGATTTTCCATTACCAGGGTGCTGGTACCCTCCTGGGATAGACCTTTATTTTTGAATTCCATGTCACAGTTGGGGGGGGGGGGAGGGATCCATGCTACAGCAGAAGCTCCAGCACGACTCTGTCACTGTTACATCTACATTCTAAAATTTTTCAAATCTGAAAGAATAAAGTCACGCCAACTAGCATATTATTGAATACCTATATCCAGCAGTATACTTAAAAAGCTGGTAATTAAAAACATCTGAAAATCATCATAGCAAGACAGTAATGCTTTGAAAAGGATGCGAGTATAAACCACGTACATTTCCGTCGCCGCTACCGAATAACGGAATTGTTGAGTAAGCACAACCGCCTCTGGCAAACTACCGATAGAATATTAAATTTTCATGGCGAGAAGTAAATTAACACTAGCCGTTGGCGGGTTTGTCTGGGAAACACCTGACCACCGCAAATGTAATATCATGATTAAAGTATGTTAATATTTGTATTTTGTGAAATGCAGTGTATGTCTAGCATTAGTAAATAATTTAATAACATTTGTTTGTGTGAGTATAATGTCTAAGGAATAAACGTAAAGTAACAGACAAATCGCTAGAAACTCTCTCTCTGTTGTTGTTGACTTTGTTAACAGATTATATTATGTATGTAATTACTTTTAAGTGACAGATATTCATAGTTAGTCGACGATGTTAAACAATATGCAACACAGCATTATAATCTTTATTCCACGTACAGGGCAACGAATAGCACTCATTACCAATAACTGTTACTTAAGGCTTTAACTGCGTTTGAAATGCCTAAATTCTTGGATATTTAAGTAAAAAAATCACAATAACTGTTCATTTAATCCACAAATAAAGGAGGGTTTAGTAAACGTTTTTAATTGAACATAATTGTATTTTTGTCAACCCCTTATTAGAAAAAAAATCCCCAAAGATCTTTGTCATATTTTGCAAAATTTCTCCAAAACGGCACAAGCTTTTTAAATAGTTCTTATACTAAAAAAAAGCTCTTAAAAATATTAATATTTTTAATTGAGACTTATTTTTATTCCCCGTTTAATAAGAGAAAATATAATTTTTCTCTGAAAATTAATATATTTGTACGAGCATGCTCCGTCTGTACGTCTGTACTCACCCGCGAGCCCTGTGGCAATCCGTTATGTACAGTAATCTATGCACTATGCAGTCCGTCATAGATTACTGTATTTATACTAAAGATAGCTTGCGCGACTCAAATTTAATTTTCGTTAGTGTCGTGCTTTGCCGAACAGATGGCGCTTAATTCTTACAAAAGAATGTACTTTGCCACTTTTCTGCCTTTGCCATTTTTCCTACATTACACTACTACGACTATATAATTTATGGAATAAGTTAACTTGTTAGCTTTGATTTTAAATATTTTGGAAATTGTACTGAATACTATGTTTCAACCTTTATACAAAGGAATTAATTATTCTTATTTTAGAATATTCATGAATGATTTATTAATTATATTTTTTTACCTATTTTATATTAATAATTTTGCAGGGTACCTAAAGATGCAGCACACCGTAAGAAGTGGGTGGAAATAATACGATTGCTGAGAAAGGAGACTCACTGGGTGTCTTCGGAATCTACTCTCATTAGTTCTAAGCACTTCCGGGATCAAGACAAAGACTTGCCGATGCTTTCACAATTGATGCATATTTTAAACTCAGATCTTCTTAGTTAAGAAATTCAAAATATATTTTTTTAGTTGATTTATTTTTTTGTTTAATTTACTAGTACAATCTTTCCTCAAGCGATACAAGCGATCCTCAATTCGTTTATTAAGATATGGCGACGAAGACAAATTCTCTTTTAAAGAGAGATGTTCAGGTTCAGCAGTGGACTTTTACGTGCAGACGAAGAATCAAACACAGATGATGATGAAATGGTGCGGCGAATTCGTTCGTCTCAGTGTAATTAATTAAAATGGGTGTAAAATATTTGATAAATACGTATATTTAATATTATTAACATAATTATGTAAATGATTGTCTTACTTGCGAATATTATTTGCACACAGTTACGTAAAGTCAGCTACCGATTAACTTATTAGAAGATAATAAAAGTAAAGTTATTCCATAGAAAATAAATTTACGTAGCTATATTTTTAAATTGAACTACTGTACATGAACACAGTAGAAAATAAATGAAAAGATCGTTGTGGAGATGAATAAATTTACCTATAGCAATTCGCTATCCCTGGAGATAAACTTGAACTAGCTGGCGATTTTATGACGTGAGTTATTTTAAATGCAAAACCTCTCCCGATTTGCGGTAAATGACGTTGAAATCCGTAGCGGAATTTACAATCAGGCATTTGTAGAGGTATATATGTGAAACATTGTATGTATATATATATAATATAAAATATTTCGCAGGTGTACCTCGACCTTGAATTGCAAGCAAAATACATTATAAAATATTCTGGCTCTTTACCATAGTATATGTTTACGTACATATATATTTTGTACATGGTAGAGCCATTCTGCAGCTGTATTATGGTTGCAGCACGAATGGGCCGGCTCGACCAGGGTAGGACCACGCTCTCATAGAATACCAGCGTAAAATAGCAGCTTAATGATGCTATGTTTCGTATTGTGAGTGTAGAGAACCGAAGACTCTTTTTACTGGAAACAAAGCATTACATCTCAGTCTTCTGGGGTGACAAATCTGCATTTTGATTCTTAATTGAGGATAAATATAGGTGTCCATGGGCCACAGGACTGTGTGCTCGTATGTCACAATTATTCTATTAAAAAAAGTATAGAGAAGAACGACCTCATTCCAAATCGATATTTTCTTACTGAAAGCATCTCGTAAAATTGTATACTATAATATTTATAACGTGCATTCTTGTAACAGATATATGTGCCACTACGTTTAGACATTATGAAGGTAATGTCACTACATATTTGATTATTATAAAAATACTACAATGTAGATTAGATAATTTATAGGCTAAGACCAGAACTACTCTCACCTTTACACTAGGAAATACACAACAAAGTCGCTAACATGATACGTGGTTTAGCCCTGAAACCAAGCATCAGCTAATTGCTAAGATAGTTCTACTACGTTCACTTAGTATCGGGCATGGTTTTGGAAAATGTAGCAATGATATGGCACGCGATTGTGGGAGCGAGGGGAGTGCTCTTTAAGATAGTTAATATACATCATTAAATTATTAAACCTGAAACTTTAGTTATAAAATCTAGTTTTCTCATCTTTAACTTAATGGATGTGCTCAAAGCAACGTCTAGTTCCGGTTAAACTAATATTATACTATTTTATCGCTTTTAATTTAAACATATTTTTAATTACGTGGGGCACACTGAAATGATCGGGAATAAGAAAAACCACATGCATGGTATAGCTAAATAGTATTTTATTGTTTTTCTCCGTTCAACTAAATGCACTTTTCCATTCGTGCAAACCAATCATTAAAATAGTAATTACAGTCTGAAGTTGATGTTGAGGAAATGGCTAAATTGTACGCTTCCACAGCTGCTTCGGGGTCTTCAAACCGTTGACCGCGTAATAAAACTTTTAGTCTAGGGAATGTAAAGAAATCATTTGGGCTCAGGTCAGGACTGTACGGAGGATGGCTCATCAGCTCAACGTTTTCCTGCTTCAATAAAATCATTTGTCTTCCGAGCCGTATGAGAGCTCGCATTATCGTGATGTAAGATGATGATGATTGCCGTCTAGTGGCGGCTAAATGCCGTGTAGTGGCGGTTAATAATACCCACTTCTCCAAATCTTCCCGTGGGTGTCGTAAAAGCCGACAAAGGGAAACAGGCAGGATATGGGCAGCAGCATCTTCCTGATAACAGCAAAATTACAATAAAAAACTGCGGTTACCAACCCGCTCGCCAAGCGTGGCAACTATGGCAAATACCCCCCAATGATGAGAGCAAGAAAGAGACGGCCCCCAGTCACTGGCGGCCCCGCTATTGATGGCTACGGTGGCGACCATGGTAACGGCAGGGCGGGGGGTGCTAAGAATCTCCGGTGAAGGTCCGGTTGCCACCTAAGACGAGTCAATCTGGCAACATACAACGCACGCACCCTGAGGACTGACGAGAAGATCGTGGAGCTGGAAGAAGAGATAGACAAGTTACGCTGGTATAAAATAAAATTATCGGAGGTTCGAAGAGAGGAGGAGGACACAGTAATCCTCGAATATGGCAACTTGCTCTATTACCGGGTGGGCGACCATCTGTCCCAAGGAGGTGTCGGATTTATCGTCCACAAGTCTCTCGTTAACAACGTTGTAAAGATTGAGAGTGTGTCGACGAGGGTTGCGTACCTTGTACTCAGAATCACCAAACGGTATTCGCTGAAGGTCATACAGGTTTACGCACCTACCTCGGCACATCCCGATGAGGAGGTGGAGCAAATGTATCAGGACATATCTAGAGCCATGCATTCCTCCAAAACCCACTATACGGTGTTAATGGGAGACTTCAATGCAAAACTAACCACAAGAGAGAACGGTGAGCTGAAAGTAGGGAAATTTGGAATAGGGCATCGGAATCCAAGGTCAGCAACTGGCCGACTTCATGGAGAAAGAGGGACTCTTTCTTCCAGAAGCGGCCCCAAAGAAAGTGGACCTGGTCGAGCCCCGACGGTTTGACAAAAAATGAGATTGACTTCATTATGACGACCAGACGACAACTGTTCAGTGATGTCTGCGTGATCGCGAGGGTGAAAACTGGTAGCGATTACCGAATGGTTAGAGGCACACTGAACTTAAACGTTAAGTTGGAGAGGTCTCGTCTAATGAAGTCAACGCTCGTTATCGACAACGCTCTTAATCTCATGGCTGTTAGACGGGAGATGAAGCTACATTCTTCAACAGATTTGACAGCATACAGGCAAATAAACAGACAGATCTCCAAATGCATGCGGCGGGACTTAGGCAGCTTTAATACTGCACGTATTGAAGAAGCGATCGAGCGGAACCAAGGCTACAAATTCTTTGCCAGAGATATGTCTGCCAGAAAGAGCCAACTGTCCAAGCTGAAGACCGAGTGTGGCAGCATCCTTTCCGGGGCACCAGAGATTATGAGTGAGATTGAGAGGTTCTATGGGCTGTACACGTAATCGTTGGAGCCATACGCAAGTGTGAGTAACGATCCAAGAGCGAGTCGTTTCCAATGCTATTCAGAAGATATCCCGGACGTCAGTTTGAGCGAGATTAGAATGGCTCTCCAGCATCTTAAAACGGCAAGGTCCCAGGCGAGGATGGAATTACAGCGAAACTTCTGAAAGCGGGTGGAAAACTGGTACTGGAAGTCCTTCAGAGGCTCTTTAATTCCGTCCTCCATGCTGGCACTACTCCAGAGGCGTGGAGCAGAAGTAAGGTGTTCATGTCCTTCAAGAAAGGCGACAACGCTCTCTTGAAGAACTTGTAGTGTTATGCTACTTACATATCATTTTACACTATTTTTCCATTCTGTTTTTGATTTTCTGCATTTATATTTTGCATCACCTGTATTTCCATAGGATCCTGTAACGTTTTTACACAATAACAAATCATTTTCACTTCGTATTTTCACGCTATCAGCACCGTTTAAATCGCTGTCAATGAAGTCTTACCTTTTTCTATCTTTTATTGAGTTCTCCGTAACTCTGCAATTTCAGATTTCGTGCGGGCTGCCGCGCTATAGTTTTTCCTATATGAATAATATCTCATTTCTTACTTAAATGTAACTGTTTTTCAATTATATACCTAAAACCAAAAATTTATATTTTTGACAACCATTATTTATATGGTTGTTATGGTAACTTTTATTCAAATTCGTCACTGGTCTAATGTTCTTATTTCGATATTTCCACATAAATACTCTTTTGCTCTAGGTCATTTACAATAAATTTCCTTTTAATTTAAATAATTTCTCGTTCTCTCTAAAAAGGTATAAAAGCCGAACAATCGGAGAATACAGGGAGTCTCGCTTTAGTTTTCAAACGTGAAGCATCTACTAAAGGCCTTATCCCGGGGCGCATTGCCCCGGGATCCTGCAAGCCTCCATCTACATTTGAAGTCGTCGGCGTAGTCTACTTCAAGCGCGGGGCCACACTACTCCGGGCGCTACGACTGCTTGCTCCAGGCGCTGAGTGCACCTATTGCCCGCGCTACCTTTGGGCGCTACGACTGCTAGCTCCAGGCGCTGAGTGCACCTACTGCCCGCGCTACCTTTGGTCGCTGCGACTGCTTGCTCCAAGCGCTGAGCGCACCTACTCCAGGCGCTACGTGCGCCGGCTCCGGACGCTGCGTGTGCCCAGACCAGGCGCTGCGTGCCATCACCGCCAAGAAACTACAAGCTCAGCGTGTGCCTACTTCTACGACAAGCGCAGCGTGTGTCACTTCGACCTTTAGGCTCCACTACAATACAATATTCTCCTATCTTTACTTTTTTTATCTAATTGTAATTACACGTCATCCATCATCATCATCATATTTCATTTTTTTTATAAAATTGTAAATACCTTTTTTAAAAATTTAAATATATTATTTTCTTGTTCTACTTTTGTTGTTTTGTTGTTCTTAGGTAAGGTTCTATTTTTTTTTAATTGTCGCTTCACGACAAACTACAGACCGATTTCCCTTCTGAGCCGCGTCTACGTGCTGTTTTCGAGAGTCATTACGAATCGTCTCGCACGCAGACTTGACGACTTGCAGCCTCCCGAACAAGCCAGGTTCCGAAAAGGCTTTAGTACCATGGACCACAAACACACCCTTCGGCAAATTGTACAGAAGACAGAGGAGTACAATCTGCCACTTTGCCTTGCGTATGTGAACTATGGAGAAAGCCTTTGATTCCATCGAAATTTGGGCAGTGCTGCATTAATTTCAGCGGTGCCAAGTTGACTGTCGGTATATCGAAGTGCTGAAGTGTTTGTACAGTAGAGCAACGATGGCTATCCGAGTACAGAATCAAAGTATGAAACCTATCCAATTGCAGAGAGGTGTAAGACAGAGTGACGTTATATCCCCGAAACTCTTCACCGCTGCATTGGAAGACGTTTTCAAGCTTCTGGACTGGAAAGGATACGGTATCAACATCAATGGCGAGTACATCACTCACCTTCGATTTGCCGACGATATAGTCCTTATGGCAGAATCGCTGGAGGACCTAAGCACTATGCTCAATGACCTCAATAGTGTTTCCCATTGGATAGGTCTTAAGATGAACATGGACAAAACAAAAATCATGTTTAACGTCCATGTCAAACCTATGCCGGTAGTTGTTGGGAACACTAAGCTCAAAATTGTTGACGAGTATGTTTACCTGGGACAAATAGTCCGACTAGGTAAGTCCAACTTCGATAGAGAGGTCAATCGACGGATTCAACTCGGCTGGGCAGCGTTCGGGAAACTACGACACATCTTCTCGTTAGACATACCTCAAAACTTAAAAATGAAATTGTACAACCAGTGTGTGTTTCCAGTGATGACTTACGGATCTGAGACGTGGTCCCTCATTACTGGCCGTATGAGAAAGCTCAAGGTTGCTCAGCGAGCTATGGAGAGGGCTATGCTCGGGGTTTCTCTGCGTGATAAACTTAAAAATGAGGATATCCGCAGTAGAACCAGAGTAACCGACATAGCCCAACGGATTAGTAAGCTGAAGTGGCAGTGGGACGGCCATATAGCTCGAAGAACCGACAACCGATGGGGAAGAAAGGTTTTCGAGTGGCAGCCTTGTACCGGCAGGCGAAGTGTACGGCGACCCCGCACTAGATGAAGTGACGACCTGGTATGACATGCAGGAAGCCGATGGATGCAGGTGGCTTAGGACCGTACTTTGTGGCATTCCTTGGGGGAGGCCTGTGTTCAGCAGTGGACTTATGAAAGGCTGTAATGTTGATGATGATGAAGATGATGCGACGTTTTGGGTTATTTTTTTCGGAGTTCGGCTATAATTTCTGGCAAACAAACCGTGATATACCACTCAGCGGTAACCGTTCTGCGTACCTGTAAAGCAATTGTAGCAACATGCCCTTTTTTCAAGACAAACGTAGCGACCATTTTCTTTGACACGCTGCGGGAGCGAACCACTTTCGTTGGTTTAACCTCGTCTTTGAAGACCCAAACTGCTGACTGATGTTTTATTTCAGGTTCGTATGATTAAATTCATGATTCGTCACCTGAGACGATATTATAAACGGCATTTGACTTCCCTCCGTTGAAGCGTTGCAGAGTATTGCGGCACCAATCTACACGAGCCGCCCTTTGCTCTTCGGACAAATTGTGGGGAACCCAGCGGGAAACTAGCTTTCTTACACTGCTCATTATGTACTATCGACTGAATTGCAGTCATTCCGATACTGATAACAAATCTTACATCAACAAATCTGCTCGTATGTCACATGACGGTCATCTAATATAATAGTCCGCACAGCTGCGATGATTTCAGGCGTGACCGCAATTCTTGGTTGACCTGCAGAAGAAACAGTGCTGATCGACACACGACCGCGTCGGAACTCGGCATACCAGCGGTATATTGTCGTTTGACTCGGTGCTTCAACATCATAAATCGAAACAAGTTCGCTGATACATTTATCTAGAGATAAGTCGCGTCGAAAATTGTGATAAATTATGGTAAGGAAATGTTCACGCGTGAGCTCAATTTCTGTTAACGACGTGTCAACTTTGAACCAACATTGTTTTTGTTTTTAAACATTTTTTTTATTGTTTTAATATCATTAAGATTCTAAGAGGCCAGTATTCAAATTCTAAAAAAGCTTTTATTGTAACTCAATCCGAAATATTCTATTCCTCATAATTTCAGTGTGCCCCTCCGTACCGGCGCCGAGAGTTTTGCATCGCAGCTGAAGTGATTAACGTCACGATATCTGATTGATCCGGAGTACCTTCGTATATTAATTATCACTTTTGGTCCGATCTACGCAGAATGAGCTTACTGTATTTTGAAGTCTTGCAGTTGTATGCTTGAGTTTGATTTTAATTAGCTCTAGATGTGATAACTCATCAGTGGCCTTCTTTTTTGTTGGTTGCAGGAGTCCATGAGCTGTAGTAGCCACTTAACATCAAGTTGGCTGCAAGTTTAAAACAAAATCCAACTTCCATATGAAAACAATTAGATTTTTTTGACATTTACCATACGAAATCCACGAGAAAGAATGGGGTGTAGGCAGCACCTGATCCAGAATACTCACAGACCTAGCCTAACTTTGTCCTGCCTATGCCTGCTCAGCCCATGAATGTACTAGCTAGATTTTTTATTTTACTAGCTATCCACCCCGTTGTTCCGCATAGAAGGTATCCGAGGTAAAAGGATGCAGTCAAACCTTGCTTTATTGAAATCTGTTCAGCAGGCGTACACTGAGTGTCTGTTACCTTTTTGGTAACAGATACTCAGTCACACTGAGTTCTTTCACATTTATAGTATTGGTGTGTGTATAAAATATAACTTTACAAGTCTTTAATATTTCAGTTATGGTCTTTAGTAACTAATTAAGAAAGAGAAGAGAGCTTAAAAACAATTTAAAAACTTTGAATCACAGCCAGTCAATCAACGAAAGACGAAAGGCACCAAGTAATTTGAAGTCTTACTTTCACAATCTATTTATTTATTTTGTACCAAAAACAAGAAGTAACAAGTAAAATGCTTGCGGAAATTACTTTATTTAACTATTATACCAACATTTTATTCTGTAAATAAGTGGTGTTTGGAAAAGCAAGTTCAATGCCCCCTCGTTCTTTGCGCCATAGGCTCTGGCCTAATTAGCTTGTGTGTAAATCAGGCCCTTGGTGTTGGATTCTTTATTATGTTGTATACTTTTATTGCTACTGTATTTAAGTAATACAGCTTACTTTATCCTAACACAAAAATCTCATAAAATTTATGCTGAGTATGAGCATAGAATAAAAATAATAGTGCTAGGGTTGTGTAAGCTCTCCCGATCGGTGGCACACTGGCCTACTAAGCTTGGGTTGCTACGTTACAGAGTCACGGGATCGAATTCCACATGGTAAATGTGTTTGAATGGTCTACTAATTTAAATGTTTCGGATCTGGATATTTGACCATGTGCAATTGAATGTGTATGTTAAATGCCTGTATAATATAGGAGAATAACTTAGTACTGGGCTAGTCTTGATAAAATCGAGAAATAGAAAACATTAAATTTTTTTTAAATGTTAGCGTTCGTTTTTTATTACTTTCAAGAAACGATCTCACTCACTTTTAAAGGCAACACACCTTCAACTCCCCTGGTGTGACAGTTATTAATGGACGGCGGTCGACACTTACCATCAGGTGCGCATGCGGCTCGTTTGCGCCGTCTTAGATAAAAAATACCAGACTTTTAAAAGGTATATAAACCATCGCATTGGTAAGGAATTCCACTAGACTTGTTAGGATGGATATCCCTCCACAATAAATAGGTCGGCCGAACCTTCTCCGTTAGTTGGCAGAGCGTATTGTGCGTAATATGTTGGCACTTAAAGAAGAAATGGGTGTGGTATATATTCCTTATTTTGATTAAACAGCTTACGTAATTTATATTAATCTAATAAATAATACTCCAATTACCACGAATTTAACTGTTTATTGAAATGTAAAGTGTAATTTCATTTTAGCTCATAGTGTTAGATCGATGTTATGTCGCTTTAACTTCCATTGGATTTAACTTTAGTCGCCAACTGAGCCGAGCAACTCAATCCAACATTAAACTAGTAGTGAGCTGTCGTTTGTGGTGTGTATATAAACAGATAAGCGCATTTCGCGGTTTGTTGTAATTCGTGTCTCATCAAAATTCACGCGCGTGCATCGAGAGTTTTCGAAATCTGTAATCCATTGGATCCATGTTTAGATTAACGTATATTTAAGTCATTAACTGCATTGCAATGAGTTGAAGCAGCTTTGAGCATGGACCTAACCTTAAATTGAAATAGTACTTATGACTTAAAAGGTAAGCTTGCTTTGTGACCGCGATCGGAATCTCTAAACTTTGGATTCAGGTATATAACCATGCGGTGCTCAGAGCTGTGAAGAGTAACTACAATTCTGAGTTACCTTACATTTTCGAACATCAATTTTATCATAGCTTTTTCAAAGGATATTTACTGTCGTGACTGTAGTAAGTGAAGGGCAACGAGACTTCGATTGAATCCAGAACGTGTGACGTTCGGCAATTTACAATGAATTAAGGCTGATGAAAAAATTCTGCTTTATGACCGATTTTCAATTCTTTGAACCTGTGTGCAGCAGTGGGGTAGCTATAACCCTCTTATTGGCAGTCAGTAGGTCTTCTTAACATGTACCAATAAATTTGTTGTCGCTTCCCAAACTATTAATTTACTTGTTAAGTAAAACCTCGTACTCATTACTGCCTTCGGAAAGAATATTCTGCTTTGAATAACAAAATGAGGCAGCGTTTAAACATAGGTTGCGATTTATCATTCCGTCTGCAATGTGTAATAATGGCAGTTCAGTGTCGACAGACGGCACCCTTGCTAGGTGATGTTAATTTAGTGCACAATTTATTTTTCAAACAAGAAACAGTTTCATAGAATGCGTGAACACACCGCGCCTTTAATTGTATATAAATATTTAATAAATCACATTTAATATTATTTTCTTATAATTATACATTTTCATATATTTTATATGGAATAAGGGTGACAAACCATCACATAGTACACCTGATGACAAGTGGCTGTTATGGTCCATAGACATCTTCATATTATACTATTAAATAAGAATCGAAATGGAAATGCGTTGTCACTCCTGAGATCTAATATGAAAAGGTTCTCCGGTTCCATACAGGAAGTGTAGAGAATCGGAATAATTGCATAAGGTTATTATTTTACGCTTGTATTCTGTGAGAATGACTGCAGCGACTCTATCATGTCGAATACTGTTATAAAAATTATAATTACATTAGGATGTCCAATGCTGAATTTACGACAAAATGCGCATAAAAATAATATCTATAAAAATAAAAGATAATAAAAATAATATCATTAGTAAAATCAAACCTTAACAGTCGCTTTATCATAGCTTGACAGTGCATTGTATCTCATTCGTTCATCCAATCATTTATTATAGCCCTTTGTCCTTCACAAGTCCACTGCTGAAGGTCTCCTCCAAGGAATGCTACAAGGCACGGTCCTGAATCACATGCATCCATCGACTTTCTGCATGTCTTACCAGGTCATCACTCCAACTAGTGGATCCTTGCCTGCCGATACGAAGCTTCCACTCGAGAACATTTTTTCCCTATCGATCATCGGTTCTTCGAGCTATATGGCACGCCCATTGCCACTTCAGCTCACTAGTTGAGAAAAACTATTGAAGTCATTGAGCATAGTGCTTAGGTCCTCCATTCTCCTATAAGGACTTTATCGTCGGCAAATTGAAGGTGAGTGATGTACCTACTCGTCATTGATGTCAATACCGTATCCTTTCCAGTCCAGTAGTTTGAAAACGTCTTCCAATACAGCGGTGAATAGTTTCGGTTATATAATGTCACCCTGTGTTACACCTCTCTGCAGTGGAATGTCTTAGCCCCACTGTGCAAATACTTCAGCACTTCAATATACTGACAGTCAACTTGGCACCGCTGCAGGAACTGTAGCATTGCCAGAATTTGGACGGAATCAAAGGCTTTCTCATAGTCCAATACGAAAGGTAAAGTAGCAGATTGTACTCTTCGATGTTCTAAGTGGTACTAAAGTCTATTTGGAAATCGGTTTGTTCGTGAGGCTGAGAGTGGTCATGTCTGCGTCTATCTGGCTCAGAAGGGAAATCGGTCTTTAGTTCTTTATGATCGTCATCACTTTTCTTGAAGAACAAGACCAAGACCTCCGGAGTTATGTCACGATGGAGGCCGAAAATGAAGAGCTTCTGAAGGACTTCAAGTAATGCTTTCATACCCGCTTTCAGCTGGATTCTTTCTGTTGCCTTTTAAGGTACCCACATACCGATTTGGGATAGTGGATCTTACACCACCACTTGTGTTCCTTGACCGAGATTAAATATATTATCATATTAAAAATGAAATCGCAAATGAACGAAGTAAAAGGTTAAAAGATCGTTTAGAAAATCGTCGCATACAGATTTCTTAGTGGGTATTCAATAATAGCACAGATATATTCGCTGACGAAGACCATACAAGTGGATGGATGGGTTCACTCGAGAATCTTCAACTACTCGTTTGCTGCTTTTGAACAATAGTCATGCTGCGATATAGCGGACGTTGTGTTTCATGAAAAATGTCGAAAGTAATAAACAATTTCAATACTTTTGAGTCTGGAATATTCTCGTGAAAGCCGTAAAATAATCGAATTTTGAGATTGTATAGATAGCTAACTACTGACTAGATATAGCTGACAACCGAGGCATTTTTGCATAATAGAATATTTTATTCAAAAAGAGCACTAGCACTTTGGTTGGATAAAATGACTATTATATTCATTCGCTCTTACTATCTTTTGAAAGGTTAATATTTATATAACTTGCATGAGTTTAAATAACTATATATTTGACTTAAAAAGTTTCATACCAGAGTTATTTATTTTGACTGTAGAGTAATTTATTTAAAAGCACATGGCGATAATATCAGAAAAAGCTAGTATAATTTGTTAAGGACTTTTGGAAGATTTAAATAAAACATACAGTACAGTGGTTAGGTTTAACGGTCACATATGTATAATACAGTTTTATACTAAAGGGAAATTCATATAGACTAGTAGTTTGGCTGCCAGTGCTTGCCACACAATGCAATTAAATAACGTAGTGTGCGTGATATAGTGCAGAAAACAGAATAAAAGAAATGTATACTTCCCAAATAAGATAATAAAAGTAAAATTAAAAATATTTAATTAATTTTAATTTAATTTTTAAATTTTAATTTGGATGGCTTACAAAAAATTGCTACTGCTCTAGGTGTTTGTTCATATGTAATTTGTGTATGTAAATCACGATACAACGGAAATTTCAAGTATACTTATAGAATAACGCTTGTGTATAAAAACAAGAAAACAAAATGATGTATTTTGAATATTCCTTTAGTACAAACTATATCTCACAGTAGGAACATCTTGAAATTAAATATTTAAAGACATTTTAAAATTATTATCCTAATATTATATATAATAAAATTACAGCATATGTATTACTAGCTTTTTACCCGCGGTTTCGCTACCGTTGGCTTCAATTAAGAACATAATTAATATTGTTCCGTGCCAAAATGAGCAAAATTGGATCACTTGTCACAGAGTCATCTAGTGATATGTGTCATTATGTCTATCGTCACAGGATATTTTTGAATACTCAGGGACTTTTGGACGTAGATGATTAAAATTTTCCTTAGATATAATATGCTACAGGAACACGAATTACATAGGCTGCACTAAAAGTATCGGGAATGGAATATTTCCCCTGTTCCTGTCATATTAAAATATTTTTAATTGAAAACTCCTTGGTTTTAAAAATCGAATATCATTTATTTATTTTAAAAAAATTCTCGATCTTGTCACAAGGTTTTGTCAAACTTGTTTACTCGTTGAGAAAATGGAATTGACTCGAGACAATTCAAGAGCGATGATTTAATATGACTTTCGAAGTGGTTTAACACAAAAACAGTGTGTTGACCGGATGATTTCTGCATTTGGTGATGAAGCCCCATCCAAAACCACAATTTATCGCTGATTTTCTGAATTTCAACGTGGACGTGTCAAGCTCTGTGATGATACCCGTCAAGGTCGTCCAAAAACTGCAGTCACCCAAGAAAACGTTGATGCTGTACGTAAGCTGATTGAGGAAGTTCGACATGTGACATACCGCGAAATTCAGGCAATTTGGATATTAGCATTAGTTAAATACAAATAATCTTGCATCAACAATTAGGTGTAAAAAAAATGCTTTTCCGATGGATATCGCATTCGCTCTGTGAAGAGTAAAAAGCGGCTCGCGTTACTTGGTGCGTCTGAACTCTCGAAAGATTCTACGCAGGATCCTCAAATGCTGTATTCAACATCATATTAGGTAACGAATCCTGGATATATCCGTACCAACCCGAAAGAAAAAACCAGTCACGAGTTTGGGTGTTCGAAAATGAGTTAAAGCCAACAAAAATTGTTCGTTCACGGAGTGTTGCAAAAAAATGGTGGCCACGTTTGTCTCCAAAACCGGCCATGTTACAACTATTCCTCTTGAGGGACAAAGAACGGTTAATGCAAAATGGTATGCTAGCATTTGTTTGCCACAAGTCGTTTCTGAACTCCGTAAAGAGAACTGCAACCGCCGCATCATCCTCCATCACGACAATGCGAGTTCTCACACCACACACAGAACAAAAGAGCTTTTAGAGCAAAAAAACATAGAATTATTAGACCATCTGCCGTACAGCCCCGACTTAAGTCCTAATGATTTCTATACTTTCCCTACAATAAAGAATAAATTGCGTGGACAGAGATTTTCATCACCTGAAGAAGCTGCGGGCGCCTACAAAACGGCCATTTTGGAGACCCCAACTTCCGAATGGAATGGTTGCTTCAATGATTGGTTCCATCGTATGGAAAAATGTGTCAAATTTCGCGGAGAATACTTCGAAAAGCAATAAATACATTTTTAAATAGTAATGTTGTGTCACTTCCTTGATTCCCGAAATTTTCAGTGCTGCCCTCGTATTTACATTAATATCATACGTCTATCAGCACCTACCACTTTTTTATATCGGACATATATTCCGATGTGCCTTGAGGAGTTTATTTATTTTTTATTTATTTATTAATTATATGGACAGCAAAACAGATAACAGTTTTGTGCCGGATTGTTGTCCTATATATGTTTATTTATGAATAGTTTTGTCTGTAATTTTTTTATGTCCATTTTGTTGTTAAATCCACACACACACACACACACACACACACACACACACACACACACACACACACACACACACACACACACACACATATATATATATATATATATATATATATATTGTTGTTAACTCCATTTCAAGATAATTTATATGACTAAGTGATACATAAGTGTCGTTAAAAGTAAAAAAGTGACGTAGTAGCTTACATAAGTCTCATGACTGTGAATTAGGCTGCTGATTACTTTACACAATTTTGAGGGCACAAAATAATAAATTCAATACGTATTAGCAGTTTTCACATGTCCACGATTTTTTAACAACTCACACATCCAGGTTTCCGCAAGAAGTTATTCTTCAACACTTTACCACGGAACAAGTGGTAAATAAGCGCATAAAATTTCCTATAACAGTATCACTAGTCCTCGCAGGAATCTTACACGTTTTGCTCCCGTACCATGAAATCTTACGGCGAACTACACGGTTCTCGTATTTGTTTTAATAAAAATATCAAAAAACTGAAAAAGAAAAGCTACTGCGCGATTGTGGACCACATTGTATACATATGTGGACCTAGTTATTAGTTATCCAACGATTTCACTAACAATTCCATGAAAAACAGATAAAAGTCTCACAGGGCACTTAATTTTCAATTACTTACATCAGATAACTTGATAACAAATGAAGCTACTGAAATTATTGCTATGCCTACACACCTAGACACTGAATATATTCAACAAAAGAGCTTCTTTTTTAATCATAGTTCTGTGTATACAGTCTGATGTAATAGTTTAATTAGTTATATTGACCAACGTGGCAGTTACGGAAAAACATCCGATAATAGCCACCGGTCTGAATATTTTAAGCCTTACGATTTTGGATGCTGCACTAAAAAGTATTCAGTAGCATTCTTTATTTTAACTTCATCAGTTATTTATTATTTGTTTATATGTATAAAATACCAATGTTGTGTTTAATTGTTAAAGTTAAAGTTACAACCTATATACGTCCCAGTGTTGGGCACAGACTTCCTTTCATTTCTGAGAGGGTTTTAGGACAAGGTAATGTCCGCCGCGCTGATAAAATGCGTGTTTGCGAACTTCACATGTCTTCGAAATATTTCTTCTTATTTCAAAGACATGTAGGTTTCCTCACGATGTTTTCCTTCACCACCGAGCACGCGGTAAATCAGCACTTAAAGTTGCTGTTACAATTTCATTGATGTCGACGGGGATCGAACCCGCGTTGCTCGCGTACTATGAAATTTACAGCGAGCAATTAGCCCCTGAGCTTTGGTTATTACATGACATGGTCAATAAACAGCAAGCAGTTCCTAAAATAAATTTTGTAAATAGTTAGTAATCATTTATATTGTAAAATTTATTTTAAAAAAAAATGTCCCGCTGGGTTTCTTGCTGGTTCTTCCCAGGATAGAGGGTATTTTTTCGAACCAGTGGTAAAGTAAAAAATGACTTTCAATAAGAATTACACATGTAATGTATATTGAATAAAAATTATTCTATTCTATTCTACAGTGTTAAATTTTATGAAATGCCACCGTTTCATGAAATTATCCTTATGATATTATTGATTCTACGATTTTGCCATGGCGTATGTATAAAAACCACTTTAAGCATAAGGTTAATGAGGCTTTTGAAATAGTTGCAGTTTTCATCAGTTTATTTATAGATTAGTTATAAAACTAAATACCCTTTTCGATTTTATAATTTTTGATAGATGTAACTATTATCTATTTAGCTAATTACAACTTTTGAAAATTAACATCTATTATAATGAAATAGTGAAATAACTTAAGAAAAAGGTTAACAATTTCAGATCATTTAAACAGTGGTAGAGCCACGCGGCAGCTTTTGCAGTCGCACGGATGGGCCGGCTCGAACCGGGGTGGTACCATGACCTCACAGAATACCAGCGTGAAGTAGAGCCACGCGGCAGCTTTTGCAGTCGCACGGATGGGCCGGCTCGAACCGGGGTGGTACCATGACCTCACAGAATACCAGCGTGAAGTAGAGGTTCACATGCACTCACCAAGCGTTTCGCTTGGTGAGTGCATGTGGGCGGAGGCCCTTTTTACAGGTAATGAGGCATTACCTGTAGTAAGTAGAGATCAACTTCAGAGAACAGTCGATGAGTTTGACCAGTGCAGCAAGGAATATGAGGAATCCCTCAAATTAATTGCTGCATTGCAGTTACAGTTAAGTGAGGCTAATGAGCAGATTGTGCAATTAAAACATTACATAGATAACATGAAAGCGTCCCAAACTCAAAGTCTGTTCAACGAGCTCATAGAATGTGAATCTTCTAAATCTAAAGCATTGCAACCCTCCACAACAACCGATTTGACTGGTGATGATTATGTCATATCAAGAACAGCAGCAAGGACTACCTGCAGTAGAAGAAAACTAAAGAAATATATAAAAATTAATAAATATATTAGAAAACTACAAAAATTAATTAAAACTAAAATTAATGTTAAAAATTATATAAATGTATGCAAAGAAAAGCAAGAACTAATTAATAAACTTAAAATATATTCAATTGAGGTGGAAAATATGAATCACTGTTATGAGACTGATTTAGAGTGTCTAAATTCAACAATTTTTATCACTTAAAAGCTCTCTACAAATTATATCAAATAAATATGCATCGGCTCAAGATGAGATAAAAGAACACATATTGGCCATGAATGATCTGGTAAAATCATGTAAGTATAATGAGGAGCGCTTTGACTCCTTAATAAAACATCAGAGTGAGTATCAGCGCTCCATACCAGGTTCATCGGGGACAATATGTGTAAATAACAAAGTTAATTGTAAGACCTCATTATTTTCACCTACACTCTATGACAGTGTCATGACAAAGGATATAGACTTAAAAAGCAATGAAAATATAAAAAAAAATAAAGTTATTATGTATTGTGATGACATAGGCAAAAATTTGGGCATGATGTTAAATAACTGTTTAAAAGGACATCTGATCAGTAATTATTGCATGCCTGGAGCATCCTTTAGTCATATAATGGATAAAGTTTTAGCTAGTAAATTTTGTCCTAATAGCACATTAATAATTCTTGTTGGGAGAAGAGGCAATCTAAACAAAAATCAATTATTAAAATATATTGATAATCTAAATACTTTAAATGTACATAAAATTATCTTGTTTACATTGCCTTACATACAGGGTTGGCCGCAGGAAAATAAAATAAGATATGATTTAAATTTATTAATAAATAACTTTTCATGTAATAATAATTTAAACTTGACATTTAATTGTTACAATTATAATGATAGAATTAATTTAATAGATATAAATAATTTAATTAAGAAATTTTTGACTAAAGATAGTTATTACCTATCAAAATATAATTTAAGACAGATAGCAAATGTGCTATCTTATTATTTATATATTAACTCAGCCAAGGACTTGGCTACACAGACATCTGCTTCTTTTGAGCAGTGTAATGACTTAATATGCAATTTGGAATCAGTTCCAAGTAATTTAAATTAGAAAATGAGACAATAGAGGTAATCTCTAGCAGCTATAATAACTTAAATAATTTAGAATGTGGCTTACAAATCTTTAATTGTATGACTCCACAGAAAGATAATGAAAATTGTTTACACCTGGTGCATCAAAATATACAAGGCATGATAGGCAAAGAGCTAGAAATTGAGTTGTTCTTAAATAGCAACAATATTCATATTTTATGTATTACTGAACATTGGTTAAAAGCTTATAACTTAATGTTTAACTTCAGTAATCACCAGGTGGTCAGTTCTTTCAATAGAGAAACGGTTTTAAGAGGTGGCTCCTTAATATTAGCTAGTAAATTATTGTCATGTAAAGAACGTAAAGATATTGTGAGCCTCTCTGTTGAGCGAACTGTAGAAATGGCATGTGTTGAGTTTGAGCACCTCATTGTTGTGAGCGTCTACAGACCCCCATGTTCTATATACGATACTTTTGAAAAAAATATGGAGGAAGTTTTTGCTAAGCTTAATAAACAGAATAAATCTGTTGTAATATGTGGAGACTTTAATATCAATCTCCTAGAAGCTTCCTCAATCAATATTAAATTTAGATCATTATTTAAATCATATGGTCTTTTTAATTTATTTATAGAGCCAACGCGTATTGCTCAATCTAGTGCAACATGTATAGATAATATTTTTACAAATGTGAAGCCATTGCATAAATGTATAATTCAAAAATTAAGTTCTGATCACTGTGGACAAGTAGTTTCGTTACCATATGTTCACAAAAAGCAAGTAGATGAGAAAGTTGTGTTTGTTCCAGTAAATGCACGTCGCTTGGAGAAATTTAGAAGTAACATAGTGAAAAAACTTCCATCACTTTCATACCAAAATGATCCAAATTTTTTGTATGGAACATTATTTAAGCTTATTTGCAATGAATTTAATAATACTTTTACTTCTAAAACATTCTCCTTGAACAGTCGGAAGTCATTTAATGAATGGGCGACAGCAGGAGTCCATAAGAACAGACGCAGGTTATATGATCTTTACCATGAAAGGTCATATAACCATAGCGTCGAATTTAGAGAATATGTAAAAAAATATTCAAAAATATTTAAAAGAGTGTGCTCCACAGCCAAGTCTTTGCATTTGAGCAACAAAATTAAGACGGCTTCTAATAAAATTAAAATGACATGGAGTATAATTAATAGCGAAACTGGTAAGATCAACTCTCGCAATTCAAACTACAAGTTAAGTGTTAATAACAAATTAACCGAATCAGATCAGGACGTTGCAGTGGTTTTTGAGAAATATTTTACTGATATTCCGATATTAACCACTAAGTCACTGAATTCTTCTCCTGCGGTCGCCGAATCATTACTTAAACAAAATGTAAATGCGTGTACAAAGAATTTTACATTTCATAAAGTATCATCAAAAGATATTGTAAAATATTTTAAAACTATTGATGTTAAGAAAACTGCGGATCTGTGGGGGATTTCTGTTAAAGTTATTGCGTCTATAATAGATACAATCGCGCCTCATTTAGCTGTTATTTTTAATACTAGTATCGAATCTGGTGTGTTTCCTGATTTAATGAAGTATAGTAAAGTAATACCTTTATTTAAATCTGGTAGTACATTAGACCCCGCCAATTTTAGACCTATTTCTGTACTACCAACACTTAGTAAGATTTTTGAAAAAATTATTCTTGATCAAATGTTAAATTTCTTTAATATAAATAATTTACTTCATAAAAATCAATTTGGTTTTACAAGGGGTCGCTCGACAACTGATGCCGGTGTTGAGCTGATTAAATATATATTTAATGCATGGGAGAATTCACAGGATGCTTTGGGTATATTTTGTGACCTATCCAAAGCCTTCGATTGTGTTCACCATGAAACATTAATCAGGAAACTTCAACACTACGGTGTAAGAAGTGATGCTCTAAAATTAATTATTTCATATTTAAGTAAGAGAACGCAAAAAGTTGTCATCAACAGTACGAGTTCTTCCGGGTCGATGGTACAGATGGGCGTGCCTCAAGGCTCAATTCTCGGCCCCTTTCTGTTTCTTGTATATATTAATGACTTACCTTACATAGTAGGAGATAACCATGATATAGTATTATTTGCAGATGACACTTCTTTAATTTTCAAATTAAGTCGACATTTGCTAAAATATGACGAAGTAAATAATGCTATATCTAAATTAGTGAATTGGTTCAATGTCAATAATTTGCATTTAAATGGCACTAAAACGAAATGTATGAAATTTATGACTCCAAATGTCAAACAATTAAATACTAATGTAATTTTAAATGGGGAGAAACTGAGTCTTGTAGATACCACCATTTTTCTTGGAATCACACTAGACGCGAAGCTTCAATGGAGCCCCCATATATCAAAGCTAGCAAGCAGACTTAGTTCTGCAGCATATGCTGTAAAAAAGATTAGAAGTCTAACTAGTGTTGAAACAGCTAGACTAGTTTACTTTAGCTATTTCCACAGCATAATGTCGTATGGTATTTTGCTATGGGGACACGCAGCTGACACTGAAATTATATTTGTTTTGCAGAAGAGGGCCATAAGAGCAATTTATGATTTAAAGCCTAAAGAGTCGCTGCGACAAAAATTTAAGGAAATTAATATATTAACTTTGGCCTCTCAATACATTTATGAAAATGTAATGTACGTACACAAAAATAAAAGTAGTTTTACAAAAATAAGTGATATTCATTCTGTAAATACTAGGAACAGATACAAGCTAGTAGTACCAGTTACCCGACTCCATCGAGTCAGTAATTCATTCTTGGGGCGATGTATACGCTTTTACAACAAAATTCCAGAAAATATACAAAATTTGACCTGCTCAAAGTTCAAAAACTTTATTAAACTAAGTTTGTATAAAAAGGGTTATTATAATATTAAAGAATTTATAGATGATAATAACCCCTGGAAATGAGGTGATCGCTCCCAAGCTATTTCTAATTTGTTGTGTTGTTAATTTGTGTAACATACATGATTGTAAGCTGTTATTTAAAAAAACAAGTCCCGCTGGGTTTCTTGCTGGTTCTTCCCAGGACAGAGGTTTTTTTCGAACCAGTGGTAATTATACAAAAGAGTGACTTTCAATAAGTATTATTTATAATCTATATTGAATAAAAAAGTTTCTGTTTCTGTTTCTGTTTCTATTCCATCTTAGTCCTCACGGGTGGCAACGCATCTGCATTTTGATTCGCAAACGAGAATAGATGTAGATGTCTATGGGCCGCAGCAACCACTTACCATCAGGTGGACTGTGTGCTCGTTTGTCACCCTTATGCTATAAAAAATATATATATTTATTTTAAATGTAATTTTTCTATATTATTTAATTTATTAGTAACTGGAGGCAAGATGCCTATGACTACTTTTCGAATTTTATGATAGATGGTTTTGAAAAACTGAAACGTCGATTGTCGGTGTAGTTTCAAATTATTACGCAACGGTTAAAATTAATTTTAGATTTTATTTATACACTAGCGATCCGCTCCGGCTTTGCGCGGATTATTTCTGTATTTCGACGACAGCGCCACCCGGGTGCATGGAAATTGGACCCGGCGCACACCGGGTTTATAAACCATTCAAATACACACTAAAATTTCAACAAAATCGGTCGAGCCATTTTAAAGTTTTTGCGAGACTAATGGACAGCAATTGATTTTTATATATAGAGATAAGTAGAAATTACTAACATTTATTTAAAAACATATCGATCTTAAGCAATATAAATTAATATTAAAAATATGAAAAATACTTAACCCTCCTTTTTTTGAAGTTCCTTACTCGGATAAAAAGTTTATTATACTAGATACAAGATAGATACATATTACATATATACTTCAAATCAAAGTTAAAAGTTGCACCGGGTTCATAACTATTAACACACAACATTTCATGGAAATCCGTCTAGTAGTTTTTGCGTGAATCACAGACAGACATACAGACAAACATTGTAAAACCACTGATTTAGCTTCAGTACCCTTCGTTTAGTCCCCTGGACTTGTTTTTTTCCAGAAAATATTAAATACAGACTTAGCTTTTTTACATATTTATTATGTGTATAGGTATGCTTTCTTCCGCAAAATTTAAATATTCCTTACTTTGCAATTCGCAAAGTGACTTCTAACTCATGTAGCTATGCACCGTAAATAAATAATGGAGTTGCACTGTTTCCACAAGACCTTGTTGTACTGGCGCTTACACTGGTGAATACAAAGTGCTGAAAGCGATTTGCCCTGTCTCTACCCTTCTGTTCCCTTTAATTCATCTGTTTACTTTGAAACTGAGATTAACTCTTTACCTAATTAAACGAAAATCACTCGCAAATTAAAGCATCAATCGTTTTGTTGGGCCAATGGCATAGCGAGAGGGGGGGGGGGGAGGGCAGATAAATGGCGCCTGGTGGCATATTTTAGGGGGCGATTTAGGAATGTAAGCAGCTCCAACTTAACTTTTCTTTTAAATTATGCCAGTAAAATTTCAAAAGATCTAGAAGTTTAGTTATGAAGTTAAGTCACTTTTTATTAAAATTAACTTTTATAAAAACCGACTCTAAGAACAAAAAGTATAAAATTATTTATACTTTTTTATTCTTAGAGTCGGTTATTTCATAATTTAGTTATAACCAATCCAGTGCTAAGACTTAGTGTATCTAAAAATTAAAGTAACATGTAAAGCACATGTTACTTTTTAGATATGTACACTAAGTAAGATTTTTTTATTTTCTACTCTACCAATTTAACGAAATGCTGTCGATACTAAGCTGAATAGTGTGTATGTGTACGTAGTGTGGAGTCTTACAAGTTCGCACCAACTTTGACTTATGCGTTTCTTTTGATGCACGCCAGAAACCGATGAATAGCGAGGGTACAATGCGCGAAAGCAGCGCTAAGGTCAGTGTTGCCAACTCGGATTTTTCCAAATCTGTAGATTGGTATAGAAAATTACGTAGAATTCCGTAGATGCTATTTCAAAATATCTGTAGATCTACAGACTCCTGATTAGGATCGAAAATTTTTGTTTTTGTCATAGAATAAAAAAAAAAAAAACTAGTTTATTCAGTAAATGATCATACATTAATTATAACCGGGGACGGGGTCTCCTTTTAAGTATAAAAACTTGTGTTAGGAGACTCCGCTCTTCCACAGCACTTACATTAACTACCTGCATGATCTTTATACATAATAATTGACTATAAAAATTAAGATAATAAAAGTAATTACATTCACGCCAAAGGTGCGTTTACAAGCGCGCGCAGCGCGCGAGCGCGTGTGTGTGTGTGTGTTACAAATAAATTACATTATTTTATGATGCATAAAAGAGCCTCAGTATCATCATAGCTCTTATTCAATAGCCATTTGGTTAGAGCATATTTGCAATTTCGGTAATTAAGGTGGTAAATATTTATGTTTTTATTAATGACGTTGTATAGAGTCGCAGACTTTTCTACATATTGCCTCCTAGCTAAAGCGGTTTTAACAGTGACAGCTATAGCTGCTACGTTTTTCCTTCTTTTGGCTACAATACAACGGTCAAAGTATATACCTTTATGCAGTCTTAGAACGGAATATAAGATGTACAGTTTCCTAAAAGTGAGCACATTACTTATAGCATATAGATCTTCTGTTGGGAATCTTTTTGGTTTAAAATGCATAATTTTTAACAAATTTCTCAGTGCCCTTTCAACTTCTAAAAACTTAGTTTTGGTAGCACCAATCCATACAGGAATACAATATACTAAAATAGATTGAGCTAAAGCAATATATATTTGATAAACTAAATTTTTCGTAGCAATATTTCTTAGTGTTTTAAATGTCCAAGTAAGTTTCCCAAGTCAATTCATGATTAGTTCAATGTGCCTATGCCATGACAAATGTTGGTCAACTATGACCCCTAGATACTTGGTCACAGAGGCCTTACAAATTAATGAACTGCAGCAACTAGTACTTAAGGGATCATTGCATGTGTGAAGTTTAATTTGGAAATAGATGTTAGGTTGAGTTCGAATATAATTTGTAAAACATATATAACTGGTTTTCAAAGTATTTAAAGTAAGTAGGTTAAAGTTCAGCCACTTGGCGATCGTCGCAAGTCCTTCTTCAGCAGATCTACGTACAGATTCCCAGGAGTCACCAGTAAATATTACTGCAGTATCATCTGCATAGGAGATTATGTGGCCTTCGTTAATGTGCATATTATTTAGATTATTTATGTGGACTAAAAATAATGTAGGGCCCAGAACACTGCCCTGTGGGACTCCGAATGTTATATCAGATTCCTCGCTTAAGTATTCACCTATCTTTACTTTCTGCTTGCGATCCTTAAGATTTAAGAAGTTTTAGAGAAGTTTTTAAATAAATCTAAGGGAATACCCCTTATACCTAAATCCTCAAGCCTGTGTACAAGGATAGGAACAGAAACGGTATCGAATGCTTTCTTAAGAATAAATCAACTGTTTTGAGAAATTCTTTCTGTCATGTAATATTCTTGTTGTAAGTTCAATTGTAGTATAACATCAAATCGAGCTGCACATATAAGAAAATAATACCATAAAAATGATTAAAAATGAATTGTTTTCTCGTAATTAAATTATTTGTAGTAAAATACAAATAACACAATTAACATTTAAATTATTGTGGATAGTTATACTAAAAAAATTACGTAACAAACTTGATGCTGGAAAATTTTGAAGCAATAGTTAGACGAACGAAAAACAAACGGACCATCTAAACTAAAATTAAACATAGATTTTGGTTTTTGTTAGTTCATTTGATAAATTACGGTGTTTCAGACTTGGGTAGTTTATGCAACAGTGCAAAATTATAAAACTAACAACTTATTAGAAATTCGAGAAAAACGATCGAGAATAATCGAAGACATATTCGGCAGAAATTTATATAATAATTGTAAAAACAATTGGGACAGCTTGGATTAGAAAAATTTGAGACATGTGGCAATTCATTCATCTATGAAAATTTTATAAGCTTTTAAATTAACTGCCTATTTTCCAAGAAGTAATCGAAATTCGAAACAAACGTAATTTAATGCAAAATATCTACGCTATATATTAAAATTTGAAATCGATTAAACTCACCGAAATATTAGATATTTATAAGCAAATGTATTTTTTAATACATACAGCATAGAAGAAGAGAGAGAGAGAGAGAATGACATTGTCAGCTGTTTACACTCATGAAACAAAATCTTGTTAAGTTTTAATAATTCTGTAGTTCCATAGATGATGACAAAATTCCGTATATCTATGGAAAAATCCGTAGAGTTGGCATCGTTGGCTAAAATGCTAATCATTTCCATATAACTCGTTCGCACAATGTTCGTGCCTTTTGGCGCCTTTGCGCCCGAACCATGGCTAAGTGTAGAGCGGGCATTATTGATAGCAAAAATATTTCCTTTTCTTTCAACTCATGTTTACATTTATTATAAATTCTTTGGAAAAAGTTTTTTAAAGAATAAGCCTGACAAGCGTACATACAGTCCACCGTAATTTATGAGTCCACCTGATGGTAAGTGGATACTGTGGCCCTGGCCTAAAAACATCTACATCAATCCCCGGTTAAGAATCAAAATGCATATGTATTATCACCCCTGAGGAATAAGCTGGAAATTCCACTAGCGTGGAATAGCAGCAATAAGCTGCTATTTCATGCTGGTGTTCTGAGTGCGTGGTCTTTCCCCGAACGATTCGACCCATTTGTGCTACAACCAAAATATAGCTGCAGCATGGCTCTACCACGTAAATCCCTAGTGACGTATTATCGTTACAATTATTGGAAATTCAACTAATGTCAAAATCAATTTAATTACAAATTTACACGGTCGTTAATATATTATAACTGCATTGAGTGTAATTAGATTTTTCAACTTTGATTTACCCGTAAAATGAATCCTTCGAGAAATATCCGTTAGCTATTAAAACATATAATTGATTGTCAACTGTCTGCTGTGAATTATTCTAGAAATACATTTGTATTCGGTTATATTTTTTAGTTCAAACGTTAAATACATGTATATAAATGGTGTGTCTATGATGCTAAGTTAGAATAAAGAAAATTTAACAATTTATTAATTATATTAAATTGGATTGAATTATTCATTGCATGATTATAATTATCATCATGGTGCTTCTTAAGGCTAGTCAAAATTGTAAATTTATAGAAAATATTAAGAGTCAAAAGCAAATTGTATTGCCATTTGCTTAATTGATATATCCTGTTGTGTAGTATCGAAAGCTCATTTAACGCACCCATACTTTTTTCATGTTAATTATGGCACGAAGTTGTAAGGACAATGCACATTTTATACTGAATATTTGCCGCTTTCTGATAAATATGAAACAGACAAAAACATGTTATGAGTTTGCAATTTATTTTTATTCTGCAATTTGATCATGATTGACGGCATAATTGAACGCGGTGTACATGATTTGAGTTCTTTTGTATTTTCGTTTAAGTGTAATATTATTTTTTACCGCGTTCAAAAGACGAGAGGGCTCTATATTCAAGGCGTTTGTTTTTTTTATGTGAGCACCGATTTTCAGAAACGGTAGAACTGATTTAAATGATTGTTTTTTTTTAATTAAATTAGTTACATTTTAATAAAGAATAAATCGTTCGAGTTGTTAAACTTTTGATATTTCTTAGATTACTCGAAAACTTTAAAAGTAAAATACGACTTTAAAAGTCAAAGTCTTAGAGGAGAAACTTCAGAATGCTTGTTTATGTATGTCTTTAAGTTCAGAAGCAATTATGTGGAAATTATTTTAGCCTTTTTATATTTTGAAACTGATTCTTACGTTTTATTTATCTTATTTTTTATATTGAGATATTATTTATGGAAAATATATTATAAATGGAAAATAGCCATCGAAACAGTGTGTGGAATCAATATGCAAAGTCTATTCGCTGTAGCATTCCGTGGTGGTTTGGCGGAGGCCGCGAGTGGTGCGTGATGATCGATGATGTTGCGTGAGTTAAGTTAAGACGGCAACGGAGACGCCGCGCGTAAAGCGGCGGCGTGCAGCCGCTGGTTGGGCCCAAGCGGTCGCAAGCCACTCCGCTTTGTTCTACGCTCGCCTCACTTGCTGCCACCTTCATCGCCTCACATTTCATGCCGCGCCTACTCCTTAGCGCGCATGCCCCGTACGAACCCCACGAGTCCCCGCAACGTCACTAAAATGAAATGCGGTTCGGAGCTTCGTCCAGTCGCCCGTCTCGCCGTCACAGTGAGACCGTCGTTTGATGCGAGAGGTTTCCTCTAGTCCGTAAAGACATCGAAAAGATCCGTTGCGTGGTCGTTCGACCCTATTTAGTCGAGCACTCAAAAGGGAGCGCGAGGTAGCACCGGTATCGATCTGAGCGTTTCTCGTGGCCGCTCGTGCACGACGCTCTCTCGGGATATTCGCCTAGCGGTCGCCGTCGGCGACGGCCTTGCTGCACTGTTTACGCGCCAGTTATACCTATTTCATTCGCGCGATCATGCTCGCCGAAGCTAATTGATAACGCGGTACACGCATCTGCACAAAGTACACCTGGGAGTTCGGCTTTTCACTTTCGCATTAACTTCATCGATCTCGACTATTAAAACTTTCGGTAAGTCCACTTATTTTTTAAAGTATAGAAACTTTTTAAGTTTTTAACTTCAAAAATAACTAGAGTTGAGTCATCTTGTTTATTTTTGTTGCCATTAAAGCGAATGTTTTTAAATAATTCTCAAAGTTCTTACATTATATTATGTGGTTTTTTTTTGTTGTAAATTACGTTATAATATTTTTCTAATTTACTATTTTTCTTCCTATATGTGTATAAACCTTCAAATAATTCTTAATAAGAGTTAGCTAGCCATCTGGTTTATAATAATTCTAAACTTAGATTGTAAAATCGTAAACCGCAAGGAATCATCTAGGTATTTGTGGAGCGTTTGGTTCAACGCCACTATTCTGATAATAAGGCAGTTGCTCAGCACTATGTGTTTATTAGAACTCTTAAAAGTATATTTTAATAAATGTAAACATAATTTTGCGTTCTTTATTAACTGTACCTGTAAATTGTTATATATCCAAAAAGATTTATAGCACGTAAGATATTACTTATTTAACTGCGCATGTCTTACGAATCTTTTGTCGTATGGCGTGAAAGTAGATGTATGTCGAAATTAGGCAACTTTTGGGCTGTTATTCCATAAGCGACTAATTCACGGTGAACAATTTCTGTGTATAAAATAAAACAACAAAAGAAAATATGTAAAATGTTACCTACATGTTTATACAAAACTAACCTAAACATTTTTCTACTCATTTACATTTTTTTAATGTACAATCGTTGTCTTTTCATTGCGAAATCAACACCAACATCACTTTATTTAATTTTATCATAATAATTTAAACTGAATTCTCAAAAGTCATTAGTCCCTACTTGGTTTTCGAATTACAAAAGGCAATATGACTTTATTCAAATAAAAAGTTTAAAAACGTTATAAATTTTGTAATTGTAGCCATTTTAAAATTTTCTTAATATATTAGCAATAATATAATTAAAAAATCGCTTAAACTTTAAAACTCTTCTGCAAAAACATAATAATGAAAGCTTTGTCTTGTAAGACAAATTCATTGCGGAGCTAACGTATCATGGGAGAAAATGTTTTAGACATTCCTTGTCTCTTTAATAAGCTCATTTGTGTCAGAACGAAAAAGGACTGTAATTACTAGTTAGCGGCAATGGCTGATGAATGGTAACATGAATGAAATTTGTTGAAATTAGTTATCAACAAATTTTAATTCATAGTTGCCTTTTATTTCATAGAAATATTGAACTATTGTTTTGACTTCGAATGTTTTGGGTTTAGGGAAATAATTTTATTGATGGCTGTATTTGAACCGTTTAATGGATTAAGGATAGTGATATTTTAGATTCGGACCTTTCAATAGATGCGTCTAAATATAAAGCAGTATGTATGTTTTACTGTTATCTTAGTCCTTGCTATTGTTTACAGACCGTCTAGTCTGAAATAAAAAAAGTTAAAATATATAAAACCTTATTTATATATATAGGACTATCTATAGAATCGCTAATCGTTTTTAATAGATACCGGTGTTGTATTGCGAGGATGAGTGGTTTTTCACATTTTATGTAATAGTTGGCCGGTACTGGATATTGCCCCGTCAGGACATTAGATATCTCTATCTCTTTTGCAATGGATGCTGCAAAGCACTCGAAAAGTTGGTAATTTGAAACAAGTGCGTTAAAATTCTAAAATATTACCTTAATTTATAGTTTGCTTTCAAAATGATGATTTCAATTTACTAAGAAAGTAAAATCATAAATATCAAGTCTGTATATGATACTTTTCATAATTTATATTCTTATTACTTACAGATTATTGCATTAACGGCTATTATAAACGATTTTAACACGTAACATAAAAATACTTTTAATACATTTATAAAAAAAGTAGTTCAGAATTCGAAAACACTATAAAAAATTATAAAGAACGGTGTCTGTGATAAAATGAGAACAATGGGCAACTTTATTTATTAGCGTATGAAGTAGGCGCTGAAGACCTATTGCTTGCGTATTCGATTTATCACGATCTAAAACAAAAGGCAAAATCTACGAGACTTTTAAGAAGCTCACTGAATAACGATAAAAGTTAAAAGACTAAAACCGGACTACGGAACAACTTAGAAAAATCAACACGTGAAGGGCATGATATTCGTTAAAAATCATTGTTGTATGGCGTGCATTGGTGACATAATATTATCTATATAATAAACGGCAATAAGACAAAATGTATTAAATTTACAATAACTTATGTAAAACATTCGAAAACCAATCTGCTCTTAAATGGGAAGGAGTTGACTCTTGTGGATACTACTGTTTTTCTTGGTATTACTATTGACGCGAAACTTCAATGGGGTCCCTATATATCTAAATTAGCAAGCAGACTTAGTTCTGCAGCATATGCTGTAAGAAAGATTAGAAGTCTCACAGATGTTGAGACAGCTAGATTAGTGTATTTTAGTTACTTACATAGCGTAATGTCTTACGGGATTTTTGCTATAGGGTAATGCGACTGATATTGTAGTTATATTTGTTTTGCAAAAGGGAGCCATACGGGCGATTTATAACCTAAATTGTAAAGAGTCCCTCAGAGAAAAATTTAAAGAAATAAACATATTAACTTTGGCATCGCAATATATTTATGAAAATCTAATGTGTGTACATAAAAACATAAATAGCTTTAATAAGAATAAGGATCTTCATACCTTAAACACTAGAAACAAACATAAGCTTGTAATGCCAGTTACTAGACTCCACAGAATTAGTAATTCATTTATGGGGCAATGTATATGCTTTTACAACAAAATCCCAGAACATGTTCAAAGTTTGTCAATAAACAAGTTTAAAAGTTTTATTAAAGAAAAACTGTAAAAAAGGGTTATTATAATATCAAGGAATACATGAATGAAAATAACCCCTGGGAATAAGGTGATCGCCGCCATGCTGGTTCTATGAAAATTCATTTAAAATTGTATAAACAAAATTATTGTTAAGTGAAATTATGTTTAGAAAAAAAGTCCCGCTGGGTTTCTTGCTGGTTCTTCCCAGGACAGAGGTCTTTTCCGAATCAAAAAATTACTTTCAGTAAGTATTATGTAATAACCAATATTAAATAAAAATCATTCTATTCTATTCTATTCTATGTGGAAATCAGACAATTTTCGAGTTGTTAATCTTTATGCAATTAATTTCATGGCGATTTATACAACTACTTTCATCGCAAAATTAACACCGTCGTCATTTTATGCAATGTTTATTTCATTCATTAGAACTGAATTTATATTAATTTCTCATTGTTTATCATTTAGTAGTCTAAAATAGAGCTGTGGTAGATCAGGGGCTTAGCGCTCGTTATAAATTTCACAGTAAGCGAGCAACCCGGGTTCGATCCCCGCCGGCACCAATGAAATTGTAAATTGCAATTTTTAGTACTGATTTACCACGTACTCAGCGGTGGAAAACATCGCGAGGAAACCTGCATGTCTGAGCAATAAAAAAATATATTTCGAAGACACCTGAAGTCCGCCGTGACCTGTGCCCAGCAGTGGCACGTATTTAGGCTGTCACTTTAACTTTTATTATCAAAAACTTTATAATTAATAAAATTTTGCGAAATGTGAAACCGCTTTGAAATGTGGAGTGTTAAAAAGGCGTATGATGTCTTGCAGAAATAAATAGTTAAAAAGATCTTAGAATATATAAATATTATGGCTTTGACTTGGCATTTACCGTACTAGAGCAAGTATATAACGATTTCAATATAATATTGCATATGTTTTAATCTCTTTCAATACTCAGACGTAAAATATATGTTCTTAAAAATAAAAACATAGAACCTGTCGGACGGCTCGGTAGCGCAGTATAGCTGAGCGTTTGTGCGCTATAAGCACATGAGTAAAGAAACCGTCGTTCTTTACTTACCGTTTTCTAAAAAACTATATACAATAGAAATATTTTATAAAGATCTTAAATTCATAAAATTAAAATTTTCAAAATCTTAAATAGATATTATTAGGTGCGTTTTTTCCTGAGCGTCCAGTTTAGTAATTCATTTTATATGTTCCGGGTTCGATCCCCGCCGGCACCAATGAAATTGTTAATTGCAATTTTAAGTGCTGATTTACCACGTGCTCGGCGGTGAAGGAAAACATCGTGAGGAAACCTGAATGTCAGAGAAATAAAAAACTAAAAATATTTCGAAGACGTGAAGTTCGCCAACACGCATTGGGGCAGCGCGGCGGACATTTCCTTGCCCTAAAACCCTCTCAGAAATGAGAGGAGGCCTGTGCCCAGCAGTGGGATGTAAATAGGCTGCAACTTTACTTTAGTTTACTTTACTTTATAGGTTGTACAATTCGTGAGTGAGTATTTCACTCACCTTCGATATGCCGACGATATAGTCCTTATGGAGGACCTAAGCACTATGCGCAATGACTAACCACAATAGTATCTTTCAACGGATAGGTCTTAAAATGAACATGACACAAAGATCATGTGTAATGTTCATGTCACACCTATACCGGTAGTCGTTGGGAGACTACGCTCCAAGTTGTCGACGAGTGATCATCATCACCATCATCATCATTACAGACTTTCACAAGTCCACTGCTGAACATAGGCCAATATAAATTCTGAGACAAATATCCTACTAGATAAGTCCAACTTCGACTGAGAGGTCAGTTGGCGAAATCAACTCGGCTGGGAAGTATTCGGGAGATTACGACACATATTCTCGTCAATATAGCTCAATACTTGGAAACAAGATTGTACAACCAATGCGTGTTGCCAGTGATGACTTATGGATTCGAGACTCGGTCCTTCACTGCTGGACGTATGACAAAACTCAAAGTCGTTCAACGAGCTATGGAGAGGGCTCGGGGTTTCTCTGCATGATAGACTTAGAAATGAGGAGTAGAACCAGAGGAACCGACGTCGCCCAACGGATCAGTAAACTTAAGTGGCAATGTGCCAGCCATATAGCTCGAAGAACTGACAACCGATGGGGGAGACAGATTTTAGAGTGACAACTTCGTACCGGTAAGCGAAGTGTAAGCCATACGTGTAGTGACTACAAGGTGAGATATGTGGTGGTGGCTCATGGCCGTGCTTTGTGACTTTGTGATGTGGGGGGGCGGGGGCAATGTTCAGCAGTGTACTTATGAAGGGCCGTAATGATAATGATGGTGACAACGCGTGAAAAAAGTTTGCTTTTGAGTTATTAATGCATATAAAGTTACATTGCATTTAGTTTCAACACTTTCCAACAAAAACCTTTTGCCATTTATTTACATAGCGAAAAAGAAATAATATTATTGAAAGAGTATATCTTTAGTAGCGCCTTTGTAAACAAACTGCCTGAAGGTATAAAACGTTTCAAGTGAATCTGACTATCTTCACCTTGAATTTCAAAGTATTTACTTTTATTGAATTAGATTGTTTTTATAGGATGATAGTGACATACAAGTACACAGTCTGCGTGACTGTAAGTGGCCACAGTAGCCCTCAGACATCTACATCTATTCTCGATAAAGAATCAAAATGCAGATGCGTTGTTACTCCTGACAACAAATTTTTGAGAAAGGTTCTCCGGTTCCCTGCACTCACCACACGAAACAACAGTATTAAGGTACTATTTTACGCTGGTACTTTATGAGAGTGTGGTCCTATCCCAGTCTAGCCGACCCGTTAGTGTTGCAAACATTAGTGTAGCTGCAGCCTAGCTCTACCACGACGCCGTGCAAGGGTACCTACAGAACGTGCAAGGGATATATCATTTTATAAAGGTACACTTTTTATAAAGGTATCGACTTAGTTCGCTTTTGTGTGTTAATTACCTTATATAAAAAATTTTTAACAGTGGTAGAGCCACGCGGCAGCTTTTGCTGTCGCACGGATGGGCCGACTCGAACCGGGGTGGTACCACGACCTCACAGAATACCAGCGTGAAGTAGAGATTTACCTCTGCGTTTCGCTTGGTGAGTGCAGGTGCCCGGAGGCCCTTTTTACTGGAAATGAGGCATTCCATCTTAGTCCTCACGGGTGACAATGCATCTGCATTTTGATTCGCAAACGAGGATAGATGTAGATGTCTATGGGCCGCAGCAACCACTTACCATCAGGTGGACTGTGTGCTCGTTTGTCACCCTCATTCTATAAAAAAAATAATTTGTGATTTAAGCGTTGTTATTTATAGTTATTTTGGAAAATGTTAAGTTAATAAAATGCTAAAATATTGAAGTATTGTAGAGGTAACAAACGGTAAAAAAAATTTTTACAACTAACTTCAATATAAATAAAACTTCGACTACATTAATGATGATTTTACATCATCAATGTAGTCGAAGTCAATTAAATATTCATTATTAAGGATAACTTAAAACTAATGGTCAAATCTTGATCAAATTTATATGGGATCACACGAGGAGCCATAGCTTTGAAATAAAAATAAAAAATAAAAAAAATCAAAATTGGTTCACGTAGAAAAATGTTCTGAGGTAACAACACACTTAAAAATACAATCGAATTGAGAACCTCCTCCTTTTTTTGAAGTTGGTTGAAAAAAATAAGATCGAGGCACTTCTTCAAAATTAGTTTTTAAAGTACTTCCGTATAATATTTACAGCCAGTATGGGGTTTTCGAGTGGCAACCTTGTACTTGGAAGCGCAATGTTAGATTATCTTCCGCTAGATAGTACTCCACCAGATAGTACTTTCTGGCAATGTATGAGGGGGGCTCATGTTCAGTCGTGGGCTTGTGATTTTAAAAACATGGTAATAACAATAATAATACCTTACTAAAATAGACACCACAAACAGTTTTATAAAATCACACACATAACTTACAAAAAACAATAGGGGAGAAGATAAGCACATATGAAGAGCTCAAAAGAAGAAGTAACCAGAATTTGGAGACAAAATAAAGTTTATATAGTATCCATAGTCGTCTCCACCACGGGTGTCATACTCAACCATCTCCACCATAGCCTCAAATTAATAGACCTGAAAGATTCAACATACATTATACTTCAAAAAGACACAATTTTAAATACCTGTTGAATTGTAAGAAAATTCGTGCAATTGGAAGAAAATGAAATAGCTCCCCATAACACCCCACCTACATACAAAATACTCACTACACGCTTTATTTACTTGGCTACGGCCCGTATATGCAGTCAAAACTAGCCAAAAAGCTAAGAAACATAAAGATTTTACCTACAATTATAAAGTTATTTGTGCATATTTATTGTAGCCAAAGCGATTTATGAAAAACAAATTTATTCAAAGTGGCACTTGGCTTTAATTTATTTGGTCCCAAATCTTAGACTTAATCTATTTCGGATTTAGGCACTGCTAACTTTAATAATTTCTAAAGAGCCTCAAAGTCAAGAAACGTTTGGAGCAGGCCATGTCCTCTAGTAATTACCACTATTTTTAGTCCAACTGTTTCAGATCTAAACTGGATGAGGGTTAGTCTTCAGCTCTTGACTTTTGTATGTCAACTTTACTGAGAGAATTCAATCATATCTCAATGTGCTACCCGGAGCTTGTTTATAAGTAGGGGCATGTCAGGTTCGTGCTAAATAGCAGTCTGTAAGCCTTTGCTTGCAGCTCTGGGTAAAAGGTGAGAGAGTTTACGTATAATGTTTTTTATAGGATGAGGGTGACAATCGAGCACACAGTCCACCTAATCGTAAGTGGTTGCTGTGGCCCATAGATATCTATCCTCGATAACGAATCAAACTGCAGATGCGTTGTCAGCCGTGAGAACTAAGATGTATTGCCTTGTTTCTAGTAAAAAGGGTCTCCGGTTCTGTACACTCACCATACGACTCACCAAACGAAACACAGCAGCGTTAAGCTGCTATATTACGCTGGTATTCTGTGATAGCGTTGTTCTTGCGCGCTCGAACCGACACATTCGTGCTACAACTATACCAGTTATACTGCTGCATGGTTCTACCACATAAATGTATGTAATGTATGCTGGTAGGAACAATTTTTAAGCATTCGGCTGTAGTATTTCTGTATTAATAGATGGTACGACTTCATTTCTACCCAAGACACCGTTTTCTATTACTGCCACCAAGCAGCAGTGGATGCACTTATGTGACAAAGGGCCAGTACAATTACTGGCAGTGAAGCATTCCACTTCAGTCTTCAGAACTGACAATGCTTCTGTAACCTTCTTCGCGTGAAGTTGGTGGCAGGAGCCCATAAGCTGCAGTAGCCTCATACAATAAGTAAGACTGTTAAATTGTTTGTTACATCAATTTTATAAGTGCTACTACATTTACTACATGTTGGTTCTTTACGTACTGTAATAGTACGGTAGGCGCCATGCATTAGGGGTTCCACAGCACAAATAAGTATACTGTCCTTATGTAAGTGAAGACTTCTTTACAATTATTGTGATTTGAAAGTCGATGAAACGAAAAAGCAACACATAAAGAGATAAACATATATACATCTACAAGATTTAGCCTGCGAAAGAATGTGAGAGAAAAGTGTAAGGATTAAGGACGTAATTTGTTGATTAGAAAATAGTGGTGATGATGATGAAACTAAAAAACTTGAAGTAAATAAGTTAATATATTATCTTGAATAAAATGTAAAAAAAAATTAGACTTGATGACAATATTGTAATAAATAAACCCTAAAATTATCCTACTGCTTAGTTTTCTGAAAGTTTCACATCTACCGCGTGTGAACTGCACACATTTTTTTTTAAACCACAAAGGAATATTGCGTTCTGCAGTCTTTAATTTTATCCTCTAAAGTGCTGATATTATTGGGGGATTTTCTATTGCCAAAATCGTTTATATGCTGACGATATTCAAGTTTTTTTTTATAGGATAAGGGTGACAAACGAGCACACAGTCCACCTGATGGTAAGTGGTTCCTGCGGCCCATAGACATCTACATCTATCCTCCATTACAAATCAAAATGTAGATGCGTTGTCACCCGTGAGGATTAAGATGGAATGCCTCATTCCCAGTAAAAAGGGCCTATTATATATAATTTTCTGGGCGATACCAAATGATGCAGTAAGCAAACTTAATCGGTATTTAAACACCTAGTTAAAATGCCATTGGGCATTTTTACCGCTGGATGGGTAAATAATAATGCACCCTTAAATACAAATAATACAAATTCATTATTATTAGGATCAACGTAATTAATAGAACTTATGAATGCCCCGCACTAAAGTTTGTAACTTGGGTATCATTATGGATAGTGTAATGAAGTTTAAAATTCAGGTTACGAATACAGTTTAAAACTTTATTTACAAATAAAAATGTTATACAACATTACGTAATACTTAAGTGACAAATCGAGGATTGAACTTTGTGAGTTTGATACTTTTAAAGTGTAACTATGCTAAAATTGTCATAACAAAGTTTTTTCTTGAGTGAATAAAAGTTTTTATACAACGAGTGTTGAATGCCTGTGCTAGGTTTTGATTTCGAATCCCTCGTAGATCCTTCGTGACTTTATTTTTACATCATTGCAAGCTTATAATATAAAATCTTGTGGATTAGATTCATTGTAGTTGTTTAAAATTTTATAACGTATATAGTATGATATGACGTTTTACAAAAGTAACAACCGATATATTTACACGAGAAGCTTCGACTATTCTCTCTAAATACGCTGCTCACGTGAATATGTTTCTTGTGGCTTTCGATACGCTGCCACAAAGTGATGGACTAACATACTACTTCCGCTCAAAAATTGCTACACGGTTCCTACACGTTGAACAAAGGTAGTTCCAGAAATTTTGTCCTCATACCCCGTCCTCATATTGGCCTCATGAATAACAGTTTGACAGGGAGGGCTCTTTCCTTAGCGGTTAGTTCTTAATTTTGTTTCTCTATGCTGAGATGGTGCTATTTTATCAAGTATCGCGTCAAATTAGTGTCAAATTTGGCGCCATTGATTCGGCAGGCGGCTACTAGTAACAAAAAGAATTACATTAGTCCCATAAAGGTCCTGGCTGGCTTCCAAATGGCTCATTCTATTCTACAGTTAATTTATAGTAACCTCAAGTAAAAACAATCTAAATTATGTTTGTATTTATTAAGTTCCGACATTTTAAATTAAATCTAAGTTTATTTATTAAATATTACTGTTAAAAACTATCGTTTAATGTAAGTAATTCAGAAGCCTTATTGGCATTTAAGACACCTGTTAGTGACAATTTATTTGCATTATATTAATTAATATATATTATTGTACTGTTAGAAATTAAAATTTAGAGCTACAAGAAGAAACTTTAATCCCACTTGTGATTACCCTTAATTACAGACCCTTCTTACTATTATAAACGATTCTGAAAACCAATTGCCAAAATAACAAATGTGTGAGAGCGGATACTTACCTTGCTCTCGATCACTATCAGTAATAAAACAACGCACCGCACCATGCACTCAGCATAGAGCAATACATTTCGACCAACCGTAACACGTTCCCGTCACAATCATACACGTGAAGGACATAAGTACATGATAACTCCAAAGTATGTAAATCAACAGCAACACTACCCATCTCAATGTAACACAAGGCGGTTTTTCAGCAACACGATCTTCCTTGCCTACACTGGTAGAATACCCCAGCGGGCAAGTAACGGCAGTGAGACCCGTAAAATTACCGACTGATCCCTCTTATTATCGTATTATTTATTACAATTTACATAATATTATGTATATTATTTTTATTCAAATGTAATGTACGCACTCTCTGCGTGGAAGACCCATGCTGTAGTTATACTATGGTTGTAGCACGAATGGGTTGGCTCGACCGTGGAAGGACCACGCTCTCACGAAATACCAGCGTAAAATAGCAGCTTAATGCTGCTGCTGTGTTTCGTATAGTTAGTGTAGAGAACCAGATACCCTTTTAATTGGAAACGAGATATTTCATAGTAGTACTCAGGGGTGATAACGCATGTGCATTTTGGTTATTAATCGAAGACAAATGTAGATGTCTATGAACCACTGCATTCACTTACCATCACGCGGACTGTGTGCTCGTTCATCACCCCAATTCTATATAAAAAAGAAGTAAGATTGACTTTTTTTAGATATATTTTTCTAAGAGTCTACTGGAAGATATTTCAATAAATTATGGAATAAGTAGATCCTTTGCACGAAATCACTATATGACTGTTTATGTATCTTGTTGTGTACATAAATGATTCTATCGTAACTACTCCACTGTTTAGACTGCACTTCTTGATGACTTCAGAAAAGTGATTTAAAAACACACCTTCCAAATGTTGATTTGTAAGCATATATTAAAGAATCTTTAGATATAAGAATATAGGTAGTTAGTCGTTTATGTAGTATGTATATAGTATTTATGTATATATCCCTAAAGACATTGAGTCCGCCTTTTGTATCCTTCCTTATAAATTATTGATGGAACTATCATATCGCCACATACTCGTTGTCACGAACGATACTCACGGGAGTTCTCGTTGTATCGAAATTAGGTAATAGATTTTCTTATGCCGCTATCACACGATTTCAAACACCTGGAACCATTTTCCGGTTAAATATTCAAATCAATTTGTTTACACAATTGGAATTTAATCAGATATATATTTTATATTTATAACTACATTAAAAAAAAACTAAAAACTCAAATTATTATATAGATCTACTCTCCTCGGTATAGTGCCAAGAAAGCTGACTGCGTTTTCTTCCTGAATGGATATACTTAGCCTTTGAGCGAGAAAATATCACCAGCAGCGATAACCAATCACGTTTATTACATGGTAGAGCCATGCTTTAGCTATATTAGTAGTATAGTTGTAGCACGAATGGGTCGGCCCGACCGGGGAAGGACCTCACAGAATAAATACCGGTGTAAAATAGCAGCTTAATGCTGCTGTTTCGTATAGTGAGTGTAGAGAACCTGAGACCCTTTTTACTGAAAACGAGGCAATATATCTTAGGCTTCATGGGTGATAAAGCATCTGAATTTTGATTCGTAATCGAGGATAGATGTAGATGTCTATGGGTGGACTATGTGCTCGTTTATGACCCTTATCCTATAAAAAAATCACAGATACAAATCCCGTTAAAACTTTTTTTAAATTAATTTCATTACATTCATGTATATATTATTGTCATCATTACTTTGTAACATGATTGTCTAACATGGAACAACTCTGAAGGTATGGAAACTTAGCGTACTCGTCATGCTTGGGGGCAAGATAACAGATGTCACATACTTTCGACACTGACATTTATTAATTTTTATAACGCTGCTTTTCATGGATTCCTTTTGCGCTGCTCCGACTGTGACAGTAGCGACAAGTTGTTATCATCATTATTACAGCCCTTCACAAGTCCACTGCTAAACATAGACCTCCCCCAAGGAATGCCAAAAAGCATGGTCCTGAGCCACCTGTATCCATCGACTTGCTGCATGTCTTACCAGGTTATCACTCCATCTAGTGGGGGGTCGCCCTACACTTCGCCTAACGGTACAGGCTGCCACGCGAAAACCTTTCTTCCCCATCGATTGTCGGTTCTTCGAGCTATATGGCCGGCCCATTGCTAATTCAGCTTATTAATCCCTTGGGCAATGTCGGTAACTCTGGTTCTACTGTGAATATCCTCATTTCTAAGTTTATCACGCAAGGAATACCCAAGCATAGCCCTCTCCATAGCTCGCTGAGCGACATTGAGCTTCCTAATACGGCCAGCAGCAGTGAAGGACCACGTCTCAATTCCAGAGGTCATCACTGGCAACACGCACTGGTTGTATAATCTAGTTTTTAAGTTTTGAGGTATACCTGATGAGAAGATATACAGTAAATTCTCAAACGCTGCCCAACCGAGAATAATCCGTCGATTGACCTCTCGGTCGAAGTTGAACTTACCTAGTCGGACTATTTGTCCCAGATAAACTACTCGTCAACAACTTCGAGCTTAGTGACCCCAATTAATACCAGCATAGGTGTGACATGGACGTTACACATGACATTTAGCTATGTCCATGTTCATCTTAAGACCTATCCGTTGGGAGACATTATTGAGTTCATGGAGCATAGTGCTTAGGTCCTCCAGAGATTCTGCCATAAGGACTATATCGTCGACAAATCGATGGTGAGTGATGTACTCGTCATTGACGTTAATACCGTATCCTTTCCAGTCCAGTAGCTTGAAAAAGTCTTCCAGTGCAGTGGTGAAGACTTTCGGGGAAAATTACGTCACCTTGTCTTACAGCTCTCTGCAGTTGTAGAGATTCTGTACTCGGATAGCCATCGTAACCCTACTGTACAAACATTTCAGAACTTCGATATACCGACAGTCAACTTGGCACCGCTGAAGGGACTGCAGCACCGCCTAAATTTCAACGGAATCGAAGGATTTCTCATAGTCCACATACGCAAGATAAAGTGGCAGATTGTACTCTTTGGTCTTCTGTACAATTTGACGACGGGTATGTATGTGGTCTATTATGCTAAATCCTTTTCGGAATCCGGCTTGTTCGGGAGGCTGGAAGTCATTAAGTCTGCGTGAGAGACGATTCGTAATGACTGTCAAAAAAAGCACGTAATCGCGGCTTAGAAGGGAAATCGGTCTGTAATTCTTTCATCATGGAGGGTATATTGCCATAGTTGCCACGCTTGGCGGGCTAGTTGGCAATGGTAGTTTTTTTAATGTTGTTTTACTCCTATTAGAAAGATGCTGCTGCCCATCTTTTACCTCAGTTTCCCTCTGTCGCGACCCACGGGAAGATATGGGGTAGTTGATACTCTTACCCGCCACTACATAGGATTGTTATGTCTACCACAGTCAGATTAATTTTCCGTTCGTCTCGGTACCACTCACTTATCTGTTTTGATTTCTGTCATCAGGCATGAGGTGGTATGAAGAACCAGTTTAATTAAAGTCTGTGAGGCCTTTATTTATAAGTGACAACTTATTTGTCTATTCTTGTTTGAGTCTGGCGCAGATGTCCAACGGTGGCTTACCATCATGTAAAATGCTAGTTCGTTCAATTTAATTTTATATGCATATGAATTGGACACATTGGTAAACATAATTTATTGGCACCTTTGAGGAAAGTAGCTTTGACTGAACGCCTGCCGAAATTTTTATATTACGCGTGCAACTCAAGTCGATTTCCGGAGGCACCGAAGGAATTGCTAAATGTAATTTTGTGTGCTGATTTGTTAAGTGACTAGATTTTTAACTGTGGCTTCGCTCGCGTAGGTTTCAATTTAGGAACATCGTCACTGCATCGTGCCAAAATTAGCAAATTAGATCACTTGTGGAGTCACCTCGGTGTTTGTGTCTCTATGTCTGTCTTTCACAGGAATTTTCTTAGAGACTATTTGACGTAGATGATTGAAATTTGAAATAGTTATAATTTGCTACACAAATACAACATTAATTTGCAGAACTGCGTAGTGTTTTATAGAATAAGGGTGACAAACGAGCTTACAGTCCACCTGATGGTAAGGGAATGCTGCGTTGCATAGATATATTATCTACAATACTACTACAAAAATTGTATAAACGAAATTATTGTTAAGTGAAATATGTTTGAAAAAAAGTCCCGCTGGGTTTCTTACTGGTTCTTCCCAGGACGGAGGTATTTTCCGAACCAGTGGTAAATAAAAAAAAGACTTTCAATAAGAATTATGTAATAATCAATATTGAATAAAAAATATTCTATTCTATTCTACATTTACCCTAGATTAAGAATCCAAATGCAGATGCGTTGTCAAAACTGAGGACTGAGATGGTAGAAATAAAATTGCTGTATAGTGGTGTAGTAAAATAATGAACTTCCCCATATCACCCTGAGCGTGTTGTAAGAGGCGAGCGAGGAAAATTGAAATATGAGAGACAGTGAGCAGTACCTTTCTGCGAGCTCAAAATAATAAAATATTTTGATTGCTAACCAGCATGACTAGAGTAGTTATTACGGCAAATATCCAGTCCATGAGACAACCTAGAGGTGAGGCCCCACGTTCAGCAGCGCACTTATGATAGGCTGTAAAGATAACAGTGATGAGTTCACTCATCTTCCCTACAGTTATTGATGGCGGTAGAATGAAAACAAAAATGTTATATCCAAGAATACATGAATGAAATAAAAAACTGCATAATAGCACCATTAAAGTAAAAAGTAGGAGCCTACATACAATCCAATACTGGGCGCAGACCGCAGGGGGTTTCGGGGCACGGAAGAGTTCACCGTGCTGACCCAACGCGGAACGACCAACTTCACATTTAAAAATATTTTAAATATATATTTTTAACATCTCAGACATGAAGGTATACTCTCTAACTAACTCTATTCCTTGTCCGCCGAGAACATAGGGAATCAACACTTCTAATTGCAATTAAAATTTGAGTGATGTCGACAATGATCGAATTTGGTTTGATTACGTACTTTACGTTTGGATCGGTTCAATTACCAAATTTGTCTAGTAACTTTCAAAATTCCATCGATACACCAATACTCATCATCTGTACAACTATATCTACATACATTTAAATTAAATTGAAGTTATTGTCTGTGTTATTGAAGTATCTGGCTTCTGTTAAGCTCAGGCGTTGTCTGCTCTCTGTCTTCTTAATAGCATGCAAATACACCTGAGCTTAATAGATGTCAGTTATTACAATACTACACACAAGTACTTCAATTTTATTTAAATGTGTATAGATATAGATGTCCGTATAGTGAAAATTGATGCATTGATAGAATTTTGAAGGTCACTTGCCAAATTCGGAAATTGAACTGATCTAAACGTAAATTCGTAATATGTAAGCAAACTAAATTCGATCCTCGCTAACACCGCTCAAATTTTAATTACAATTTGAATAATTATTTAAGCATATTATAAATATTAGTAGTTTCTATTATTTAATATGTCTAACTTTATAATAGTGCCGTGTTTGGATAAAAAGAACCCATTAAGTTGCCCCCGGGTCACTAAACTATCCATCTACAAAATTTCATAGAAATCTGCCCACTATTTTTTGCGTGGATAATGAACACACAGACAGAAAGAAAGACAAATTAACTGAAAGAAATTCTAAAAAACAATAATTTGGTTTCTGTATCCATTATTTAGTCCCCTGAACTTATTTTTTTCTTATATTGGAATTACAGACATATCATTTCTACATTTCACATTCATAATTATATCTGTACAAATAAATAAAATTGAAGTGTCTTTTTGTAATGTCAATATAACAGCTTCTTGCTAAATGCATAAGAAAGTATATACGGTAATTATAACAAAAACACAGTTTTAAAAATTTTACAAAATTTGACTACAAATTGATGTCATTTGTTGTAAATATTTTTGTGGATTTTTGTAAAATTAGCGTTATCATAAAATACCTGAAACAGCACCTCACGCTTTTTACAGTATTTCATTTTATGTTCATTACTAGTTTCTTATTTTAAGCTTATTGAAAATGATTTTCTATGTTTTAGTTCCGTTATCCAAAGAAGCGTGTTTCTTTAAGTTTTTTTAAACTATTATTATTTGTTTACAGTTACCGTTACAGCCTTTTAAAATTCACTGGTACTCGGTATCTTTTTTTAGCGCCGTAATAGAATTTTTAATTCAAGACGTAATATCTTAAGAATACTAATTCTAACTACGATCATTATAGTTCATGATCAATGTGTGTTATTTAAGTTTTTTTTTTTAAATTCTAACATTATGTATAACGTGTCCTGTATGGAATGCTCGAAGGTTTCAACCATATTAGTCTTTTTAATTTATTTATTTTTAATCTTTAATGTATTTTCTATAAAAAAAGGGTATAAAGGATCTTGAATTACGAATTGTGATAAAGAATTTATCTCTATTCTAGAGAAAAAGAATTCTTTGTTTAATTTGATAGAAATTAAATTTACTGTACCAATATACTTTACCAACTTACAAATATTAAATTAACTGGCATTTTCACTGGACTTCAAATGCACGTCGTAGAAGTTGTGTCCACTTTACATTGCGCGAGTTTCATTAAGTTTGAATTTTAATTAATATAGTTAGGAAAATTTGCTGACTAAGAGGAGAGCAACGCAATCAAATGCTTGATACTAGCTAGTCTTTCATTAAAACTTTAATGAAAGACTTAAGAGCTTTAATGAAAGACCATTACCGATTTTGTTAAAAATATACTCCTCAGAAACTTTCGAAACTTTGTAGAGCCATGTTGCATCTATATATATAGTATGTATATATAGTTGTAGCACACGAATGGATCAGCTTGGCCGGGAAAGGATCATGCTCTTGCAGAATAACAGCGTACAGTAGCAGCTTAATGCTGTGGTGAGTGTAGAAAACCGGATACCCTTTTTTACTGGAAACGAGACATTCCATCTTAGTTTTCAGGAATGACAGCACATTTGCATTTTGATTCTAATTCAAAGACATATTTTAGATGAATACGGGCTACAGCATCCAATTACCATCTGGTGGACTGTGTGCTCGTTTGATAGAAAAGATACTCATAAAGATGAAGGTACCATATTCAAAGGAAATGTGACTATTTAAGAAAGATTTGATATTATTTTACTTTCACGTTTACAAATACATTAGGTATTTGTGGTGTGCTATGTGCTCTTTTGTCACCCTTATTTAATAAAAGATGCTCATAAAAATAAAGGTACCATATTCTACAGGAACATTAAACATTTGATCTTATTTTACTTTTACTTTTACAAATACCTACCTAGGTCAAGCAAATTAAAGTTGCATCGGACGAATAGCATATCGGATATCGGCATAAAATGTTATTTGCAAACTTTAAGTTATTTTATCGAACAGTTTTAGTTCAAGGTTGCCTTCGACATTGAAGTCTGTATATTATTCAAATAGAATTCTATAGTGTGTCTGTTCTAATTTAAAATGAGTCGGGTGTATATTTAGAATACAATAACACTAGGCCTGGTAACATTTACATTACTTGCAGATTTTATTTATAGATGCTTGGCGATCAAGGCTGCTGTAGGAAATTGAGCATCAAATTTTACTCCAACTCCTACTATGAAGTTGATTTTATGTCCTACAAGTTACCTTCTTCTTTTCTTCCGACTGCAAAAGATCATAAGTGGATTTGAACCTATCACTTCATAGGGAGTATAATCCTTAATCACTACGCTTGGCAGATGGAATAGCAGAGTATCATGAGTTGTCTCGCAAGTTTACTGTTGGTAGTAGTCGCTGTTCCAGGCCTTTTAGGTGAAATATAAGGTCGAAATGCCGTTACCCCACTCATGTAAGTTGTTGTAAGTTGTACACTTATTTGCAAAAGTTGAGGTACAATGGTAATACTCGCACACTTTGTTACCAATGGGCAAATCCCTAATAGGTAATTTTATTTAGTAATATATTAAACAACTATTAAACAGTTAAGAAAAAAATTGATACGGAACGTGGTTTCTTGATAATCTTGGGTTCAATCTATGGTTTTAGAACAGTCTATAGAGGCATTCTATCATAGTCCTCACGGGTGACAACGCATCTGCATTTTAATTCGCAAACGAAGATAGACGTGGATCTCTATGGGCCACAGCAACCACTTACCATCAGGTGGACTGTGTGCTCGTTTGTCATCCTTATTCTATAAAAAAGTCTTAATTAAAGTAATCCAGTAAGCACGGTGCTTCAGTTTGCTAAATTTGACATTCACTCTCAAATTCCATACATAACATTTTAGTTCACACCAACGATTCGCCCGGCTTCGCACAGTTGATTTCTGGATCTCAATAATAACAACGCCACCTACCGGGTCCAATTAGAATCTAAACTATTCTCTAATCAACTTAATCGCACACAAAAACTTTTACTAAAACCGGTCCAGCCGTTTAGGAGGTGTTCAGTCACATACACACGGACAGAAGAATTATATAATTTAAAATTTGCATATATTACACATGTAAAACCTTTTTTTTGAATCATTCTGTCTATTGATGAAAACGGCATCAAAAAGCGTTGCGTAATTTAAAAGATCTAAGCGTACAGACGTCAGGAAGCGACTTTGTTTTATACGAGTACTACGATGTAGAGATTTTCTTTTTTATGGGATTTCTTTTATTAAACAGATTCTAGTTTAAGCCTGCAACTAGTTATGAACTTATTTTTGTAATAAGACGGACTAAAAAGGTCTAGTCTATTTTCTAACAAAGAATGCTGTACGATGGAGATCAATGAGTAAATACCAAATTCTTAAAGTTTAAACTGTAGGTCACGGGCCTTTCCGTTGTAGGGAAAATTTGCCTTAACTGTTATGCTTGGTAGGCTGACCAGATATCATGCAATTTTAATACTGTTGTTAGTCACCGGTATTTTATATCTGGCGTAATCAACATGGATAAACAGCCATCTATTGTAATTCACAAGATTTTTGTAGCAGAAATAGAAATAGAAACTTTGTTCTTAAAGATAAATTATAAATAACACTTATTGAAAGTCATTCATATGTTTAATTTAACATTAGTTCGTAAAATACCTTTGCACTGTTAAGAATTAGCAAGAAAACATGCAGAACATTTATTTTTGAATAAGAATAGCTTTCAATCATATATTATGTTACACAAGTAACACATAACAAATTAGAAATAGCTTGATAACGATCATCTCATTCCCATGGGTTAATATAAATCCTACTCACCTTCTTACCCACGTGACAAAAGGGATAAATGATTCTTTTGCACAGCCACTACACGGTTAAACATAAACATATCTAATAAAACCATGAGTCGGTCTATATAAATGACTACCATTTTTTTATAGAAGAAGGGGCAAACGATCATGCGGCTCAACTTATGGTAAGTGACTACCGCCGTGAACAACTGCATAATCACACAGTTGATTTTATTCACTATAAGAATTCTAAATGTTTCTTATTAGACGGTTTCTACTACCTGCATTCGTCACAAGTTACACTTGAATCAGGCAGTTTCATAAAACAAATATTCTCAAAAATAAAATTTACAATATAATATGGAAATACTTAATTGCTTTTTCTTTGTATTATTATAAAAATAATGCATTGGCACGCAGTCTGGTGATCGTAGAAGGCAAACGTCTCGCACCTTTGACACTGCTCCCTGTCGCCGATCTGGGCTGTATTTTGTAAAACAATCCAAGGTAAGTGAAGAGGTTTTCCTGGCTTTTTGGCCTTTCCCACAGCCGCCTCTTACGAAACTCACGGGAATAAATTATGTGACCTTTACGCCGCCGCTAATTGAAACTACCCACTGAAACGGAAGTGTGTACTATTCGAAAATCCATGCTCATTGAAAAATAGTTAACGAAGCATTTCAACTCTTAATATTGCTATGTATAAAACTAAATTATTAATAGAAATAAAGAGTCCGACTGCTGTGACTTAAGATGTAATATTTCATATACAAAATATTATATTTATAATTTTCTCATTAATACATTTTACACGATGCATTAGCTAATTATTATTTGTTTATGCTAGGGCTGCCATATCTAAATTTAGAAACACTGACAGAGATATTTGGAATATGAATATTGCCCACAGTTAATGCATATACTTACTTGTTTGACACCCAATAAAACTTTAATAAAGGTAAATAAAATAAACAAATATATATTTAGCGATTTTTTAAACCCCTCAGGGTATTCAAATTTAAATATCCTTAAATAAAAATAAGATAGACGGTGAAAAAATTATATGACAAATATAGACTCACAGCCAAAACCACTGAACATGAGAAATGTTAAATTGGGACAATAGCTTCCTTTTTTAAACCTTTAGAGGATGAAATAGGATGTGATTACAGTTTGTACGACACTGTATTTTACGGAGTGATTTCATATTTGTATGACGAAAAATTAGTAAATGATTATTTAAGGAAAAAGATAAGCGAACAAAATATGTGGACCTGGCTCACGACTCATGCGACCTACATGGTGGTCTGCCGACCGAAATTATTTCTGTAGTCGTTTCTGCTAATAGGCAGCCTCTCGGTCATCTGAGGTAACTTGGACTCCATGACGGATCGCTCCGTGCTGAAACGCAGAAGGCGGAGATCTTCGATATCGTCCGCATCGTCCGCCGGTTTCTTTCTATTACCCCCTGACCCTAGGCCGTTTGATCTCATCTGCCAAGGGCTTCCATTTGGATGTTTTTTTTTATATATATTTATTTTACAATATTTTATGTAGGACATTATATATTTTATGATATGGATATTTTATGTGTGTCGGTATTTTTACATTATTTTATTTTTTCATGCGTAGGTTATTACTGTACTCTTAGTACTATTTAATACATAGTTAATTTACGTAAAATTGTGTTTTACTGTTTGGTTTCAGAATTTCATCGTAAATTTTATTAATATATAATAACTTTATTTATATTAAAGTGATCGTAGTACATGGGTTTGACATTACATTGTCAGTACTATCTACAAAATATGTACCTTAGTGGATGTAGCCCTGCACTCTAGCTAGGTTACAGAATAACCTATATTAAGGAGTAACAGTCTCAATCCCCATAATATTAGGTATATATTAAGTACATACATACAGTTAAAAGTGCTACAATTATAACAATTTCTAGTTATTCAAATTATAATTATAACATTGAGAAATGAATGCGTGTGTGTGTGCGTGTGTTTGTGCGTGCGTGTGTGTTTGTGCGTGTGTGTTTGCGTGCGCATGTGTGTGTTTGTGTGAGAGAGAATAGGTAAATCAGGTTAGTTATTTTATAATCAGTCAGTTCAGGTATTTTTCTGTTTCGTCATAAGATTTATTTTGAAGGTGTGAGCGGACAGTCTTCTTGTAGTTATAGAACGAAAACCCATATATAGAACATTTTTCGCTTATTTTATTGTAAAGAGACGGACCCAGGAAATAATAGAATCTTTAGTGAATGATGGGCGAATTTGTGGAAAAGAACAAATTTTGCCTTTTCGACGTTTACTTATTTCCCTGTAATGGATTTTGCGGTACTGCAAAAGAACTGTTGGCAGAATAAAATTTTGCCGAACATTAAAGACGTTTCAGTCATTGTACAACTGATTAGTTGGAAAAATGATAGGCCGGAAAGTAGCCACATTCAAAATGACTCTGTGTACCACTTTTTTTTTATATAGGATAAGGATGACAAACGAGCACACAGTCCACCTGATGGTAAGTGGTTGCTGCAGCCCATAGACATCTACATCTATCCTCGTTTGCGAATCAAGATGCAGATGCGTTGTCACCCGTGAGGACTAAGATGGAATGCCTCACTTCCAGTAAAAAGGGCCTCCGGCCACCTGCACTCACCAAGCGAAACGCAGAGGTAAACCTCTACTTCACGCTGGTATTCTGTGAGGTCGTGGTACCACCTCGGTTTGAGCCGGCCCATCCGTGCCACAGCAAAAGCTGCCGCGTGGCTCTACCACTGTTAAAATTCCAGTTTCTTTCGGTTAGTTTTAGCAGCAACACCCCAGCAGGAAATACAGTATGTAATGATGGATAAGCATAAGGCAAAATAAACTTTACGTATAACAGTAGGGTTAGCAATACTTCTTACGGTTTTAAGTATGTAAATTAATTTTCGGATTCTGCCAGTGAGAAGATTATTGTAGCTTTTAAAATTTAGGTTTTTATCTAAGATTATACCTAGGTATTTAATATGGTCAACAGAGGATATGGTTGGATATTGACAAGAGAGCTGAGTATGTCTGTGGAAAGAGCGGCTTTAAGGGATATTGGTAAATTTGGTTGGGAAACTGAACTAATAGAATAGGTTAGTTTTGGAGGCATTAAGGGTTAGCGTGTGGGAATAAAGCCAATTTGTTATAAGGTCGAAGCCAAACTGAGCCTTGTGCTCAAGTACAGACCATGTTTCGGCGACGAATGTTATTGCAGTATTATCTACATAAGATATAGTCTTAGCATTTGGAATATTAAGGTTGCATAGATCGTTGACAAACACTAAGAATAGTGGAACCTAACATACTTCCTTGTGGTATGCCGTAATAGACTGGGAGGTTATCACTATTGTGATTATCAATCTTGACAGTCTGGGAGCGATTTATGAGGTAACTTTGAAATAGATCTAGTTGCAACCCCCTGACACCTACCTTTTCTAGTTTGAGTAAGAGAGTTGAGACAGGAACGATATCAAACGCTTTTGCGAGATCCAAAAACATAGTTAGGACCTTTTTGCTTTGATGCAAGTTCTGAAAAACATGATCGGTTAAACTTTGAATTACATCATTAGTCGATTTTTTCTTGCGAAAACCAAACTGCTGTGGAGAAATTAAATTATAATGTTCGAGGTAGGAAACTAGTCTTTTATTAATCAATATTTCGAAAACCTTTGATAGAGTTCTGAGAACCGCTATGGGACGGTAATTATTCGGTACTTTCCCGTCACCTCCCTTGAAAACTGGATGAATAATTGCCTCATTAAGTGACGTGGGAAAAACAGCAGTGTCGAAACAAAGATTAAATATATGGCATAAAATCGGTGCCAGAGTGGTTGAGTATTTTTTAGGAAGGAAGGCAAAATACCATCCAAACCAGTAGCAGAATTAGACCGTAAGGAGTCTAAAACTGAAATTATTTCATTAGGATCTGTAGGATCTAGGATTCTAGGACAAAAGATGAAGTCAATGTGATGTTAGATGGGGTTTATGGAGAGATTGTTGATTGAAAGGTTCTGCAGTTGATTATTATATCATTTGCAAGTTTCTCTCCAATATTTCCAAAGTAGGAATTTACACCATTGCACGACTGCTTAGTGTAGGTAATAAAGTGCTTAGGTAATAAATTTAGTAAATGTGTAGCAGGGTTATTAGTTTTGATGGTGTTCGTTACTCGTTTTATAGTATCCCAAAAGTTTTTTGGGTAATTACTTACTTTATTTAGTTCCTGTGTATCATATAGTCTCTTCACTTTTTTCAAAACACTATTACAAAAATTTCTGTATCTCTTGTAGGTAATTTTTAGTACCTCGTTACCAGGAGAGTTATTAACTTTTTTATGTAGAGCGTCCCTATTTCTTATGCACCGTAATAAACCATTGTTCGTTGTATTTTAATGCTGCAACTTATCATTTAAAATAGAAAATTGTTTCTGTACTTTTTTGAAATCAATGAATTTTAGTAGCTCTTGTATCGGAGAGAATAGCGAACAATGAGTGAAGTACGCTTTGTTGGAAAATTTTGTTTGTCCCTTGGGAGAATACTAATGACGACCTAACTCTCATTCTTTTTTACAAATTCTGTACGAGTTTCGAACTTGCTGTATAAATAACATATGGTAGTATGATATTCTATCAATAGTATTGTTCTAAATTACATACTGTACGATTAAACTTATTTTACAATTACATTGGTATTGTTGGTATTTTATCTATACAAATAAATAAAATTGAAGTGTCTGTTTGTTATGTCAAAATAACTGCTTTTTACTAAACGCATATGAAAGTATATACGGTACTTATAACTAAAAGAAAATTTTTAAAATTTTTGTCGGTCTGTCTGTTTGTTCCGGGTAATGTCTGAAATGGCTGGGCGGATTTTGACGGGACTTTCACTGGCAGATAGTTGATGTCATAAGTAATTTAGGCCACTTTTGTTGTAGAAAAAGAATTAATGTTCCGCGTATAAAAAATTAAAACCCTAAATTATACGTGGGCGAAGTCACAGGGAACAGCTAGTCTATTATAAATTTCATGTCGTAAAATTATTTAACTATTTGTAATGACATTTTAAAATTTGGTTTCAATACAACGTGTAACAGTCATTTAAGAATAACTGTATTCTGAAATTTATATTATTAATTAAGCGCACTTATTTTTATTCTGCGTATAAGCCCATGTATCCGAAATTCCTCGAGGACTTTTCGGTTAGAGGTCGGTATTGATCAAGGTACGCGACAGAAGATTTGAGTCAAGGTAAATAAAGGTCGTCGTCCGCCTCCGTTTCTCTCTTTGTCTGCGCGTTTTGGCTTATACACATTACTTATCAAAGCATTGATATGTCAAACCATTTACTTGTGATTGAGGTGTTTATACGAGTAAGTTACTATGTTGGAAAAAAAGTGATTTAGTTTATTATATATTTGAAATATATTTTTCAATTTTTTATAAGTGATATAACCATTATCAATTTTGAAATAGCAGGATAGTATAAAATAGAGATACTGGTCCTAGGTGCGAGTTATATAGCAGGCTGAGTTCTCCTTATCCCGAAGTTTGAAATATTAACTGCAAGAGGTGAAAAAAGCTGCCAACATTTAAAAATTTTAAAGAATTAGGATATTTATAATAAGAAGCCATTATTTATTTCAACTCAGGTGCAAAAAGACATATTTCATTTTAAAGTAGTTTGCTTTGCACTAACCTTAAAACCATCTATGCTAATTTGAAGAGAACTGACACTCATAGAGAGTGTGCATATGGAAATTGGATTTTAACAAACGGTCATAATAAGGCTTTCTAGTAACAGTTTTAGTCTAAAAGTGATAACTTTGGCTAATAATGGTAGAATTTTGCAGCAGAAATTTAAAAACCATAATATTTACATATAAATAATTACAACGGCCTTGTGATTCTATAACAAGAAATTAAGTTCTTTACTACTAATACTACTTTAACTCTTCTTAATCATATATACATACTATTTGTAGAATCTGAAGCTTTGAGAAAGTTTTTATGTCACCTACATCTAGAATAGTTACTCATTTTAATATTACTAATCGCATGTTATTGGCAGAGCGATGCTGCAGCTATTTTATGGTTGTAGCACGAATGGATTGGTTCGATCATGGCTGGAACATGCTATCACAGGATACTAACGTAAAATATAGCCGCTTAATTTTGTTGATTTGTATAGAGTGAATAGAGAACGCGAGATCATTTTTACTGGAAATGAGGCATTTCATCTTAGTAATAAGGTATGACAGCGGGTTGTTATTTGCGGATATATGTAGTTGTCTGTTGGCCACAACATTAACTTACCATCAGGTGAAATGTGTGCTCCTTTGTCACCATTATTTTATAAAAAAAAAACATAGTGGCCTTGGCATAAATTTTTTGAAATCCAACATACTAATAGATCCAAAATTAATATTTTAAAGTGGAAAAAAAATCTTTACAATGTGGCCCCAATTGATGTAGTCGTTTGTTCCACTCCCGTGTAAGGGTCAAGATCAATAACACTTCTATGACGCTTAGTATAGGGTCTTGTCCCTATTCCCTATTGTGAGTGTAATCCCTAGTGTGAGATATTTCATATTACGTAATTCATCGGATTCAATGCAGGTGAGTATGGTAACTATTTTTTAAGCCGGTGAAATAAGAGAAATTAATATAATAATATAACATTGTTAATTGTTAAAGAAATTAACTGACGACTAACATTAAGAATTTAAAAAGAAAATAATCACTGATAGAATAAAATAAATATTTTTTAACACTTCAGCTAATAATCATGTTGAAATGACGCCAAGGAACAAGAAAACAATGAATATAAACAAAATAAAATTTTAATTTTTAATTTTGTGAAATTTATTTATTTCGACCGCAGTCCAATGTTGTAAATGTGAAAATAACTCTGTCTGCCTATTACATTTTAGCGGCTAAACTACTGAACCGAATTTGATGAAATTTAAACGATAGATAAGGACAGACTATTTTTTAAATCCATCCTCTAAGATGTGTAATTGGGGGTGAAAATTTGTATGTAAGTACTTCACTTCTGAGATTAGAAAACTAAAAACTGGTATATAGACTTCTGAAAAATAATAATACTCGTAAAATATGATTAAAGGGATTTTTAAAAATTCCATTCGTTAGGGACTATAATAGGGACTGTAAAATGTTGAAGCACAGACGGTTTTCCGCAGTTTATATTCTATTATTCTGTATCTTTTTTTATAATCAACAATACCTAAAGGTAAAACGTAGGTAACTTCAGTGGCACGATGACAGGGCTTGGATGCACGCTCCTCCCCATCTCTCTGATTGCCTATAACTTCTTAGTATCTATTAGACTTTTTGTTCCTTTTGTTAGGAATATATTGATATTGAACCTAAGTTCTATTAAATAAAGGATCAAAAAATCGTTGCGATGGGTTTCAGATAATTATTGAATATCATTGCCTTGTTTCATTGGCAACTATATAATATAGAGTCAGCCAACAAAATTTTGACAGATACTATGGGCCAGCCTAAATCTATTAAATTGTAATTACAGGATACATATAGAATATTGAATGGTATTTAATATGAATAAAATTCTTGATAACTTTAATAAATGACTTTTTTTACGTAAACGCCGTTTAAATTCTCAACGTTAATATTTAAATAAAACCAACAAGCTATGGCCCTATCCATGAAATTACCGTTTAAAACTAGTCAATTATAAGTTTTAATTATAATTTCAAAGGAGATTGATTAATTCGGGTTGTGAATCAATACATTTTTAATATTATATACAACTTTTCAGCAATTTTTAATGCTATTTCTCTGTAATTTATTGTCTGATTTCGATGATACTTAGCAAAGATATTCTACGTAGAGTAAAAAGTGCATAGGTTATTTTTTTATGTCTCTAGCTGTTTTCATTCATGCCCACTGAGCGAAGTGAAGAGAGCGAAGCGAAGAGAGCGAAGCGAAAAGAGCGTAGCTCTCTTATCCCTGACTTCGATGCAAGTTTTTATTTGATTTTTTTTAATTTTTTTTTATATAACCTCTGAAAGTAATTATCCAATTTTAATGAAACTTAGCACAGGATAGTCTACGTAATATAAGCAGTATACAGATTAATTTTACATCTCAAGCTACTTTCATTGATCCGAAAACCGGGACTTAAGAAATTAATACAAAAGTACCACCAAATGTTTATGGCATAACGTCGATAAATATATGTCGGAACGTCTATAAAATACAGGTTGGATCGAGGTGGAATGAGAGTATATCGAGAAACCCCCACTTGTTTGTGCAGTATAAAGTTCACTGTAGGTGCCGTGCGCGAGGGATTCCGCTTAAGTCATTCAACGAGTGTGGTCATTCTACGAGTGGTAAGATAGTTTCGTGGTTCTGTTCGTTGTTGTAATTCTTCTAGTGCAGGCAAGGAGGATTGGTGTTGCTGAGAGGCTGCCCTGTGTTACATTGAAATAAGTAGTGTTGCTGTTGGTTTACATATTTTGGTGTTATCATGTAATTACGTACCTCACGTTACACTGGTGTGAGATTGTGGCGGAGACGTGTTACGGTGTGGTAGAACTGTAATTTCACTATGCTGAATGTATAGTGCGTTACGTTGTCTTAATACTGATAATGATTAATTGCGTCAGCACGAGAGCAAGTTGAACATCCGCTCTCACACTTTTATTATGTTTAACGGTTAACGCTATCCTGATTTATTTCCCAGATCAAAATTGCGATCCTCTGTCGTAATCTCCGACATAGAATAGAATAGAATAGAATAGAATATTTTTTTATTCAATATTGATTATTACATAATACTTATTGAAAGTCATTTTTTATTTACCACTGGTTCGGAAAATACCTCAGTCCTGGGAAGAACCAGCAAGAAACCCAGCGGGACTTTTTTTTAAACATAATTTCACTTAACAATAATTTTGTTTATACAATTTTTAAATGATATTTTCATAGAACCAGCATATATTTCTGAACGTTAAGACTCGTGTATCGACTACTGGCAAAATATAAGACGTGAAAACATTTAAAACTTTCAATTTGATATTCTCAGGTCTATTTTTCACTCTGTTCATGTTTCTACACGTGTTTATTGTAAAATAATATTTTAAGTAAATGAATAATATTAGTTTAGGTATATACTGGTATTTACTATTAATTTATTAATTTAATAATTAAATATATTATATCAAAATTCTTACCCCTTATTCCTTGGAAATAATGTTTTATTTAATAAATTTTGTTATAATAAATTACTCTACCCCTCTTTATTGTAAGATAATGAATTTTAGTTACCTAAGATTTATGTTTGATGAAAAATACATCAAATATTTCTTATCTATTTACCTTTATATTGTGTTATATTTAATTTGAATTATGTCATAATTTTTGATAATCCATCATTCAACTCTATTTATATGTATAGTTAAGAAACTGCACCCCAGTTTTGTCCACAACATGGACAAACTAAGTTATTTTTGTTGTTTATGTATTACCAATCAATTAATAAATTACAATGGAACGTACACTTCAGAGTCTTGTTAAATTTCAGAGGGTAGTATCATAATTTTATTCTCGATCTTATTTTCCAGCGAACGCGCCATATTTGAACGAAAACAATAGAAACCTGAGAGCCCTGAGAGCACTAAGGGCGTAGCTTAACCTTCTTATCTTCTTCGACTTCGATGCAACTTCTTAAAACTTTTTTTATAGGATAGGGTGACAAACGAGCGCACAGTCCACCTGATGGTAAGTGGTTGCTGCGGCCCATATACATCTACATCTATCCTCGTTTGCGAATCAAAATGCAGATGCGTTGTCACCCGTGAGGACTAAGATGGAATGCCTCATTTCCAGTAAAAAGGGCCTCCGGCCACCTGCACTCACCAAGCGAAACGCAGAGATAAACCTCTACTTCACGCTGGTATTCTGTGAGGTCGTGGTACCACCCCGATTCGAGCCGGCCCATCCGTGCGACAGCAAAAGCTGCCGTGTGGCTCTACCACTGTTAAAAGCTGTTCGATTTTGATGAAGCTACGTACAGATTAAATTATCTGTACGAAGCTTAGTGTAGTGTGCACAGTGCATAAATTTATTTTCATGTCTCTAGCATTATTTTTATTGATATATTCAACATACAATTGCACCTATTTCATACACTTGAGAACTAAACTAATTTGCGTTGAGCGCTATAGGTACTTGCAGATTATGTTTATTAACCTCACAATTGAATAATGTTAGTTTCCAATATTAGCATTCCGAAGGGAGTTTCGTGGTTACACGTGTTACTGGATGCTAGTTGGCGTTCGGACTAATTTGTAACTAAAATTTTACTCCATTAGCATTTGAAATTTCAACTTCATGTGGATTCCAAACTGGAAATCAGTGCAGACTGTGAAAAGTTCTAAAGGTAATTAAATAGTATTCTGTGTAGACATAAATATTAAGACTGATAATTAATTGGGGCGGGGCCCTCTTATTTCTGACTCCTTGAATTAAATTATATGTATAATACATTTTATTTTAGAATATAAACTCCGCCCCATTTTATTTGCAATACGAACATAACTTGTATAGTTTACATTGTGAATGGCTAGCTGGAAAATAAGGTATGGCATAAAGGTGATGGATGTTGCATAAACATCGATGATGATATCGTTGTTGACCTCAATAGCTCAACACCGATGCTCGATTTTAAATAAAAATAACACCTTTTTAACGTACACATCATTCTAAATGAATAAAACACCGTAAAACACGTATAATATCGCACTCCACAACATGTTCACAATATTATTAGTCACACTGCAATACATAAAACATCGATTTTTTACATATTGAATCATCGATAATATTAAATAATTAATAGACATTTCGTTACGTTTTTTTACATTCATACCGTGTGAGTGTTGTAGTAGTCTATATGGTAGCGGGAAATGTTGGAGAAAAGTGGAGGCAATACGAAAATTGTATAAAAAGAAAATTTTCGAGACTTGTGTCGCGAAGAACCGTGAAGTTATAAAACAGAATTTTATGGTAATAAATTATTCCACCACTAGCACAAAAGATCAATTTCTACTTCATAACCTCCTTAAGATGTGACGAGGGTTGTCTCTAACAATGAAATGTGTTATGTAACTAAGTAGATTTTATAACAAAACGAAAGATACGAGGGCTCGAAACCATAAATGAACAGTGTAGGCAAAAAGCTCTTTGCATTTAGAAGCGACGAAGGTAAACTTGTCAAACTTTTCATGATTCAAAATAGAGTGTAGCTGGTTACTACTAATTTAGAATAGAATAGAATCATTTTCATTCACTATAGACTACAAGAAAACTTACTAAAAAGTGACTTATTATATTCTATCGTTTATTTATAACTTATTTATGTATAAAGTAAGGAATAATTCTTAGAATCCTTTCTAAGAAACGTCCACGTAATCTAGTCGTTGTCTACGATGGTCCTTGAGAACATAGGGATAACACAACTCCGCTCCGCTTTCATGCTCAACATGATAAAACTAACGAGAATCATAGTCTTCCGGTTTGAAAGAGTTAGCTTAAGGACGTAGTTACATTTCAGATATTCGAATGCGCACATTGAAACAGTTTTCCGCTATAATTTATATATTACACCTAACTAAACTTGATACTTCCTCAGAGCTAACAAAGGAAGAAAGACGGAGCACTGCGTATATTTTTAAGTGAAGCTAAAACCGTGCTCAACTTCTTGACATTCATTTTCGCATACAACCTTTTTCTTTTTTTCCTTTCAGTCAGTAAAAGTTTACTGATGGGTGCACACGTGGATACACCTAAAACCGTGTTAATTTTTCCGCTTTCTTCTTTTTGTTTTTGGAATGCGGAAGGTATAATAATGATCGAATATTTACGTAAATAAGAATAATCGGAGATTATTACGCATCATTAATCAAAAAAACTACTAGAACTGAAGAATAAACGTTGAGGAAAATTGTGTGCTGGAGTGTCTTTTCATCGTGATAATGTCCCTGCCCATTGATCTCATGCTGCAGGTATTGCATCTGAACCCAGCAGGTTTAAGTTGATGCAGCACCCACCATATTATCCAGACCTAGCCCCGAGTGATTTTCACCCATTTTTTTATTCACCTGAAATAGCACTTGCGTGGTATTCAATTCAACGGCGACGATGAGGCAACGTCTACTATAGAGGCCTTTTGATCAAGCCTTTTTCCAACAATTAACCAATTTGCAAAACGCTATTCAAAGTATATTAGCTCAAAAAGCGATTGCGTTGAAAAATAAATACAAGTTACACATACTTATCTTTATCGTATATATCGAAATTCATTGCGTTTCCAAAAACTTATTGATCAACCAGTGTAACTTCGGTATTATAATTAAAATATAAACGAATGCATATTCTTTTATACTCTTATATTATTTACAATTTTTCCAAAATATAAAAAGGTTGTGTAAATAAATTTAAAAGTCCACTTATTCCATTTGGATTATATATGTATTTGTAGAAAGGGTAATTGAGTATAGTACAGAGACAAATTTCGTAGTAAGGAATAATAATTCGTGTAAACGAATTAATTATCCAACGAGTCGAGGATAAAATGGTAACGGAATACTACAAACACATCGTTCCACGTCAGAGCCAAGACTGCTTTAACGGCGGCCGCTCCGTCCGTTTTATACAAGCAGGACGGGCGGCACCGCAGGTGCAATGCCGCAGATGTGCGGTACACGTGTCGCTTACAAGAATTCTGTCTAGGTAAACCGACGCTGCCGCACCTGCAACGGTGCAGGTGCCGTCATATTTATTATTAATGTTATTGATATGTTAGGTATAGAAAAATGAAAAACAAAAAATACTGCATTAGAATAAAAACAATACAATAATAACATAGTGAACAACACTCACTTGACGGTTGAGAGTACATAATATCCTAGGTTCGTGTGGAAAGACTAATGCGTTTTTAATGATCCTATTTTAAAAACTCTGAATTGCACTTTTTAATGAGTTAATGTTTTAAGCATTATCGCATTTATTCACAAATAACCGCGTGTTTCTGTTATCGGATAAAATATCTGCAGGTTTATGCATGATGTGTTAAATAAGAAGACAGAACAATTTTTTACCACGAAAAAACTTAAATATATATTAATAAATTTTAAGCTGACTACAATACACAATGCCTGTTAAACTATTTCGTCTTGTGTACTAAAACTCTTGTATCCGTAGATGACAGTAAAATTATTTACACCGAAAGATAAAGAGAATAGTGTGATATGAGACTAAACTAAGAGTAATAAATAACATGTTATTAAGGGGACTACAGGAGCTAAACGCAAGTTTTAAAATGCCTTAAAGTACTCGCATATGATCCACTGCAGTAAACAAAATCAGAAAAATATATAATATTTTCGGGATATATGGTAGTTAGATAGTGTGTTGAAAATATAATACTACTAATTTGGTACGATAGAAAAAATCCACAAAGATACTTCTAAAAAATTATTTTAACGATTAAAAATCTTACTAATATACATGCACCAGGAACAGCTGCTGAAAAAAATATACATAAAATTATTCTGATCTTTTGTCAGATTATACTTCTAGCAAAATTTTAATGTAATAATGTTTTAATTTTTTAGTCCAATGATAGATTTATTTTAAATCGCATGTTCTTATTTCTGAACATAATCGTAAGCATGTATGCGCAAAGCGTTAACGCCTGTGTACCGACAGTGCCGGTCGAGGCCTATGCTATACAGAAATTGTATAATGTGTGCGTGCGTCATTCGAGGTCACTTAGCCCTTGTAATTCTCTTAATAGTGTTCGAGGGAATAATTAAAATTATAATATATTGAATTTAAAATATACAAAGAAGGATGAAGATTTTTACATAAGCGAAACAGGCCCATTTGTAGGTAAACAGATTTATGGACTACGCGGCTACGAAATAGCAATTCTTTTAACGCACTTCCAAGTATCTTCCGCCTGTTCCAAGCGCAAACTTCGAAACAAAGCTTGTTTCTTAAACCTGTTATTGAAAATACGTCTCATCTCTACAAGTAAACATAACACGATTGTGTAAGATATTATAAACAACTGAAAATGATCGTGAGTACTAGTTACGACAGCGGTGGATTTTAAAATTAGATTTATACTTATTTAATTTTCACTCGTCTTCGCATACAAAGGTAAGAAGAGGAATTATTTAATTCGAAAAAAAAATAATTACAAAAAAAGAGATTATATATTTGACATGTACTTATGCTTTTTTTGTATGTTCACCGATTTCTCGAAAAGGGCTAAATCGATTTAAATTATTCTTTTTTTGGTTAACAGGTGCAAGGGTGATCCCATACAAATTTTAAGAGGAATATGGGATGAAGTCGTTTGTTACCTTCGGTGAACTTAATATCGTAATTTTCCTTAGCACAATCAAAAGGGAAAATATATATTTTTTTTTTAAATATATATTTTTTAAATATATTATAAAAACTTTTAATATAATCATCTATTATACACATAAATACGATTGGTTTGTCTCTTTGTAATATCAAAATAACTGCCTTATTTTGAGCTGAGACATGAATAACCATTTTTAATTTTTTTTTCTGTCTGCCCCAGCTAATCTTCGGTATAGCTGAACCGATTGTAATAAAATTTCATGAACAGATAGAGAGCTATGCCAGGAGAGATCTAGGCTATGTTTTATTCGAAAAACTAAATGAATTTAAAAAAAACATAATTGATAAAATAAATGGTGTTTGATTAACTTAACTGGCGAATAGGATGGGAGTAGACAGGGCGGGTCACAAGTAATAAATAAGTTAAAATCAAGTTAAATACACATGTAACCATTACATTTTTATAGGTATTGCTTACAATATACAAAATGTATATAATAACCGAATGAACATTTGTGACACGTATCAATAATTAAACTAATAAAGACCGACTTACTACTGAACTGAAAAGGTTTGTTCTAATTGTCAAAACAAAAACGTTAAAATACAGTATAACCAGTATAACCAACTATTTGAATTGTCGTAGCTTTGTGGAACAAAACACTGATTGAACTTTATTGCACTAACAAACAGTGCGGTAATTACCAAAGCGGTAGAGAGCCATTATCAAGCTAGGGGCGTATTATACAAAACCACGGATACAAATTCAATACACAACTTAGCGCACCAACATGCACCATTATACAACATAATTATTGACACTTTTAGAGTAAAATTTGAGTTATATATTAATGTCGGACTATGGAATTTAATGAACAAGGCAGAATAGTGAACTATTAAGTCTTTTAGACTTTGGCATACATCAAAGACATTGAAATAGTACCTATACTCGTATATTTAAATCTCTTTGGCATACATTTTATACGTGGTAGAGCCATGCTGCAGCTATATTATGGTTGTAGCACGAATGGGTCGGCTCGACCGGGGAAAACCACGTTCTCACAGAATACCAGCGTAAAATAGCAGCTATAACGCTGCTGTGTTTCGTTTGGTGAGTGTAGAGAACCGGAGACCTTTTTTACTGGAAACGAGGCATTCCATCTTGGTCCTCACGGGTGACGCATTTAGATTCTTAATCGAAGATATATGTCTATGGGCCACAGCAACCACTTACCATCAGGTGGATTGTGTGCTCGTTAGTCACCCTTATTCTATAAAAAAAATACATACAACGCAACCTTCTATTTTTTTCTTTTCTTATTCTTATTGTTGAGTCTAAAAACATCACTGCTAGTCAAATTTGTCACAGAGTATCTAACGACTAAATTCTTAAGACAATATTATTATAAAACTAAACTTATAAAAGGATAAAAGCATCCATATTTAAATCGCAAAGATATTGTTAAAATTTTATTCCAGGGTGAAAAAGGAGCACAAATTTCACATTAATGATAAAAGGACGATGTGGCTCGTAGACACTTACGAAATGCAGTTGCGTTGCCACGCCTCAGTAATACGATAGACGCTTCGTTTAAAGTATCTCCCGTTTCTCCTCACTAATTATATTACTATTTTGCGCTGGTATTTATTCTTTGTGTTGTGGTTTTATTATAAATATTGTTTGAAATTCTTTGATCGTCAACTGCTTGACATGAAACTTTGTAAATGTGGCAAGAATTTGCCTTAATTGCCATGTTTGACAGATATATTGGAGATGGCAGTACCAGATTTCCATACCTTTGGCGCTGGTCGCTGTCGACGGTCTGTATATGTACATCGTAGTATATACATCTGGCAAATACAAGATGACTAACCTCTATGACATCACATATTACTAATTTTTCCCATATTCGTCTGTTACGAAACCTACGGTATGTAACATATTTTTGGATTCTCTTACGCTCTCCGCAAACGTTTTATTATTTTTAGGGTCCTTACTCTAATTAAAAAAAAGGAAACCGTATACAATCTCATTGTTGTTAGTCTGTCCGTCTGTCGTCAAAAAAAGGGTCGAAGTCATGATAATCAGTCATCATGTCGAAATAAATATCTAATACTAAGTCTACGATCTCTAGGAAGTGTAAAAAGCTTAAGCTTATAAGTCGGTACAATAATAAGATGTGGCCATGTATTTCACATATTATGACAATCGAAAACTCTCTCATAAAAAACCACAAGGACACTCATCTTTTCTTCAAGCTCCGGGATCTTCTCTTCAGTCGGGTGCGTGTGTTGTATGTTGGCGGGTCAAGTCGTCTTAGGTGGCAACCGAACCTCCACCGGAGTTAGCACCCCCTGCTCCGCCGCTACCATGGTCGCCATGGACTGGGGGCCGTCTCTTCGTAACTTTCATTTCATGGGGGGATATTTATTATAGCTGCGACGCTTGGCGAGCGAATTGGCAACCATAGTTTTTTTATTGTAATTTTGCTATTATCAGAAAGATTCTGCAGCCCATCTACTGCCTGTTTCCCTCTGGAACCTCTTACGTCGCTCACGAGATAATATTGAATTGCGGATATCGGATATATAGCCAGCTGATGTCAGTATATAAAAACATATTTGATAAAAGATCGAAAAAGGTAAGACTCCATTGACAGCGATTTAGAAAGTGCTGATAGCGTGAAAATACGAAGTAAAAATGATTTGTTATTGTGTAAAAACGTTACAGGATCCTATGGAAATAAAGGTGATGCAAAATATAAATGCACAAAATCAAAAATAGAATGGAAAAATAGTGTAAAATGATATGTAAGTAGCATAACTGATAGCGTGAAAAGTGATGCAAAATATGAATGCAGAAAATCAAAAACAGAATGGAAAAATAGTGTAAAATGATATGTAAGTAGCATAACGCTACAAAACATAACGGTAATTAAAGAAATACCACGGTTAATACGTTGGCAATCAATGACCGGTGTATTTCCTATTAACAATCTACCCCTCTGTTTATAACATTTTTAGATCTTTTTCTTCAGTTTAAGATTTTATATCTATTTCAAAAAATCTGAAAAACCGTTGACTCTGCAGGCCGTCATTGAAACTTCCCGCTTACTTTCGAGCGCAAGGCTCGGAAATCTATTTCATTTTTGTTTTTTGGTTATTATGTTTTGAAAATCTTTGAAATGGGTCGACCGATTGACTTGAAAATGTAATCTGCCCGAAATCTCAATGAACTCTTTCGAACGTCGTGTCGTCTATCTATATCGGTTGGTATGTTCTAAAGATAGCGAACGACAAAATTTTATTTACATACATACATACATTCATTCATACATACATACACACACACGCACACGCACACGCACACGCACACGCACACGCACACGCACACGCACACGCACACGCACACGCACACGCACACGCACACGCACACACACACACACACACACACACACATACAGCTGGACGTCCAGCCGGGAATAGTCGGAACAGCTTCTAGAACTTCAAAACGTGGAGATCTGATGAAAACTCGATTTCTTATAATCGGACCGAAATCTATAAATTCCTAGTTTTGAAAATTGTTAATTTTCAAAGCGGGAAGTTAAAAAAGAAAAGGTTATCAATACGACTGAACTATTCTTACATAAGACATATTTATATTTTTATAAAATAATTAAATTATTAAAACTTATCATCACTTGATCTCTAAAATGTTCCTGTTTTCTTAAATACCAATTTCAGAATGTTTTAACTTAAAATGAGTATTTATATTCTTTATTATGACATAATTAAGAATTAAAGGTAATATTAAAATTACGTGTATTATATAATGTTATGTTAATAAACACAGCAAAAAAATTGAACATGCACAGACAATACAAAGTAGAAACAAAATGTGTTAAAGCTTTAGCGGTGCTAGTGACACACTTTCAGAAAACGTTCATGGCACCGATTCAACTTTATTTCGTGATGGTATCGCAAGAAATTCAATTAAAATGTCACTCTGAATAAGTTTGCTGGCATAAAACCTCCATCGATGTAGTTCGCAAATAACGATAAATATACTTATTTTAGACATTTCCATTACATGTAGAGAGTAATTGTGTTCTGCGCCTATTAATAATACGTCTAACAAATGTTTTGTGTAAAGATAAACAAAAAAAATTATATTATACTTAACTACTAGTGCATACTAACTTTTACTACTATTAAACTAAAGTTTACAATTTTATTTGATACATAAAGATGAAAATTACTTTGAAAGAATAATTTTAAAAAACCAAAATGTGATTTCGTTTTACTTCTGAATTCATTTCAATGCCTTGCGGGACAAGTGGTCAACAAAATTGTAACAATTGCTATCGAGTAAAATGTCTTATGTATAGTTGTTTTAAATAAGAAACAAAAACAGCATTAAACCGATATTTCTCTATTATTTTCTTAAATTGCAATAATATAACATACAAATAATATTTGCAAAGTTCCCTTAAAATTTGTTAAATTTTTTATTTATTTTATATCTATAATTTATTTTATGGTTTTACAATTTCCTCCCGTTATTTATTTTTCATTGTCTCCTTTGTGACATTGTTAAATGGATCTCATTTTAGCGGTAGAGGTTGGAATCCTGGCTCCTTATTATATTTGTATGCTTGTTTAGTTTGTATGAAAAGCTATTGAGGTTGTGAAATCCAAGCTAAGGAATCTCGTATTTGTGGTTTTATTTCGCTATTAATTTCCAAAATTAAGAAATAAATTACAAAATAAATCATTGGTTATTATAAACTAATTGTGAAGTAAATGGCATCCATCTTGATCTGGGTCAACAAGACACCTGTAGCCTTCTTCAATTAGAGTCAGCTAAAATAATCATACAACAAATACAAAAATAATTGTATTTGTTGTTATAATTAGGGGAGCGTTGTTGGCACAATAAGTTGGTTAAATATTGAGTTTTTACGTAATTGTTTTGTTTTACCAGGATTCACAAAGTAACTTACAACAAATACATAGTGATATAGCTGCAGCATGGCTCTACGACGTAGTATTTATTTACCACTTAGTAAATTTACTGTGTATTTAATTATTTAACTCCTCCCTTTGTTTGAACATTATACTGATTGTAAAATAAAGTTTCATACGTGGTAGAGCCATGCTGCAGCTATATTATTAGTATTACTACAAGAATTACATAACATATTATGACAATTACATAAAAACTCAATATTTAACCAACTTATTGTGCCAACAAAGCTCTCCTAAGTATTATTAATATAACTGCAGCATGACTCTACCACTCGTATGAAACTTTATTTTACAATCAGTATAATTTTCAAACAAAGAATAACTCCTTTCTTTGTTTGAAAATTATATAGTAATTAAATATAGAGTAAATTTAATCAACACATCTATATCTATACTTGCTCATGAATAAAATTCAAATGTCGTAAGGTTTGTATATTGTAAGTGTGCTTATGAAATAAATAAAATAAATTCATTTAACATTTAGTCATATTTCAAATGGGTGAAAAATGTCTGAAATATATGAATATTATTACTACTGGTGTATAAATACTATGCTACTGTAGTATAGCTGTAGCACGAATCGGTCGGCCCTACCGGGAAAGGACCACGCTCTCACAGAATACCAGCGTAAAATAGCAGCTTAACACTTCTGTGTTTCGTGTGGTGAGTGTAGAGAACCGGAGACCCTTTTTACTGGAAAAGAGGCATTCCATCTTAGTCCTCACGGGTGACAACGCATCTGCATTTGGATTGGCAAACGAGGATAAATGTAGATGTCTATGGGCCACAGCAACCACTTACCATCAGGTGGACTGTATGCTCGTTTGTCACCCTATCCTATAAAAAAGTTACCACATACGTCCCACTCTTATTTCTGAGAAGCTTATAGATCAAGCCTACGGTTCTGCTCTAAAAGTTATAGTAGGCGAAATTCGTATGTTTTCTAATTTAAGTATCCGCAAGACTAACTAACTCGAATGTGATTAAATTTATTTATTGTATTTATTTGTTATAATAAAAATAAATTTGCCGTGAATGTAACGGACGTTCATAAGGGAACTATTCATTGTGCGTTGCGGAAAATTCAATGTGATATAACTTAAATATTCACATTAAACAATACAATATTGTTTAATACGAACATAAAACAGCGACAAAACTTGGTTGGGACATTTAATTAACAACCTTTATGAGAGTTCTCTGTGCTACAGGGATTTCATTGTGTTAATTGAAATTCCAAGCATATTATAGTAATGTGATCGACATTTTGAGAAATTTAACACACTTTTACTTTGATCACTGTAAATGTTTAGCGTTGTATATTTAATTTATGAATATAAGAACAATAGTGACTTAAATATAAAAAAATTTAGACAATACATTAGTGTGGCTTTTATGCAAGTTACGTTGTAATGGATTAAATCTACGCTGAAACAAAGAGAAAAAAGGTCAAGAGCGTGTTGAGACACGGGCAAAGGTTTGGTTCCGCTATACAAATTATCTGTAATATTTTGAAGAATTATGAATAATCTAAAAGAATTATGAAATAATATTGATAAGAAAGAAAGAAAATAGTGTGCATATAATTAAAAAATTATTTATGACACATAGCTACACATTAAATTGTGGCGGCGCTGTCGTCGCGCCACAAGCGAAACACATCGAATCCTAAATCGCACTAACAAACACCTACCCTATATAGTATATTATCTATGCTAACAAAGTTCCGAAGTTATAGCAGTATCTTATATAGAATAGCTCCGAACTACAACTCGGAGCGTTGGCCGCTCCCCGGGCAGAACACCTTGCCCGGCGGGAGATATCCCCTTTTCCTTCCACCGGCTACAAAATTATATAAAACCTAAATAAGCTGTGCCAGTTTATTGAGAAGGTATTCCCGATATCTCATCTTGAACGAATAACGATTGCTGGCTGTCCTGATTTAGAGAGGGAGCGCGTTCCAGAGTAGATTAGATTATATCGGGAAAGAAGGACTCTGGAGTAGAATATTGATTGTTGAGCGAAAGTTACTATCATGACTAGAGCAAAAATTGAAATTGAGGAGTTAAGTAGGAAGATGAAGTATGAAACATCAGGATAAAATAAAGGGTGGAGAGTGCACGCAAACTTTGGCGCTGTCCAATGTAAATCCATTTGATTTAATAACGATAAGGTCATACTTTCAAATTTAATATTAAAAATGAATCGAATGCACTTATTAAATTTATTGATTTTCGTAATACAATCTGCAGTAAATCTTAAGTGATCGTAATTAAAATCAAGATTTAAATAAGAAATTTGGTTTCTGATGTAATAAAACTAATATCAGTTTTTCACCTTAGAGATTTATTCACTTAAAGTTTTTTATCTACGCTAATAACAATTTCTGAAGTGATACTGCTATACAACTTTACTAACTATTGTTGATATTATTGTTATAATTAAATGTATAAAATAAAATTTTATAATCAACATTATTAAAATAAGGTGATTTCGCGAAACGCTTAGAAATTTCATCATCATAACGTCTGCCTATCACGAGTTCAAAGCTAAACTTAGGCAACCCAGGCAAAATGCGCAGATTTTAGCAGGCAAAATAGAATACGAAAATCAGTATCGTTATTCTTTAACGTTTTAATTTATTTTTATAGAAGAGGGGGCAAACGAGCATGCGGCTCACCTGATGGTAAGTGACTACCGCCGCCCATGAACAATCGCAACACCAGGGTTTTTATTGCAGATGCGTTGCTGGCCTTTTAGAAAGGTGTAAGCTCTTTTCTTGAAGGTCCCCAAGTCGTATCGGTGCGGTAAAACCGCCGGTGGTAAACATTTCCACAGAGAAGTTATACGAGGAAGAAAACTCTTAGTAAAATGCACAGTCGTGGACCGCCAAGCTTCCATCCAGATGGTGAGGATGGCATCGTAACTTTTGACGCGATGTGCGTTCGTGAAATTTGGCGGTTGGAATTAATCCGAACAATTCCTCAGAGCACTCCCCGTGATAAATTCGATAGAAAATGCAATGGGTATGCAACATCCCTACGCAGTGCCAGTGTATCGAGCCGATCAGAAAGAACTCGGTCGTCGACGATTCGAACCGCTCTGAGCTGGATGCGGTCAAGTGGAAGGAGCTGGCACTGGGGTGCCCCCAGCCCAGAGATGAGAACATTATTCCATGTGAGGCCGAACTTGCGCTTTTTAAAGTTGCAAGCGATGTGCCGGCATGAAATACTGTCTCGCTCTGCTGAGCACGCCAAGCTTTTTAGAGGCCAATTTTGCCTTCCCTTCCATGTGACCACGAAATTGCACACTATTCGATATGTCTACGCCGAGGATGCTGATGTTAGCTGAGGCAGCTAGGGGAGTGCCTTGAAACTGAGAAGATACGGCAAGGGGGTTATTTTTAGCGTAAAATCTAGATAGGCACAGACAGATCGACCTGCTATTAATATCGTCATTCATTACCGTTACAGCCTATGAAGCCGTAATCGTTAGCCTCCTCTACATTACTCGCGAAGTAACTTTGATGTCGCGCTCGCGCCACGCGGCGTGGCACGCGGTTAGATGAGGCTTGATCATGTGAAACACAACCCTCGCCGATAAACTTCGTGGAGGGAGGGGGTGGGGGATAGTTGCCATGATAATTGTTACGCTTGGTAGACGGATTGGTAATCGGAAGTTTTAACTTTTGTGTTATTATGAAGGCGCTCCTGTCTTCTTGTTTCTTTACGTTTACGACTCGGGGTACTGGATATTCTTACACATCCACTATACGGTAATCGCTACTTGTAATTTAGATCATAATATCTATAACGTATAATTTAATTTTCTTTCATTGTCGATTCTGTTATAGAAAATACTGAACATACGACTACGTAGCCATATTTATACGTTACGGAGTGGCTGACCATCCATGTACTGCTTATAGTAGAGGACCATGATCTCTATTCTATAAACAGTAAGACGTCTGAACCAACAATACATTTAAACAAGTGTTTTTACTTTTTAGAACAAATTGATAATTCAATTAGATTTTTTTGCATTTAAATCGAAGAAACGTTAAACCCAATTTTAAATTTCAAAATTTTGTATCTAGCTTTTTCGTTTTACAACTTTAAGCCGTCTTAACAAACATCTTTCAACAAGTTTGAAACTTATCGATTATTCATCTAGGTTTTAAGCAAGTAATTTGATTAAGTATTACCAAGGTAAAGATTTCAATATTTCGTTTAAAAGTTTTAATCAATATATTTAAAAAAATAACGTACATCGTAACGTCACAGTCTAAGTGGTAACGTTGAACAGGTAACGTTCACAACTATGCTATCGATAGAAGAACATAAAGCCTTATCGTATTCGTGACTTGGTTTCTTTGCTTGCTGCGAATTCGATCTTAGGTTCAAATCTTAATTGAACCGAATATTCGCGTTCTACTGAAATAATAGCCGCAATACGCTTACTCATTATCACGAAAAAGTAAATAGCTAAAATAACATTTGTTTTGTTATTTACACATGAGCAACACCAGCTGTTGTATTTTTAGTGTTCCGAACCATGCAAAATATATTTAAACTTTCTGCGATTAAACCGCAAATACGGTCATATTATGGTAATTATTGTAATTTAATTGAACAGCTTAAGATTGCTTAGTTAGAAACGTGTACTTGAAATAATTTAAATTTGTATGCGTATGGAGTTCACTGCGTCAAATAATACCGCATTGCTTATAAAAATTTCGATATACAATTCAAGATTTTGTGATGTAAAAACAAAGAACATAATAAAATAAATTATTTAATAATAATTAAAAAAGAAACAAAACAATAATGTTGATAAGTTTTTACAGTACTATTATATAAGAAATAAACTTTATCAGGCAAAAATACATGAAATCAAAACACGTTTTATTATAGAAACATAAATCCAATCCAAAATTTACGAGATTACGAAACTTTTACAAAAAATGTGTAGAAAGCTTCACATTCTGAGCTCGATCTAAGTTTCTTTACTAGAATAAATGGTGAGTGATGAGTGTATTAAAGTTACACAATAATTAACAACACAAAACAAATAATAAATAGGTTGGTAGCGATCTCTTCATTCCCAAGGGTTATTCTCATCCATAATAAACTCCTTAATATTATAATAACTCTTTTTAATAGTTCTTTACTTATATATATAAAACTATGTCATGAAACAATTCTTTTATTTGTAATATTTTAGCTATACGTTCTTGGAAACAAGTAATTTATTATTTCCGAAACCATATTCGTGTAAAATATGTATCAGGTACAAGGTATGTACATATTTAAAATGAGTATATATTCAAAAATATCACCATACTAAAGATAGGAAGTAGTAGCCGAATTAAACAGCATTTATCATTAAAATTTTACGTCTATTACACGAAAACTGTTGAAAGCTGTAATTAAGTAACAATTAATCAATCATACTGATATGTATCAAGCAGGTTATGATTTGGGCCCTTTTTTATTTTCGTCTTAATACAACAAAAATCGCTGTACTACACACTGCTTTTATCAGTTGCTTGAATTTTCAAATAAATAACTTAAATAGTTGTTTCTACTAACTCCATGCACCATATTTTACGTGATAGTTTACATTTATCTACATTTTAAAGCAAATAAAATCGTATTCGGATGAATGTTATAGAAGAAACACACAGAAAATAAACAAACAGAAAAACTACTATTAATTTATTTTATCAGTTACTTCTGTGGGTGCCCATAAAACTACTCACAAAAGTGCATCGTAAGAGCATGTATGATGTACAATACAGTCAACATTTTTAATATACTTGTGGACAAAAGAGGAACGCAATAATAGGTACAATTTCTTATGTTATCGTGCGTACTGGCCATATTAAAAAAAAAAGAAAGATTTGTAATATTTTTTCGAATTTCCTTTATTTTTATTCTTTTATACTGCGAACATCGATATATACAGAATGGGGTCCCACATATAGGCAATAAATGAAACCACAAGTAATATTAGTCCATAGAAGTGTAGAAAAATTAAATATTAAATTAAAACCCCTAAAATAAAAAAGTGAAATTTTCAAACAAAATAAATATTAAAATAAATTCAGTAAAAGTAAACACTCTGTTTAGACAACGTACCTTGACCCCTTGGAAGAGTGGCAACGTTCCACGCGGGTGGCATGGCGGTCGGCGCTAGGCAGAGTTACCACATGAGTAAAGAAAGGCGTTACTGTCGGCACGGCCTATGGTTCGTTGGACAATGTGCGACGAAATAAAAACTTACTCACTAAACTGTTTATGTATTTTACCGCCACTTTTTATTTCGAAAAAATGGAACTGAACGAAATAAATATTATTGCATATTAGTAACAAAATTTAATGAAACCTTAAATTTTAAAATTTTCAAAATGTCCGCCATGTTCTTGAATGCACAAGTTACATCGCCGCATAATGTTGTCCTGAAGCCTGCTCAACAAATTTCGTTCAGGATCCAGAGCCAGGGCTTTTAATTTGTTAAAGGCGGCAACACTACGATTGCGCAGTTCATCTTCGGTTTCCGAGATCTTTGAGTACACTTTATTTTTAATAAAGCCCCATAAAAAGAAGTCTAGAGGAGTGAGGTCGAGCGATCGAGCTGGCCACCTGCGAGAGCCATAGCGCCCTATCCATTGTTCGCCGAACATGGTGTTAAGCCGGTCTTTCGCGAGGAGTACGGTGTGTGGAGAAGCTCCATCTAACTGGAACCATACTCTCTGGTAAGCTGCTACAGACAATCCTTCTAAATATTCTGTTATTGGACTGTTAAGAATATTGAGAAACTTCTGTGCATTCAGGTTACCGTCAATAAAAATAGGGCCGATTATTTGATCTCCGTGAATACCTGCCCAAACATTAATGGAAAATCGGTATTGATGAGCTGATTCCCTAAATAAATGGGGAGTCGTATGGCTGCAGTAACGCATGGATTGTCGGTTCCATATGCCGTTTCGAGTAAACGTGCTTGCATCTGTCCAAAACAAATTTGTTAGGAAACGTTGGTCTTGAGACATTTTTCCCAGTACCCAGTGGCAGTAAGACTCTCTAATCGGCAGTGGCAGCAGCGCCTGCACCTTAACATATTTATAAGGACGTAGTTGTTTCCTTTTCAGCACTCGGTGTATTGTTTTACGCCTCACTCTAAACACACGCCCAGCTTATCTAAGGCTGCAGGTTGGATTCCGATCAAAATGGTCTAAGACTCGTTGTTCGAACGAGGGTGGAAAGTGACGCGGAGCAACTCCTTTATGAGTATTGGGCAATATGCGCTGATTTTCCCTGATTCTTTGGACAGCACCTAGGATTGTCCGGACGCTAAGTAGGGCAGACGCGAGTTGCGCCGTATCTCACACGATAAGTACGCAGAGTTAACGCTGAATTTTGGCTGCATTCGCCATACAATAAAACCATGTCTGTATACTCGGCCGCACTGTAAAAATGCAGTTGTCTTGGCATTTTCCGCCGCCAAAACGTATACACAAAAGTCAAGTAGTGGCAATATCGCAGTGAAATAATAATAAAAATAAACGTACTTAAAAACACCATTTACACACACAAAGTCAATTAACTAATAAGTGTCTATTTCTCCGTAAAATAATTGTTTGACTAATTGTATTTATCTTACGATAATACGATAATTATCTTACGATAAATAATTACGATGCGCGTAAGCAGCGAAACGCACCTGTATTCTGGAAGAATTGCGCCTGAACTGGAAGCGAAGCCAAACTCCCAAATTCCAAAATGGCACACACCACAAGGTGCAATTATCGTTTATCGATACTTTTCTTTTTACACTTACCTACTACATTTGAGTACAAGTAATTTTGATTTTTGATTTGATAACAAAGTTATTGATTGTTAAAAAAAGTTTTATTTTTGTACAATTGAACTTACGAAACTACCGATTTGTGACTTCCTGGGAAACGGGTACGTATGTATGACTTTTTTAATTGATTGTTTTTATGGGTTTTTTATCATGTTAAAATAATTTATTATCTCTAAATCTACAAGAACATACTTAAACATAAAAAGCTTTAAAGTTTAGCTTTAAATACTTTGGTCGTAGTGTTTTTAGAATTATAATAACAACACGATAATTCTAAAAAAACCATACCCTAAGTGTTTAAAGCTAAACATTTTTTTTTGTATATCGATTATTACTCCCTTGGAAAGAAGCTAATCGTCAATAACAGGTGTCCTACTCTACCATAAAGGTGCGCACGCACTTGCGCCGTCGCCTTTCAAGAACGCCGCGTGCCTCGTGCCGCTTTTTTGCACTGCGTGGGAACGTCGCCTTTTAATGTTTAAGGATTCAAGTTCATTGAATCATTGACTTATTGACACAATTTTATAGAGAATTCAAATTTGCTTAAAATTAAAACTCTGCTTTTTGACCTAATTACTGGACCGATTACGTTCATTTTTTGTATATCGTCAGCAAAGGCACCCACAAGTATGTGGTTTCATTTATTGTACGAGGGTGGATTGAAAAGAACTCGGCCTAACCAAGAAAATAAACACATACTAAATCAGTTATATTTTTATTTTTCTACATAATCACCATCAAGTTCAATACACTTTTGCGACCTCCCCTTCCAAGCATTTAGACCGTTGAAAAAAAATGATTCTTCCTTAGAGTCAAAATATGCGTCTACAGCTGCTTTGACCTCGTCGTTTGTCGAAAATCTTTGACCTCCCAAGTGCTTTTTTAGGTTAGGGAACAGAAAGAAGTCTGATGGTGCCAGATCAGGTGAATACGGCGGATGCGGTAACAGTTCAAAGCCACAGTTGTGAATTTCAGCCATTGACTGTACTGACGTGTGAACACGGGCGTTATCTTGATGAAACAGGACTTATCTTCTGAGCATTCCTCGACGTTTTTCTTTTATTTCCTCTCGTAAACGACGTAGTAAGGTGCAGTAGTAATCAGAGTTTATAGTCTGACCCCTTTCAAGATAATCAATCATAATCACACCTTTCGAGTCCCAGAATACTGAAGCCATCACCTTATTTGCCGACAAAATCGACTTAGCCTTTTTAGGGGGTGGTGAACCAGGTCTTCTCCACTGTTTTGATTGTTGTTTTGTTTCCGGTGTACATTAATGAACCCATGTTTCGTCTATAGTAACAAAACGATTCAAAAAATCATCTGCATCGGCTTCAAATAACTCCAAACAGTCGCGTGAAATAGTCAATCGCGTCCTTTTTTGTTCAACTGAAAGCAGTCGCGGAACCCACCTCGCAGACACCTTGTGGAAACCCAACTCGTTGACAATGATGTTTTGAGTTCGTTCATAAGAGATGCCTATAATCTCGGCTATCTCTCTAATTTTTAATCTGCGGTCTCCCATTATTAAATCAAGTACTTTTTTAATATTTTCGTCAGTAGTTGACGTCGAAGTATGGAGTGTAGAGTAGAAGGAGGACCATCTCCTTATATGAAAAGTGTCCCTAAAAACGCGTCCAATAAGGGTGGCGCTGCAGTAGCATAGGATAAATTTAAAAAAAAGGCGCCGAAATTAATTAGAATAAGATGGAGAAATAAACAAGAACCGACCAATCCGCTTGGTTTTATACTATGTAAATAGTTGAGGTTTTGTATACTGGCATTTTACTAACTACTCTAGTCATAATTTTTTTTAAATATTTGAAATCAGCTGACTTCACTCCGTCTACAACAGCTATATTCATATCGTAGTTTTTCAGACGCCACCGCTATTGTGGTAGGGTTTGGAACCTCTATTTTCAGTAAATAGTGGGACACTTTTTCAACTTTCGCACCTTATAAGATGGTTCTCCTTCTACTCTACACTCCATACGTCGAAGGCCTTCCAGAGCGGGGTTCATCTTTCACACTCTCTCTACCACGCTTAAATTCTGCTATCCATTTTTTGACGGATGAATATGACAGAGCACAATCGCCTAATGTACTGACCATGTCATCATGGATGGCTTTTGATGATAGCCCCTTCTTATGGAGGTACTTAATGACGGCACGCTGCTCGATTTGCTCCATTCGCGGAAATTATGTCCGATTACTTTGTTAATAAATTTATAAAATCACAACTAATTATCGCACACGTTTCGAACTTCACACAATGAACTAGTCTGAACTGAACTAAATAATGTGGGTAGATTTGATTTTTAGAATTGAATGGGTCTGTGTTAGGCCGAGTACTTTTCAATCCACCCTCTATATACATGTGGGACCCCATTTTGTATGTACTACGTACATATAACTCGATGACTGCGAAAAATTTTGCACAATTTAGGCTTAGACGTGTTTTGCTTGTGGCGCGTCGACAGCGCCGCCATATCACCCCCATTCTCAGACCGGAGGTCGATAGTGCAGTCTAGATGTCGACAAATTTGCAAGTGCCAGGGAATTGCCTTGTAAGTCTGCGGTGAGTCGAGAAGAAGGCAAGTAATCTGCGTGAGTGCCGTGAAGCAGAGGCGAGCAGTAAGGCTCAGAGCCGTGCCGAACACTGTATCGCAGAGAGGAGCTTGAAGGAACAGGAACCATTATTATTCCAGTGCTGCGATGAACCTTTGTAAAAGCTAGATGCCTTGTAGAATGTGAAGACCGCAGACAATATCTGCTCGGGAGCGAATGAATGGGGTTCCTGAGGACGATGACGAAGGTTTCAAGTTGTAGTTGCCGAAGGTTGTTGATTGCGTGTTCATATCACGTCGGGGTCACCACTGTGGCCGTAGGAAGGAAAAGGGGAGATCTCCCGCCGGGCAAGGTGTTCTGCCAGGGGAGCGGCCAACGCTCCGATTGGTAGTTCGGAGTTATTCTATATATGCTGCTTTAACTTCGGAACTTTGTTAGTGCGGTTTAGGCTTCGATGTGTTTCGCTTGTGGCGCGACGACAACGCCGCCACAAACTTAATTGTCAAAAATATTCATGATATTTTGTTCTATACATACTTTTTTTGTGTAAGAAACGCCTCATAATTCCACCCTCGTTTTAAAATTGAAAATAAAGAATAAATGTATTTTAGCAGACGTAAATGTTAATAAAAATTAAAATTAAGGCTTACATTCATCCCACTGGTTGTTACAGGCCGCCTTTTATTTTTGGGAGGGTTTTAGGGCAAGAAAAGTTTGCCGTGTTGCTCCAATATGTGTTGGCGGACATCACATACACTGGACATATTGGGTACATTGTAAATCAAAAGTGGTGCCAGCAGGATCAAACTCGGCATGCTAGCGTATTTTGCAATTTGAAAACGAACAGTCAACCTCTGAGCGTAGGTTAATGAAATATTTATAAAATCGCAGTAAGTTATTTAGAAGAAATAAATATGTACTTGTATTTAACGAACCACGCCAACTATTAGAAAAAAGTTATCGGTTACCCCTAGCAATCGCGGTTTCCTAGTACACTGTCATCAGTCTGAGTTAGCGCATCTAATAAGATTGGTTACAAGGCGGTGCAATGCATCCCGACCGTATCGATATTACTCCAATAGGGGGAGTAATTTCCTGCGACTTAACGTTGAGTTTCCTCTCACACACGTGATTTTATGTATATTTTCTGGACTTAATTGTAAGTAACTCCAGTGAGGGATGTAAGATCTTTATATGTATATCATTTAACACAATGTGTATTAGCAACTGTTTTATTTGTAATTTTTTTTAAACAAGGTATAATATTCTCTGCATTTGCCAATTTAAAAGTGGAATAATCAATTGGTTCAATTGGATGGTTACATGTTGGATGGTTTATTATATACATACCATCAGTCTAATCTCTCCATTTGGAGAGAGGAATGGAAAATGGATTCCCGAATCTTATCAATACAAGTAAATCGTATTTGAGTTGTAAGCTTACAGCCAGATTTCGATCTAAGCTCCTTGACCATCCCTAAGCCCCTTAAGGAGATTTTTATAATTCCCTCAATAATTACTTACTACTTCATAAATAAATTAAAGTATAATTATAACAAATTAATTTATTCTTCACATAACCTTCAAATTCATTTATAAATCATACCGCAGAGGCTTATAATTGCACCACTTACTTAATTCAGTTACCTCTGATGCCGGTTCGGCTCTAAACAAGGTACCCTGGAGATGAGAGGCTGCCAAAGTGTCTACGTAAGTAGCATCCCACACTAGGGCTTTACTTCTGTCCCAAGGTACCAAAGTCAAATCGTCGGGTATGTAATTACTGACAAAGACTGGAAGCTTGTAGTTAGAATCCACTGCAATAGCATTCGTTGTATTCAATATTTTAAACTGCGCTCTTCTAGCCTTTGAAAATTTCACCTTCCACTTCTCGATACTTATAAAGGTGAAAAGGCTTTAAATCAATATTATCTATATGGAATTGATAGTTCTCGTCATCGATTTCGCCGACGGTGACCTTAGTATTTATGAAATTTTCCTATCATGCGCTCTGATGTGACTCGCTTGATGAAATCCAAAGTACGCTGTGGCTTACGTGACAATGAAGTTGGCCAATCGAGTAGTGAGAGTATAATACTCGCAATGTCAATAGTGCAAGCGTTCGCGTTTTAAACACGTTATCGTAGCCCGGTTACTGGCCGCTGTGTTTTCCGGTATCTTTTTTAAGTAAAACACAGCTGCAGTTAAACGCAGGAGTCATCCAAGGATATGACCGCGCCACATGGGCTGACATTGTTTAAGGAGAACCTCAAAATCTCTGTTGTTGTAATTTGGCTTTGGGCTAGATGTGAGACACCTAAGGTTGCCATTTGCTTGTAATTCCCACTAAAGAGATAAGGATAGTAACCATCTTATAGATGCTGATCTTCGTCTCTAGATTGAGATCTTTGTACTTTCAGACACGATCAGTGAGTCCAAAAATGACAGTGGCGTTAGCAATGCGGAACAGTCTCTCCGTATCCAAGGTGTAGCACGCCCAATATTGCTTCCATAATATTTAAGGTGTAAGAGCTTATCTAGTGGTTTTCAAATAAACTCTGCGCTGTTGGAGTAGCTTTACTTTTTCGTGTACTTGCTTGAGGATGTCTTACAGTCTTAAAAGCGTTTATGACCAGGCCAAATTTTTGACGGGAACGGCATTAACGTAGATTTGGGCATGATGGGACATGTGGCCATGAAGCATCCTCGCTTTACTTCACTTGTAATAAGGATTTCTACATAAAGTTTTCATGCTGAACTTGTGCTTTTGTGCCAACAAGATCTGGCGGAAGAAGTTGACGAACTCTTTGTTTATCCAGATTTTTTAAGAATAAGTCAAAGTGTTGCGTGTGCAACTTTATCAAATGCTTTTCCCAGAACGACAAAACAGAGAGTTCAGGATTTTTCTCATCGAGTGGCTTTATGACAGAGATCGTTTCTGCGCCTGGACGGAACAACATTGACTCTTTAGGAGATGTTGCTAGCTCGTTAATGCAAATGTTTGTGATTATAGTGAGGATCTTATCGGTGCTAGAGGGAGCAATATGTCTTGATAAGAATTTCAAACGGAGACATGTTCCTTTTAAATAACCACCTCATCATCCGATAATCTATAGATTTTCGTAGACATAGTTCCATCCTCTACATTTAGTATACTGACGTGGTTTCCTAGAGTGTGGCCACTGTGACTTATACTTATTAGAACCACTATAGAAGAGATTGCTGAGGTAAATAAGCACGAAAGACTTTGACTGAAAGACTACACCCGAAGTCTATAGATTATAATAAATTTATGTCCTAAATTTATTATAATTATAATAAATTTATGACATAAATTTATTATATATTATAATAAATTTATCTATAATATTATTATAATATATTTATTATATTATAATAATATTATCTATAGATTATAATAAATTTATGTCATAAATTTATTATAATCTATAGACTAATCTTAATTTACTAAACGGAATAATTAAATAATAATCTTAGTTTACTCTACAGAAGTTCTAACCTCAATAAAGTGAGCCAACGTAACAATATGCAAGGCAGTTATGTTGACGCAGAAAGACAATTGATCTTTTCGTCCGTCCTTAATCGGTCTCTACGCGCATCGACACCATTCAGCTGCTGTGAAAGCATCCACCAACATTTCCGCACTACTAACGTGTTTGACAGGCATTGTTGAAATTGTGTTTGATCATTGTATAAGACCTCGTTGGTGTTCAGCACGATGTTCTTTTGTCTCTCATTATAATGTCCTAAGGACGCGACGCATTACGAGCTTATAGGATACAACATCACAACAAGAATTGTATAGAATATTAGCTATGTTATCTAGGTAATCCTTTTTAAGCTTCTAATTATACTTAATGAATTAAAATAAATTATTCACGGTGTATAAAGCTCATTATTTTATTATTTAACGGCTCCGTGGCGCAGTGCCTTAGCAATGAATTACTGCGCTAAGGGCCGCGGGTTCAAATTCCGCACTGAACAAATATTTGTATGGCCTACAAATAATTGTTCAGGGTCTGGATGTTTGTCCTTGCGAAATTTATGTATGTAAACTGCCCCCACGATACAGGAGAAAATCATAGTTTAGAGGTAACGTTTTTTATTAGAAAAAAAATATTTACGTATGATCTTTCGTTTTTGCGATTTAAGGGGTTGTTGATAAGGCGTTTAGTAATTCAGTTAAATGCTGCTAAATATTGAACTATTGCCAGCTTAATTCTTATGAATTATTACAAATTTTAATTATTTTAAAGTTTATTCTAAATAAGTATATTTCGTTGAAGGGAGGAATTATTAAAAAAATACTTTCTAAGAAATTTATTATAATTTGATGTTAAATAAACTTTGTGCTTGCTGGTTAAAATTATTATGAATTGATTGATAGGTTTGATTGATACTATAAAACCTCCGTCCGACTAATGTAACGGCGTACTGTTATTAAGTTAGTCTCAAGATAGATAATTACATTACAAAATGTAAGCACTGTAGATATACTCACATATAACTTACCCACCTCTATTGTATTGAAACATGCAATAGCGTTTGCTATATTTTGCCTGTGGTGGAGATCGAACATTTTCAGGTTTTTTTACCACTCTGCCACGTGTGTTTTATAATTCTGCGGTCTTTGTAAGCATAATTGATCAAAGGTGCTTTGCTCTAAAAAAATATTGTGTCAAAAATTGTTCTTATCTTTTCTTTTATTTGTGTCGTTTGCAACAAGCGATCCGACTATCCTTTGATAAAGGTTGTCAAAACGTAAAATAAATGAAGCCTCCATTGTCTACAACTATAGTGAGAATAAGTACTAATTTACAACGATGTTTTTGTTTTATCCTCAACCTTATTTCTACATGAAACATAAAAATTATTATATATAATACATTGTCAGAATACACTCCTCAGTATTTAATGATAATGTAGCAAAAAATGTTGTTACATTATAATTAAATTCTGAGGAGTTGCATTATTTTAATTGTTTGGAACGCGTAATAATATGCTTTAAAATAGTAAGGTGTTAGAGTCCTCAATGAATTCTACGTGCTAAGAACGTCGAGAGAAAACTCTGGATGTCTGAAAAGTTTAAAACATATTTCGAGGATATTTGAAAACTGCTAACTCGCATTCAGAAAGCTCGCGGGATCTTTCCTGCCCCAAACACTCAGTAAATGGTAAATATAGAGAGGATCGGAGACATTTTTTACTGTAAACAAAACATTCCATCTTAGTCCTCAGGGGTGGCTACCCATCTGCATTTTAATTCTTAATCGAGGGTCTCGGCATCTACTTACCACGAGGCCGACTGTGTGCTCGTTTGTCACCCATATTCTATATAAATATTATTAAGGTAGCATACACATATAATGAACATTATGCAGTGAATTAATAACGGAATACTTTCATAGTCTTTTTTATCTTGACTTACCATATCGTACGTACCTACTCTACTTTATTTGGTAAGAATAACTAAATAAAATTATAATAGGTCGGGCAAAAAGATTTTTCGTATTTTGTTTGTATAAAATTGAAGAATAATCTCTTTGGTAGTACTATTTGTATCTGGCTGGTTTTAATATCAACACATATTATAGGACATTAACAGAAAGAAAAATAAAAAGTAAAAAACACTTTCCCGCCATTTTTTTTTATTGTTTTTCTGTCCGCCAAAATGAGTCGATCTAACGAAAAAATTCGATAAATTCTGAACTTTTATTCCAAAAAAGAGAAAAATACGATTCAAGCCACGAAAAAAATTTTGACGTTTATGGACCTAATGCAGTGTCAGTAAGAGTAGCATTAAGTTGGTTCAAGCGTTTTTAGCCGTGGAATTGTGATGCTAAAGATGCAGCTCGTTCTGGTCGCAATCATACGGATAAAGTCGATGCTATTTGTGAAAAATTGGAGCAAGATCGGCATATAGTAGGTACGACATAGCCAACAAATTAAAAATTAACCTCAAAATAGTTTTGACCGATTGAAAAAAGTCTAAAAAGCTCGATATTTGGGTACCACATGAGCTCACTGAAAGAAATCTAAAGAATCGTGTACTCGTTGGCGATTCTCTATTGAAACGTGACGAAACCAACCCATTTTTGAAAATATTGGTCATTAGTGATGATAAGTAGATCACGTACGACAAGAATGTGTGAAAAAGATCACGTACGACAAGAATTTGTGAAAAAGATCACGGTCAAGGGGTAGTCAAGCTCCACAGATTGTAGCAAAACCCGAATTAACACGAAATAAGGCGTTGCTATGTGTATATGTATACGTGCTGTTTTCAAGATTCATTACGAATCGTCTCGCACGCAGACTTGACGACTTCCAGCCTCCTGAACAAGCCGGTTTCCGAAAAGGCTTTAGTACCATAGATCACATACATACCCTGCGGCAGATTGTTCAGAAGACAGAGGAGAACAATCTGCCACTTTGCCTTGCGTATGTGGACTATGAGAAAGCCTTTGATTCCGTCAAAATTTAGGCGGTGCTGCAGTCCCTTCAGCGGTGCCAAGTTGACTGCCGGTATATTGAAGTGCTGAAGTTTGTACAGTAGAGCTACGATGGCTATACGAGTACAGAATCAGAGTACGAAACCTATCCAACTGCAGAGAGGTGTAAGACAGGGTGACGTTATATCCCCGAAACTCTCTAACTAGAAACTCTAGCTAGAAAATGTCTTCCAATGCAGCGGTGATGCATTGGAAGACATTTTCTAGCTACTGGACTGGGAAGGATGCGGTATTAACATCAATGGCGAGTACATCACTCACCTTCGATTTGCCGACGATATAGTCCTTATGGCAGAATCGCTGGAGGACCTAAGCACTATGCTCAATGACCTCAATAGTGTCTCCCAACGGATAGGTCTTAAGATGAACATGACACAACAAAAATTATGTTTAACGTCCATCTCACACCTATGTCGGTAGTTGTTGGGAGCACTAAGCTCGAAGTTGTTGACGAGTATGTTTACCTGGGACAAATAGTCCGACTAGGTAAGTCCAACTTCGACCGAGAGGTCAATCAACGGATTCAACTCGGCTGGGCAGCGTTCGGGAAACTACGACACATCTTCTCGTAAGACATACCTCAAAACCTGAAAACGAAATTGTACAACCAGTGCGTGTTGCCATTGATGACTTACGGATCTGAGACGTGGTCCTTCACTGCTGGCCGTATGAGGAAGCTCAAGGCCGCTCATCGAGCTATGGAGAGGGCTATGCTCGGGGTTTCTCTGCGTGATAAACTTAGAAATGAGTATACCTGCAGTAGAACCAGAGTAACCGACATATCCTAACGGATTAGTAAGCTGAAGTGGCAGTGGGCCGGCCATATAGCTTGAAGAACCGACAACCGATGAGGAAGAAAGGTTCTCGAGTGGGAGCCTCGTACCGGTAGGCAAAGTGTAGGGCGACCCCCCACTAGATGGAGTGACGACCTGGTAAGACATGCAGGAAGTCGATGGATGCAGGTGGCTCAGTACCGTGCTTTGTGGCATTCCTTGGCGGAGGCCTATGTTCAGCAGTGGAGTTATGAAAGGCTGTAATGATGATGATGATGATGATGATGATGTGTATGGTGAGATTGGAAGGGCATCGTTAATTATGAGCTTTTACTGCTGGGTAGAACCATCGATTTGGGTCTCTAATGCCAATAACTAATGATACTCAAGCAAGAAATTGAGGAAAAAAGTATCTAGCCCTGACCTCGCAACCTCAGATTTTCACCTGTTTCGGTCTTGTCAGAATTATTTGGGTAGTGTTAAGTTAACACCAAGAGAGGACTGTCAAAACTACTTGTTGGATTTTTTTGATCAAAAATCCCAAGATTTCTACAGCAACAAGTTATCGAACAAAAGAAAGATTATTCATTTTCCTTACCAAAAGTAGTTTTTTTTTTATTATAGTTTCATGTCCGTATTTGGTTAGACAACTATGCGAAAATATCTATATCTACCTACGAATATCTACGTGAAATAGACTATGAAGAGCCTGTCTGAGACTAACGCCTGTAAATTAGGTTATTCCGAGGGCTCCGTTCTGCTAATTTTGGCATGGATATTAATGATGTTGGTAAAGTGAATTTCAAGCGACCTGTGCCGTGGGAAAAGCTATTCTTATAAATAATCCTCTAATTAAAAACTAAGCCGATCAAGAAATGTTGATATTATCTAGTATATTTGACAAAAATATATTATAGTTTCAACTTGCGAATTTATACAGTAACTGATTTTGTTGTTATAAAATGTTAGTTAGTTAACGTGCTTTATTACTCTTTACAGCGCAGAGTGAGTTCAAATATATAAGAGGATTACGTGCGCTATTTTCCATTTTAAATAGTGCCGTATTCCAGTTTCCCCGTCAGTAGTTGTAGTCCATTTGCAGTTTTTTTTATAAAACATTTCGTAATTTGAGTTATTTTAATTACAAACAAAAGCCCATTTTAGACATAGCTTCGTCCATTGTACGAGTAAAAAATATACTAGTACAATCCATGCACTCGGTGTAAAGTGGTAAAAGGAGAATGGGATTTTTGGGCCTGAAGTTAACTAATTGGTTTATACTTAAAAAAAATTGGCCATATTTTTTTTAAGTAAAATATAAAAAAGTAACTCTTTTTACAATCTAGATTTCGAAAAAACTATAAAATTAGAAATAAGTTACAAAATCGATTGTAGTGTATTATTTATGGCAATAAATCGATAACTATAAAGAATACACTAGTGAAATTCTCTTTTCTGAACATAATCTTCCAATAGAGGACTTCTCATTTTGAAGCCTGACTTGACAATTCTAACTTCGAACTATTTACTTAAAAGAAAAAGATAGATTTTCGATTCGATTTGAAACGCGCGCAATATAATCGATTCTCGATTAAATAGAGCATTTTAATGTCTATTTTCGATTTTTTCTATGTTAACTAGGGAGATAAAAAAATTGCGTAAATATCTACAAAATAATAATAAAAAATAAAAAGATATCAAAATTCCAACAACTAACAGTTACAATAACAATTCAAGTAATCGATCTCAGAATGATATCTCTAATATTCACTTCACTTAGTTGTTGCTGTTTTAACTTTCGTTAATCGTTTCACCATTTCATTTCATTATTAACCACAGCTTTTTGGTGATTTATACTGATCCTGCTTTTATATCTTTAAATAATTATAGTGAAAAATAGCCTGTTACAGTGTAATAACAGTGAAAAATCACCTGTTATAGTGTAGGTAATAGATAATCTCACTTTTACTTGTTCTACAATAACTCAGCTCCTAGATTGACAAATCTTTCCAGATTTCGAGCTATGAATTGTTTATATATACGCTTTCTAATGGTCCTACTTTCATCTTGTTAACACTTGGGCCCAAGAATGTATGGAGACGTCTCCTTCTCCTTTATACATTATAACTAGTATATAAATATTTTTTTAAAAACAAGTATTTAAAATAATTTACATCTAGAGTAATAGACAATACAACTTAAAAATAGCATTATTCTGCAATGAACAGTTTTAAATACAATATTTGAGAAAGGACTACTCGAAGTTGTTGGATTGCACTTTACTGGCCTCAACTTTATTATAACATTAAACATCGTCCTTCGGTATATTTATTCTGCCCACACTATATGATTAACTAGTATAAAACAAATAGTCTCTCATCCGTGTTTTTCTATGTATAGTAATTTTTTGTACTTTAAAATTATTTAATGACATTTTTGCGGTTTTCACCCCTATTCATTATTATCCTTTAGGAAGGTTTTCGTATTAAGCATGTATATTTTGTGTAAAAATATGCAAGAGAAAAAGATTAAAGTTTTGTAATGAAGTTTAAACAATACAACACTGATGAATAGCATTCGATTGGATGCAAGCAAAGATGGCAGGACCACTTACACTTACACTTACAGGGATTTCGTAAACATTCGCGGCACCACCGGCGCCGGCCACCTTTCCTCGCGAAAAAACTTTTCCCCTCCCTTCTACTTTTCAGGTAATGCACACCAGGAACACCTTCGTAACTGATCCCTTCGAGTATGATACGCGGGGGCCATGGAGCCAGGAAAAACGAGCGCACGGAAGTGCCAGTTCTCCCGACCCCAATGATTTGGTCTGTGGCTCCGCCACTAACCAAGTTTCGGCCGCGGAGGGTAGGGGGTGAGACGCTTCGCAATACCAACATTCCTCTCCCCTCGCGGCTTCACTACCAGCGTATCAACGGTGTGGCCCCAACAGAGTCGCGGGGGATAGGGCCAGTGGCGAATCGTCATACCAACATTTGTCTTCTCCCGCGACAACAGCTACAGCGGTAGGGGGAGAGGACATCCCTCTCACCATAGCCTGACATTAAACATACAACTGGGCATCCTGAACTGGACTCTCCAAGCCCACTTGGAGTCCAGTCTGTCCACAGCTACTAAGCTCCGCACTCATTTTAATTACGTTTTCAGTTAGGGAGGCTTGTCAGGGTTAAGCTTGAACCTTTTACACTGGTTTTTTAACATTGATAAACACATTATAAATGATGAACAGTACAGAAAGAAACACACGATGAGCAGGTTAGCGAATGGATGAATATTTTTGTGATTAGAAACAGTGTAACAACAACCAGTGTGAACATGAAAATTGAACGAGAAATAGTACTAGAAAATTAAAAAAAGTGAACAAATGTTGAAGGAGGTATCAGAAGAAAATTATAATAACATAAAATAAAAGAATTGTACCCCTGAGCCGTGGTAACTCAGGGGCTAAGTGCTCGCTGTAAATTTCAACGTACACAACCTGGGTTCGAAATTCACCGGCACCAATGAAATTGTTAATTGCAATTTTAAGTGCTGTTTTAACACGTGCTCGGCGATGAGGGAAAACATCGTGAGGAAACCTGCATGTCTGAGATATAAGAAAAAATCGAAGGCATGTGAAGTTCTCCAACACGCATTGGGGCAGCGCGGCGGCCTTTTACTTGCCCTAAAACCCTCTCAGAAATGAGAGGAGGCCTGTGCCCAGCCGTGGGACTTTAATTTATAGGCTGCAATTTTACCTTTAGGAGAATTGTAATCTACAACTAGAAGTATTGGTAATGTAAGCTAACCAGATTATTTACATTTGTTTAATTGCATTTGTTAAATGGTAAGAAACAAGCGATTGTTAAATGAAAAGAGAAATTTACTGAATAATGATGGCCATTGACTTTTTGTAAATATTATATTCAATCGCTTTCGTTCCGGAAATTTCAACCTCACAAATGAACCTCGTAGCTGACTTGAGAAAAAAATTGATAATGACGAAGCAAAGGCGAAAGTGGAGGGGATCTTTATTACAGAACGACAAACAGTGAGGAGCACCAACCGATACGTAGTAAGAGGTCTGCGTTTAAGCCGCATCATATTGCTAAACTGTCATAGAAAGGAGGAAATTTTTAGTCAAATATATTATACGACAATTTCTACAATCGCATGTACTAAGTACAGTTGTTAAACCCAAGTATAAACAAATTCAAAAACTAAAGATTGGACGGAATAAACATATGGTATCTTCGGAAGTCCCCTTTTTGTGTTATTCACTATATCCTCTTGTCATCTGGTGTGACAGTAATTCTTGAATGTTAGTTACTCAATAACATACTTCCTTAACATATTTCTTCCCTTTGCCCTAACATACTTCTTAATGGCCGCATTACTACAGCAAATTTTTTCTCTCGTGCATTTTCTGTCACCCCCAACTTTCCAGCATTGCAAATTGTCATGATTGCCTTTATTCACTATTGAGCAACACGGGCCACCGGTGGACTGGAGGGGACTAACCACAGCGTTTTATCCTGATACAGAACTGTCTGTCATTTTTGTGGGGAGAAATCTGCGCACAAAAACAATCTCCTTTCACTCCGAAACTCACACATAACAATTAAAACCAGATTGATACATTATAACAGTATCGTTCGGTGACAACTAGAACTCTGATATAGACTCGGATCAGTCACTCGACCGATCTGGTTAGTTTAATGAGCAGTGCAGCTGTAAATAGTTTTATTGTACGCGTGGACTTATACTTTGACAGACGGGAACGCCTGCCTCAACGTGCCGGGCTACGTTGAGGCAGGCTCTATGTTATTCACAATTTGAATTCCCACGATAGATTGGAAAGCCTAATTTACTCTATGTCCTGCATTCACCCTTCGCTCTATATCCTTGTCATGTCTATCATCCTTATTAAAGACACACACTAAATATACATTCTAATCCACTTTCTCAACCAACTCCATCTCTATTCATAATTCAAATATAATTTCTTTTCTGCTCTTTCAAATGCTATCTCTTTTTTTCTTTCCCTTTCTTTTATTCTCTTTTTTTTAAAACAACGTTAGGATTTTCTCTTGTGTCGTAGAGGCAGTTTACAAACGTAAATTGCACGAGAACGAAGATCCAGACCCGGAACAATTCTTTGTAGGCCATATAAATACTCGTTCCGTGCGGGATTCGAACCTGCGGCCCTCAGTGCAACAACTCATTGCTAAGCCACTTCGCCACGGGGCCGTAATTTTACTTTATAAAATAAAAATAAAAATAGTTTATTCAGTAAATGATCATACATTAATTATAACCGGGGACGGGGTCTTAAGTATAAAAACTTGTGTTGGGAGACTCCGCTCTTCCATAGCACTTACATTAACTACCTGCATGATCTTTATACATAATAATCTTTATATATAAAAAGTACGTGTCACGTTGTTTGTCCGCGATGGACTCCTAAACTACTGAACTGATTTCAATGAAATTTTTGGTCAATGTGCAGTTTGGTCCAACTTAAAAGATAGGATATCTTACATCTCAATTTATAGTCGCAATACAATATTATTTTATTGAAAATTATTTGTCTATTATTTGACAGTCACAATTATCTGTTAGCTCCAAACGATTCTGTCAGATGACGATATCTGTTGACTGGATTGAGTAAATATTTAATAGATGGCGCTATGTTAAAAATGCAAACGTTTAATATAAGCTACAATTTAGTAGTATAACCACCACGTGTTGCTGTAAGTATCCAACAAATAGAACCGATTTAAAAAAAAATTGCAGACTATGTGCAGTTTGGTCCAACTTTAGAGATAGGATAGTTTTTATCCCGATAAGTGACCTTCAATTTTTTTATTGCTAATTTCAGGAGCTTTTTGGGAAAGCAAATGGTCCTTCGGAAAGGGCAGAACAACGTCTGCCTGGTCAGCTAGTTTATATATAAAAAGTACGTGTCACGTTGTTTGTCCGCGATGGACTCCTAAACTACTGAACTGATTTCAATGAAATTTTTGGTCAATGTGTAGTTGGGTCCAACTTAAAAGATAGGATAGCTTACATCTCAATTTATAGTCGCAATACAATATTATTTTATTGAAAATTATTTGCCTATTATTTGACAGTCACAATTATCTGTTAGCTCCGTAGATAGAGGATTGACCAGTCTATGGTTAGCTCCAAACGATTCTGTCAGATGACGATATCTGTTGACTGGATTGAGTAAATATTTAATAGATGGCGCTATGTTAAAAATACAAACGTTTAATATAAGCTACTATTTAGTAGTATAACCACCACGCGTTGCTGTAAGTATTCAACAGATAGAACCGATTTCAAAAAAAATTTGCAGACTGTGTGCAGTTCGGTCCAACTTGAGAGATAGGTTAGTTTTTATCCCGATAAGTGACCCTCAATTTTTTTATTGCTAATTTCAGGAGTTCTTTTGGGAAAGCAAATGGTCGTTCGGAAAGGGCAGAACAACGTCTGCCTGGTCAGCTAGTTGACTATAAAAATTAAGATAATAAAAGTAATTACATTCACGCCAAAGGTGCGTTTACGCGCAAACGCGTGCGTGCTTGCGTTAGCGCGCGCGCGCGTGCGCGTTTGTGTGTGTGTGTGAGTGTGTGTGTATGTTACAAATAAATTACATTATTTTATGATTGTTAAAAGATCCTCAGTATCATCATAGCTCTTATTCAATAGCCATTTGGTTAGAGCATATTTGCAATTTCGGTAATTAAGGTGGTAAATATTTATGTTTTTATTAATGACGTTGTATAGAGTCGCAGACTGTTTTACATATTGCCTCCTAGCTAAAACAGTTTTAACAGTGCCAGCTGTAGCTGCTACGTTTTTCCTTCTTTTGGCTACAATACAACGGTCAAAGTATATACCTTTATGCAGTCTTAGAACGGAATATAAGAGGTACAGTTTCCTAACAGTGAGTACATTACTTATAGCATAGAGATCTTCTGTTGGGGATCTTTTTGGTTTAAAATGCATAATTTTTAACAAATTTTTCTGTGCTCTTTCAACTTCTAAAAACATAGTTTTAGTAGCACCAGTCCATACAGGAATACAATATACTAAAATAGATTGAATATATACAATATACAAAATATATTTGATAAACTAAATTTTTCGTAGCAATATTTCTTAGTGTTTTAAATGTCCAAGTAAGTTTCCTAAGTCTATTCATGATTATTTCAATGTGCCTATGCCATGACAAATGTTGGTCAACTATGACCCCTAGATACTTGGTCACAGAGACCTTACAAATTAATGAACTGCAGCAACTAGTACTTAAGGGATCATTGCATGTGTGAAGTTTAATTTGGAAATTGATGTTAGGTTGAGTTCGAATATAATTTGTAAAACATATATAACTGGTTTTCAAAGTATTTAAAGTAAGTAGGTTAGAGTTCAGCCACTTGGCGATCCTCGCAAGTCCTTCTTCAGCAGATCTACGTACAGAACTCCAGGAGTCATCAGTAAATATTACTGCAGTATCATCTGCATAGGAGATTATGTGGCCTTCGTTAATGTGCATATTATTTAGATTATTTATGTAGACTAAAAACAATGTAGGACCCAGAACACTGCCCTGTGGGACTCCGAATGTTATATCAGATTCCTCGCTTAAGTATTCACCTATCTTTACTTTCTGCTTGCGATCCTTAAGATAGTTTTTAAATAAATCTAAGGGAATGCCCCTTATACCTAAATCCTCAAGTCTTTGTACAAGGATAGGTACAGAAACGGTATCGACTGCTTTCTTAAGATCTAAAAATACGATTAAGCATTTTTCCTATTGTCTACTTTATTTACAACAAAATAAATTAATTCCAAGACTGCATCTTCCGTAGAAAGTCCTTGTCTGAAACCATATTGAAAATTAGATAAAATATTATATTTGTGGAGTTAATTTATTAACCTTACATTTATTACCTTCTCAAGAATTTTGGAGATGGCAGGTAAAACAGAAATGGGTCGATAGCTACTTACGCTATCCCTGTCGCCATCCTTGTACATAGGAGTTATAACTGCTTTTTAAGGGCATCTGGAAAGATTCCCTTATTAAAGCACAGATTAGTCAAGTGGGTGATCACTGGAACAACAAACTTTTTTTTTTTTTTATAGGATAAGGGTGACAAACGAGCACACAGTCCACCTGATGGTAAGTGGTTGCTGTGGCCCATAGACATCTACATCTATCCTCGTTTGCGAATCAAAATGCAGATGCGTTGTCACCCGTGAGGACTAAGATGGAATGCCTCATTTCCAGTAAAAAGGGCCTCCGGCCACCTGCACTCACCAAGCGAAACGCAGAGGTTAACCTCTACTTCACGCTGGTATTCTGTGAGGTCGTGGTACCACCCCGGTTCGAGCTGGCCCATCCGTGCGACAGCAAAAGCTGCCGCGTGGCTCTACCACTGTTGTGTGTGCCATCTTAAGGAATTCGCCCGATATGTTATCCCATCCGGGGGCACTACTAGATTTGAGCTGCATTAATACACTGTATACTTCCTGAGAGTGAGTTTCCAATAATACAAAGGATGTAGGATGAGAGGTTGCTCGTCTATCGATAACAGTAGACGCTTGCGAGGTAGCACTCGAGTTAATAGTATCAGCTAAGGTTTTGCCAATATATGCAAAAAAAAATATTAACATAATTTACAGATACAGAAGGTTCAGATTTTAAATTTAACAGCTCTAAATTTTGGGTTTTATCACATTAACGATACGTTATCGTTATCGTTATCTTATTTATTGCGTTCCATATAGCTTTAGGATTGTTATTAGCTTTAAATAATTGCTCACGATCATAATTGCGTTTTAGTTTTTTAATTAAGTTATTGCAATAATTTCTATACCTTCGATACGTTAATTGTAATATTTGATTACAAGGATCACACTTAAGCTTTCTTTGCATGTTATTTCTATTTCTTATACATCTTAATATACCAGGAGACATCCAAGGTGTGATTAAATGTTTATTACACGGGATCAAAGTAATTTTAGTATAATCTAGAAGGCATTTTTTTATTGTACCTATTAGAAGTTCAGTTCTAATGTTAGGGTCATCATATTCATATCACTTTACTTCATATATATTACTTTCTTTCATTTTACTTGCGTTCACTTTCATTGCCCTTCCTTTTAAAGATATGTTCTTTAATAAACATTGTTCGCAACTCACCCAACGACGATGCAAATACGATTCTCTTGATCGTTGACGTACAAGAGACATGTGTCGGCTAACTCAGACATTTTTAACTAACATTATCCGACATTCAGTTTTCAAATAACTATTAATATACAGATTGTACAGCCACGGGTAAATTAAATAACCCTGGCTGACATATTTATGAATAACAGTTTAATCCAATAGAGGCTGGTGGTTGCCACTATATAGCTTGTATGTATTAACAGCTCAGGCAAATGATTTTATTCCATCCATCCATCCTTCCATTACAGCCTATGAAAGCCCACTTAGCTTACAATCTTACACAGACCTCCCTCATAAATTGCCTCATATTGGATTTTGACAATTTGTCACGCTTGACAGGCGGGTTGGCATCGCGGGTATTTATAACTTTGAATTGTTATCAGGAATATGCTGCTGCCTATCTCCTGTTTCATTTTCTCTCTGTCGCATCTTACGACATCCACGGGACGATATGGGATAGTAGATATTCTTACATTGTCACTATACGGTTCAGGAAGTTGGTTTTTATTTGTATTGACCCATTGACAAAACGAAAATTTTACAGACCTCTAAAAGTTTTTGTAGGGTTCCGTACCTCAAAAGGAAAAAACGGAACCCTTATAGGATCACTTTGTTGTCCGTCTGTCTGTCTGTCTGTCAAGACCCTTTTTTCAGGAACGCGTGGAGGTATCCAGCTGAAACAATATATATCAAATACTCAAGTCTATTGTCGCTTGGAGCTGTGAAAAAATCAAACTTCTAAGTCAACGCAATCAAAAGATACAGCCGTTTATGCCGCAAATTTTCGACACTCGCAAGGGAATCAAAACCTACAGGGTACTTCCCGTGATCTCAGAATCTTTAAATTTGGTACAAAGCAACGTTTTATAGCACATATAAAGAAAAAATAGCGAAGAGCATAAATTTTTATTATTTTACATATAATAAAAATATTTTTAATAATTTTAAGCTTATATACCTTTTTTTTCAGAAAGCTCGGTGCGCGAGTCCGACTCGCATTTGGCCGGTTTTTTTTTAATTTTACTAACGGAATAATACTATTCCATGCACAAAATAGTTTTAGTGTTATTGGAATTGTTTCATTTACTGTTTAAAATGCTAGTTGAGCGTGCGTAATAACATTTTGAGTTTAAAAATAGAACGACTTCCATCAAAAACCTAACTCACAAACAGTTTAAATATTTAAAAATGTATTTTGTATTACAAGTCTGTTTTCGTGATACTTGGACTTGTTTTAAATGTGTCGTAATTGCAACAATAATGCTGACACCATTTTGATATTCATGAAGTCGTAACACGTTGGCGAGGCTGCGACGTGATAAGCATCATATTACACGTGCATCATTGCCCTCCGAACAAAGTGGTGAAATGTTGACCTTCGTTTATACGTGTATTGACTAAATGACTTCTAATTAACTCAATTTCTATTCAGTATAGTTTCATTGATAGTCTTCTTATAACGGCATATTAAAATAAAATTAAAGATGATTTTTGGACTTAAGCACTGAACTCGACAGAAAGTTACTTTTATAAATATTTTTTTAAAATTATTAACTTCATGATTTTGCATGATCAAGATATATTAGGGTGGTGACGACTTGATGAGGCATGCAAGGATGTTACTAGTTATTAGGGCTCCTATTCCACCTACGATTCTTTCAGAGAATGCATAAACTATTTAATGGGGAATGCCCAATTCTGGCCATGAAACGCCCAACAATTTGCATTTGTTAAAAAAATACATCTTTTTATGGTAATTAATCGCGGTATTTATGTATCCAAAAAAGATTGCAATATTTTTTCACAAATAAAAAGTACCGAAAAGATAAAAATGAAATTAGGTAAATCCGGAAGTCAATAGTTTGTGGATAAAATAAAGTGTTGCCAATCAGAAATCTATATCTATATATATTTCTGTATAGCAGTGCATCCACTTTCGTTTTAATCATAATAATAAAACCTTATTACTAACCTTACAAACCGCTGTCGTTTTTCTTCAGTGTTTTTGTTTGGTCTTATATATGGTGATTATCAATATCCCTTTGGACTTCCTCTTCATTCACTTAGTCTCCTCTGCCAAGCTCTTTGGTTTGATTAGCTTTTATTATATATTTAATTAAAAATATTTTAATAAGCATTACCATTTCGAGCAGATTGTGACAATAGTAGAATAAAAAAGAGTAAACAGTACAAAATCTATTCATAATTCTAAGAACGGATGTAAAGCGAAGTGAAACAAGTAGCAATGAGAACAAAGAGTGCTTTGGTATAAAAGAAATAAAAGACAATGATAAAACATATACTACCCATTGAAGTTGCGGGAGCTTTAAATTTCTATTTTATTAATTTGACTTTCAATATAAACAATAGATATGACTGCTCATAAAGTAATCCATTCAATAAAAGTAGCATTTTCTATTCCAGATATTATATGCTCTCCCTAAACCCTCTGTACAATGATTCACTGAATCATGTAGGAATTGTGCATCATCATATTTCTATTAACAATTCCATAACTGTTTCGTTTATCTAGTGGTTGTATTAGTGCGACTGCGACCTGAGATCATGGGTCCAGGGCCTGGGCCTGATCTCTCATCGGCCATGTCGGTTTACCTTGCTTGCGCATACACTTGGCCACTATAATCCTGTCCTGCGCCGATGGCTAGTCTCCTTCGAGACTGGCCGCCGTGACCGAAATTCGGCTGGAGGACATTTTTATTATTAACATCTGCATATAATAAAAACTGTGGCTATCAACCCGCCCGCTATCTTATGCAACTATGGCAATCTAAAGCAGAGGTCTATCTCGAGTAGCTCTGAAACGATTTACTCGCTTTGCAAAAGTAGTAAGGCTTTTGCAAAAGTATATTATAACACATAGTTTTATCTTTCATACTTTATCATACTTTATCTTTGTAACATTACATCTAAGACATATTTTGGGGATTTCAACAGATTCAACTAAAGTGTTTATATAACAAAAATGTATAAGAGTGTGGCGGCACAGCATCGCGTCACAAGCGAAAAGCACCGGAGCCTAAATCGCACTATCAAAGTTCTCCACAAGTCAGCCACTCCCCAGGCTGAACACCTTGCCTGGCGGGAGGTCTTCCCTTTTTCTTCAACTGCCAAAAGAGCATTGAATGGCAATGGCACTTCCGAAAGCTGCAAGTCACTTTATAAAGAAAACGACATTCTTCTCTTGCCTTGTTTATGTTATATTCTAGAAATCTCATTCATAAAGAAAAATAATAATTATTATATATTATTAGCCTATCTAAAAGTAAATGCGATGAGGCTCAAAAATGCAAAAAAACATGTTTTATATATTTATATTATAAAAAGATCCAGTGTGCGTTCCGTAATGCATCTCCTGCTAAACGGATTGACTGATTTTGATGAAATTGTTATGGGGTACTTATAAAGAAATTTAATAGATACTAGAATGGTTCTTAACTACAGTTAGACCCGGTAAGATCCAGAAATCATCCGTGCGATGATGGGCCTGATTGCAACTATGGCTATAAAATTGTACGCTATCAGATCATTTAAAAGCGTTCAATGTTGATCTGTTTAAAAGGAGACTTACTATTACATTTACGATTTATATAATATTGACATTTAAAATATCAAAAACTTTTTTGAAATAAATTATTTACATACTATAATCATTATTATATATCATTACATACTATATTTAGTAAGAATTTAAAACTAGTTATTATACTTTACCAAATATAGTTATGATATTTGTTAAATATTAATAAATAAACTACAGCTCTCGAAAGATAGTAATTGTGTCCTGTGAACTACAGTATTGTTAAACTTTTCAAATGATTTAATTGACAGACGTCCAATGACAATTTACAATTTTCTTTAAGTGATTCTTAATATACGTATGCAATTACTCTAAGGATGTAATAAATTATTTTCTGTTGTGATATTTGCATAGGTATTTCTGTTGTGATATTTTAACACGTGGTAGAGCCATGCTGCAGTTATATTAGTAGTATAGTTGTAGCACGAATGGGTCGGCTCGACCAGGGTAGGACCACGCTAGCTTAACGCTGCTGTGTTTCGTATGGTGAGTGTAGAGAACCGGGGACCCATTTTACTGGAAAAGAGGCATTCCACCTTAGTCCTCACAGGTGACGACGCATCTGCATTTTGATTCTTTATTGAGGATAAAAAATGTGGATGTCTATGGGTCACAGCAACCACTTACCATCAGGTGGACTGTGTGCTCGTTTGTCACCCTATCCAATAAAAAAAATACCGACTTCAATTAATGGTAGGTTATTATTGATATTATTTTAAAGATGTGGAAAATACCACTGTATAACACATATGTATAAGTTCATACTCAGACATTTATTTACTTCACGGAAGCGAATAAAGCTTAGAATAATTCAGTGCAAAAACAGTGGAATAGCATAGTCGGAGATGCAGTTAGAATGACCTCGTATCGGAAAACATTAGTGTCCTGGGGCCTAGTTTGCACTGACTTGCGTCACTTTGTATCTAGCGAAAATAAAACAAAGTAGTTTGTTGGAGTGAGTTTCAAGTAAAACAGTACTTAAAGTAATTGAATTTATAAGTTAGGTTTCCGTTAATGACACTCATAAAATATTTTTTTAAGAATCTTATAGTGACGTTATACTTGGTGAAGCCATGCTGTAGCTACAGTATGGTTGGTTTTACGGGCGGTTCGACCGGGGAACGCTCCAACAGGCTCTCACAGAATACCAGCGTAAAATAGCAGCTTAATGCTGTTGTGTTTCGAATGGTGAGTGTGGAGAACCTGACACACTTTTTACTGTAAAAGAGGCATTTCATCTTAGTCCTCAAGGGTGACAACGCATCTGCGTTTTGATTCTTAATCGAGGATAAATGTAAATATTTATGGGCCATAGCAGCATCACAGCCGGGATCGGGCCATCATCACAGATAGGACTATTCTTACGGATAAGCCTGATATTGTTCTGATGGACCGTGCACAGTTAAGGATATTTTTGGTCGATATTACTATTTTGTATGACGAAAACCTCGTGAAAGTCGAAACAGTTAAGTGTACCAAATATCTGGACCTGGCTCACGAGATGACCGACTTGTGAGGTGGTCTGCCAACCAAAATTATTCCTGTAGTTGTTTCTGCGAAATATCTAATTCCGGTCAGTCTCCTCGGGTCATCCGAGGCGCCTGGGACTCCGTGACAGAACGCTCCGAGCTCAAATGTAGAAGGCGGTGATCCTCGATACCGCCTACAGTGTCTGCCGGTTTCTTTCCCTTTTCCCCTAACCCTCGGCCGTTTGGTCTCCCCTGCCGAGGGCTTCCATCTGGTTGGGTGTATATTTATTAATTTTTAATTTATCTATTTTCCTATATTTTTTTCTCATTTATTAATCGTTACCCTCACACTAGGATTTTTTCCTGTATCGTGGAGGCAGTTTACAAACATAAATTACACAAGAACAAACATCCAGCTCGCGACCAATTATTTGTAAGCCATACAAATACTTGTTCCGTGCGGTATCCGAAGCCGCGGCTCTCAGCGCTGCAACTCGTTGCTAAGTCACTGCGCCACGGAGCCGTCAATAAATTTAATATATATTTTTATGTTCGCTAACCGATGTGTCCTAGACATATCTTAGTGTCGGTGGTAAGCGGGTTTGTTGTAGCAATACGACTTTCCCGTGGACATCGCACATCCCTACCGTTTGTGGGCGGCGTCTTAGCGCATAGCGTATACGTCAGCTATCTTTCGGATTAGGGGATGAGTGTGGTTGGTAGTACTTTTAAGTGCAGCAGATAAGTTATTATCATTTTTTATATATTTATGCAGCACAACCAGATGAGAAAACTAAGTTTATATCACATCTATACAAATAAATAAAATTGAAGTGTCTATTTGTAATGTGAAAATAACAGCTTAAACTAATTGCATATGAAAGTATATACGGTACTTATTACAAAACACAATTTTTTAAATATTTGTCTGTCTGTTTGTTTGTTCCGACTAATCTCCGAAACGGCTAGACCGATTTTGACGGGACTTTCACTGTTAGATAGCTCAGAAGTCGCGGGGAACAGCTAGTATAATGATAAAACTAAAATACAGTGCATAACCTAAACACTGTTGTTTTTAAACAAAATAAAACAAAATATTATACAAATTCTTAACAGTTGTGATATCAAATCACAAAAATACCAAGTGTAATTTGATTGCTACGGCTGTAGTAAAAATTGATAGTACGTACGCTGTAGTGAAATCTTTGTGCTTGCCATGCCTCGTCGCACTTAACCGATAGGTATGTGTTTAGTATAAAAATTACTAGAAAACTAGAAATCATACATATAGATGCAGAACTCGCTTTGAAAAACGAAATTTAATTTAAGGTTATTACTATTCTTTAGTACTTTAAAGATGAATTTTGGAGCGTGCTTTGAAGTAAGACTAATGATTTAATTTTTATTATATGACTAGCTGCTCTGCGCCTTCTCTTTCTTCTACGACTTAGCTCAGTTATTTAGGGTTTTAATTTTTTTGTGTGGAACCCCAATTCGTTTTTTTTTAAATATAAGTAGCCTAAGTTACTCCCTAGAACATCAGCTATCTGCCTAATCTGTGAAAGTCCCGTCGAAATCGGTCCAGCCATTTCGGAGATTAGCTCGAACAAACAGACAAACAGGTAGACATACAGACAGACAAAAATTTTTAAACTTGTGTTTTTCCCAATAAACTTTCATATGCATTTAGTAAAAAGCTGTTATTTTGCCATTACAAACAGATACTTCGATTTTATTTATTTGTATAGATAAGTTCTGACCCTATGTTCGTATCTTCCTCTTTACACTTTACTCTTTACAGCTTTTCGCTACAAATCCTAAGTTCAAACTTCAAATCCCAGCCCAAGCCATTTAAGCAAAATCAAATTGTTTGTTTGGACCTCGATGTGATATTATAATCTTAGTAGTACCTAGTTGTCCCCGTGTCGATTTTACTATATAAAATATTAAAAATTTAAAAATATGGGAGGTGTAAAATGTTGGCAAAACATGGGATGTTTTACATGAAAAAATCGACTCTATTTCTCGACTGACATTATTTTTAAACTAGTTAACGGCAGCGTGAAACACTTTGTTACAAAAGCTTTTTCATTCGAATATTTCATTCACCAATCATGCTAGCGAAGTATGCAATTAAAAGTTACTTTGTTACGCTGTGTGGATGCGTATCGTGCATTTTTAATATTAAACGTATGACAAAGCTCGTTATTTAATACTGGTAATGGAAGTAAATACTAGAAATGAGTTGGGAGGTGACTCGAACTTTAGGCCTAGTCAATCTGAATATCACGTAGAGGATGTCATGAGGATCATGGTTGAATAGGGGCAAAAAGTTTTCATTACACTCCTAGGGGGTGAAAATTGTTATGATAAACGCTACCCAAACATGGTTTGAGCAATGGGCTGACGGAGGCATTAAAATTATAAAATAGGCTCTAGTGCTCGTGTCAGGATCAACAGGACCAACACAGACTGGATTGTCATCGATAAACGTGTCTGAAGGGTAGGGTAGCTTTCCCATGGGTGATCAATCTGTTTATGAACTGATTGAATCTTTTTGGAACTTTGTAAGTCGAAGAGATTGGGTTAAGATTGTAGTTCCTTTGCGCCTTCGGTCTTCTTGTTGTGTCTTGAAAGTAGGAACATTGACCTTACTGTCTAGTTCTATCATACGATATCCATATCCAACAGAGCTCTACTTCGGTATACTTCATAGCCGATATAGTATCAAAGGTAACCGGTAATATTTAACGGCATCGTGACAACTTGTGAAAACCTGTCAAAGTAAATTTAGCTATATAGTATCGACAGTAACCCGTAATGTTTAATGGCATAGTAACAACTTGTAAAAACCTGTAAAACTGAATATAGCTCTAAGCCGTAATGATTGTCGTCTTTTTTTACTTGTTTCTCTGCCTCTATTATCGCTATTAAAATTACGACACTCAATCTCAGGCAATCGGCCGCCGCAGTAACAAATTTTTTAGATAAAAAATTATAGATATTTAGAAATATGAAGTATATGTTTGAGGAAATAATGTGTCTCCATTCACAGCGATTTCAGCGTCTACTTTATACATTCACCGCGAAGGATGTGCTATTAGGTGTAATTAAAAAAAGTTTATGAAACATAGTCACAAACACGTAGATTCCGTTTTAGATACAATTATTTCCCCACGATCACCCGTACATATTAGATTTATTTGAAGTTTTATAAAGTAATGTGTCATCATCATTACAGCCCTTCACAAGTCCACTGCTGAACATAGGTCTCCTCCAAGGATACCACAAAGCACGGTCCTGAGCCTTCCTACATGTCCCCATCGGTTGTCGGTTCTTCGAGCTATATGGCCGGCTCACTGCCACTTCAGCTTACTAATCCGTTAGGCTATGCCAGTCACTCTGGTTCTACTGCGGATATTCTCATTTCTAAGTATATCACGCAGAGCAAATCCGAGCATAGCTCTCTCCATAGCTCGCTGAGCGACCTTGAGCTTCCTCATCCGGCCAGCAGTGCAAGACTACGTCTCAGTTCCTTAGGTCATCCATCACTGGTAACATGTACTGGTTGTACAGCCTCGTTTTCATGTTTTGTAATATACCTGACGAGAGGATGTGCCGTAATTTCCCGAACGATGCCCAGCCGAGTTGGATCTATCGATTGACCTCTCGCTCGAAGTTGGACTTACATAGTCGGACTATTTGTCCCAGGTAAACAGGCTCATCAACAACTTCGTGATTAGTGCTCCCAACAGCTACCAGCATAGCTGTGACATGGACGTTATACATGATCTTCGTTTTGTCCATGTTCATCTTAAGACCTATCCGTGGGGAGGCACTATTGAAATCATTGAGCATAGTGCTTAGGTCCTCCAGCGATTCTGCCGTAATATAGACAAATCGAAAGTGAGTGATGTACCCGCCGTTGATGTTAATACCGTATCCTTTCCAGTACAGGAGCTTGAAAACGTCTTCCAATACAGCGGTAAAGGGTTTCGGGGATACAACGTCACCCTGTATTACACCTCTCTGCAGTTGGTAGTGTTCGTACTCTGGTTCTGTACTCGGATAGCCATCGTAGCCCTACTGTACAAACACTTCAGTACTTCGGTATACCGACAGTCAACTTGGCACCGCTGAAGGGACTGAAGCACCCAAATTTTGACGGAATCAAAGGCTTTGTCATAGTCCACATATGCCATACATAGTGGCAAATTAAACTCGTCGGACTTCTGTACAATTTGCCGAATGTTACGTATGTGGTCTATGGTGCTAAATCCTTTTCGTAAACCGGTTTGGGAGGCTGGAAGTCGTCGAGTCTGCATGCGAGAGGATTAGAAATGACTCTCGAAAATATCACGTAGATGCGGCTGTAGTTGTTCAAGAGAGCGTTGTCGCCTTTCTTGAGGAGCAAGACCATAGCACTTATGCTCCACGCCTCCGGTGTAATGCCACCATGGAGGACGGAATTAAAGAGCTTCTGAAGAACTTCAAGTACCGGTTTTCCACCCGCTATCAGAAGCTCCGCTGGAATCCCGGCCTTGCCCTTTTTAAGGTGCTGAAGAGCCATTTTAATCTCGCTGAGACTGACGTCCGGAATATCATGGGAATATTGACAGATAAGACTTGCTCTTCAATCGTTACTCACACTTGCGTGTGGTCAACGATAATGTGAACAGCTAGCCATAGAACCTGTCAATATTACTCAAAATCTCAGGTGCCCCGGAAACGAAGCTGCCACACTCGTCTGTCTTCAGCTTCGACAGTTGGCTCTTTCTGACAGACAGATCTCTAGCAAAGACTTTGGAGCCCTGGTTTAGCTCGATCGCTTATTTAATACGAGCAGTATCAAAGTTGCGTAAATCCCGCCGCAAGCATTTGGAGTTAATCTCAAGAGAATTAATCTCGCTCATACCATCAGACTGACGTCCGGAATATCATCAAAATTGTGTCGGATAAGACTTGCTCTTGGATCGCTACTCACACTTGCGTGTGGCTCAAACGATGATGTTTAGAGCTGCCCATAGAACCTTTCAATCTCACATAAATTTCATGTATCTCGAAAACGATGCTACCACACTGGTTCTTCAGCTTTGACTGTTGGCAATTTCTGGTAGACAGATCTCTGGCAAAGACTTTGAAGTCTTGGTTCCAGTCGAGCGCTTCTTCAATACGAACTGTATTGCTGCATGTATGCAACTTCTGTCTGTTTTGTTGCCTGTATGCTGTCAAATCTACTGAAGATTACAGCTTTATTTCCCGTCTAAAAGCCGTGAGATTAAGGGTGTCATCAGAGAGTTTTTGTGTTCTTCTGTTGCTGGTCTTGCTAAACTTAGCTCCAGCCGCATGGATAGTTTCCACGAGCTTGTCATTCATATTGTCCATTGCATTGCAATCTTTAGGCTTTGAAAACAGTTTTGTAGCTCGAGCTGAAAGGTTTCGGGACTTTGGATTAGAGCACGAGGGGGACGGAGCGTTGACTTCATTAGACGTGACCTCTCCAACTTAACGTTTCATTCAGTGTGCCTCTCACCATTCGGTGTTCGCTGCCGGTTTTCACCCTCGCGATCACCGAGACATCACTGAACAGTTGTCGTCTGGTCATCATAATGAAATCAATCTCAATTTTTGTCGAGCCGTCGGGGCACGACCATGTCCACTTTCTGTGGGGCCGCTTGTCGTCAAAGAGGTCATCATAAAGAGTTCCTTTTTCGCCATGAAGTCGGCCAGCTGCTGGCCCCTTGGGTCCCGTTGCCCTATTCTAAATTTCCCTACCTTCAGCTCACCGTTCTCTCTTGTGCCTAGTTTTGCCTTGAAGTCTCCCATTAACACCGTATAGTGCGTTTTGGAGAAATGCATGGCTCTAGAAATATCCTCGTAAATTTCCTCCACCTCCTCATCGGGATTGCCGTAGTTGGTGCGTAAACCTGTATGGCCTTTACCCTCGTCTACATACTTTCAATCTTTACAACGTTGTTAACGAGAGACTTGTGGACGATAAATCCGACAACTTTGAAATCCGACACTAGATGACCGATGGTCATCTGTGCCAAGGAGGTGTCAGTGTTCTATCACCGGGAGGGCGACCGCCCTGTTGCCGGATTCGAGGATTACAATGTCCTCCCCCTCTCTTCGTACCTCTGATAATCTTACAATATTCCAGCGCTACTTGTCTATCTCTTCTTCCAGCTCCAGGATCTTCTCGTCAGTCCTCAGGGTGCGTGCTTTGTATGTTGCCAGGTCGAGTCGTCTTAGGTGGCAACTGAACCTCCACCAGAGATTCTTAGCACCCCCTGTCCCGCCGTTACCATGTTCGCCACCGTAGGCAGTAATAGCGGAGCCACCGGGAACTGGGGGCCGTCTCTTCGTAACTTAAATCATGGGGGGTATATTGCCATAGGTGCCATGCTTGGCGAGCGGGTTGGCAACCGCAGCTTTTTTATTGTTATCAGAAAAATGCTGCTGCCCATCTCTTGCCTCAGTTTTTATTTGTCACCTCTTACGACACCCACGGGAAGATATTGGGTAGTGGGTATTCTTACTCGCCACTACATGGGAAGTAATGTGTATTAACGATTAAATAATATTAGGTCCTTACATATGAAATTGGCGTTTTGTACGGGAGGAATATAAAGTATTTTTTTTGTAAAATATATTTAATAAATCAAAGTATGCACCGTTGTTATCTATGCACTTTTGAGATCTCATGGGTAGTTCATTGATCCCTCTACTAAATAAACTATGAGGGTGAGAATCAATAAACTCTTTGAAGGCGGTTTCGACTGCCGCACGGAAATTGAATTTTTTTCCTTGTAAGAAGTTGTCCAAATTCCGAAAAAATGGTAATCTGTTGAAGCAAGGTCCGAAGAGTACGGTGGATGTCGCAGACATTCCAATTGTAGCTCATCTAACTTAGTGCTTGTTTGTTGTGCAGTGTGTGGTCTTGCGTTGTTGTGAAGCAGCAGTGTCCTAGAGCGATTGACCGATTTCAGTTGTTTAGCAGCTAGTTCTTCCGTCATGGTTTGCAGTTGCTCACAATAGATATCTGCCGTAATTGTTTGGCCAGATTTTAGAAAGCTGTAGTAAACGACACCGGCGCTAGTCCACCAAACACTCACAAGTATTTTTTTCTGAGTCAATTTTCGTTTAGGGCAGGATTTGGCTGGGTCTCCAAGGTTCAGTCATTGCGATGAGCGCTTCCGATTATCCTACAGTATCCACTTTTTATTACAAGTAATGATTCGATTTAAAATCTCTTTATTATTGTGTCGGTTGAGCAAAGTAACACAGCAGTCGACGCGTGTTTGCAAGTTCGATTCACTCAATTCATGAGTCGTTCATGTTTTTTTTACTTTCCTGATTTTGAAGCAAATAGTGGATTAATACAGTTTTATCACTTACTCCGAAGCCTGCAGCTATCTTTTAAGTGCTTTGTGATGGATGCGCTTCCAGAATAGCATTTAATTCTTCATTTTCCACTTTGGTCTCCAGCTGGCCACGGGGTTGGTTCTGAAGGTCGAAATTTCCAGAACGAAAACGTTGAAACCAAAAACGTACCGTGCTTTACCGTGCCACGGTAGAACTTGTACTCGTAAATATACCGATTTATCATATTTTCCATTGTGCGTTAATAAGCGACGCCAAAGAAAAAAATAATGAGGAAAAAACAAATGAATTACTGTTTTCAAAACTCAAGTGTACCAGCTAAATGCATTTATAAATTTGAATTTGGAATTCTTAACCAAAGAGAAAATATATCAGATCAAAGTGGTCAGTACGACAAAACGCTAATTTCATATGTAAGGACCTAATATATCATACGTATTCAAAATTTTCTGAAAGGCTTATCCTTTCAGAAAATTTTGAAAAACAAAAAAACCGTTTTGTAGTTCAAGTTTTTATTACCAGTATTAAATCATTTCAAAGCACTGCCACTAATATCTATACAAAGTTTCATGCTTCTGAACTCTGAACCAACTTTCTGAATAGTCTGCTCGATCGCTGCCGCCGCATCTTCCGGCGATGAAAATTTAATACCATCAAAGAGCGAACATTTATTTCTTCGCCACTCAAAGTTTGTCGAATGTGCTGTTTATTAAACCAGCGTTATACAGCAGCCTTAGAAGGGGCTTTTTCTAAATATTTTCTATAAATGCCATTTGAAGTCTATATAAAAATTCATTTGCGACACAGATACATTTTTTAATAAAACACGATATTTAAATTTAGCTCGTAAAAACCTGTGGAGGAAAATGATATTGAGACATTCGTATTTTTACTTGTAAATTATCATATTTTCAAAACAAATTATAACATATCATACTTTAATTGCCAAACTTACTGCATGGTCTATACTCCATTTTACCATTAAAAATATTTTAATTCAAAGTTAAGTTATACTTATTTTAATGAAAAATAGGTTTTATTACAATGTAACAAATTAACAAATTTGTATAATTTTGTAAATTTATTTTTGTTGTAATTTTGCAAATTTTTCTAAATTACCCTAGGTTGATAAAGTTTTTGGTTTTCTTAATTATTTCAAAACTAGTGTTATGGACAGTAAGACAGTAGGTTCTATATACTTTTTAACTCAAGTGTCATGGCACCCGTAGCGGGTTGGTTAGCTGGTGCATGCCCGTGTGTCAACCGATCCCGTATGGGTCACTTGGCAAGGAATCACAATTCACTATTAAGTTAAAAAGTAAACACTCTTTTAATCTCTGAACAACGTAGATTAAAGACAAGGCCGTAATGTAACGTTTTCAAACGTATTCGAATTGAACGTTTTTATTTAATTCGAAATGATCGTTTTAACCTGTTTTTGTTTTAAAGAAAAAAAGGAAGGAGGTATATATATAGAAGGTTGTGATTTTTTAATCTCGAAATATTGTATTGTTATGCGAATAAAACAAATATCTTTTTATTAATGGTTTAATTTTATAATCCTTACCCTATAAGTACAAGAAACCGGCAAAATTACGTCACACAATTTTGAAATGAGATTGATAACATCATAAAAATAGAATTTAGTATTTATAAAGTAGAATTAAATAGCTTAATTCACGACGAAGTGATGCATATAAATTTTATATATAGCTGGCATACAAAATTAAAAATATATTGTAAATACCATTGTCTACATAAGACGACCTCTTGAACGGCCCCTGACACTTGAAGCGTAAAAAAATAAAATGACCGGGCACCTGAGGGGGTAGCAGAGCCACGCTGTAGCTATGCTAGCTATACATTACTGCAGCGCGATCGGGCCGGCTCGACCGATGCTCTCACAGAATACTATTTATTATATTATATTATTATAGTACTTTATTTTATTTTGGTCGATTTGTAAAGTGAAATTGTAAACAGTAAACATTTAATTATTAGTACCTAATAAAATATATACAGCATTTTTGAAATCTTCACAAATTACTATAGTACTTGTTTACTTATAAAAAGATAAAGAATATAGAATAATAGTAGGTATAGAAATATTCATAGCCTTTCCATTTAATCAACATTGCAGCATAATGTCAAGTATTTGTCATTCCAAGCACTTTAATTTTCTTAAGGAATATAAACATTTACAATGAAAATAAGATAACAAGAGCAGCTTTTTCTTTTTAAAAGTCTTTCAATAATAATACAAACGGTCAGTACAGATTCCTCGCTGTAAAGTTATTCCATTAAATTAATTCAGAGATATCTAAGTTCAATTTTAGTGTACTCGCTACACTCATAAATAAGAGAAGGCTTTCACCTTTATTTTTACACTTATATTTTTTTGTATGAAAATTTACCCTAACTCTTAGAATTTTCTTTTGTATCGTAAAGGCTTTTTACATACGTAAATTGTAGAGATACTAGCTTCAAGACCCGGTATAAATATTTATAAGCTATACAATTAAATCTTCCGTGTAGGATTCAAACACACTACAGACTGGTTATGGGGAAAATATGAAAAATCAACACTGTCCAGGGATATTTCACAATTATTAGCTTACTTTAAAAGTACTGGCCATGTAAAAAGTTTTAAATTTCAATAGACCCTAGAAGAGTTTTGGCGGGAACTTGACCGGCCGCTGGCATATTCTTGCTTTTATTTTATAGTTTAAATAAAGGTTTGGAGTGGATTTTGATACGTAGTGGTAGGATTTTGTGTATTAAAGTTATTGTCCGCAAAGCTATTGTCAAAATATTTTAAAAACATTGCAAAGAGAGACTCAATAAGCTGCTGCGTGGCTCAACGGTGGTAGAGCCTTTGCTATGACATATATGGGCCGGCTCTAGCTGGGTTGGTACCACGAATTCACAGAATACCAGCCTCAAGTGGAAGCTCAACTTTTGCGTTTCATTTGGTGAGTGCAGGTGACTAGGGACCCCATTCCCCCTTCCCCCCCTATTAACATGGTAGCGGAGTTAAATGAAAGACTACCCCAGGAGGATACCAGTATCCCTGGAGAATCCCTCGCTGAGCAACACTGACCGAGACGCAGGTGTCCTCTCCTGCTGATAGAACGTATTCTCCCCTACCCTGGGTACAAATTAGAACACTCCTTTTTGCCTCGGGTGGTTGCATATACGTCAGAGACGACATCTTTTCTCGACGCCTCGGCAGTCTTGAAGGTTCGGACCTGTCCATCCTTTAGCTACGCGTAGACAGTGACGACCATCCGCGCGTCTACTGGTATAGGTCCCATAGCGGTAATGCCGAAACAGACCGACTCATTGACCACGTCCAAATGGCTACAGATTCCTTGCTACAACAGGTCCCATCCGCAGAGATCGTGATCCTTGGCGATTTTAACCCCCACCACGCCGAATGGCTCGATTCACGTTTAAACAATCATGCTTTTGTTTTTTTGCTTATCTGTTCATGATTTTGACTTGGCATATCTGTCTGGTCTGACATAACTGGTTACTACGCCTACGCGGATTCCAGATGTGGAAGATCATGTACCTTCCCTGTTGGACCTTCTGCTAACGTCTCATCCGGACAGATATCAGGTTTCCCTCGATGCTCCTCTTGGATCCTCGGAACATTGTCTTGTTCGTTAGTTTCGTGCCACTCACGCTGGAATCGCGCTTGCTTTCTGCAGGCTGCCGCCGTATTTGCCACTATAGGTTGGTTGTCTTTCTTTGCATCCTACCCTTGGGGGCAGGTTTGCTTCTCGACGGACGATCCCCACGTTGTCGCTAACTCTGTTGCTGATATGGTACTTCAGGGGATGTAACTTTTTATTCCTTCTTCTGTGGTGCTAATTGAAAGCAGATCTCAGCCATGGTTTAGTCGCTTCTGTATAATAGCATCACGCTTCAAGCAGGAGTGCTACCAGGCCTGGGCTGACGCATCAACGTCCCGGGATATAAATACAAGCGCCCTTAAAAAGAAAAATAATTCTGCCTCCAGGTCCTTCAATAGAGTCATTTCCAAGGCAAAGTCAGAGCACATAGACAGAATTGGTGAGAAACTAGTTCGCCTTCCTTCGGGAACTCATGCATTCCAGTTTCCAATCCCATGCTGTCCAATGGAACTTCTGTCAGCGATCTCTTCCATCTCTGCAAAAGGAGGGCGACTCACTGACCCATACCGCAAAAAGCCTATCAGCTAGGCTCTTTCTCTGCGTCTAATTCGACTCTAGATGACGGGGGAAACACACCGTCAACCATCTCGCGGTGTGAGTGATCCATGCAAGATATGCGATTCACACAGCAGTCGGTTCGCAAAGCACTCCTCTCCCTGGACATCTACAAGTCGAGTGAGTCTGACGGAATCCCCTTAATTGTGCTGAGGTCGTAGGCTCCGGAGTTGGTACCGGTTCTAACGCGTCTTTTCCTGTACTCCAACCCCTTAGGCATAGTTCCAAAATCATGGAAGACGGTTTATGTCTACGCGATCACTAAAAAAGGGACAGCTCAGACCCGTCCAACTACAGGCCTATCGCCATCACCTCCTTGTTCTCCAAAATAATGAAATCCATTATAAACTGCCAGCTCATGCAGTAGCTTGAAGATCACCAGCTGATTAGTGACCGCCAATACGGTTTTCGTCGGGGTTGATCAGCTGGTGATCTTCTGGTCTAACTGACTCATAGATGAGCGGAGTCCAAGGGGAGGCATTGGCCGTTAGTTTATACCTTGCGAAGGCCTTCGATCAGGTTTGACACAAAGCGCTTTTTTCGAAGGTCCCTTCCTATGGGCTTCCCGAGAAATTGTGCAATTGGATCACCAACTTTCTTGTAGATCGGAGCATCAAGGTCGTTATATACGGTACATGCTCCAACTACAAATTTAATAATGCTGGTGTTGTACAAAGCTGCGGGCTATCATAAACGCTGTTTCTTCTGCATATCAATTATATGTTGCGAAGCGGTAACATTCATTAATATGCGGATGACAGCACTGGTGATGCTCTATACACCGGCCGTGCCAATATTTCTCAGGAAAACGTCACCGAGTACCGGAACAAACTTGTGTCTGAAGTCGAGTCTTTGCTGAATAAAGTCTCGGATTGGGGGCGACTAAATCTAGTTCAGTTTAACCCTCAAAAGACACAAGTTTGCGCGTTTCCTGCTAAAAAGAACCCCTTTGTTGTATCTCCTCAACTTCAAGGTACTCCCCTTGTTGTCTCAGCCAGTATTGGAATTCTTGGCGTTGATATTTTGTGTGACGTACAGTGTCGTGGTCACTTGGAAAAGAAGGCCAAATCGGCCTCTGAAAAGCTTGGCGTTTTCAGCAGAGCGGGACAGTATTTCATGTCGGCACACCGCCTGCAACTTTACAAGGCGCAAGTTCGATTTCATGTGGAATACTGTTCCCATCTCTAGGCAGGGGCTCCCCAGTGACAGCTCCTTCCACTTAACCTTCGAATGTACCACGGGGAGTGCTCAGAAGAATTGTTGGAATTAATCCCAACCGCCAAATATCACGAAAGCACATCACGGAAAAACTTCCGATACCATCCACACCATCTGTATGCTTGGCGGTCCACCACTGTACTTGCTCTTTGTGGAATAATTTACAACCGGCGACTTATCCGGATCGATGCGACTTAGGGACCTTCAAGAAAGGCCGGCAACGCACCTGCAATTCCCTTGGTGTTGTAGTTGTTCATGTGCAGCGGTAGTCATTTACTATCAGGGGAGCCGTATATGCTCGTCTGCCACCTCTCTGAAAAAAACTGTTTTTAAAATATATATTTTTCACAAGCTCATTTCCAGTATAAAGGGTGTCCCGTTCTCTACACTCAACATTCGAAACACTGCAGCATTAAGCTGCTAGTTTATGCTATCACTCTGTGAGAGCGTAGTCCGATCCCGGTCGAGCCGACTCGACATTCGTGCTAAAACCATAATATAGCGCTCAATAGGTCGTTACTGAAATACATATGTATTAGCTTATATTTATATTGTATAGGACATATTATTAGTTACAACAAAAAGAAACACTTAATTTTTTTTGTCTATATATAGTTTATCAATTATAAAATGAGTATTTAAAAGTTAATTAAAGGTACAGGCTTTTTACGTCCAACTGCCGAGCCGAGACGTCCTATTATTTCTGATACGGACATGGAGCAATCATAATTAGTCCGTCGTTATTCTAAAGTATTTTTGCAATCTTTACTTGCCTTAAAATATTTTTATTGCTCAGATAAGCAGGATTTATCAACATGTTTTTCTTCACTGCGAAGCACGCTGTTAGCACTTTTCAATTGCAATTAACAATTTTAATGGTGCTAGTTGGGTTCGAAGTCGGGTTGCTTGCATACTGTATGTATGTAAATTTAATACAACGGTAAATAAAATGATAATATAATCTATTTACAAATATCAACATGTAAAAATATCCTCAGTGGCAGCTGCTATACATCTTCTTTAACAGCCGGTCATAAAATTCTAATCAATAAAACGCAATAAAAATGTCTAGTTTTATAACCGGATTCGAAAAATGTGAAATTTTATCAGAAAACATCTATTTTGCAGTGTTTAGAATAACCACAAATACACCTTTTCCCCTACCGAAACATCAAAAAGCATTACATTAAATTTGTATCGCTGTGACACAGCGAGAGCAATGTATCTTACATTAATTACCCATTATTTCACGAAAGTTTCAATTTACGAAGAACTTAAGTTGAATTTTAGCCATAAACCTACTCGGCAACGAAGTTACATTACTATACTTATATACTATTTTATGCTGTTTATTTATCCAGACTAGAAATACTGGCAGAGTGAAAGCGTTAGCAGTTTCAACACGATGACTGTGTAAACGAGATCTTATCTCAGCTTGAAGATGCTGTTCGAAGTGCATTCTGCTGTTCGAACATTTGTGATAAACTTTCATCAAGAACTATTTTTCTTAATCAACTGTCTTTTTAAAAATATTTTATTGATTTATAGTTATCATTACAGCGAATTATTATTAATTCTTCCCTCTCCATTCCATTATAGGATCACCAGATGCTTGGCTGCCCTTCACCCCTTTGTCAATATATTTTGATTTCTTTCGAGATTCGAACCGAGCCGTTTGCTTCGACGTTCATACTGCGTACGACAAATAAGTGCAATAATTTGCCAACAGCTGCCTTTACGAGTACATCCGATTATAATGGGCGTCTTCAAGGCAAGAGCTAAGAGCTTTAAAGAGCTTTTAAGCTTTTATTAAGCTCACCATCACCACCAACCAGCGCTTCACTACTTACCATCAGAAGGGAAATAGTTAAGCGGTGAGTCAAAAAATATACATCACTAACGGTACCGGCAAAAAGCTGGGGAACTAGATGTTTTTAAATTTTGAAAACAGTAAGTTTAAAAGTAAGCGTTATAACTATTTATCATGTTTGTCAAGGTTCAAAAGCATCACAATATAGACTTTGTTTAAAAATAACAGCCAAACGCAACAAATAGTCGAGTAATGAGATTTGCTTAGTGATGAGATCTATCTATATTATACTTTTCGTAGCGATAACGGGAAATGTCAGAATAATCCCATGGTACTTGCTAGATGGCAGTATAACCATCTAGGCGTGAATACTCAGACTGGCAAAAAAGAGCAACTTGCAATTCGCAATTTTTAAGTGTGGCAATAATGGGAAATGTTTCTTATAATGGGGGAGGCCTAATTATCCTCATTATTAGACTGTTAAGCACTCGTGAAGAATAAAATAAGAAAAGCGAAGATTGTTGCTTGGAAAACTTAAAAATTTAAAATAGTGTGGAGATCATAAAAAGTAATAATAACTAAATAAGAAGTAGTGGTTCTATCCATCCAACCATTACAACCTTTAAAAGTCCAATGCGGAACATATGTCTCATATGTTGCCTCAAAGGAATATTTTGCAATCGTCCACACGCTTGGCGTGGCAAGGTGGATTGGCAACCAGTCCAGTTAAGTTTACCGCATTCGCCTCTTGGGACACTCTCGGAACGATTAGGGATAGAGGATATATTTACATACAGGTTAGTGGAATTGACCATTTCTATACAAACATGTGCAGTAATGGTAACCGTTACAGCCTCATAACGTCTACTGCTGAACATAGGCCGACCCTATGGGGTATTCAGATTATTAAGTTTGCTTCAAAAGATGGATATTTGCAATGGTTGCCACGCTTTCCAAGCGGCCGCTGTTTTTTATATTTACTAGTTATTAGGAAGACACTGGTGCCCATCTCCTGATTTGTTTTTCCCTCTGTCGCCTATTACAACAGCCACGGGGCTACACGGATCATATTAATATAGTTAATTCAACTAAACTTTTAATAACAATGTTTTTAAGAAGCGTGTTTGAAGTTAAGTAAAAAATATGTAAAAAAAATGTTAGAAAAACTAAATAAGCGCACCTCTATCACTCACATTAACAAATAAATAAAAATAAAATGAAATAAACTCCATGTAGTGATGGGGGTAGAGAATTCACTATTTCTTATGACAAAACGAGTCGTCTTGTGGGTGTTGTAAGACGTGACAGGGGTAAAAGAAGAAGGAGATAGGCGGCGGGCGGCAGCGTCTTCCCGATAACAACAAAAATAATTTAAAAATTTGCTAATGCCAAGCTGCTTGCCAAGCGTGGCAACTGTGACTAATTTTCCCCAATTGAGGCAGTTTATGTCGGAGGCTTATGTTTAGTCGTGGACTTTTGATAATGAATAAAAATAATGAGGAAAAATTATATACTATCGACCATCGGTTGGTTTTAATGTTATGCTATTAGTTATATGGTTGCCATTATTCTTTGTAAGAAATATATACGGCACACGAGTCAGATGTAGGTAGATGGTAGATAGGGCTATAATTAAGATTGAGTGAGATGAAACTGAAAGTATACATAGAAGAAAAAGACAGAAAAACAGGAAGGAAATCTGACAAAAATCTCAGAAAGTTGATCGAGTTTAGTTAATAGCTCTTAAAAGTTAAAGATTTAATTATCTTAAAAGAAAAGACAAATCTTGAACGGGATCATATGGAAAATGAATGAAAATTCATTATAAGGTAGTTTAATTTATTAGTTGGATTTTGATTGGATTGAATCAGAAACCTGTAATTGAAATTACACAAAGACCAAAGACAGACCAAATGACACCCCTATGACTAAAGTTTCAACGTGTTTTTCTATATATTATAATATACGTTAAGGCCAATCGATTTAAATTAAATAAATAATATAAATTAGAATATCTAGTTTTCTTACAACTCCCTTCTTAGATAGGTTAGTTTCGTGATACGAATGATAGATATAATTAGATGTGGATCAACAGTGACATGACAGTTTATTAAAAGAAAAACCCGACACGCTGTCGCGTTTTTAAATGTATGTTTGTATGTTTATGTATGTATGTTTATAAATGAATATTCGTTTATTACAGCCCTTCATAAATCCATAGCTGAATTGCCTCACAAGGAAGATATTTGCTACTATTGCCACGCGTAGCAGGCGGACTAGCAACTGCAGTGTATTTATTTTTACTGAGTTCTTAACAAGAAGATGTTTGCTGTCCATATATTGTTTCAGTTTGCATTTGTTACAGCTTACGACACCTTACACAAATCCTAGACAACACGCTGACTGTCTACGTAATAGTAAATGACTGCCGTAGTTCATGAACACCTGCAACCAATTTTAAATGAAAAAAACTAAAACTATTGGTAAATCCAATTGTGCATGCCTTAAGCGTATTAAAAAATTACATATAATATGATTATACATAAATTTTTAACGTAGTTTAATTACACGCAAGTTTTCACTAAAAACCTTAAAATTATAATATAATAATAAATTCTTTATTTCGACCAACAATAGTCATAGATTGTTAGTAAATATTTTTTTTTATAGAATAGAGGGCAAACGAGCATGTGGCTCACCTGATAGTAAGTGACTACCGCCGCCCATGAACAACCGCAACACCAGGGGAATTGCAGATGCGTTGCCGACCCTTTAGAAAGGTTTAAGCTCTTGAAGGTTCCTAAGTCGTATCGGTCCGGAAAATTCGCTGGTGGTAATTGAGCGGCTGGAATTAGTCCGAACAAATCCTCAGAGCACTCCTCGTGATAGATGCGATAAAATACGCAAAGAGATGCAACATCTCTACGCAGTGCCAGTGTATCGAGCAAATCAGAAAGAACTCGGTCGTCGAAGATTCGAACCGCTCTGCGCTGGATGCGGTCAAGTGGAAGGAGCTGGCACTGGGGTGCCCCGGCCCAGAGATGAGAACAGTATTCCATGTGGGGCCGAACTTGCGCTTTGTAAAGTTTCAAGCGATGTGCCGGCATGAAATACTGTCTCGCTCTGCTGAGCACGCCAAGCTTTTTAGAAGCCAATTTGGCCTTCCCTTCCAAGTGACCACGAAACTGCACACTATTCGATATGTCGACGCCGAGGATTTCGATGCTAGCTGAGGCAGCAAGGGGAGTGCCTTAAAACTGAGAACATACGACAAAGGGGTTCTTTTTAACGGTAAACACGCAAACTTGTGTCTTCTGGGGATTAAACTGGACTAGATTTAGTCGTCCCCAATCTGAGACTGTTCAGCAAAGACTCGACTTCAGACACAAGTGCGTCCCGGTACTCGGCGACGTTTTCCCGAGAAATATTGGCACGGCCGTTATATGAGGCATCACCAGTGCTGTCGTCTGCATAGCAATGAATGTTACTAGTTTGCAACATATCATTGATATGCAGGAGAAACAGCGTTGGTGATAGCACACAGCCTTGTGGAACACCAGCGTTGATAGCTTGAAATCAGAGCATGCACCGTCTACTATGACCTTGATGCTCCGATCAGCAAGGAAACTGGTGATCCATTTGCACAATTTCTCTGGAAGCCCATAGGAAGGAAGCTTCGAAAGAAGCGCTTTGTGCCAGACCCGAACGAAGGCCTTCGCTATGTCCAAACTAACGGCCAATGCCTCACCCTTGGACTCTACTGCCTCCGCCCATCTATGAGTCAGGTAGACCAGAAGATCACCAGCTGATCGACGCCGACGAAAACCGTACTGGCGGTCACTAATCGGATGGTGATCCTCAAGGTACCTCATGGGCTGGTAGTTTATAATGGATTTCATTATTTTGTAGAAAAAGGAGGTTATGGCGATAGCCCTGTAGTTGGACGGGTCTGAGCGGTCGCCTTTTTTAGGGATCGAGTGGACCAAAGCTGTCTTCCATGAATTCGGGACTACGCCTTGATAGTAGGTATACCGGAAAAGACGCGTTAAAACCGGTGCCTACTCCGGAGCACACATCTTCAGCACAATGGGAGGGACTCCATCAGGCCCACTCGACTTTTAATAGTGGTAGAGCCACGCGGCAGCGTTTGTTGTCGCACGGATGGGCCGGCTCGAACCGGGGTGGTACCACGACCTCACAGAATACCAGCGTGAAGTAGAGGTTTACCTCTGCGTTTCGCTTGGTGAGTGCAGGTGGCCGGAAGGCCCTTTTTACTGGAAATGAGGCATTCCATCTTAGTCCTCACGGGTGACAACGCATTTACATTTTGAATTGTAATAGAGGATAGATGTAGATGTCTATGGGCCGCAGCAACTACTTACCATCAGGTGGATTGTGTGCTCGTTTGTCACCCTTATCCTATAAAAAAAAACTTGCTGACGTCCAGGGAGAAGAGTACTTTACGAACCAAGCGCTATGTAAATCGCACATCCGGCTTGGAGCACTCACACCGCGGGATGGTCGGCGGTGTATTCCCCCCATCATCTAGAGTCGAGTTGAACGCAAAATGAGAGCTTAAAAGATCGGCTTTCTCCTTTGCGGCATGGGCCAGTGAGTTGTCCTCTCTGTGCAGAGATGGAAGAGATGGCTAACAGAAGTTCCCTTGGACAGCCTTGGCGAGAGACCAGAATGCACGGGTTCCCAAAGGAAGGCGAACTAGCTTCCCGCCAATTCTGCTGATGTGCTCAGACCTTACCTTGGCAATGACGCATTTGAAGGACCTGGAGGCGGAATTATACTTCTTTTTAAATGCGCTGGTATTTACATCCCGAGACGTTGATGCATCAGCCCAGGCTCGGTAGCACTCCTGCTTATAGCGTGATGCTATTTTACAGGAGCGACCAAACCATGGCTGGGATCTGCCTCCGATGGGCACCACAGAGGATGGAATAAAAAGTTCCATACCCTGAAGTACCACATCAGCAATAGAATCGGCAACAACGCTGGGATCTTCCGGCGAGAAGCAAACCCACCCCCAAGGGTAGGATGCAAAAAAGACCGCATCGCGTCCCAATCGGCTGACCTATAGTGCCAAAGATGGCAAGTTGCAGATCGCAACTGCGATTGGAGCGTGAGTGGCACCGTACTCCGGAACTTACAATGGTCCGAAGAGCCCAGAGGAGCATCGACGGAGACCTGATATCCGTCAGGATGAGAGGTCAGTAAAAGGTCCAACAGGAAAGGTACATGGTCTTCCACATCTGGGATCCGCGTAGGCGAAGTAACCAGTTGTGTTAGACCATATGCCAAGGCAAAGTCATAGACAGATCTACCCGCATGATCGGTTGAACGAGAACCAAGCCATTCAACGTGGTGGGCGTTAAAATCACCGAGTATCACGATCCCTGCCGATGGGACCTGTTGTAGCACGGAGTCTGCAGCCATTTGGACGTGGTCGATCAGTCGGTCTGTGTCGGCATAACCGCTATGGGACCTATAGAGGCACCCGTATACGCGGGGATGGTCGTCGCTGTCTACGCGCAGCCATAGGATGGACAGGTCCGTACCTTCAAGACTGCTAAGCCGTCGAAAGCAGATGTCCTCTCTGACGTATACGCAAACCCCAGCCCGAGGCACAACACCTCAGTCTCGGTTAAAAAGAGCAAGGCCGGATTCGTCGTCTCCAGATGATAATGGACAGCGTTAAGGTTGGAATGAAGTCCCCTGATGTTGCAAACATTCATGGATAGCGTGACAGGGATCGCCTTGGTCTTATTACTCCGCTTGCCCCGAGCAGTATTAGTCGCGAGCGGAACTTGCCCCCCCTCCCCCCAGAATGCGCGGGACAGCCTGAGCACCCACGCTCAGGAGTGGAGTAGTTTAGTCGTGAATGCTCAGCGAGGGATTCTCCAGGGGTGCTGGTACCCTCCTGGGGTAGTCTTTTCTTTAATTCCGCTACCATGTTAATGGGGGGGGGGGGGGGGATTTGGCCTCCGGCCACCTGCACTCACCAAGCGCAACTCAGAAGTAAACCTCTACTTCACGCTGGTATTCTGTGAGGTCGTGGTATCACCCCGGTTCGAGCCGGCCCATCCGTGCGGCAGCAAAAGCGTGGCTCTACCACTGTTAAAATCTAGTGGAGGGACGCTCTACACTTCGCCTGCCGGTACGTATGATTATATTTATTTATAAATCCTACGTACTTTTAGCGACAAAATATTATTATAAAAATCTATTACCGCTGTTGTAATCAAACTGTACAGCAATCCACCTACGACGGCGGCCGAACGCGAGTAAGGCAGAGCAAAGTGTGTTTAGTAAAAATAAATTAATATAAGGCTGCTAAAAGCTGCTAAAAATAAAAGGGTCCACTAACACAGGTATTGATATACTTAAAAGGAGGCCCCAGCCTAGTTAATGAATTTAAATTTAAGATACTGAATAAAGAATTTTGAATTTTGAATTTTGAATTTGAATTTTGAATTTTTGAAAAAGCTAAAACATCGAAAACTTCAAGATTTCACAGCCAAAAAAATGAATCATAACTAAACAAAACGAAAAAATTTAACTGTCATTTACATTCAATGCCTTCCCACATGATAGATGAAGAGATTAAAAAATAGAATGAGTTAAACAATTGATATTTTCAAAAGTTATCGCGTTTACCACTCCATGCTGACTTGATAAATCTACACCATAAGCGACTAAAACCACTTTTTTATGTAAAAATAGCAATTAATCGATTTAATAAAAGTATTAATAAGTTCAATTATCATTTGTCTTTCTGACAATGTGCTTTTTTTATAATTTATATGTTCAATATGATTGTTAGATACGATTTTTTGAGACAAAACGTTGGAATCTTGATTTTTAGGCGCTTTGTGCTTAAGGCATGCAATATGGGTTATAATTGGTTATAATTGCTTTGGGCACCTAAGGACAAAAGCAAAATGTGTTACACGCGTGTTACACGCGCACCCGTGCTTGATGACGTTAAATGTATGAAGAGGTACCAACTCAGACGCTTTTATAAACAGTAATGACGCTTCATTTATACATACTGAAAATCTTTTAAGGTAACTCGAAAAATCAAAGTGATGTTCAATTAACAGTAACGCGCTCCGAAGGCATTATGCAGTACCATTATCTGAAATCTCTCCTACCAAATGTAAGATGCAAATAACCGGCTTAGTATGCGAAAGCACGTCCTGTCTTCTCTCTGTTGTGCCGTCGAACCGGCGTCACTGCGTCCGTCTTACCTTCGAGTTTAATCGTAAAACTATTTCGGTTTATAGCACGTATACAGTTGAGCGCATAAATCACTTAATCTATTTTTCCGTAGCGTTTTGAAACATCTTAAAATAGCCATTCACGAATCGCTTTATATGACGTAATACGGACGCCGGTAACCGCAACTATAACTAGATGTAGGAGCAAGTCACTGGTTAAGTGGAGACTGCCCGTCATTCAATTCGATTTAGTCTTCGGGCAAACCTTGGCTGTACTCTCTCACCTACATCCATTTTGAAACAATTTCTCCTACTTGTTATTGGTGTTCAATTCATACGTTTTGTCCAACACTTTATAATACACATTGCCGCAGAATAGTTTACCAGTGCAGTATTTAACGGTTTATTAGTGCGTGTCTTTATGAATGTGTTATATTTAATAATGATTATTTTTAATACTAGTCTATCTTATAGAATCTTACAGATAAAATCAATGTTAAAGCTTGTTGTTTGGACGTATAATGCCAAATCAAGCTAAAAGAGCTAAATTCATTTAGTAGAAATATTTGACTATAATGCAATAAAACTTACAAGCCAACCAAAAATTTAGATAAAATCTAAGTTTTTGGTTTGCACTCTCTTAACTGGTAAAATAACAACTTTATTTTAAATTCCCGACTTTTCGAGTACTTTACAGCTCCCATGGTCACGGGGCAATTGAGGTGTTCGACGTCACAATGTCAAGGTTAACCACGGCTACCTTCAGTTTAAAAATATTAATTTTCCGAAGCAGATGGTAGAGAAGATGACTAGGGGCATCTTCGCTATTGAAATTGGGATGTTTTTTTTTTAATTTTAGTAGTCTCGTGCATTGTCCTTGGAAGGAATCGGTGTTCTTTAGCTAGGATCCTGTACGTGTCCCGGTCCTGGAGCATCGATTCTTTACATTATATTCGGCGGTTTAAAGTATGTTTTAATAGAACCGCGCTTGAAGATTTAGACAATCTTGTCAGTAACACCTGAATTTATGGAGTTAAGATGGTCAAAAATGCAGTAACTCTATCTAAAGGTATAATTCTGAAACTATCGTCTACGTACCGACTTTCGATTGCTTTACTGGATATTCATTCTTCCAAGAGACATCTAAAAGAACTAAGTTTCTAAACAAACACAACCTAAATAAGGATCCTTACTAAGACCATAACGCCATAGATTTAAGAAACGGCCTACAACTAAACTTTCTTAGAGATCCTAGGGAAATTCAGTATTCCCTTGGCCTGATAACGTAAATATATATTCTATTTTCTTATATTTATATCGGACGGCCTTTTACGGCTCCAAGAAGATTTTTTGTATTCGCCAAGTCTCCGATATTAAGCTTCTAAATGTTCATTATTTTGATGTTGCTCTCTATAACCGCGAGTTTTGAAAATTGGTGATATTACAAAGTTTGATGTGCACTCGCGTCTCTGTGCCGCTCGCGTTCACTATTGGAAAAAATTGTGCCTAAAACAGTTTGTGACAATATACCCACTCAGACTCATTTTACGATAAAAACATTTGCATAAAGCATTAAACAAGAGAAAATTTCCTATAGTTTATGTAATAACCTTTTTTTTTATAAAATCAATACTTTTAGCGTACAGCGCCGCAAAGTCTACTTCAACATACGTTTATGCTAAGAAAAGAGATGCTAAGACCTAGAGTACGTCATTAGTAAACATCCATCGTTTTACAGGGTCTTTTACATTTTTAGAGCCATGGCTTCTAAGGAAATTTTATATTTAAAAAGATCCATTATAAGGAAATGAAGTGGTTGAAGTGAAGGAAAAAGGATAGGAGACGTTTTGTAAGTCAAGTTTTTAAAGAAAGGATAATAATGGTAAACTTTTGGAAGGACTGAAATCGATAGTGGCTCACGATGTATGTCGAAAACGATATAAACAATGATAAATTAATCGCTACATCTTTGCGTAGATGAAGCGATGTCACGTCTTCTCAACTACAATTGTGATCCACGTACATGAACAACTGCAACACCAGGGGAGTTGTAGATGTGTTGCCGGCCTTTTAAAAAAGGTAGGCTCTATTCTTAAAGGTTCTAAAGTCAGTTAAGCTAATGAAGTTGTGCAAGGAACAAAACTTCCTGTAAATCGCACAGTGGTGGGTCGCCAATCATCCAGATAGTATGGATGGTAAAGCGAGTTTTGTTGCGATGTGCGTTGGTGAAATTATCCTTCAAAAGTCCAGGCCTTCCACGAGGAATGCCACAAAACTTGGTCGTGAATAATAAGGATCAAAAAGTAATCCACTTGCTACTATTCATACTATATCATTTTTGTTTTATATGCATATTAGTCTAATAATCCAAATAAGTTCTTGGTTTGTTGTTGCTCCAACCGTAGCTATCAACATACCGCCAAAGGTAAGTAGACTGAAAATGTCTTTATGGTAGCTTTTTTATAGAATAAGGGTGACAAAGAATCACACAGTCCACCTGATGGTAAATGTATGCTGTGGTCCATAGACATCTACATTTTTCCTCGATTAAGAATCAAAATGCAGATGCGTTGTCACATCTGAGGACTAAAATCGATTAGGTTTATTCCAATAAAAAGGGTTTCCAGTTCTCTACACTCACCATACGACAACATTGAGCTGCTATTTTACGCTGATATTCTGTGAGAGCGGGGTCCTACCCCGGTCAAGCCGATTCATTCGTCATACAATCATAATATAGCCGCAGCGTGGCCCTACCTCGATTATCTACCTCGTTCGCCTTTCTACAAAAATATTTGTGCGGTAAAGAATTTTTATATAATTATCTGCATTCATGGACACATCATATTTTACAGACACTATACGATCCACTGCAGGGCACTGGCCTTATATAATATCTTCTTTCTTCCAAGTGGTCTTCAAAATAGTTAATTGTTTCTCAGGCATACACCTTTCTATAAGCCTGGCAAGGCATCTGCAATTTTCCTGGTATTGCGTTACTGCATTTGTTTATAAGCGGCAGTATTCACTTACCATCAGGTAAACCGTATACTACTCGTTTGCCCCCTCTTCTATAAAAAAGGCATACAGTTTTGACAGAGTTTGTTCACCATCGTGCAGATGGTAAGCACGTTGGCGGTGGGGATCGAACACGGTATGCTCGGGTGTTAACGTACACCACACTTAATTTCAGTCACCGTGGACAGTTTCAACGGAAAGTAGCCAATCTGCGCAGGGCAGAATTATAATGCACGAGTGTGCGTACAAGCACGGTTGCACTATCTGTTCCCTCATTCATAATATGATGGGATAGAAGATTCCGACACGATAAGAAAGAGATTCGGTCCAGGACTAACGGCTTTACGAGCTTTCTGAGGCACGGGAACGAAACACCCCCAACTTCCTGACTCAGCACTTCTACTGAGAATTTCTTGACCGAACTGACCAAGCCCAACAACCGATTCTTTTTTGCCTGACTCGAAATCCGTTCCAAGGAACAGACGATCAGCAGTCGCGGTTATGACCACTTGAACAAAGAGACAGTCATGCCTGTGCTTAACTGGCTCGTGTATTATATAATTTAAAATTAAAAATTTTGTACAACCGACTTCAATGTAAATTATTAAGAATAACTCAAAACATGTTAGTCAGGCCTTGATCAAATTTATATGGGACCACATGTGAAGCACCAGCTTTCAAACAAATAAAAAATTATAGAAATCGTATCGCCCACAAAAAAGTTATGAGGTAACACACATAAGAAAAACATACAGTCGAATTGACTACCGTCCCCTTTTTGAAGTCAGTAGAAAACGAGCCCAAGCTCGGGACACCTAGTTCTCCTCGTCAAGGAGTTCCAGTAGCAGTAATCAAAGTACACCTTTAGGTCACTCTTTCCAGTCTAGAAGTAAGGTCTCATCTTAACTAACAGAATCATCGAAATCGGTTCACCCAGTAAAAAGTTATGAGGTAACAAACATAAAAATAACATACAGTCGAATTAAGTACCGGCTCCTTTTTGAAGTCGGTAGAAAAATTTACGGCGCGCTCTTCACTAAAATGGCTTCGTGGCGCAATGGTTTTCCAATGAGTTGCAGTGCTGAGGGCCGCGGGTTTAAATCCCGTGCGGAACTAGTATTTGTATGTTTGTCCTTGTGAAATCTATGTATATAAACTGCCCCTGCGATACAGAAGAAAATCCTAGTGCGGAGGTAACGTTTTTAAAAATCCAAAAAACACTTGTGATCATGGATCCAATGTTAATTGATATTTTTTAAATTATTTATATAAATCTTGAAATTACACATAAATTTTATCAACAAACAAAACTAATTGAATCATTCCTATTATTCCCGTATTTATTGTCTTCATAATATGTAAGGATATCTGTTGTGTTACATTTATAAACTAGCTGTTCCCCGCGACTTCGCCCGCGTGTTATTTGGGGTTTTAATATTTGCGCGGAACCCTAATTCTTTTTCTAAAATAAAAGTAGCCTAAGTTACCTCTTGTGACATCGGCTATATGCCAGTGGAAATCCCGTCAAAATCGGTCCAGCCGTTTCGGAGATTAGCTGGAACAAACAGACAGACAGACGGGCAGACAGACAGACAAAAACTTTAAAAATTTTATTTTTGTTATTAGTACCGTATATACTTTCATATGCATTTAGTAAAAAGCTGTAATTGCGAAATTACAAACAGACACTTCAATTTTATTTATATATATATATATATATATATATATATATATATATATATATATATATATATATATATATATATATATATATGAATGACCACAGTGCCAAATTCGGAAAATTATCCGAAACTATCTAGTTGACAGCACTGTTCAAAATAGCATAAGTACTTGACAAGTAACGTGAATACACTGGCACTCATTTAAGTATACGTCCAATTATCCGTGATACAATAATTGAGTGGCGGTTTAATAAATTAACAGTATGACGTCGCATTTTTCTGTAGAACCATCAAGTCTTAATTTATCAAATTTCCTTCCATTTCTATGAAAGTTAACTTCATTATAAATGCTTCGGCTTTATTGAGATTTAGCAGATTTAATTTTATCATTTATCCAAATGCTTTCATCGACGACCTTGGTGCGAGCTGAAACTGCAAACGGTGATAAGCGTATCATATGGGTATCGCAGAATCGAGGATCAAGGGTCATAGCCATCCTTTATCACGGAAGCAACTTACCAGTACTTGGGCATCATAAAGATCCCATGGTCTATTTTCTGGTAAAAATCAAAATAAAATCCAGAATGGGTACTAGTGTCAATTGAGTAGTAAAGGTGCAGCTTTGATGAATTAGCTTAACTTGGATGAAGTAGGTTTAGCGGATCCTCAGTATCACATTCCAAACAAAATAGAAATTCTGTTAGGGACAGAGGTCTATTGTCAGGAGAAACAAGACGGAGTGGGGAAAGATCGGGTTCTCCAGAAGCGTAAGCCACTATTCTTGGCTGGATTCAATAAAAAGTTTAATACAAGCTCAGTGTATTATTTATGATGTCATGAACTCCCGATTATACCGATCATACTGATTACTTATATTCTTAATCAAAACTGCGGTTACCAACCCGCCTTCCTAGCGTAGTAACTTTGAAAGATGGACGGATGACTGATATTTTAATCTTATTTTTATCTTATTTGGATGAGTGGAGCCGACTATTAGGCTTAGCGGCGTGGTTTTGTAGAGGGCTATGTCCAGCAGTGATCTGTATAAAAAGAGTGAATTTAAATGTATTTCACGTAATATACTATTATATAAAATATGGTATATTATACAATGATATCATATCTTAAGCTTTATTATAGTCGCAAGAAATCTTCGTTTGATCCCCGGTACAAGCTCAAAGACAAGGTGTAACATTAATGAAAAAAAAAATGTGAAAACTAGCGTGCAAATTTGTTCAGTACGGCGTACGTTTCCCGCTCCATTACCCACTTAATAATATTTAGCGGCTATAACCTGGCTGTGGGGCAGTTACAGGCTTTATAAATTATTTGCTTTATATTTATTTTATGACGACAATTATGAATAAACGTACTGGGTTTAAGAGGAAATAATTTTTTAAAGTGCCAATCCCAATTAAACGCGGCTCTTGCACTCGCATTTGACTCGCAAGGCATTGGTTATTGACAAGTAACGGTTTGAAAACGCCAAACTCAAATCTTACGGGCTCTTAAACTTGAGAGCAGCATCATCAATGTAAGTGTATCGACCAGCGTGGTGGGTAGGGGCCAAATTGCAATCATGAAAGGTCCATCCAATCAAGAGTTGAAGTCTAAGAAAGATGAACTTACGTATGTACGTCATTGCAAAATAATGACCACTAGGTTGCATGACCACCTTTTATTTCCTAGAGATTAAAAAAAGATAATAAATATGAAGAGTATAACATCAGCAATATTACAGACCCTCATAACTCTATGGCATTCCTTGGGAAAGCCTTGGGAAGACCTAGGCCTTCTGTATATCTTACCAAATAATCACTTTATCTAGTGGAGGCCACCCTATACTTCGCTACAGCTATAAGGCTTCCACTCGACACCTTTCTTATCCATAGGTTGTTGGTTCTTCAAGCTTCATGGCTGACCCACTACTACTTCAGTTTAGTGATCTTTTAGGCTTTGCGAATATTCTGATTCTACTGCTGACGTGTTAATTTCGAAGTCTATCATGCAAACAAACTCCGATCATAGATCTTTTGATAGCTCGCTGGGCGACCTTGAGCTTCCAGTAAAGGTTCTGTATACACGAACTGGTTTTATATACTTGTTTTAAGTTTGTGAGGAATACGTACGATAAAAAGACATTGTAAAAAGACATGTAATATTATCCCGACCAATGCCCAGTCGTGTTGTATTAGACGCTTCACCTTCTTGGTCTAAGTTTGACTTACCTAGTCTGGCAATTTGTCGTTGGTAAAAATGACGTGTGCCATGAACATTACGAATAACCTTTCTTTATATTAAATAATCATTTGGAAGATACTTTTGAGGTCATTAATTATAAAAGCATCACATAATTGCACTATATTTATAAATGTATATGCCGTGGTAGTTTAACTCGACGTACATTTCACAGTTTACGAGCAATCCGAGTTCGATGGCCGGCGGCAGCATTAAAATTGTTTATGGCAATTTAAAGAGCTTAAACCGTGTAGTGGCGGTGTACGGATATCCACTACCATATCGTTCCCTGGATGTCGTAGCCGCGACAGAGGGAAAATATAACATGAAATGGGTGGCCACATCTTCCTGATAACACCTGAAAATAAAAAAAAACTGCACCGTGGTACCGTGGCAACTATGGCAAAATCTTATGATTCATTGAGCCAATCTATGGGGGAGGCCAATGTTCAGCCGTAGACTTTTATGGACTGTAATAGGTAATAATAGATAATAGAATATAGACACAAGACAGTGTGTCAGCTAAGAATGGAAAAGAAAATGGCGCCACACAGGTAATGTGTAATAATATTATCTTTATAATAAAAATTACGTGCCACATTGTTTGTCTGAAATGAAATCTTCTATAATAATTTGTAATAATAATATATGCTTTTATTCAGAATCTACTATAATTATTTATAATAATAATATATGCTTTTATTCAGACACATTTCTAAAATATAAATCTTATATTCACGACTCTGGTTAGCCGATGACAACAACAACTTGGAATGTTTGCCCAAGTTTGGCTAAGGCATCCTCCATTTCTTTCCACGTTGTTGTTTCCTAGTCCATGTTTTACCTGCTGTGGCCTTTATTTCGTTTTTCCACCTTCAAAACTGTCTAACTCGTTTACTCGTTTCCTTTTTCTACTTCTTGGGTACCAAAATACAATGGTTTTGTTCCTTTTCTCAATGCCTCTAATTATTCTCCTTGTTAAATTTTCGGTCTTGGTACGTTTCCTAATAATTCTGTTCCTTATTCTATCCGATTTCTTCTTATTCAGCATGCTCTTCTCTTTTGCTGTCTGACAGGTTTCTAGTTTCATGTTTTACGCTTTAATGAGTGCACAAGTTTGACAGCTATATGTTAAGACTCGTAGCACGCAGGTGTTGTACAGCTTTGATTTGACGAACATCTTAATTTCTATGTTCTGTATTACTTCTTTTACCTGCTAGTAACATTTTGATTCTTTCCAAGTTCTAGTATGTTTCCTTTAACATTATATGGGTGGTTGAGATTTGTTGTTCTAAATAAGTGTACTCTTTCACATACTCAACCGACTCGCTTTGTATGATGATAGTGTCTTCGTGTGCATTTGTTATGGCTTTGGTTTTAGAAGTTTTCATTGTTAAACCTACCGTGTAACTTTCTCTTTCCAGGTATACGAGCAAGTTTTGTAGATATTCTTTTGTTGTAGCGAGTAATATAATGTCGTCGGCCAAGTGTAGCTGTGTAAGTTTTTCTCCATTTATGTATAGTCCATACTGGTCCCATTTAAGTTTGCGAAAGACTTCTTCTATGATATATGTAAATAATTTAGGGGTATATGGGTCTCCTTGACGAATTATTTTATTTTTATTTCATTTCCCTCTTTTTTTAACTTTATGCTATCTGTACTGTTAGTGTAAACGTTTTTTACAATTCTAATGTACGTATGCTTGATACCTTGGTTCTTCAGACAGTGCCAGATGTTTTCGTGTTCTATTGAGTCGAATGCCTTGTTAAAATTGATAAAACAGCAGTAGAATGGTACATTGAATTCTTTGTTCTTTTCAAAAATTTGTCTTACAGCATGTATGTGATCTAACGTTGTTTATACTATCCTGAAGCCGGCGTACTCTCTGGGCTGATTTTCGTCCAGGGTTCTAGTTATTCGGGATAGGATTACTTATGCGTAAACTTTATAAATATTGGGCATTAGACTAATAGGTTTATAGTTTTTCATTTCATCTTTTTCGTCTTTTTTGTGGAGCAGGATGATCGTTGACGTAGTCCATTGTGTTGGAATTTTTTCGATGTACCGTATATCGTTGAAAATGTATTTATGTAATGGTGAAATGGAGTTTTTGCAGTCCAACAGCAATTCGTTGTTCATCTCGTCGGGACCAGGCGCATTATCTTTCTTCTGTGTTTTGATTGCCTTGTTTATTTCTTCTACTAGTATGGGTTATTACATGCGGTACACTATTGTTGTTACTTAAACCAGTATTGTCTATTTGTATCTTGCTAGAATATAGGTTTTCGTAGAAGTTTGTAGCTATTGATAATATGTCTGTTGCATTAGACTTTGTCTTGCAGTGACGGCATTTCAGATTTGATATCCAGCTTGTATTGTCTGATAATAATTTAAGAGCCTTTTTTATACCTCCAGTCTTGCTAATGTGCTTTTCAAAAGTCTCGAATCTAAAATGTTCTCTATTTTTTTCTCATTTGATTTTTTTATATCTTTGCTCAATTTGCCTATTTGCTTCCTGATGATTTTAATTTTGTTTAATTTATTGATTAATTTGGACCATTCATCTGGGAGTTCAATTTTTTTTCTGATAAGTGTCTTTTATCCTGTGGCTTGCTCTCAGTTCTGATTTCTGGTGTTTCAATTAGTATTTTGTGTAGTATACTGTATTTCTGTTAAGTGCTTAAGTGCTTAAGAGATGATTCTGTGACGAAGTTGAGATTTTCTTTAATGGTGGCTATTCTTACTTCGTTGTTTGATGTTGTTATTTTCACTTTTAAGGGCCTCTTCTCTAAAGTTAAGCCTTAGAGTAAATAATGTGTTCATAAATGCTCTAAGCATTCAATGGTTACTATTGAAATTAAGGTTTGACATGGTGCCACAGTGATCAAATGATTTGGACCTGTTAGTTATAATGTAGTCTATTTCGTTTCCGTAGCGGCCATGTCCACCATCTAAGAGACTTTTTTTGAATTGACTGTTTAGTATTTCCATATTATTTTCAAGAGTCATTTCCATTAGTTTTTGTCCGTTTTTTGTTCCTTTTCGACTACTGTCAGGGCTCAGAACAATATCTTCTCCGTTCTTTGGTGCCCCAATTTGTGCATTGAAATCACCCATTACAATGCAGTTTTTATGTGCATGTTCTTTGACGGCGGTATTAAGAGACGGGTAAAATGACTCAATTTTTAGAGTGGTAGATTGATCGGTTGATGAATAAATACCACAACACAATAGACCATATTTCTTTGTCTAAAGTGATTATTACATTCAATATAGCAATTATTTCGGATATACCATTCATTTTTACAACAAAATTTCTTCCTGGCGTTTCACCTTTATAATACAAAATGAACTTACTGTACTCCACAATAGCTTCCGTCATTCCATCTTACGCCCGTCCTAAACTACTAAACTTATTTCATATAAATTTTGCACACTGTGTGCACTTTGGATCAACTTCAGAGACTTGTTTTTATCTCGATAAGTGACCCTCAATATTTTTATTGCGAATTTAAAGATTTTAATACAACTAAATGTCTTCGGAAAGGTCGGAAAAGTCACAACTACGTCTGCCTCGTCATATATTTTTTTATAGGAGAGGGGGCAAACGAGCATGCGGCTCACCTGATGGTAAGTGACTACCGCCGCCCATGAACAACTGCAACACCAGGGGAACCAGGAGTATTGCAGATGCGTTGCCAGCCTTTTAAAGAGGAGTAGGCTCTTTTCTTGAAGGTCCCTAAATCGTATCGGTCCGGAAAAATCGCTGATGATAATGATTCCACAAGGAAGTCGTGTGAGGAAGAAAACATCTTCTAAATCGCACAGTGGTGTACCGCCAATCATCCAGGTGGTGTGTATGGTATCAGGAGTTCTGCCGCGATCTGCGTTCGTGAAATTTGGCGGCTGGGATTAATCCAAAAGTTCCTCATAACACTCCCCGTGGTAAATGCGAAAGAAAATGCAAAGGGATACAACATCTCTTCGCAGTGACAATGAATCGAGCCGATCGGATAAGACTCGGTCGTCGACGATTCGAGCCGCTCTGCGCTGGATGTGATCAAGTGGAAGGAGCTGGCACTGGGGAGCCCCTGCCCAGAGATGGGAACAGTATTCCATGTGAGTCCGAACCTGCGCCTTGTAAAGTTGCAGGCGGCGTGCCGGCATGAAATACTGTCCCGCTTTGCTAAGCGCGCTAAGCTTTATAGAGGCCAATTTGGCCTTCTCTTCCAAGTGACCACGAAACTGCTCGCCACTCGATATGTCGACTCCGAGGATTCCGATACTGGCTGAGGCAAGAAGGAGAGTGCCTTGAAACTGAGGAGATAGGACAAAGGGGTTCTTTTTAGCGGTAAATACGCAAACTTGTGTCTTCTGAGGATTAAACTTAACTAGATTTAGTCGCCCCCAATCCGAAACTTTGTTCAGCAAAGACTCGACTTCAGACACAAGTTTGTTCCGGTACTTGGCGACGTTTTCCCGAGAAATATTAGCACGGCCGGTGTATAGAGCATCACCAGTGCTGTCATCCGTATAGCAATGAATGTTACCAGTTAGCAACATATCATTGATATGCAGAAGAAACAACGTTGGTGATAGCACACAGCCTTGTGAAACACCAGCGTTAATAGGCTTGTAGTCGGAGAATGCACCGTCTACAACGACCTTGATGCTCCGATTTGCAAGAAAGCTGGTAATCCGATTGCACAATTTCTCGGGAAGCCCATAGGAAGGGAGCTTCATAAGAAGCGCTTTGTGCCAAACCCGATCGAAGGCCTTCGCAATGTCCAAACTAACGGCCAACGCCTCCCCCTTGGACTCTACTCACCCATTTATGCTTCATTATTTCTGCCCATTTATGGGTCATGTAGACCAGAAGATCACCATCTGATCGACTCCGACGAAAACCGTATTGGTGGTCACTAAACAGCTGGTGATCCTCAAGGTACCGCATGAGCTGGCAGTTAATAATGGATTCTATTATTTTGGAGAACAAGGAGGTGATGGCGATAGGCCTGTAGTTGAAGAGGTCTGAGTGGTTGCCTTTTTTAGGGATCGGGTATACAAAAGCTGTCTTCCATGAATTCGGGACTACGCCTTGGGAGTAGGAGTACCGGAAAAGACGCGTTAGGACCGATGCCAACTTCGGAGCACATGTCCTCAGCACAATTGGGGGGACTCGACTTCTGGATGTCCAGGGATATATATATATATATATATATATATATATATATATATATATCCTCTCCCTGGACATTCAGAAGTCGTGTGGGCCTGACGAAATCCCCCCAATTGTGCTGAGGACATGTGCTCCGATATCCGTGCTATATGAACCCAATACTTAACACAAAAATTATTAAAACTATATATTGAAATGTCACATGTCTAATAAAGCCCTTTTGAATACCTAGGCCCTTTAGTAGATGGTTGAACTCCTTTTTGGTCTAGGTAGATACTATTCTCTTTCCTATTTATGCCGCGAAATAGCAGTGATTGCACTGCCGTCATCTTGTCTAAAGGGTATAGAGATAATAATAATAATATTAAGTAATACAGAGAATTTTTTTACTGGAGACTGTATTGGATAACAAGGAGCTTTCCGGATGCCTTCAAAAGGCTCTAAATGAGCTTTTTGTAAAAAGAGTTGCCTTGGCCTCTTTTGGGAAATCCGAGGGTTTTGTCTGTGCGATACAGGTTCAGGTTATTAAGATCATCGGAGATACGAGGGCAAAAAGTTCGCGGAATGGAGGAGTTAGAGAGGGGAGGGGGAAGTTTTTAACTGCCACTATACTCGGTGACTTATACAACTATAAATATCAAGTTTTAGCTAGATCGTTTTATTAACCTTTGAGATATCACAGGATAAACAAGTCAATCGGGTAATGAACATTAACTATAATATGTGTAAAAATTGAGTTTTGTGCCGTGATTTAGTTCGTCAAAAAGCGCCACATATCATTATTGAAGAGATGTCGTCTGTTTACGGGAACTCCTCCACTGAACAAAACAATGATTTATAAGTGATATTGAATTCCAAGCAGGCAGAGACTCAATTGAAGACGATCAGGGTTTAAGCCGACCGATTGAGGCGACTTCCTCGGACATTGAAAAAGTTGAAAAACTTGTTCTTCAAGATACTCGTCTAAAGAAAAAAAATGATAACTAGAGTATCATCTACGACCGCATTAAACATTCTCCATGACCATATTGGCATGTCTAAGGTAAGTGCAAGATGGGTACCAAGAATGGTTATACCGCTTCAGAAACAGTAGCGGCTCGAGTGTTCGTGGGAGTATTTAGACCTGTGTAATGAGAACAGGGACGAAATTATGAACTGAACTGTGACTAAGGACGAAACTTGGGTTCATAACTATGAACTTGAGATAAAGCAAGAGTCCATGCAGTGGCATAAAAAAGACGCAGCACCGCCTAAGGAGTCTAAGGTGTCACAATTGGCTAGAAAGATTTTGGCTTCAGGTTTATAAATTATTAATTTATAAGGGATTCAGAGGGGATTTTTTCATCAATTATAAAGATGAAGATTTTAAATTCACGGGACTGTAGTACGCTACGCTACTGCGGTTAAAGAAAAAAGAAGTGGAAATTGGTCTCGAGGTGTGCTCCTTTTGTAAAACAACGCACTCGTTCACAAGAGTCATGTTGTGGTGGCTTCTTTACGAGTACACAAGTGCGGCGCGAAACTTTAAACCAGCCTATAGGACAGATTTGGCGACCTCGGATTATTATTTGTTTCCAAATATGAAGAAAAGCTTCAGAGAAAGAAATTTACAAAAGACTAAGAAGTGATGTCGGCAATTTCTGCCTATTTTGAGGGCCTTTACAAAACATTTTTGTTTCTAAGTTATAAATAAGTTATATGAACGTTTTAAAAAGTGTATTAATAGTACTTGAAAATATATTGGAAAGAAATTTGCTCTTTCATTCCGCGAACTTTTTGACATTCCCTCGTACATCCTCAGGGATGGCATCGTCGACATCTGTCGAGTTTGTCGTCACCCTACACTCTGAGGCATGTCATCTCCGGTTGTTCAGCGCTTTCTAACTATGAATTTTGCATAGACAAAATCTAGTAAAAAATGCGGTCTTGTGTGAATCAGAAACTACCTTATTATAAGTAATTCTGTATAACGCGAACCTCGTGAAATCCGAGACTGATGAACCAACAAAATATCTGAACCTGGCTCACAAATTGACCGAAATGTGGGGTGGTCTGCGAACCGAAATTATTCCAGTAGTCGTTTCTGCGAACGGGCTTATCACTCATCAAAAACGTAGGTGTCACTTTTATACCCGTGGTAAGGTCTCATTATAACTAAAAAATGAGGCCAAACTCGGCACATCTAGTTCTACTCTTCGAGGAGTTCCAGTAATATTCACCGAAGTACATCTTTAGGTCATTCTATCAAGTCTGGAGGTAAGGTCTCATCATAATTAAAAAACGAGGTCAAACTCGGCACATCTAGTTCTACTCTTCAAGGAGTTCCAGTAATATTTACCGAAGTACATCTTTAGATCATTCTATCAAGTCCGGAGGTAAGGTCTTATCATAACTAACAAAACGAGGCCAAACTCGGCACACCTAGTTCTACTCTTCGAGGAATTCCAGTAGCATTCACCGAAGTAGACTTTAGATTACTCCATAAAGTCCAGGACGTATCATCATTATCATTATAGCCCTTCACAAGTCCACTGCTGAACATAGGCCTCCCCCAAGGAATGCCACAAAGCACGGTCACGAGCCCTGCATCCATTGACTTCCTACATATCTTACCAGGTCGTCACTCCATCTAGTGGGGGGACGCCCTACACTTCACCTGCCGGTAAGTATAAGTATATCTTTATATATAAAAATTACGTGTCACATTGTTTGTCCGCTATATACTCCTAAACCACTGAAATTATTTCAATGAATTTTGTGCACACTGTATGCAGTTTTGTCCAACTTAAGAGATGGGATAGTTTCATCCCGATAAGTGACCTTCAATATTTTTTATTGCGACTTTAAGGATTTTTTATAGGAAGGGTCGTCGGAAAGGGCAGAACAACGTCTGCCTGGCCAGCTAGTTTATATATCAATCCTATATACTTTTAGTGACAAAATATTATATTAAAAATATGTGATTATAAAAACAATAACCTTGGTCAAATATTTATCAAATTTGGTTTTTGGATTATTTTGTATTTCTACAGCGATCGATATTTTTTATGCCTATTACCGCTGCTGTTGGCAAACGATACAGCAATCCACTCACGATGGCGGCCGAGCGCGTAGTAAGGCAGAGCAAAGTGTATTTAGTAAAATAAATTAATACAAGGCTGCTAAATCACAAAAAATTTCGAGATTCCGCCGCCGAAAAAAATAAATTATAACTAAACAAAACAAAATTAAACTGCCATTTACATTCCATGGCTCCCACACGATAGATGAATAGATTAAAAATAGATTGAGCTAAACAATAGATATTTTAAAAAGTTATCGTGTTTATAACTCCACCCGGACTTGTTAAATCTACACCATAAATATCAATAAATACCACTTCTTTTTATGTAAAATAGCAATTAATCGATTTAATAAAAATATTAATAAGTTCAACTATCATGTATTTTTCTAATAATGTGCTTTTTATATAATTTGTATGTTCAATATGATTGTTAGATACGATTTTATACGACAAAACGTTGGAGTCTTGATTTTTAGGCGCTAGTAGAACATACCTACGCGCTTTGCGCTTAAGGCATGCAATAATTTATTTTGTATTAATTGACTAAATGCAGCCAGCCTCTGTTTTTAAATAGTAATTTACTTTTGATAATTTCATCTGTTATTATTTTTTGAGTACCTACCTACAAAAAAACTATAATAAATTTTATCACGAAAAAATTGTTATTGTATTACTAAGCCAAATTGCTTACAATGGTAAAATGCTTATGATTGTATATTGCACATAAATTGATATGATTTGATCTTCAAGTTATATCAATATTTGTATGATTTTTTTTAGTACAATTTTAATGCTAGTCAAAATGCTATCTAACAATTTTCCGTGACGTCTGTACATCGTTACGTCATCATGAATCAGTAACAGGCTTCAGCTCTGACCATTATCAGTACAACGAAGTAAATTGAAAATCCATCATGCATTCTGAAAAACCCCGTAGTAAAGCATCGTAGCAGAGCAATGAAAGTGTTTTGAATATCAATGTAAGTAATGTAAGTGTTAAAAGATTACCATATTCTGCACTTTTATATAACTGCACTAAGTTGTATGAAATTTAATTAGCTCTAATTATACGTCCAGTTTTTTTTTCTAAGGATATTTCGCTAATTCGTCACCTAGTAGGTACTAGCTAGGTAACGAATCATATAATCAATAAATTATACGTTGCCTTCAAAGTTACTAATGAAACGGTTTACATAAATACGTGTTAATATTTATGAATTTAATTTGTAGATTATTATAATTAAAGTTTTAATATAAAAGGAAACTGACATCAAAAACTACAAAAATAAAAATAGTTGCTGAAGTCGGTTCTGAGACAGTGTATTACTTCAGAAGCTAATAAGTCGATATCTTTGAAATATTTTTTTTTTTGCTTTTGGGGTCGTTTTTAATTTTCATTAAAAGTTTAATTATTTTAGCCTTTCGAGTGGTCTTAGGAATATTAAAAGATCAAAGTAATAACTAGAATGTCGTATAATTAGGTACATTAATATTATATATATTCCATCATCAGGGATGGAATTTCATGCCTCTGAGGTTATAACCCATTTATTTCTCGTTTTTTTTTAAAATGAAGTGTCTGTTTGTAATGTCAAAATAACAGATTTTACTACATGTGAAAGCACATACGGTACTTATAAAAAAATACACAACAATTAAAATTTTTGTCTGTCTGCCAGTTTGTTCCGGCTAATCTCCTAAATGGCTGGACCGATTTTGACGGGACTTTCACTGGCAGATAGCTGATATTATAAGGAGTAACTTAGGCTACTTTTATTTTAGGAAAAATTTAGGGTTCTGCGCAAAAAAATTAAAATCCTAAATTACACGCGGGCGAAGTCGCGGGAAAGAGCAAGTAAAAAATAAGCGTTGAAAATAGACCACGCACCTAAGATATATTACAGACATAGACGTAAATTCAACAGATGCAGCATCTAAAAATATTTTGGGAAGAATTTACTGACGCATAGGGAAAAGAATATTGAATGTTAAAATTGACGAAGGAGTATGATTTCTGTGATTAAATGGAAATTGGACATTTCGAATGTACGAATGAGTTGACGACAGTTTGTGCCAGGTTTTATCTATATTGCCTTTGCGTCCATGACATTTGCACGCCCTAAGATCGATGTGATATATGGATGCCAGTACATCAACTAATTCACTTTATCGACGCTTTAGTTTACAACTAAGTTGAAGAAGAAAAACGAGAGATTAAATAATTAAATAAATAAAAGAAGGTTCTAAATTCAACCCGTATGTTTTTAACACGTTCCCTGTACCGTGACCCACACATGGGTCATTGCTATTGTTTTATTATTGTGTCTGCGAACCAGACAGTTAGTCGGTATGTTTACCGATGTCTCGGAAATGGCTTCAGGGATAGACCCACATAAATTTAAGGAAGAAAATACGTATTAGGGGTGGAAAAATAGGGGATGAAGATTTTATTGTTATCATCTAGACGGATTTCTAGTCCTATGTTTAGAAGTCGGTTTGTACTTTTAAAAAAAATTATTTATTATAAGTACGTATAACATGTTCATTTAACCATACTCGTAGTTAATTGAATCGAGTGTCCTGACTGTCCATGAGATGCAAGTAATTATGCAAATCTGAAGATGAGGCGCACTCGCGAGATACAGTTTTCCATTTGCAGATGCAATTTTTCCTTAACTCATTTTCGCTCATTTACGCCACGGAGAGTGGTCGTTTTCTGAAATAACAGTTTTTAATTTACGTTATTAAATAGTTTCTTAGATATACTAGATTTGGGAAATTCTTATATTAGTGCAAATATATAATCTTATAGTAAATTTAAATTTCTTGTATCGTGCTTACAGTTTTTGCGAGGTATCTCAGATCAGGGCTAGGCCATAAAATTTAATACGTATTAAATTTTATAAAATATAAAACACCATAAATTTTTAACTTCTAAAGAATTACTTTATCTTTAATTATATAAGTGTTGTTTCTAATGCTACATCTTTTATCTATTTTAAATATTTATTAAGTATTTTCATCCTTAGCTATTTATGTTTGGTTTCTTTAGGTTGGCGACGCGCTTAAAAAATAGTTTGTCATTTTTCATTTAAAAAAATATAAATAAATTCGAGAGCCGTGGTTGCTCAGATGGTAAGCGCTCGCTGTAAGTTTCATAGTACGCGAGAAACCCGGGTTCGATCCCCGCCGGCACCAATGAAATTGTTAATTGCAATTTTAAGTGCTGATTTACCACGTGCTCAGCAGTGAAGGAAAACATCGTGAGGAAACCTGCATGTCTGACAAATCAGAAAAATAAATATATATTTCGAAGACATGTGAAGTTCGCCAACACGCATTGGGGCAGCGCGGCGGACCTTCCCTTGCCCTAAAAACCCTCTCAGAAATGAGAGGAGGCCTGTGCCCTGCAGTAAGACGTGTATATAGGCTGTAACTTTGAAATAAATTCGTATTTAATTTTTTATTAATTATTTAAGGCATTCCAAATAATAAGGTAATCTATGTTAAAAGTAAATAGATTCAATATAAAAACGAAAGTTCAGGGTTCGATTCTCCGGTCGAGAGTTAATTCCACAAAAGTTTGTTTATAGATTAATTTAGACTCATATGTTACATAATAATAGGCTATGCAATACGAATAAAAGTCTTGTATTAAATTAGATAATTATTTAAGATAAAAATATGCTAGATAAGAATAGCATATGTAAACAAATAATGTTTCATAATGAACAGAGAAAGTTGTAATTTGGACAAAGAAAGCACTAGCCCCCTACTGATATGATAAGGGTCATGCACAGATTGGTTTTTCATGTTGTATGGGGTTTAAACAGTGTCTAAATAACGTACTATAAAAATCAAAATAAACTTTATCAATTTGTGAAAATTTCAGCAATATGTGTGTAGAAATAAGTAATAAATGTTTCAAGATTATTGTGTGTATTCATTAGAAAAATGCTGTGTTAAAAGTGCCTAAATTTGTGCTTAAAATAGTAAAATAATAATAGATTTATATAAGAAAAATAAAATTCGAATTAAAGCATACAAGCAGTCTAGATATTCGTGTTAATCAATAAAGATTGTCGTTTTTGATATTTGTGTTAGATATTTAAGATTTACAACTTTGAAAATGTTCTGTCCTGGACAAAGCGTCACCAGCGACTGGGCGGCGAGTCACCAGCGTACTAAGCACCAAATCCTAACGGAGCACCGTCGGTGCTTGGGTTTTAACACCTTACGAGGTGGCGCAGTTCTTTCGATCGAAACAGCATATGCACAGCTCGACTGCTCCGTCACGTTCGCTAACGGCCAGTACACCCGATCTTTTCCATTTTTATTCCTGCACTAATACATCCTAGGACGGTTCACCGCAGTAGGCCCCGTCCAAGATTGATAGGGTTGTAGGGTTATAGGACTGTAGGAACCTTAGGGACCATAGGCCAACAATTACCCTCCTGCAAGATGAAAAGGGCACAAGACCAAAATGAGAGGATTAAATGGACCAGAACAAGAACAAGGGTTTCAAGGAAGGCGAAACAAGCGTAATCATCTGGAGTGACTACAACTACTACATCAGTGGGGGTACCACCGAGACATCCACAACACCATGGGACTCGGGTACGTCTGTGGCAGCAACAAGCAACAAGACGGACACCAGTGGTATGCAGGCAAGCATCGCACAGAAATCCATTGTGTCCAGGAGTGAAGCGATAGACGAAAAAGTGGATCAAGTTGGAACCGAAGAAGCTGCATCGACGAAAACTGTGATCGTGTAGACAAATGAAAATGGGTCACGCAAAGGTAAAAGGTAAAAAGGCGTCGCGATCAGCGAGGCTGAGAGCCGAATTGGAGGCGCAGATTAAATTCGAACGCTCAGAGCTCGAACGAACAGAAGCTACTACTGCTTTAGTTAAGTCACAATTAGAGTTAACACGCCTCAACCGGGAAGAGGAAATCGATTCGAGCGAGCATGATGAAGAGCGGAATACTCGGTGAAACCAATATAGAAACAAAAACAGAAGCAGAAACTTTTTTATTCAAAATAAATTATAAATAATACTTATTGAAAGTCACTCTTTTGTATAATTACCACTGGTTCGTAAATATATATAAGGGTAGCGGGTAAAGATAAGACTTCCCCGCCTCATTTACTCCAAGATTTACCGGTCTTCGATGGAGATTCGGGTGAATGGATAATTTTCAAAACGGTGTTTAATGACGCCCGTGGACAATTTTTAGGAGTACAGAATGTAGCATGCCTTAGAAGGACATTAAAAGGCACCGCTAAGCAAACGGTTAAATCATTGTTGTTTACTTTATGTGAACCGGACAAAATAATGAACACTCTCGAAAGAAGATTCGGTAGTATTGAGATACTCATTCTATTCGAAACCGAGAATGTGAAGCGGATGCCAAGAATGGTAGAAGATGGCAGAGACATCGGCTCTTTTTCAAGTCTCGTAACGAATATGATTGCTTCGATACAAGCATTAATTCAAACAGTATTTATAATCACCTGAGTTGGTGAGTCGTATAGTGGAGAAGTTCGGAACTATACTTAATTTTAAATGGGTTGAGTATCGAGCTCAACATTTCATGGAGCCAGAGCTGCAGAAGATGGCGAAATTTTTGAACGCGTTGAGTGAACAATTTGGTGCACCATTCAACGCTAAAAACGTGCCTGAAATGTGGAAACATCCTGAAATCGGGAAGCGAATCATGCGCACCGCAAAGGATGAGACGCCGATATAATAATAAGAGGCACGACCCACAAGCGGTTATGACAACTGAGGATAAACCTGCAAGTCGGGTAACACATAACTGTGTTATATATAACAAAGAGAACTCTATAGAGAATTGTTACAAATTTAAAAATATGGATAACTGTGAAAAATGGGAAGCGGTTAAGAAAGCGAACATATGTTTTCAATGTTTAACACCCTGCCATAGGAGGTCAAGGTGTAGGACGAAAACATGTGGTTCATATGAAAATCAAATGGTGCATCATTGTATTCTGCACCAATACTCCAATAAAAAGATCTCGTCACAAGGGAGCGAGGGGGGAAACGTAAGGAAGCCCAAATTACGACTGTAAACACAGTAAATTAACTGGTATGTGCATTTTTAAATATTATACCAGTCGAGTTGTATGGAGCTAAAGGAAAGGTTAAGACCACAGCTCTTTGGGATGAAGGTTCAACCACGACGATCATAGAGTAGCAGATAGCTCAGAAGTTAGCACCCCGTGGGCCCAAAGAAGTATTACGTATTGAGCGCATAGGGGACAAGCGAATTAACGACAGTAGTTCGTATCGACTGAACATCAAGATTAAAGGAATGTTCACAAGTGACTTGGAGGATATAAGTGTGCAAACGATTAAGACACTTAGTCTCTCTCTGCAATCGGTAAGACCAGAATTATTGTGACGGTGCCCTCATTTGACAGCAATAGAAGACGAGTTAATTTATGAAAGGTCCAGACCTACCATATTAATTGGTCAGGGTAATTGGCAACTCATAGTTACTGGTGAATTAATTTCAGGAGGTAAGAAAACTACCTGAGGCATCGTTCCCCAAACTTGGTTGGGTTTTACATGGTCACATGACGGGTGGCATTAAACCAATTAAAATCTTTAACCACTTTTCCACCAAAAAAGAAGAGGATATGGAGATGTGAATTCAGGATTATTTTAATTTGGAGTCTTTGGGTGTATCTGCGCGTAAGTCAGTAAACGACCCCGAAGAACGAGCATGGAATGTTTTGAATAAAACTGTATGTCGTATACCTGCCTACAGATACGAAGCTTGTTTGTAATGGCGTACGGATTACGAACGCATGCCGTCAAATAAAGTGCAGGCTGAAAGTCGCCTGATCAATATTGAAAAGAAGCTCGACAGAAACATGATTATGAAGAATAAGTTAGGTTGTCTAGACGTACCTAGACCCGCTGTTGAAGGTGTCAGCAGGGGGGAGTATCTCAGGCTAAGTCCTGACTTATGGCGCACGCAAATGGACATAAAAGAAAATTAAGAAACGGGTGAAGAAAAGTCACCGAAAGCGTAAATACGCTTAGAAAGAGAGAACCAAATTCTGCACCATCTTCCTATGACGAACTGTTAAGGCTATCAAGCAAAACCATATCCATTTTGTTTAAAAGACAATTTTATTTGTAAACGACGCGTGCGATGTGATTGGACATGTTGATTCACTTAAAAAAAATCCATCTCCGATTCAATTCAAATCGAACATACAAGAATCGATGCTCGATTAAATCGAGCATTAAATCGAGCTCATTAAAAGATCGATTTTCGTCTAATCGGGACATTTTCAAACACGCCTAATATAGACACAGAACATTATTGGTGATAATCTATACAAGTTGATTCAATATTAATATCCTTATATTAATATTTAAAAAAGTGTTGTACTCCCACTTGTCATCAGTCATGTTTACGTCATATTTACCATATAATAAAGGGATGAGTCTATTGCAATACCGGGCACAAATCCAGGCTTCTTGCTTCTACTGGGAATCTCAAGTTAGAAAAACCCAATAATGCTTTTCCTGACCCGGGGATCGAACCCAGGTCCTCTTGCTTAAAAGTCGCGCTTGCGACCACAAGTTCAACGAGGCAGTCTAGGTCTAGTCTAGGTCTTTAGACTAGCTTAAGTAAGTTAGTCATTAAATTAATCAAACTTGTAAGTTTATAAAATTTTATTGAACCTAAATAAAACTTTAATATAATTAATTTATCTAATGGCTCGTAGTCTAGACGACTCCTTCCGGCAGTAGCAATATTCCAGAAAAGAGCCTTTTACAAGGAATGGATGTTCCAACTATACAAAAGTATTTCTTGAGTAATTTGAAATATCACTAGTTCTTGAAGCACTTCAATTCGATAGATTATTGGATCGATTCACCGAATACATGGCCTTTTTTAAGAACGGTAATTATTAAAATATTTTTATTTTCTAGCCCAAGCCTTACGAGGTTAAAAGAAATAGCTATTATAAAAATTATTACAGATCTGATCTAAAACAATTCAAACTATATAAACACATATTTACATATATGCGCATATATACATGTTTAATCCCAAAACAAGAATTTAATTTTAAAATCTTTAAAAAAAGATATAAAAACACTAGACAATGTTTCACGATGCTACGTTTGCCCTCACACAAAATACTCTATTGTGAAATAAGAGCCGGAACTATACCGGAAACATGCGTTTTCTCAATAATCAGTCACAGCGCGAAGAGCTTGAGCCCCATTAGCTGCCGGCATGCCTCGATAAGCTATCTTTCTTGTACTTTCGGCTGCGCATTAGACTTTTTTGTCGTATTCATTTGTAAACTTTATTCACGTCTGGGAATTTGTATATAATCGCTAAATTTCTCTGGCGTTTTGCAGGTATTATAATAATTACTCAATAAATACGTGATTAAAATTTGAGATTGCCAAAAGTATATTTTTTGGGAATTTTAATAAAATATTTTTATATATTAGCTAAATTTTATTTTATATTTATTTTTTTGTATTAGCTAAAAACTAAATTAAAAGATAAAAAAGAAATCAAGTTGCCCAAAAAACGTTTTTTTGGATATTTTTTTTACAAATGTAATATGCTGCGCAGTAACGAAATTAGCCAGACTCACGGGACTAGATTCGCAAATTGGTGAAATTATATTTTTTCACAATTTCAACTTGCCAAAAAGACCTTCCCTAAACTCATGGACAGCTCTCAGATTATATTAAATTATACAAGGCATTCCAAATAATAAGGTAACCTACGTTAAAAATAAATAGATTCAATATAAAAACGAAAGATCAGGGTTCGATTCCCCGGTCGAGAGTTAATTCCACAAAAGTTTGTTTATAGATTAATTTAGACTCATATGTTACATAATAATAGGCTATGCAATATGAATAAAAGTCTTGTATTAAATTAGATACTTATTTTAGATAAAAATATGAATGGTAAGAATAGCATATATAAACAAATAATGTTTCATAATGAACAGAGATAGTTGTAATTTAGACAAAGAAAGCACTAGCCTCCTTTTTTTGCGCCCAGGAGCAATGAGAAGGGGGGGGGTAAATGCTCTAAGCATACCACGACAGCCGGCTGCGTGGTTATGTGGGACTCACTGAGAAACTTAAGTGTCTATCCACTAAACACCACCTGTGAGACTGGCATTGGCTTGTATGGCCTTTCTGCCGAATCGGAAGCGACTCCCCCTTAGGGAAAAGGGGGCGCAGGTGGCAAGTAGCCGCTGAGAGGTGAGCCTAACTAAAGTAAATTAAGGACGGGGAGACGATTCGGCCTAAGCCACCAGGAGGCAGTTCAGGTAGGCCGAAAGCTTTTTTGGGGGGTCCGAGAGAGAGTTTCTCGGCCTGCGGACTCGATATTGAGAGGGGAGTGGGGCTGCATAGGAAGCTGCTCCACGAATGAGATGATTTGAATGAGACTCTGAGGCTTTGAAGAAGTTCTCAGAGAGCTTGTTTGTAGCTGGATTGTAGGGAGCTCTAAGTCTTGACGGAGGTCGGCGTTACGGACATATCAGGGTGCGTTCGTAGCCCTATGACAGAAGTGGTTTTGAATTATTTGGAGTTCGTTTAGAATTTTGGGGGGCAGCATATGTCATGACTGGTCGTATACAGTCCTTAGATACGGTTCGGTTGTTACGGAGGTACATTTTACTGTGTCGGCCCAGCATACTGTTGAGCCTACTCAGATAGAAGCGCGCGTTATGAGTTACTCTCTTAACATGGGGCCCGAAGGTGAGCCTCGTGTCAAGGATGACACCTTAGCATTTGGCGGTCGTATGCCAGGGGACAGGGGTCCCTAGCATACGGATTGGCGGAATGGTAGTGGGGCGGCGTCGTTTATGATCGAAGTGAACGGTGGAGCTTTTCTCCGGGTTCACATCGATACGCCATTTTCGGATCCAAGCTCTTAAGTCATCCAGACTTTTGGATGGATGCTTTTTGGAGTAGTAGTAAGACAGGTCCATTCAGTATGCTTGGAGTTAAAATCTCCAAGCAAGAAAAGACCTTTGAGGTACTTAGTTTTGAGATTGTTCTCCTGGAGGAGAAGGAGGTTAGCTTCGCGATCTCCAAGAAAGAGCTTTAGCTCACTCAACAAAAGTAAGAAGAAAAATGGTTTTTTTGGCGTGAATTCAAATAAAAACGTGGAATTTTGTTATTACGAGTATCATTATTAGCAATGAACTGATACATCTAAATCTGCCGCCGCCTATGGTTGGGTGAATTAGTTTGGAATCTGTAGGTTAAATAAAATGTGGGATCATATACGCCCCGTACCGCACTAAATAAGGGCAATTTTTCATATAGTTTAGTGATGGGAAATAAAAATATCGGTAAACTTTATTTTAATTGTATTTATTAAAAAAAATAAGTAGTACCCACTTTTCAAGTGAGACTTTGGCTTGTAAGAGATTAAAAGATATGCATGTTTAAAATATCTTCATGTTTAGACTTAAGTCCTTAATAACGGAGAAGTTGTGACTTGCATATTTCCTGCTAGTAAGTTTATTTTGTCAAACATATAACAATACAAAAAAGCAAATGTTTTTTGCACCCAGTGCATTCTATGGGAATTCTCTTCACTTTTTTAGCAGCCAGACAACTTGGCAAGAAGGTACGGAATTTTAATATAACACCCGACACGTCTCCTCTTCTTTGAACCCTTTTCGAGATGATGTGTTTTGTTTGTTGTGGGTTCTGAAAAGATAAAATGAATATGTTGTGTTTGTGTGTGTATTTTTTAAGCGTATATGTTGAAAAGTTATTTCTGCTCAACCTACTACTAGGAGATAAAAATGTGTTTATATTGTAATTTTTGTAAGTAATAGCTGGTGCTGGAGCAGAAGAATAAATTGCAAAAATATAGTTCTACAGGGACGATATACAGTACCCGCCTCAGTGAAATCATAAAGAACCCTCATTTACCACCCATATTTTCTTCATCGCTTTCTTTTAAATCTAAGTTTTTACGGCAACGTTTCTACATATGGTCGAGTGCGCAGTCTCGAATGCGATGCACGACACTGACCGCATGAAGCTAGAACAGAGTGCTGTACAAGGTACACGGGGATACACGGTGTTCCCAACTTTGTTACGGACTATATTAATTTTTTTATTTATCAGTGCGGCACAAGGTTTAAGAAACCCGGTGTTAAAGTAGGTATACCATAGAAATCGGGATCAATAACACATCCCAGATATATATTTATCTCTTTCCTACACTGATCCATGAAGAAGTTACACCTTCCGCACGACAGAGAACTTTATGTTTTTCCTTGCCGCACCACAGGCGAGACATGGACAAGGTGTTTCAGGCCCTACTTCGCATTGAACGTGTTAAAACTAGCTGAGAGGTTTAGCCTTATGCTAGATAGTCTATACTATTCCTCATGAATTTCGCTATAATATACCAAAATAATTTTTCAAATGCAACTGGTAGTTTCAGAGATTAGCGTGTTTAAACTTTAAACTAACAAAAATCTTCCCCTTTATGTAGTATAGATTGGTCACTATAGAATTTTCTATATATCTTAAACGTGAGCAATTTGATATCGATTAATATATTTTTAAGTTATATCTATATTTTTAAACAATAAAGAGTGCCAGTTCCTTGATCATCCTGATCCTTGATCATCTTGATCAATATACACGGTTTAGTGTATTTCACACTTTGATCCCGCTCCCGGTCAATGGTATAGCTATCTTTTAGGTTTGTCATTATTGGTAGTTTTTATATGACAATCACGTATAGAAACGGGGTTAGAGTCCCTTTTACCATATTTCGAAATAAGCAAAGAAACGTACGGGTTACCTATCACAGCATCATCAAGGTAGATATTGTACGTGGTAAAGCCAAGCTGGAGCTATATTTATAGTATAGTTGTAGCACGAATGGGTCGGCTCGACCGGGAAAGGACCACGCTCTCACATAATACCAGCATAAAATAACAGCTTAATACTGCTGTGTTTCGTATGGTGAGTGTAGAGAACCGGATACCCATATTGCTGGAAAAGAGGCATTCCATCTTATTCCTCAAGGCTGACAACGCATCTACATTTTCATTCGCAAATGAGGATATATGTAGATATCTATTGGCCACAGCAACCACTTAGCATCAGGTGTACTGTGAGTTCGTTTGTCACCCTATTTCTACATCCAGGATATATCCAGGAGGAAAAACTGGACACATCAATTTTAAAAGAAAGAACAAGTCAATCTCATTATGAAAAACATTGACCGACTTTCATCAAATGGCAATAGTGCGACGTTAAAGATTTGAACGAGAATTTAAACTATCCTTTGTTTACTTTTAGTATTTGTAAGAATTTTAAATTTTTTTTATTTATTTAAACTTTTATGCAGAAAAGAAAATTCTTACATATAGCGGACTTTTTTCTACCAGTCAACCATTAGGCTTAGCAGAGATAAACATATGGAAGGTAGTGCAGCAAAAGTAAACTAATAATGAAAAAGAAAAGGTAAAGAAGTTAGAATAAACCAGAATATATATATATATATATATATATATATATATATATATATATATATATATATACGATATTCTATACATATCATAAAATGTAAATATATTAATACAGACGTACACATACATAAATCTACTTAAATACATTAAATATATACCTTATATTGTATACATATATATACACATATATCTGTGCCATGATAAATAAAGCCAAATATGTGACGATAGTAATTATATATCTTCAAGATCCGAGTGAGTTATAGATTGTAATATTGAGCAATAATAGTATTTTTAAATTTACAACGCGATATAGAGAAATCATTATAAATCTGATATAAAGTATGTAAATAAAACAAATACGTTGTTAGACAGGTCCATTTCTTGTTTAGATAAAAATATAACTCCTACGTTATTTTCTTACGTGCTCTTTGCAAACAAGTTATATTGGTACAAGAAAATATTAATATCTTTCTTATACGTTCTGATAAGATGTAAAAAAAAACATATTTATAGCGGTTTAAAAGCTTTATTTCTTTAAGAAATACAGTTATTTTTAGTATTGCCCAAATGCAAGAACAAAACGAGACTTACCCAGTCTTGGTCTTGGTCTTGCGCCTATACACCTGGTCTTGTACTTGGTCTTGGTATTGCGCTCCCAGTCTTGGTCTTGTTCTTGGTCTTGCAGCAAGAGTCTCGCAAGTCTCGCAATTACCTATTAGTCTATTGAAATTTATTAAACGTTACTTAGATCTTAGAACAACTTAACAGAGTAGGTACATTTTGAGTTTGAATTAACATAGTCATAGTAAAGAACAACCAAATTATTAAATGTCTAAATATTTAATGAGAAATTCGAAAACTCAACTGATACCGGGTGGGCTTTAAGCCCACGACCTAAGCGATCCGTGTCCATGCTCTAACCAACTGAGATAATCTACCGTGTCCCACGGCCCTGGGTGTCAATCTGTTTCTTAATAAACGTTTACATTTAATAAGAGCTTACACGTGCTAAAACATGGTTAAAACTTGTAAAAACAAATTAATGACATTAACTTGACTGTATTTTAAAGAACATTATCTGTCTAGAAAGAGCTTGATAGGCCCTCATCTTATATGAAATGGAATAACAGAGTTATACAATTTATACAATTTACCATTTATTTAAATAAAAAATAAAATACAATACAAATTAAATTACATAACAGTATACCTACAATAGCTTTGACATTACTGTTACTTTATACTACGTTAATTAATTTAAATTTAGGTACGTTACTTGCTGTATTTATCTAGGTACTTACTAACTACTAGAGTACTATAGAAGTTAATAAACCGACACTGCCATTCAATTTTTGGAAGTGTGTGATTTTAAAACACAAAATGCGCGAATATGACGTCACTCATCCGATATTCTTTTTTATTCACGTAGGCATTATAAATACACGTTTGAATAGTCATCATCACTGTTCTCCCCAAGTTCAGTCTCTCCCCCTTTTCCATGTTCAGTGGTGCTGATTGTACTGAGAAGAATCATGGAAAAAAGTAAGAAACTGAGTAGTTGCTATTTTCAAAATATTTTTTTACAAGAGTACTATAATTATGTAAAGCGATAAGTCAAACATAAAATTGTCAAATGTATAATATGTAGATACCAAATCGGTACACAAATTTCTAGTTAGTCCTGTGTGGTATGGGAGGTCAGTTCCAAGCATTTTTATCATTAAGATAATCATTTACAGAATAATATGCTTTTTTGGCTAAACAAGATTTAATGCGCGACTTAAATTGAAAAGGTGAAAGATCTAACATTTCTTTTAGAATCTTGTTATAAAAAGCGTACACCGCTACCTAACAATGAATTGTATACTTTTTGTAACCGGAATGTAGGTAATGTGATTTTAATTTTATTTCTTCTATTAAAATTGTGCAAATCACTATTCTTTTTTCGTACATTTTGTCATACATACATGATATTTGCAAAAATATATTGTGATGCAACAGTCAAGATACCAATTTCTTTAAATAGTTCTCTTAGATATAGTCGGCTCCTAAGCAGTACATAGATATATAAAAATAAACACTCACGCCTGTCACCGAGAGGGGTAGGCAGAGACTATGGAATTCCATTTAGCACTATCCTGACACACCTCTCTCACTTCCTCCACATCCATATACCTACGCATACATGCTCGTCAGTTAAAGGTACTTTTGATTTGGCCCTTTGATTAGAGTCGGCTCTGCCGTTTATCTCTGCAACATAAATTTGCTTTGTCACTCTTTCAATAACCACCATACATAGATCTTATTGCACGCTTTTTATTTTATATGCACACTTTTTATATTATTCGATTAGCATTGTAGAAAATTTTTACACGTTTCAAGTGTGTTAAAAGTGTCTACAATATTTATCAAATGGGAGACGACATATTCGAGCACTTTGTTTTTGCACAAAATTGAGATTTGCAGTGAACTTATTGAACATGTTTATCTATTAGGTAATAATAATAATAAGTAATCATTATAAACCCATATAGTTAATATTAAAATAATTACTTACTAAAATAAATTATTACGATCTAATCTACTTATAATCCACTATCTAATTATAATGTTCCTTGCGAGATCAGCATAATGTATTCGTGTACATTCTGAGCACCCGGAAGCTTATTTTATTCTTTTAAACATGTACACTGTGGCGGCAATCAAACAGTGTCAAATGTTGTACGTGCGGCAGGGCGGCGACGATTGTATACGATATTAATAGAAGCCGCCGGCGCGTGTATCTTGACCTTGTACTTCCGAATAGCTGTATAATTTGATAACAGGTCAGTATTCGAGCTTTGATGATGCCGACATAAGACGCCGCGCACTATCAAAGTGCCGATGGTCAAAACTAGGGATGCTCTTTTTTCTTTTAATGGATATTTTCATTCGCTATGTATGTCTATGGTATTGTTCGTAATGCGCATAAGTCCAATTTTTCAAAAATTTTAATATAAATTTTTGCGTCTCATAGAATGCCTAAGAGTATACCCACCCGCACTCCTATAATCCCTGAAACGACACTCAGTCCTAACAGCAAGACGCAAGAGTCTTGCAGGCTTAGTCTTGTTCTTGCTCAAATCTTGCAGGGTCAGTCTTGGTCTTGGTCTTGCTAAAATTAGGCGGACTTGTTCTTGGTCTTGGTCTTGCAAAAATGCAAGAACAAGATCAAGACTGCAAGACCAAGACTGTAAGACCTAGACTGCAAGGTACCAAGACTGTAAGACCAAGACTGCAAGACCAAGACTTTAAGACAAAGACTGCAAGAACAAGACTGCAAGACCAAGACTCATTTTGGGCAACACTAGTTATTTTATTGTGATAATATGTTAAAATTTAGTAATACAATACAATATAAATTTCGTATTTTATATAGGCATTACGTCTACTATTTTTGAATAGAATAGAATATAATAGAATAGAATGATTTTTATTCAATATTGATTATTAGATAAAACTTATTGAAAGTAATTTTTTATTTACCTCTGGTTCAGAAAAATACCTCTGTCCTGGGAAGAACCAGCATGAAATCCAACGGGACTTTTTTTTTAAACATAATTACACTTAACAATAATTTTGTTTATACAATTTTAAATATTTTTCATAGAACCAGCATGGTGGCAATCACCTTATTCTCAGGGGTTATTTTCATTCATGTATTCCTTGATGTTATAGTAACCCTTGTTGTACAGTTTAACTTTAATAAAACTTTTAAACTTGTTTATTGACAAACTTTGAACTTGTTCTGGAAATTTGTTGTAAAAGCGTATACATTGCCCCATAAATGAATTACTAATTCTGTTGAGTCTAGTAACTGGCATTACAAGCTTATGTATGTTCCTAGTATTTAAGGTATGAACATCCTTATTCTTATTAAAGATATTTATGTTTTTACATACATTACATTTTCATAAATATATTGCGATGCTAAAATTAATATGTTGATTTCTTTAAATTTTTCTCTGAGGGACTCTTTACAATTTAGGTTATAAAATACACTAATCTAGCTGTCTCAACATCTGTGAGACTTCTAATCTGTTTTACAGCATATGCTGCAGAACTAAGTCTGCTTGTTAATTTAGATATATGGGGACCCCACTGATGTTTCACGTTAATAGTGATACCAAGAAAAACAGTGGTATCCACAAGATTCAACTCCTCCCCATTTAAGAGCACATTGGTTTTCGAATGTTTTACATTAGGTAGTGTAAATTTAATACATTTTGTCTTATTGCCGTTTAAGAGCGAATTGTTGGCGTTAAACCATTGTACGATAGAGCATTATTTACATCGTCATAATTAATTGATTGCCGTTTGAGTTTGAAAATTAAAGAGGTATCGTCAGCAATTAATATTCATCATCATCATCATTACAGCCCTTCACAAGTCCACTGCTGAACTTAGGCCTCCCCCAAACAATGCCACAAAGCACGGTCCCGAGCCACCTGCATCCATCGACATCCTGCATATCTTACCAGGTCGTCACTCCATTTAGTGGGGGGCGCCCAACACTTCGCCTGCCAGTACGAGGCTGCAACTCGAGAACCTTTCTTCCCCATCGGTTGTCGGTTCCTCGAGCTATATGGCCGGCCCATGGCCACTTCAGCTTAGTAATCCGTTGGGCTATGTCGGTCACTCTGATTCTACTGCGGATATCCTCATTTATGAGTTTATCACGCAGAGAAACTCCGAGCATAGCCCTCTCCATAGCTCGCTGAGCGGCCTTGAGCTTCCTCATCCGTCCAGCAGTGAAGGACCACGTCTCAGTTCCGTATGTCATCACTGGCAACACGCACTGGGTGTACAGTCTCGTTTTCAAGTTTTGCAAATAATACTATATCATAATTGTCCCCTACAAGATAAGGTAAGTCATTAATATAGATTAAGAACAGGAATGGGCCAATAATCGCGCCCTAAGGAACGCCCATTGATACTACCGCTCCGGAGGAACCTTTACCATTGATCACGACTTTTTGAGTTTTATTAATTAAATATGAAGTAATAAGTCTAAGCGTTAAATTTTTACACCGTAATGTTGTAGTTTCCTGATTAATGTCTCATGATGAACATAATCGAAAGCCTTGGAATCACAGAAAATACTTAAGGCATCTTGTGAATTCTCCCAGGCATTAAAAATATATTTCATAAGCTCAACACCGGCGTCAGACGTCGAGCGACCCCTTGTAAAATCAAATTGGTTTTTGTGAATTAATTTATTTGTATTAAAAAAATTAACAATTGATCCAAAATTATTTATTCAAAAATTTTACTGAGTGTTGGTAGTACAGAAATAGGTCTATATTATGATATATAATTAGCAGGGTCCAATATAATACCAGATTTAAATAAAGGTATTACTTGTAAGTACTATACTTTTCTAAATCAAGAAACACACCAGAATCGATACGAGTATGAAAAATAAGAGCAAGATGAGGTGCAATTAAATCTATTATGGACGCAATAACTGTAATGGAAATCCCCCACAAATATGCAGTTTTCTTTACATCAATGGTTCACCACGATTGCCAGGCGGGTCGGCAACCACAGTTTTTTTTTTTAATTTGAGTTGTTATCACGTCTTCCTGATAATAATTAAAATTATAAAAAGAAAACTGCCGTTGCTCACTTTATATCATATTTATAACTAAAAAGGTTGCTGCTATCCATCTCCTGTTTCTGTGTCCTCCTGTTCCGTCTCACGACACCCACGGGTGGATATGGAGTAGTGGATATTATAACACCACCACAACAGTGTTTGCATTGGTATTATTTGTTACTAGTTATTTATCCGCGGCTTCGCTGGCGTAGGCTTCAATTAAGAAACACTAATACTTGCCGTGTAGTGGCGGTCAAGAATATCCACTACCCCATATCCTCCCGTGGGTGTCGTAAAAGGCGACAAAGGGGAAACAGGCAGGAGATGGGCAGCAGCGTCTTCCTGATAACAACAAACTTACAATAAAAAAACTGCGGTTGCCAACCCGCTCGCCAAGCGTGGCAACTATGGCAAATACCCCCCTATGATGAGAGTAACAAAGAGACGGCCCCCAGTCTCCGGCGGCCCCGCTATTCCTGGCTACGGTGGCGACCATGGTAACGGCGGGGCAGGAGGTGCTAAGAATCTCCGGTGGAGGTTCGGTTGCCACCTTAGACGACTCGACCTGGCAACGTACAACGCAAGCACCCTGAGGACTGACGAGAAGATCGTGGAGCTGGAAGAAGAGATAGACAAGTTGCGCTGGCATATTATAGGATTATCCGAAGTCCGAAGAGAGGGGGAGGACACGGTAATCCTCGAATCCGGCAACTTGCTCTATCACCGGGAGGGCGACGATCTGTCCCAAGGAGGTGTCGGATTTATCGTCCACAAGTCTCTCACTAACAACGTTTCTAAAGATCGGGAGTGTGTCGACAAGGGTTGCGTACCTTATACTCAGAATCACCAAACGGTATTCGCTGAAGGTCATATAGGTTTCTTTGTATACAGTACTTATGAAAGGCTGTAATGATGGATGATGATGATGATGAATACTTATACATTCCAAAATTAGCAAAATTTTAGTAATAATGATGTAATAATGAAAAATAAAATGATTTAGTAATAATGAAAAATAAAAATCTGTGTATCTATACCTATGCATATTTGTAACAAGATGTTCATGTTTTATGGGTTGTAATGATGACGATGATAAGATCTACTTTTCTTCGCTACACTTAATATTTGGGGTAGAATGTAAACAAAAATTAAACATATCCGCATTTATTGGTCTTATTATACAAAATTGTATAATAAGGCCAATAAATGCAAAAATAGTAGCAGCCTATATACATCCCACTTCTGGGCACAGGCCGCAGTGAATTTTGGGACAAAAAAGAGTTTGCTGCGCTGACTTCAACGCGGCATGAGCATGACTGATCACATATCACATAACAAAATATTTTTTTAACTTATCAGATAAGCAAGTTTCTTTGCGATGTTTTCCTTCGACGCCGAGAACGTGGTAAATTGTCACTTTTTTGCGTGCACGAGAACGTGGTAAATTGCAATTAAGATATGAATGGTGTGGGCGTGGATTGAATTTGTTTTGCTTACGTACTATGAAATTTATGTTTGGATCGCTTCGTTTACCGGCTTTGATAAGTGAATTTTAAATTATATTAAGGCTCTACTAATAGTAAAAAAATGCATGTGTGAAGTTCACACGTGGTAGAATTGAAATCTTCAAATGCAATGAAATATAAAACAAAAATATTTCACAACAAATGATTTATTTAATTTGATAATTTTCAACCACAAGTGCGGCGTAAAATATAAAATAAACGTTTCATTTTATAGCAAAGAAATATTACAATTCATATTTTTAGACATGTTAAGTTTAAATTTTAGTGTATTAATTACCCATATAGGTTAAGTCATTATATATATATATATATATATATATATATATATACAAAAATTGATTGACTCTCAAGGTTCCACGATTTCACATCTTACCATAAATCGGTAAGATGTGAAATCGTGGAAGTTAAGAATGGTTTGGATATGACAATTTTATTCATTATAATTCATTTTACAACGGTTAAAAGACAGGACATAGCGGAGACCGAGATAATAGGAAACACTTTATACTGTACTAGCTGCCTGTGCACCGCGGTTTCACCCGCGTATATCGGGGCGGTTTCGGCCGTGCAACATGATACACCCGATGAGAATCGAGATAAACTAGCAGTGAACGCCTCGCCTAAGCGTTCACTGCTGGTTTCTCTCGATTTATATGCGACGATCGCGTACCGAGCAGAGTTATTGTAATTTTTCATTATCTCTTAAACTATGCGTCCAACAACATGCTATACAGAGCAAAGTTTATTCTCATAAAATTGTCTTGATGATGAAGTAACTTTGTTCGTAAGGATAATTAATATGACATGCCATAACAATAACGATCATGTACATATTAGTTTTTAATTTTCTATATTTTTGTCACAGTATAATATGTGTGTATAATACTAAAGAAGTTTCACTTCAATAAAAATAAACATGTGTTTACGTAAAATTTGCTTTCTATTCTAATTATAGTTCTTTTTCGCAAGATTGTGTTCATGATATTCTGTTAATTATACATACTCTTGTGAGCTATGAAATCGGGGCAGAAAGTTTTTAATACGTATGTATGAAAAAATATGTTAGCTATCTTAATATATGAAAAACTGTTTTATACTCCCATTAAAAATAAAAAAGTAAAATATATAGTAGCTTGCATACATCTTGCGACTGAGCCCAGGTCTCCTTATTACCCATGTGTTTTGTGGGCAGAAAAGAGCACGCCGAAATACTTCAATGAATATCAACGGTTGTCCTATGTCCACGATTTTTTTTAAGTATTCAAACATCTAGGTTGGCCAATGAAGTTATTCTTCATCACTTCACCGAACACGCGCTAAATCAGCACATAAGCATATCAGTTTCATTGGTCCTCGCGAGTCGCATCGGGTATGTGTTGCTCCTGTGCAGTGAAGTTATACGGCGAGCTATACAGCTCTTGTATTTGTTTAACAAATTTGTTTAGTAAAATTTATAAACACTGAAAAGAAGCTCTTGCACGATTGTGGACCTAGTGACATCTATCTAGTAATTAGTCATTCAACGATGACATGCACTATTCCATCCAATGGATATGAATATAACTTACAGTGCACTTATTTCAATTACATTGGATAACTTAATACAAAATGAGTTTTGTAAAATTTTTGCTATGCCGATAGACACCTTAATCGAAGTTTTGTGTACATAGTATCCAATATAACCGTTCAGTTAGTCGTTATGCTAAACATGGCAATTACCGTAAATCATCCCGATAGTGGGCACCAGTCTGGATCGTGTCAACGTTGGATTACTACTTAGTAGAAATTCGTTCAATAGCTTTTGAGTGAATCGTGAATTATCAGACAGTCTTACAAAATTCTAAAAACCACTAATTTGAATTCAGTGGCCTTTGTTTAGTCTCCTGGACTTGTTTCTTTTTTTTTCAAAGAATATTAGAATTACAGACACGACTTTTCTACGGCTTTGTTAATTCTATAAATTAAATAAAAAAATATTTTTAAATAGTGTTAACACTTACAATTGTACAACCAGTGCGTGTTGCCAGTGATGACATACGGAACTGAGACGTGGTCCTTCACTGCTGGCCGGATGAGGAAGCTCAAGGTCGCTCAGCGAGCTATGGAGAGGGCTATGCTCGGAGTTTTTCTGCGTGATAAACTCAGAAATGAGGATATTCGCAGTAGAACCAGAGTGACCGACATAGCCCAACGGATTAGTAAGCTGAAGTGGCAGTGGGCCGGCCATATAGCTCGAATAACCGACAACCGATGGGGAAGAAAGGTTCTCGAGTGGCAGCCTCGTACCGGTAGGCGAAGTGTAGGGCGTCCCCCCAAGAGATGGAGTGACAACCTGGTAAGACATGCAGGAAGTCGATGGATGCAGGTGGCTCAGGACCGTGCTTTGTGGCATTCTTTGGGGGAGGCCTATGTTCAGCAGTGGACTTGTGAAGGGCTGTAATGATGTAATGCTGAGTGTTAACACCTCATGAAACAATTGGTACTACTTTCATGTATGACTATTTTATAAATAAAATTAATTTAGTAATAATTTTATTACTTAAAGTAATGATACATGTATAGACAAAACGATGTCTTTGATTGTTGCAGAAAACAAAATGGGGTGCTTCGTTAGTAAAGACAAACTTACCAAGGAGGACATGGATTTCCTCAAAACTCATACTTCTTACGATGAGACCACCATCAAAGAGTGGTATAAAGGATTTAAGGTAAATAAAGTATGGTTAACAGGTTTAAATATAACAGTTAATTTTATCAAAGAAAATTAATTGGAAATAAGAATTTATTTCGGAATAAAACAAAGTTTAAATGTAAATGATTTTTATACTATATTTCAATAATATACTTAATTGCCGGTAAAGTTTTTTATAGAGCTAAGGGTGAGAAACGTGCTCTTAGTCCACCTGATGGTAATTGGAAGATAATATGGGCTTCCTATACTTATCCTCGATTAGAAATAAAAATGCAGACAATTGTCATCCCTGAAAATTATGATGAAATGCCTCGTTACTTGTTAAAAGGGTTCTCCGGTTCACGTCACTCATGATAATAGCAGCATAACTATGCTGCTATTTAACGCTGGTATTCTGTGCGAACGTGGTCCTTCCCTAAGTGAGCGGACGCGTTCGTACCGCACCCATAATGCGCTGGAACTAGGCTTTACCATATATATTAAATTATATAACTTCTACTTCGCTTAAAAGTATTTGTTAAATAACAATTTCTTTGCAGCAAGATTGTCCTAATGGAAGATTGACCCCGGCAAAGTTTGTCGACATGTACAAGATGTTCTTTCCCTCCGGAAATGCTGTAGAATTCTGCGATCACGTATTTCGTACATTCGATATGGACAGAAATGGCTATATAGATTTTAAGGTAACCAAGACAAAGCAATATTCATTATTATTTCGTATGAAGCGTGTTTATGCGAATGTTTAATCGATTTCGCGGTGGTTACTCAAAGTGAAGCAAAGCGAATAAAATATGATTATTCGATGTATGTACATATATAGCCCGCGCTGCGATTTTAACATTTTTAATAAATTTTTGAAATTTTAACATACATGTATGGCATGCGTTTGTTCTGTCTTAAGGTTCTTTTGGGCGGACACCGTGTATCCAATATGTGCGCTTGTTATAGGAATTTCTGCAGGCGATTCATGTGACATCCAGTGGTACTCCCGAAGAGAAGCTTAAATGGGCTTTCCGGATGTACGACGTAGACGGAAACGGAGTGATCGATATTCAAGAGATGACCAAGATAGTCCAGGTCAGTGCTTTAAACATTTAGTAATATTAAATTACATTTATATCACAGATTTTTTTTATAAAATAAATTTGACAAATAAATACACACATTGTTGACAAACGAACACAGTGATGGTAAAAGTATGCTGTGGGCCAAAGACATCTACATCTATCCTCGATTAAGAATTAAAATGCAGATGCGTTGTCACCCCTTTGGACTAAGATGTACAAAGTCAGGCGCTTATAATACTCGCCAAGGAGTACCATAATTCGAAAAACGTTAGACAAAAAAAATGGAATGACTAACTTTTATTTCTAACCTATTTTTATTATTATTCTATTAAGATTATAAAACATAAATATCTTATTTCATACGAACACCAACGCTTAATATACTCATATAATATGACACTATTTAATTATAGCTCTTAGCTGTGGGATTAATAGATAAAAGCATCCACTTTTATCTATTAATCCCACAGAACTTCTGTGTACATATGCTCTGAAATTAAACCACTTACGAGTGTGACACTAAAAGTTCTTAGAAAATCAAAAAGGGAACAAACTACCAAGTTATAAGTTTTATTATATCTTATCAAAAAAGTGTTCATTTACATCAATACATCGCTATATCTGATGGAACCACTGAGAAAAGCACTTTGCCCACTCGTCCTTAGGGGTCTCTTCGACGGCATTTTGAAACGCAGCCACTGCTTCCTCGGCGTCCACAAAACGTTTGCCTCGAAAATCGCTTGGTCAGGGTTATAGGGCAGGTGACCCAGTCATTTCACGTCTGACGTTGCCAAGTAGTCGATTGTTTGCTTGGCGGTGTGTGACAAAGCGTTGTCGTAGTAAAGGAGGATCCTACTGCGAGGTCGTTTCTCCCGAACTTTTACCAAGACAAGTGGCAAACAATTGTTAGTGTACCACTCTGCAGTAACTGTTTTTTTGATATTCTAAAACAATTGTTGTGTAATGACCTGTCCTTCCGAAGAACGAGGCCATCATTTTCTTCCCACGCTTCGACCTTTCTTCATTTTAGTTGGCAACTCCTCGGAAGGAAAAACCAAGACAGCAGACTGTCTCTTAGTTTCAGGATCATAACAATAAATCAAGCTTTCATCACCCGTAATTATGTAGAACACAGCATTTGAGTCACCCCCGTTATTAAATCTTTGAACCATTTCACGACACCAATCAACACGGCGGAGTTTTTGGGCCTCTGTCAAATTATGAGATATCCACCGGGCACAAAGCTTCTTGACCGTTAAATGTTCATGGAGGATTTTGTGCACTTGACTCATATCGATGCCTAAGCTTGTCCGAATCTGCTGATAAGTCACTTTTTTGTCAGGATCTATCATACGCCGCACAACAACGTTCTTATCTTCAGTCGTCGCCGTAGAAGGCCGTCCCTCACGCAGATCATCGGTGAGATTAGTGTGACCACGTTTAAACTCATTAAACCAGTTGAAAACATTAGCACGAGATGGGGCTTCTTTGTGAAAGGCCAATCGAAGTCTATCATAACTTTCTTGTTGACTTAAATGACATCGAAAAGTCATAAAAAATCACTGTACGAAAATTTTCTCGCGTTAAATTTATGGCGACGTGACACAGACAATTCTCAATTTGCCGCCAAATCGTAAACAAATAAAAAATAATAAAATACATACACAACAATATTGGCAAAGAGTTCTATTTTCAAAATTTGAACTTATTTTTTTATTATATCGTTTACAAGTTGCCAGTTCTAAAGACTTTCAGTGTCGTCCTCGTAGGTACATACAAAAACAACCACTTAAATACAAAACTCGGTAAATAAGTAAAAGTACATTTGTATGTTACTTTTACATATTTACCAAGTAATAAAACGTAATTGGTACGAGTACAAACATAAATATAAATTAAATATCATTAAAAATGTTTATTAAGACGAAATATGTTTATTATACTAACGTGTAAGAATTTTTAAATTAAAAACACTTAAATATAAAAACGTTTGTATGGTACTTTTTCTTATTTACCAAGTAATTAAACCTAATTGGTACGAGTACAAACATAAATATAAATTAAATATCATTAAAACTGTTTATTAAGATTAAATATGTTCATTTTACTAACGTGTAAGAATTTTAAACCGAAAACCCTTAAATATAAAACATTTGTATGGTACTTTTACTTATTTACCAAGTAATTAAACCTAATTGGTATGAACGAGTACAAACATAAACATAAATAGATTAAAACTGTTTATTGACACTGAATTTATTCATCTTACTAACATCTAAAGCTTACTTCTATGTAAGTTATAAAATAAAGTAACATGAAAAAAGTAAGTGAATATGCCTTTGATCGCTTCGAATGTCTGTTAACGTACTCGTATACATTTATGAATGGACCAAACATGTTTGAGTTCATCCATTCTTCTATCATCCTTAGGACACCACTAGTACTCCCCCGCCATCGCAGCATCATCGAGGCAGACTTTGCAACATTGCGTAGAGTCATCTACGATCGCGGATGCCAAGCGCTGCAAAAAAAACACGTATTCATAGGTTGCGGTTAAAATACAGTATATTCCAATTTAAGTACATGTAATATATTCGTCCATTACTTATATACGAGCATAAATTATAAGTGTAAAATAATCGGTAACTCACTAAATATCGTCAACATTATTATCACCAATATAACAGCCCTTCAGAAGTCCCTGCTGAACATAGGTCTATATGGAATGCCGCAAAACTAGGTCTTAAGCCAATTGCTTCCATCGGTTTTCAGGATGACTGATCAGGTCATCACTCTACCTATTGAGGGGCCAACCCCACAATTCACCTACCGGTGTGAGCCTGTCTCGAGTACCTTAATTCTCCATCGATAGTTGTTTCTTCGAGCTATAAGGAAGGCCCATAGCCACTTCGGTTAACTGATCCGTTGGAATATGTCAGTTACTCTATTATACTGCAGATATCTTAATTACACATTCTATCACGTAGAGAAACTCTGAGCATAGTGCTCTACCTAGTAAACGAAGGCTTTTTTTTTATTTTACTTGTCTAACAGTGTAATTAGCAGTTTTATTACATGTCTAACAGCTATGATATTATGAGTATAATAGAAGAGATTTTGGTTTCCTCGGCGACGGATTTTGTAGAACTTAGTTTCCTCGATCTTGTTATATAGGCTGTGTTATTTCTTTAAAAAAATTACCTACACACTTCGATTTTCTCTTATATCGTGGAATCAGTTTTATTGTTCTTCTCATGGTATTGGAAACGATTTCATGATTCGAGCTAAAAGCTTTCGAGGATTTCGCTTGGAGCACGAGGAGGACGGCGCATTGATTTCATTAGACGTGACCTCTACAACTTAACGTTTTAGGTCAGTGTGCCTCTCACCATTCGACAACCGTTACCAGTTTTCACTCTCGCGATCATTAAGACATCACTGAACAGTTGTTGTCTGACCTTCATAATGAAGTCAATCTCATTTTCCGTCGAACCGTTGGTGCTAGAACAAGTCCACTTGCAGTGAGCCCGTTTTAGAAGAAAGAGTTTATTACAAAGTGTCTCTCCATATCCATGCAGTCGGCCATCTGTTGATCCATGGTATAACGATCTAAGCGTTTTTAAAATCTATAATTGTACAATGTTATATCGCAGTAACGAAAGTAACGGCTTTGCCTACACCAACCCGCCTGCTGAGGTAGCGTGTACGATTAAATTTACCTAAAAGCATACCAGCTGTTGAATTCTTGAAACGTTTATGTCCAACATTTCCTCCAATTATTCGTCATATAAAAAATAAACAATATGAAAGGTATTGATTAATTTATTTAACTTTTTTGAACTTAATGAAATTTTAAAAATTTCAGGCAATCTATGACATGTTGGGCGCATGCTCCAGTAACCGGCCTGCAGATTCTGCGGAAGAACGCGCTAAGAACATTTTTGCAAAGATGGACGAAAACAACGACGGTCAACTAACTCAAGAAGAATTCCTCAAGGGCTGCCTGCAGGATGAAGAACTTTCAAAGATGCTAGCACCTTAAGTTGTCCTTCTTTTACACAACCCACTGTCCGGTCTCACAAACTCGCTTTATTTTGCATTACAATCTCACGATAACCCGACGGCGTTATTCTGTACTGCAGTGTGCCGCTTGTTGAAAGAGGCTACACGAACATTAAATAAATTATTAGAATTAATTGAAGTTCCTTGCCTCGGTTGATTATCGTAAAAGATTCTTCATACGTTTTTTGCGGTTGTAAATATTTTTCAAAAAACGCACACATTTTGTAGTTTTTGTAGCTAATGAGAAAAGACAGTTAAGGGTGCCATCTTGTCAGGCGTGCTTAAAGTACGTGATATTGTATTATCTTCGAACAAAAACAAGTGCTACTTGTTTCTGCATCTAATAATTGCTTGAAGGAGGTCTTGTTGGCGCAATATTAATTAATTATTATTCTTTTAAGACAGTTTTTTCCATAACATTGCAATCGAATTCGGAAACGTAACTTTTTTCACACGTCAAAGACTCAAGTAATAATCTGCATCGCTAATTAAATAAAAATATTTTGTGAAGGTTACGAAACACACAAAATATAACCTATGCTTAAAATTAAAGAGATCTGTCAATTCTTCAGTAAAATAAATCAATTATTTTGTGTCGCTGTCGGATTGTCTATTTGGATAATATATTTTCATGTATTCAAACCAGTTGTGTAAAATTCATGTCTTAGCACAATTCTGTCGAAATAAAATGCATTTTGCTACCATTATAATAACATACCAACATTAATTTGACACATTATTGTATATTCCAATCAACACAGCATGTCATCCTCAATTATTTATGTAAGGCAACAATTAGTGTAATTTGTAAGCGGAGGTGATCAGATTGACCGTTTGCTGTAAGGATGTCCATGGCTTAATACTACAGTTTGTAGTTTATAAATAAAAATCGCATACAATCTGGGCAATTCCGCAGATTTCTATTGTGTAAATTTTGTCAAACATTACACTCTAATAAGAATAGTAAAGATAGTTTTAATGTCAATATCTGTGTATCAATATCGTTCATATTCGGTGTTTTCTTCTTGTAGTGAAATGTTTTCCATTTCAAAAGGTAATAGTTTAAAACAATCCCCCTTAACTTTTACATTTCTTATTTTTTTTTATTATACTTTAAATTTCAAAGCCTTAGTCTAAAAATATCCCTTTGTATTGATTAATAAGTTTTTTTTTTGTTATTTTCTATTCCCACTACTGTGCCTTCTAGTTCTCTGTGTAAATAGTTTATTCAAGATCGAATTTTTTCATAATTGAATCCTCTTCAATTATAATTAATTCTACTTCTTTCACTTCTTAGGTCAAACCAAGCATACGATTTTTAGTAACTACTCAATTTATATAGTGTGCTTATACTAAGTCTGCTACATTCACACTTTAAATTCAAGCATTAAACCTAACGTTATATTTTTTATTAAAGATATTTAAAAAAAACACTGTAAAACTTCTTAATTAAATCGATAAATTATTTTAAATATATTTTAAATTAAGAATAGTAGATAGTTTACAGTGCACAAATTGATTGTACTTAATTAAATGAAATAGTGATAAATATTCCGTATTTAGACTATAACTTCAGTGCGTGCATGTGATGATAATGTTGTGTGCTTAATCTGCTACGGCTAATTTGACTTTAGTTACTTTGTTATTTTTTTATATTATTAACAACTTCTTCCCTATCTTTGATGTCTCTGTAGAGTTACTTCATATTATGCATGAGAATTTATTTTTAATTTTAATTATTTATTGGTATAATATAATACATGCATGTCTGAGGAAGAGGAATAACATATTTCGAGAATATATGAAATCTGCCGCGAGCCGCGACGCACTACAATAGTATTTGTACTGGAGTACCTACTATTTTTAATAATTGAATAGTAAGTGCCCGCACAACCAAATAGGTATTAACAAAAAAATACCTTAAAGCTTGCAATTAAAAAAACATAAAGACATATAATTTAAGGCAAGAAACTATATTTTATTAAATATAAGCAGCTAAGTATAATTCAATCCAATATTACCTACTATTGCAATATAACGTGCACTGGAAACTAAATTCCTTAATTAAGATAAACATTCCATACCTTAGTCGATTATTATTATTAAAATGTTTTTAGTATTTTCTCGAATGATTCTAATATTCTACCATTTTAAGATGATTATAAGTAGTTTATCTTCCTATTGCTGTTGATATTATTTCGTAGTATTAACGATATTTTTCTGACACATCAATATGCTTTTAATGGTGTTTGAGTTGTATGTCAATTTTTATGGTAAAATAAAGTATTTTCAGTATCGTACGTAACCTTACCGTAAGGGCTGTTTGTATTTGTTGTATTCTTTCTATCCGTAATATTATAATTTTTGTACACTGATACTCGAGTTTTCTTAATTAATTCAATTATATCAATGAAGTTTTTTTTATTTATTTCCCCTACAACATTTATTCAGACGAATTTTAATTATTAACGATAAATTTATATAATGAGGAAGATCCATTGCTTTAAATTCTAGTTGACATTATGTCAAATTTAATTGTGATAAGGCCAAAATGAGCGAAGTATTAAAGTATAATGTTCCAAATCCAAGGCTCGGCCAGGATGAGAACGTTGATGTTTACTTTATTTACATCATAATAAAAAATCTCAGAATTTTTATTGGATTAATTTTGTTCTAAAAGATGGAAAGTTATTGCGAGCACAAAAAAAGCGATTAGAAGGGACAAAAGGACTGAATATAAAATGTAAGCGCATAATATAGAGGGATCAATAATACTCATCTTTGAACTGTTATGACTCCGTTCACAGGGTGTTTTATAACATATCAAAATATATAATTTTAATTAAATTCTACTATAAATACAATTCGATCATAACAATTTCTATAAAAAATTAACATTTTTTTTTCACATTACAAAATTGTTAAAAATATTTGTAAAATATCTAAGTATCGTGTTGAACAATTGGTAAAATATTTTTAAATATTTTCGTCACTTTTTATTGCAACTTAATGAGATCTTTTGACATTTTCTTAAACCAGATTATATAGACTTTCATGTTTGTTTTACGATTTATTACTATTATATAAAACCGCACTAAATTAAGGCTTCCTTTGTGTGTCCATAATATTAGCAAAAAATGGACATGCAGTTTACTTTGGTGGTTGTTTTAGTTATTTTAATTATTGTGGCATCAGAATAAAAATACTATTGTATTTGTCATTTTCAAAAACAATATTATAGGCATGACTATTTTATCTGTAGTTTGATTTGCTAAGAAGGTGTTTAATTGTTTTGCAATTTTTTTTAAATAGTGCTTATTTTTTTTCAAATGTATTAGTTTATTTTGTTGTTGAGGCTTGTTGTTATTGTTATTAGTATAACTGTTTTGTGTGATATTGAATTATTTGATTAAATTGTCAGTTCAAATGATTAGTTTTTTTCACGCAGTGATAAACGTTACATATTTTAATATAGGTACTTATTTAATGTATTACATTAATTTATTTTAACAATTATGCTTCGCAAGCCCTTTCTCTTCTAAATATCACCATCTCTGTGTTTCTCTCTCTGAGTTTAATTTTATCGTTATTTTTTTTGGTATTGTTGTACCTAAGAGAGTATAGATATTTCTATCTATATTACAATTTTTTTCTCAAGTACATACTCGTAGTGTAGGATTAGCTTCAAGCACAATTTTATATACTATTTATTTTAAACTATGGCTTTCACATAACTTCTGTAGTAGATACGTATGTAGGACTAGATATATTTGAATTTATCTAAGTAGTTATTATATATGTCACTTTTGAATCAAAATTATTTTCTCAAGCTTTATATAAAACCAAATTTTTCTTACAATCACCATTTCAAACTAATTATTGATCGCAAAATTTATAAATTCATTTATCAACATAATGTTAGGCTAAAATATACATATTTAAAGCTACTAGACACATCGTGATTCTCTGTTTACTCGGTTACTTAATACTTTTATAACAATATTCCTATCCAGAAAAAAAAATTGTGAAAATACTCCGATGGATGTAAAATTACATAATCACAAAGCAAGATATGAAGTAAAATTGGTGTTAAACATTTTTTGTCAAATAAAGTGAGATATAGAAATCTGAATATCATTTTATTACTTATTATTTTTATTGATATTATTTTCATTGTAAATCATAGTATTTATTAAATCAATTCGCATCATAAAAGAAATGTCGGCGACGTGTAATTATTTCGCAGCGTCGTTATTATCACGAACTGCTGTATTTCAGCAGTTATAATTAATTATTGTAAACATGGGGCCACTGTGTCTTTGGACTTATACTTTGGCACAGAGGAACGCATTCATATGCGTATGTCACTCCCGTCCGGTACATCGGCGGCCCGTGTTGCTTAATATCCTATATCTATTATCGTCACTGCGTTGCTAGCGATACGTTTTGCCGGCAACGTAAATTTCAACAGTTCACTGCGGTGAAAATTTTAGAGCACCTAACTTTTAAACTTGGCGCGTAATTAGCACCTAAAAAGCCCCTAATTTTAGCTTTTCCTTTTACATTGCTGGCGAGAGAGAGCTATACTTATCGTCTACTCGTCATTCTACTACTGCAGTTATTTCATACTGCTAAAAAGCCGAAAGAGTTGTGGTTTTGGGTGCAATTTCCGATACTGGCAAAACCTCTAGTTTTTGTAGAAAAAGGTCTTAAATGACGTCAAAAAATCATCGCCCGAGCATTTTTGAAATCACGTTTTTTTTTGGAGGTAGTACGCTTTAGTTACCGTCTACGAGAACATTTTAGACTATTATTTCCTTGATTAATTTTCATCGGATTACCTTGTGTATAACAATAAAATTTGTTGTACGTAAATTTAAATTTTAGTCCTCATGTTATAATATTATAAATACAAAGAAAATTCTTTTAATAAAAAAATATGACAGTAAATAACTGAATAATTAAGAGTTATAAAACATAAAATATGTAGTTTGTCTTATTTGTCAAATACTATCATTTTGAATACACAATAACTAAAATAGCTAATATAAAATACAGTGGCAGCCAGACAATAAAATGAACCAACATTTCGAAACAATATATTTTTAATGCTAACGGGGTTGTAAAAGATACATTATCTTTCATTGCGACGGTTATTTGTTTGAAATCATTACAAAAATTTCTGATTACTGGCACTATAGAAAATAAATTAGTACCTGTCGGCAAAATAACAACAATGTAGGCCTTTCTTAAGAATTAAAACAATACCTTGTGCAGTGATATCATTGCTGGGATCTCTTCAATCTCCAATTAAAACAAGCGACAGTGAATGTGATTAATTTTATTTATTATTCATACTGTTTAAATAATATTTTATTCAGCAACTAGCATTTGAAAATAATTATTACCATATTTCTCTTGCTTTTTGCAAGCAAACAACACCAAATAATGGTCACGTACTAAACACATAATATAATTTGATTTATTAGCTTAACATTTAAAAAATATTATTATATCTTATACAAAATTATTATAAAGCCAATATATATCTTAAATTTTGATTTTTAATTATGATATATCTATTTTTATAACAGCGTGTGTGTATTTGCCACTTTAGCGATTGTCACTAGATCTGGCGAATTATTTGTTTCGCTGAGTGGCAGAATATTTTTAGCCCTGTCCAATTTCCTTCAAATACAGACTTACATTGATAACTTATTAAAGAAAGTTTGTAGTTTGTATTTGATTGTTATTACTTTTTCTTACAATCCTGGCTGCAGCATCAGGTAATATCTATTATATTATAGCACTGTCACTGAAGTTACGGTATACTAAATTTCAATTGAATCAAACATCGGGGAGTGGTTCAAACCTTACTTGCAATAATTATGTGAACTTGCACATGCCTACTACATACCAACCCACCCACAAACCTACAAATGTTTAGTAAAACCTTGTAATATAATAACAATAACAAAGTAAAAACATACCGTGTAGTACCCTCTTCTTATTAAAAAAAGGATCATACAATAAAATAAAGGTACATACTTGAAAAAGTAATCAAATATTTACTTACTTATCATACTTTAAATATCCCAAGGAGTATTTCATGAGTTTTTCATATTCGAGACAGTATTTCATGCTGGCACATTGCTTGCAACGTTACAAAGTGCAAGTTCGGCCTCACATGGAGTACTGTTCTCATCTCTGGGCCGAGGCACCCCAGTACCAGCTCTTTCCACTTGACCGCATCCAGTGCAGAACGGTTCGAATCGTTGACGACAGAGTTCTTTCTGATCGGCTCGATACACTGGCGCTGCGTAGGGATGTTGCATCCCTATGCATTTTCTATCGAATCTACCACGGGGAGTGCTCTGAGGAATTGTTCGGATTAATTCCAGGCGCCAAATTTCACGAACGTGCATAGTGTCGAAATACACAATACAATCTTCAACATCTGGATGCTTGGCGGTCCACGACTGTGCATTTTACTAGGAGTTTTCTTCCTCGTACAACTTCTCTGTGGAATTGTTTTCCACCGGCGATCTTTCCGGACCAATACGACTTATGGACCTTCAAGAAAAGAGCTTACACCTTTCTAAAAAGCCGGCAACGCATCTGCATTTCACTGGTGTTGCGATTGTTCATAGGCGGCGGTTGTCACTTACCATCAGGTAAGCGGCATGCTCGTTTGCCCCCTCTTCTATGAAAAAAGAGTACCTTGGGATAGTTAAAGTATAATATATTTTTATTTTGTCTAGTATTATTCATACACACAATACAATAAACAACCATTATTAATAATACCACGTTTTTACATTAAAATATTCAAACTTGCAACTAACGAATCAAATGACGTGCGTCGCACTGACCCTGAGATTGTTGTCCACTGGCTGTGCCATCTCTGTTCCGTTTATTTACTCATGTGGCTATTGTGTAAACGCGTATTTAGTCGGTTTAAGGTGAACGCACATTTGTCTGAACCATACGCGCCGTACGTGCATCATTTTAGAATTCGTTGTATGAAATCTCTCACGTACCTACGTGAAACGTAAACGTAAACGTAAACGTAACGTATCCGAATAGTGAAAGAGGCATGCTGACGACGTCTAATAATGCAGCGCATTCGGCGCGGGCTAATACTGAGTGTTGCCTAATGTTACTAACGTAGTGAATTTTCTACTAAAACTGGTGGTTTCGCTAACCATTCTAGTGGAGAAATATTATTTACAGTGGCTAGTGTTTTTTCTTGTGGTTCATTAGAATTAAGTTTCAATTATTGACAAGATCACTCCAACATCAACCAACGTTTCGAAATATATTTTTACTTCATATCAGGAGCATTTACTTTTACTATATAGGCAATAACGATTCGTCAAACAAGACATGCGTAAGACGATTCATTCATCGAATGCAAATATCTGAAAAATCGTTCATCATCACGTAATAAGTTTTTACACAACGTGTAATATTCTCCATACACCTGCCTATTTAAATTGTTCGTCGTAGTATTATTCTTCAATTTTAATTTTCTTCTTCCTTGACCAAACCCTTCCAAATTTAAAATGATATTTTATATGCGGCAGCAATGCTCTGGATATCAGCTAGTCTATACAAATAAATAAAATTGCAGTGTATGTTTGTAATGTTAAAATAACAGCTTTTTACTAAATGCATACGAAAGTATATACGGAACTTATAACAAAAACACTATTTTTAAGATTTTTGTCTGTTTGTCTGTTTGTTCCAGCTAATCTCAGAAACGGCTGGAACGATTTTGACGGGACTTCCACTGGCAGATAGCTGATGTTATAAGGAGCAACTTAGGCTTTTTTATATTTTAGAAAAATAATTAGGGTTCCGCGCAGTAAAATTAAAACCCCAGATTACACGCGGGCGAAGTCGCGGGGAACGGCTAGTTAATAATAAAAAAATTGTTATAAAGAATCAATTTTATAATAAAATATTATTATTTATGGTTTTGGAAACCTACTTATTACTCTATTAGGTATCTAAGTACTATAAAAGTATAAATAAATTGCAATAAATACCGACTTAATAGAAAATATTTAAAAAAAAAGCTATCGAAAACGGTTTTACTAGATGAAAGGACTACTTTTTCGCCTTCAAGTCCGTCTGGTTTGGAATACCACGTTACTACCTATTTGTGCAGCCAAATGTGCAGCACACCGGTTTACAACAGGTTTTGTTCTGAAGGGTATAATTAAAACCTATGAGGTGTCTTTGTGTTGTCCGAAGCAGCTGTAGCCTTCTGGTTTGAAGTTTGTTGCAGGTGGTCATGGACTGTAGTAGCTATATTTCAGTTTTATACGATTTTAGAAAAAGACTGCAACCGCCAATCCTTTAGACTAGTAGCATGACGACTATGATTTTACAGGTTTATGAAGTAATGGGAGAGAAGATACAATAACGTTAGCTCTTAAACAAACGCGAGCTCCTGCGTAAGAATTAAAGAAAATAGAATTACGTGTATGTAGATAAAGACCGTAAATTTAGGTGCTTTCTTCCGGTCGGTTTTTATTTTGTTGGAAAAAATTACAATTTTTTTTATTTCAATTATATATATATATATATATATATATATATATATATATATATATATATATATATATATATATTATACATTAATGAATAGTCTGAGGTGTTAAGTTAGATAGTTAATATGTATAAGCCTTCTATCCCCCCGAATTGTGGCTTGGTTACCCACGGTGAACAAAGAGGAACCCACATGGCTCGCCCGAGGAGTAGGGCCGGCCCAAGGTGGCCGCTATGAGTGGGCTTGCCTAGCCCACTCCAGATGCACGTTGATGGACTGTGGCGGGAGGAGTGTCCTCTACCCCTTCCCGTCGCAGCCGAGGTGGAGTCGCGGGGAAGAAGAATGATGGTACAACGATGCGCCACTCGTCCTATCCTCCGTGCCTATAGCGGAGCCGCACCGCTGAAGCGGTGGTGGAATGGCCGTGGGAGGAGAGGAGTGACGGTATTGTACTTACTTACTTACTTACTTATCGTCACGCACAATACCTGACGGGGTAGCCAGAGAGAACAGATCGCCAAGTGTCACGATCCTTACATACCTCTTTCGCTTCTTTCAGATTCATTAACTTCTTCATACATGCACGTCTAGGTATCCGAGTACTCTTGACCCTCCCTTCTTCGAGGATCACATAGTCTTCGAAAGTTAGTCTCGGTCTACCTCGACACCTTTTAATATTAACTTTCGCGCTATATATTTTCTTCGCCATTCGGTCTTCACTCATTCGCTCAACGTGCCCAAACCATCGAAGCACGCCCTTATCAATTTTTGTGATAAGGTCATCTTTCAAACCTGCCATATTGCGAATCTCTTCGTTTCGCTTCCGGTCGGCCATGGTAACGCCGCACGTTTTACGAAGAGATCGCATCTCCACTGCATTCAACTTGCTTTTATGCTTCTTCTGGCATACCCAGGTTTCGCTGCCATATAACAAAGTCGGTACCAACACTGCGTTATGTATTGCAAGGCGTGCACTCTTAGACTACTTGGCCTCTAGTAATGATAAGGATATGAGAGAGAAGATGAAAGGAAGATATAAGCTGCAGAAAGTTCACACGAAAGCATTGATTGAGGAAATGCGTGAAAGGTGTAGAATAGAAGCGGACGAAAGGTTGTCGCACAACTTTAAGGAGAACTCCAAACTCTTCTGGAAAGAGGTTGGAAGGACCCGAAGTGGTGCGACGGCCTTAAGAATGAACAAAGTGCTTTCGAGAACTAATGACGTCCTCACAGAAAAATCGGACGTCATGCAGCGAATTTTATAGAGAAATGTATGCGTGTGATGATCCTAGTGGGGGATCCGGGGGTGACGCCGTGACTGGTACGCTAGACCCGGACCTCGATGACACTGAGGTCATCAGTATGAAAGAGATTGAACGTGAGATTCGAAGTTTGAAATGTGGTAAGGCTGCGGGACTAGACAGAGTTACTGCTGAAATGGTCAAGTATGGTGGGCCTCGCGTCTGGGACAACTTTTATCTGCTGTACAATTAGTGCTGGCGGACGGGGGATGTCCCAGATGATTGGCGATCCGCGGTCATTGTGCCTTTATATAAAGGTAAAGGTTCACATTTTGACTGCGGGTGCTATCGGGCGATCAGCTTGACCAGTTTAGCAAGTAAAGTCTACTCGAAGGTTTTGACACGTAGGATGCAAGAGAAATCGGAAAGATTTCTATGGGAGGCTCAATGCGGATTTAGACCTGGAAGAGGATGCACGGATCAAATGTTTTCTCTCCGCATGATCACGGAAAAGCTTCTGGCTGCTAACCAGAAGATTTTCTGTGCTTTTGTGGATCTTGAGAAAGCATTTGATAAGGTTGTAAGGAAGAAAATGTGGGAACTGTTGCCGGGGTACGGTGTGGATGGTCGATTGCTAAGGGCTGTGCAGTCACTTTACTGTGACTGTAAAGCCTGTGTGCGGATAGGGCATGACCTGTCACCCATGTTTAGCGTCCAAACGGGCGTAAAACAGGGTTGTGTCATGTCTTCCTGGCTGTTCATACTGTATCTCGACAGCTGTTTACAGAAGCTGAAAGATAGCTGTTTGGGTGTGAAATTAGGTGACATAAAAGTAAATTGTCTGCTGTATGCTGATGATGCAGTGCTTATTGCACCATCAGAGGCAGAACTGCAGGCATTAGTCACGTGTATGAAAGAGGAATGTGAAATTAAAGGTCTCCGTTTGAATGCTAATAAAACTAAGGTTCTGGTTTTTGAAAGGGACGAAGAGAGAACGAAGTGTGAAATATGGGTAAATCAGGAATGTCTAGAACAGGTAAATGAAATTGTATACTTGGGGAGTGCTTTTAGCCGGGATGGAAGATGTGATTTAGATGTGGACAGGCGTGTCGCTGCCGGGAACAAAGTCAATGGTGACCTGACTGCGTTAGGCGGTATTGTGAGGTGTGAAAACGTTCCCATAACCCTTAGCTTATCCCCATTTAAAAAACCGGCTAAATGCGAGTCGGGCTCACGCACCGAGGGTTTCGAACAAATCCGTAGGTATATAAGTGTAAAATTATTAAAAATATTTTTTATTTCATGATGTAACTAAAAATTTATGATTTTTGCAATTTTTCCTTTATCTATGCTATAAAACGTTGCTTCGTACCAAATTTCAAGATTCTGAGTCCACGGGAAGTAAATGAAAAATAACTAATGATACAGCAACAGTTGAAGCAAACAAATTATGAAGGAGAAACGTAAACCGAAACCTTTTTATCTGCCGACTTCCAAAAAGGAGACGGTACTCAATTCGACTGTATGTTTTTATTTATATATATAAATGTGTTACCTCATAACTTTTTACTGGGTGAACCGATTTCGATGAATCTTTTTTTTTGAAATCTGGTACTTCTCATGTGGTCCCATATTAATTTGAGCACGGTCAGACTAATAGCTTTTGAGTTATTTTTAATAACTTATATTGAAGTCGGCTGTACAAAATTTTTAATTTTAAATTATTCTATATAGATTATAAATAACACTTATTGAAAGTCACTCTTTTGTTTAATTTGCCGCTGATTCAGAAAAAACCTCTGTCCTGGGAAGAATCAGCAAGCCCAGCAGGACTTTAAAAAAATAGAAGAGCTTACAATCATGTACACACATCAGCAGAATCTAAGGATACCTTCATCCTAAATTATTTACTATCGAGCATGCCTGGGACTTGTTACAACGAAAACCTTTGAGAGATTTCCCCCCAAATTTGAGGATGGAACAACAACTTCACGAACACTTGTAAAGAACATGGGACCTCATACCGCAGCAAGACATTGACAATTTAATTTTAAGTATGAAAAATCGATGTCGATGTGTAATTAATGTAAGAAGTGGCAACATTGATTATTAATAAATACATTTTATAAGATTTTTCCAATTTTAATAAATATTAATAGTTTTATACGAAAAAATTAAGTTTTTTATTATACTAATTTTCTACGGCGACTAAAAAAATATTTATATTTTTATTAAAGACCTTTAAATAACCTATCATTCTTCCAGTTACTATATCAGAAAATTCCTCATAGATTTTTAGATATTTGATGAAATATAAAATATCCCTAGATTCTGTTGATGTGTTTATGTTACACAATCAATAACGCAAAACAAGTTAGAAATAGCTATGTAGCGATCACCTCATGATCTCATGACGAAATGTAAGGGCGTTTGAGAAAAAATAAGGCTAAAAATGCAATAATTATTCCACAAGAGAGTCGTGATCAGCCTGCTCTTAAACTTTCACAAATAGGTATGATGATTTCGCAAATGAAATGAAGAACACTTGATACTCGAACATTCATCAAATAAAAAGGAAGATCAACATTCTCATCGAATTATCGTGATACACGAGCGTTCGTCAAACGAAACTGAATTTTTTTAGCAATTTTCTCACCGACTCAGTTTAATATACGATCTTTTAATAAACGAAACTGAAGAGCAATATCCTCACCGACTCGGCTTGATACTTGAGCATTTATTAAACTAAACTGAAGAGCAACGTCGTCACCGACTCGGCTTGATACACGAGCGTTTACGAAACGGAACTCAAGAGCAACGTTCTCACATATTCCACCGTATGCACGAGCGTTTATCTAATGAAAGATTGATGACAATTGGCGTATCTAGTCAAAATGATTATAAAAAGGCTATTAATATTTTCGCAGATTTTATATGAAAAGCGTTAGATCTACAATGCGGTGCAATATACAAACCGAAAAAAATTACTGCACATAATTTCCAAATCGTAGGAGCTGTTTCCGAGGATGTATTAAAATTATAGAGTAGAATAGAATAGAATATTTTTATTCAATATAGATCACATGTGTAAGTCTTATTGAAAGTCATTTTTTTACTTTACCTTTGATTCCAAAAAAAACCTTCTCTCCTGAGAAGAACCAGTAAGAAGCCCAACGAGACTTTTTTTAAAGTGAATTTTACATTCATGGTTGTACAAATTTTTACAATATTTATTTTAGAAACTGCTTGGAAACGACCACCTAATTTCCAGGGGTTATTATCAGCCATGTATTCATTTATATTATAATAACCCTTTTTATACAGTTTCAGCTTAACAAAACATTTAAACTTGGTAATAGAGAGAGTCTGTACACTTTCCGGGAACTTGTTGTAATAGCGTATACAATGCCCCAAGAATAAATTACTGACTCTGTGGAGTCTAGAAACTGGTATCACTAGCTTGTGTTTGTTCCTAGTGTTTACAGAATGTATATCACTTTTTTTTACTAAAACTACCTTTGTTTTTGTGAACATACATAAAATTTTCGTTAATATACTGAGAGGCTAAAGTTAAAATATTTATTTCTTAAAATTTATCTCTAACTGACTCTCTCGGTTTTAGGTTGTAAATAGATCTAATGGCCCTCTTCTGTAAAATAAAAATAGTTTCTGAATCAGCCGCATTTCCCCATAGCAAAATCCCATAAGACATAATGCTATGGAAATAACTGAAATAACCTAATCTAGCTGTCTCGACACTAGTGAGACCTCTAATCTTTTTTACAGCATAGGCTGCAGAACTTAGTCTGCTTGCTAGTTTGGATATATGGGGGCCCACTGAAGCTTTGCGTCGAGAGTGATGCCAAGAAAAACAGTGGATGCAACAGGGCTCAGTTCTTCTCCATTTAAAATCATATTGTTGTAAATTTAATTAATTAATTTTATTGCCGTTTAAATGCAGATTATTAACGTTAAACCAATGCACTAATTTTGATATAGCATTATTCACTACGTCACATTTAAATGATTCACGTTTAAGTTTTAAATTCAAGGAAGTATCGTTAGCAAATAATACTATATTATTATTACTATTATCATATGATATTAATTTACACTAGAAATAGGAATGGACCAAGAATCGAGTCCTGAGGGACACCCATTAGAACAGGTGACCCGGAAGAACTTTTACCATTGATAATAACTTTCTGCATTCTATTACTTAAATATGAAATAATAAGTTTATGCGCTGTGTTCCTGACACCAAAGTACTGTATCTTCCTGATTAATGTTTCATGGTGAACACAGTCGAAGGCCTTGGAAAGGTCATATAATATACCCAAAGCATTCACTGAATTCTCCCATGCACAAAAAGTATGTTTAATGAGCTCAACTCCAGCGACAGTTGTCGAGCGACCCCTAGTAAAACCGAATTGATTTTTATGTAGCAATTTCTTAATAAAGAAACTTAACATCTTATCTAAAATTATTTTTTCATTAATTGGTATAAATTTGGCGGGGTCTAATGTACTTTAAGATTTTTAATAAAGGAAACATATCAGATTCGACGCTTGTATTAAATATAGTGGCTAGATAAGGTATAACGTACTAATACGAGTATCTATTATAGATAAAATAACTTTAACGGAAATCCCCCATAAGTCTGCCGTTTTCTTAACATCAATAGTTCTAAAATATTTAACGATATTTTTTGGCAATACTCTATGGAATTTAAAAGTATTTACAAGCCTTTACATATAATTTAAGCAATGATTCTTAATATTATATATATATATATATATATATATATATATATATATATATATATATATATATATATATATATTAATTTCCACCCTTAGGGCCAAAATATATTCTTCAAAATTTATGAGAACCATCCTGGAGGTAAAGCCTATTTTATAAAAAGAGAATCATGAAAATCGGTTCAAAATCTGCGACTATATCACGTAACATACAGACTTTTTGAAATCGGTTGAAAGGAATAAAAAGTTAAAAGATGATCTTGTTTTTTGTTGCTAAGTTGTCTCTTTAAAAGTACACTACATAAATGGAAATTGCAAAGTAATCACCTTTGTCCATTTAGGCTTAGTTTTGTTTCTTTGATAATTTTCTATAATGTTTTTTTCAGTTTTTTAACAGTGATAGAGCCATGCGGCAATTTTTGCTGTCGCACGGATGGGCCGGCTCGAACCGGGGTGGTACCACGACCTCACAGAAAACCAGCGTGAAGTAGAGGTTTACCTCTGCGTTTCGCTTGGTGAGTGCAGGTGGCCGGAGGCCCTTTTTACTGGAAATGAGGCATTCCATCTTAGTCCTCACGGGTGACAACGCATCTACATTTTGATTCGCAAACGAGGATAGATGTAGATGTCTATGGGCCGCAGCAACCACTTACCATCAGGTGGACTGTGTGCTCGTTTGTCACCCTTATCCTATAAAAAAAATATGTTTATTACACAACGTAGGGTCCTAACCACTAGACGATCACAATCAACCGTATAGTGGGGGTGTAAGCATATCCACCACCTGATATCGTTCCGTGGGTTTCTTAAGAGGTAACAGAGGAAAACTGAGACCAATGGGCAGCAGTATCTTCCTGATGACAACTTAAAATAATAAAAATCTGCGGTTAATATAGCGTAGCAGCTATGCCTCAATCCCCTGAGAAAATCCATGGCGGAGGCCGTTATTCAGCATTAGACTTTTATTGACTGTATGTTGTGTATATGAATTACATACATAAGGAAACCAAACGACAAGAATGTTTATCTTATTTATTTGTATAGCAGCTAGTGGCGGATATCTGAAACTTAAGTACTTCCATTTCGGGAGTACGAATAACCTTGAGTAAAATAAAATTCGATAGATTGTATACTGTCGGTCGAGAGTAAGTCTGTTGGATCCGATGGATACCACTATGGTCCAAGTAATAATTTATTTTACGACATTAATAAATTAATTTCGTATTTAAATTGATTAATCAATAAATGTTATATTTACACCGTTATAAAATTCACAGAGTGAACGTTATTATTATAAAGTTTCTGAGAAAAAACTTTGTAGCAGGAAGAAAGCCTTAAGTAGTTGATCTCGATTTTTAGCATACAACACCTATTAATGATGTAAGTACAGTGAATTTTCGCAAGCAAAGACGCGGAGAAAGGCTAGTATATAAATAAAGTTTGATTTTTGATTCGTGAACGTGCGAAGGTAACTTTTAAATTATTTACAATTTTTGAAACATCTAAAAACGTTCAAACAATTACTTTCATAATATGCAAAAATGTAATGAGTTTTGTATATCTGAATAGCACAAGCTTACTTCCATACCAAGCGTTAAGTAAATCTTAATATTTTTTAATCCGGCTTTTAATTTCAATATATCAAAAAATTACTTTTAAATGTACCTATTTACTTATTGGATAAACAGGTCAAACTTATCATGAAATAGAATTGTCGGCATATGTGACTACAACCGCCATCTAGCAGCGGATAGCTGAAATCTTCCATTCTGATAATTCCAATTTGAACCACTATTCGGTTGAGCGCTGGCTTCGCTTTCGGGAGAGTGATATCACTGTTGAATAAAATAGTATGCAGCCATAAAGCAACAAGCATCCAAGCATCTATAGGATCCACCAAAGAAATTTCGATAGAGTTATGGTGTATGGAAAAAACGATTTCCTGTTTTTGCACTTGGAATGTGTGCAAAGATAAAAAAAATAATTGACAATTATAGTGGTCAGTGCAGTCCTTCCTACATAGCATTTTGTCGCATGGTGTTTTGCTATGGGGACATGCGACTGAGACTGAAATTATATTTGTTTTACAGAAGAGGGCAAAGCAATCTATGATTCAAAACCTAAAGAGTCGCTCCGACAAAAATTTTATGAAATTAATATATTAACTTTGACCTATCAATACATTTATGAAAATGTAATGTACGTACACATAAATAAAGGTAGTTATACCAAAATAAGTGATAGTAGGCAAAGTTAGAGCGCATAGGCAGAATTAGCGAGAAACTAGTTCGCTTTCCTTCGGGAACCCGTCCATTCTGGTCTCTCGTCAAGGCTGGCCCACGCCGCAAAAGAGAAAGCCGACCTTTTAGGCTCCCTTTTTGCGTCCAACTCGACTCTTGATAACGGGGGGAACACACCGCCGACCATCCCGCGGTGTAAGTGCTCCATGCTGGATGTGCGGTTCTCACAGCGCTCGGTTCGCACTAATAAACACGCAAAGCACTCCTCTCCCTGGACATCCACAAGTCGAGTGGGCCTGACGGAATCCCCCAAATTGTGCTGAGGACGTGGCACCGGTTCTAACACATCTTTTCCGGTACAATTAATGAAAATATTAAATCTAAAATTCTATAGATTTAATATTTTCATTAATTTTTCATTTCAATTTTTTCATAATGAACATCACGGTAACCGTAAACCACTGCGGAAACCCGTTAATTCCCGAAGACTCTCATCTCATTCCAGCTCTGTATGTCTGCAGAGTTTACTCAACTTCACACTTAAAAGTTGTCCCTATACTAAATTTCTATATCAATCTGGCGATTATGATGCTATTATTTCAAATCTTGATGCCATTGATTGGCAACAAGAACTTAACTCTAAGCCGTTAGAAGATGCCTTGTTATTGTTTTTGTCGAGTTTAACACCCACCACGCCGAATGGCTCAGTTCACGTTTAACCGATCATGCGGGGAGATCTGTTTATGACTTTGCCTTGGTATATGGTCTGACACAACTGGTTACTTCGCCTACGTAGATTCCAGATGTGGAGGATCATAGATCTTCCCTGTTGGACCTTCCGCTGACCTCTCGTCCGGACGGATATCAGGTTTCTGTCAATGCCCCTCTCGGCTCTACGGACCATTGTCTGATCCGGAGTGTGGTGCCACTCACACTTCCCTCACGGTTGCGTTCTGCAGGTTGGCGCCGTGTTCGGCATTACAGGTCGGCGGATTGGGACGAAATGCAGTCTTTCTTTGCATCTTACCCATAGGGGTGGGTTTGTTTCTCGCCGGATGATCCCAGCGCTGTTGCTGACTCTATCAGTGATGTAGTACTACAGGGAATGGAACTATTTATTCCATCATCAGTAGTACCCATCGGAGGCAGATCTCAGCCTTGATTTGGCCGCCCCTGTAAGACTGCATTACGCAGTAAGCAGGAGTGTTATCAAGCCTGGGCTGCAGCTTTGGCGACTCGGGATGTAAACACCAGCATGTTTAAAAAGAAGTATAACTTCGGCTCCAGGACCTTCAAAAGGGTTATTGCAAAGGCAAAGCACATAGGTAGAATTGGCGAGAAACTAGTTCACATTCCTTCGGGAACCCGTGCATTCTGGTCTCTCGCCAAGGCTGTCCAAGGGAATTCCTGTAAGCCAGCACTACCATCTCTGCAAAGGGAGGACGCCTCACTGGCCCACACCGCAAAAGAGAAAGCCGACCTTTTAGGCTCACTTTTTGCGTCCAACTCGACTCTTGATGACGGGGGGAACACACCGCCGACCATCCCGCGGTGTGAGTGTTCCATGCCGGATGTGCGGTTCTCACATCGCTCGGTTCGCAAAGCACTCCTCTTCCTGGAAATGCACAAGTCGAGTGGGCCTGACGGAATCCCCTTAATTGTGCTGAGGACGTAGCACCGGTTCTAACGCGTCTTTTCCGGTACTCCCTAGTCCACCTGATCCCTAAAAAGGCAACCGCTCAAACCCGTCTAACTACAGGCCTATCACCATCACCTCCTTATTCTCCAAAATAATGGAGCCCATTATTAACTGCCAGCTCATGCGGTACCTTGAGCGTCACCAGCTGTTTAGTGACCACCAATACGGTTTTCTTCGGGGTCAATCAGCTGGTGTTCTTCTGGTCTACCTAACTCATAGATGGGCGATAGCAGTAGAGTCCGAGGGGGAGGCGTTGGCCGAAGGTTGGACATTGCGAAGACCTTCGATCGGGTTTGGAACAAAGCGCTTCTTTCGAAGCACTCTTCTTATGGGCTTCCCGAGAAATTGTGCAATTGGATCACCAGCTTCCTTGCAGATCGGAGCATCAAGGTTGTTGTAGATGGTGCATGCTCCGACTACAAGCCTATTAATGCTGGTGTTCCACAAGGCTGTGTGCTATCACCAACGCTGTTTCTTCTGCATATCAATGATATGTTGCAAACTGGTAACATTCATTGCTATGCGGATGATAGCACTGGTGATGCTCTATACACCGGCTGTGCCAATATTTTTTGGGAAAATGTCGCCGAGTATCGGAACAAACTTGTGTCTGAAGTCGAGTCTTTGCTGAACAAAGTCTCGGATTGGGGGGCGACTAAATCTAGTCCAGTTTAACCCTCAGAAGACACAAGTTTGCGCGTTTACGGCTAAAAAGGACCCCTTTGTCGTATTTCCTCAGTTTCAAGGCACTCCCCTTGTTGCCTCAGCCAGTATCGGAATCTTCGGCGTCGACATATCGAGTGACGTGCCAAATTGGCCTCTAAAAAGGTTGGCGTGCTCAGCAGAGCGGGACAGTATTTCATGCCGGCACACCGCCTGCAACTTAACAAGGCGCAGGTTCGGCATCACATGGAATACTGTTCCCATCTCTGGGCAGGGGCTCCCCAGTGCCAGCTTCTTCCACTTGACCGCATCCAGCGCAGAGCGGCTCGAATCGTCGACGACCGAGTCCTTTCCGATCAGCTCGATTCATTGGCACTGCGAAGAGATGTTGCATCCCTTTTCATTTTCTTTCGCATTAACCACGGGGAGTGCTCTGAGGAATTGTTCGGATTAATCCCAGCCGCCAAATTTCACGAACGCACATCGCGGCAGATCTCCCGATACCATCCACACCATCTGGATCATTGGCGGTCCACCACTGTGCGATTTAGAAGATGTTTCCTTCCTCGCACGACTTCCTTGTGGAATCGATTATCATCAGCGTTTTTTTCCGGACCGATACGACTTAGGGACCTTCAAGAAAAGAGTATACTCCTTTTTAAAAGGCCGGCAACGCATCTGCGATTCCCCTGGTTCTCCTGGTGTTGCGTGCTCGTTTGCCCCTCTCCTATAAAAAAAATTTTAGGAAAATTATAAGTATCACTACAAATATAATATATACGAGTACGGTAATCAATGTGATCTTCAATCATTTATTAGACTCAGAGAACAAGCCAAGACCCTGGAAAATCAAATGTTCGATACATACATTTCTAACATAGAAAATATATTTCTAATAATCCTAAAGCGTTTTAGTCTTACATAAAAACAAATATCAAAGTTAATTTATATCTCGCTGTATTAAGTTATGAAAAGAAGTCGTCAGATTATGGCGACGATATTTGCAATTTATTTAGTGATTATTTTCAGTAAATTTTTTTAAATACTACTCATAACGACGGCTTAACTTGCAAACCAGCTAATTTTGCTTTTGACCCAAAATCATGTTTTGATGTCGTGGAATACCCCGCGTATTCATACTGTAGTTGTCAGCTACAGTATGCAAAATTAATCACCCCCAAAGCTTTCAAAATTACCGAGATAATTGCGTGCACGTAAATCGGGCAACTCCCAACACTGACATAACAACACATCAGTGTCTAATTCCGGTGCCAGCTGCCATTTCGTACTGGGTGGCGTTTATTTTTTGTCCGTGTGCTTAAATAATAAATAGTTTAAACTGAAAATGATACACGGAATTGGCGGTTAGTGACTTTATGTATAATTGTTGTGAATACTCAAAATAAATACAGACCTAACCTGCCAAAATGCCAGTGGAGTTACCAGTTTTGTGTTTTTATGTAAATTATTGTTAAAGATGTTTGTACTGCATTTTAAATAGATTATCGTTACTTATAGACAAAAAAATATCTAAGGAGAAATAAATATTGAAGCTGTTTGCAACCGAAGCAATCAAAATGACATAATTCTCACAAAGGAATCGATTGAAAATATGTCTGTTATACTGGCTACTAGTTCGTCAACATCTGATGCTGTTCCAGAAGTAATAATGAGAAATGACCCACCAGCTGATGGTGCGGCAACATCTGATTTTATTACAGAAGTGATCACGGAAATTCAGCCACTAGCTGATGGGGCGTTAACATCTGATGCTCTTACAGAAGTGATCACGGAAATGGAACCAATAGCCGATGGTTCATCTCTGTATTGCGGTCAGTTAACATCGAATACTGATGAGTGCATGGAATTATCCGGACCAGCTACAACTTCACATGCTACACCACACCATGATAACAATGATACCTTAATTGACAACTATATAAGCGATGATAGTGACTACAAAAATAAACAACTCTTCTGCGCACTCAGTTTAAAATAGTGAAGAAGAACCAAAAAAGGTGTCAAGTTAACAAAGCAACATGGAATTAATAAAAAACAAGCTTAATAGGGAAAAGGGGAGGCAACACTAACGAATAAACGAGTGCTTAAAACTCGATGCAAATGTAAGATAAATGACATAACTGTTTTAAAATACTGTGAAGTTACATCATGATAGAAAAGTAATATATGCAGATTTTTGGGGGATGACTTGGGGAGAAAAGAAGGTTTTAGTGAACAGTCTTGTACAAGAGATTCCCAAAAACGCCCAAGAGATAGAAAAGACCCATATACACAGTCAGGGCATAAGTATTGTCACACAGTAAAAACTTTTCTTTTAGTATGCTGGCCACAAAAAAGTTTATTGAATTCGAATTTCGAATTGTTCATGAAAATAAAACTGTATACATTTTAGAATTTTACTCATTTTTAAGTATAGAGTGGACGCTTTAAGAAGACCGTGTTGCAGATTGCAGTTATTGCGTTGCATCGTTGCGGTTACGCGCCAATTCAAATTTTTGACATACTGAAAAATTTGAATATAACCAAAAGATTCGTTTATCGTACCATCAAACGATACAATGAAGACTCCAGTGTAGATGACAGGTCAAGAAGTGGTCGCCTTCGGTCTGTTAGGACTCCAGCAGTGATAAAAGTTGTGAAGGCACGAATTCAAAGAAATCCCAAACGTAAGCAGAAACTGTTGGCCCTTCAGATGGGGTTATGCAGAACCACGGTGAAAAGGGTGTTAAATGAAGACTTAGGGCTTCGGGCATATCGAAGAAAAACAGGACATCGTTTGAATGCTCGTCTAATGGACCTATGACTGAAGAGGTGCCGCGCTTTGTTGAAGCGGTACGCGGGAAAAAAATATCGCGAAATTCTTTTTTCGGATGAAAAAATTTTTACCGTAGAAGAGAGCTACAACAAAAAAAAGATAAAGTGTACGCACACAGTAGTGCAGAAGCGAGCAACCGTATTCCGCGTGTCCAACGAGGTCATGTTCCATCCTCGCTCATGGTATGGTTGGGAGTTTCTTATTGGGGCTTAACACAGGTACATTTTTGTGAGAAAGGTGTAAAAACGAATGCAGTTGTGTATCAAAATACAGTCCTGACGAACCTTGTGGAACCTGTTTCTCATACCATGTTCAATGATAGGCACTGGGTATTCCAACAAGATTCGGCGCCAGCTCATAGAGCGAAGAGCACACAAGACTGGCTGGCGGTGCGTGAAATCGACTTCATCCGGCACGAAGACTGGCCTTCCTCCAGTCCAGATTTGAATCCGTTAGATTACAAGAAATGGCAACACTTGGAGGAAAAGGCGTGCTCAAAGCCTCATCCCAATTTGGAGTCACTCAAGACATCCTTGAATAAGGCAGCCGCCGATATTGACATGGACCTCGTACGTGCTGCGATAGACGACTGGCCGCGCAGATTGAAGGCCTGTATTCAAAATCACGGAGGTCATTTTGAATAAACTTTAGTGTCATAAGAATCTATGTTTTGTTAAGTTCATTTTGGTATATAATTGGTTACATAATGAATAAACTTGTTTCAATTACTTTATATTAAACATGTGACAGAATTTATGACCTGACTAGGTATTTACAAAGAGGAAAAGCTTATTGATTTATGACTTGCATTTGAATGACGATCGTCGTGTTAGTCTACAAAACGATGTTTGAAAACACTTTGTGTATCACACAAGCTGTGTTACTAGCAACAGGCCAATGTCACCCCGCGCTTTAGGCATGAAAATATACCTACGCTACACGACCCTGCATGCGGGGCAAATTCTATGAGGTTGTCACGTGCCCGCTCGAGCTGGCGCGCTTCTTACGTTAACATAAAAATTATTTTCCTTTTATAAGTATTTGGGCACTTTTGATATTTATTTTTGAGTTTTTATTCAAGTATGGCCTCTCAAAAGTCCAAAAGGTACTGCATAGCATACGAGTGGCTAAATAACAATAGGAATGTCGAATTATCTTTCTTTACTGTTGCTAAGGATACCGAAAGGTAATATATTATTATTTCTAGGTAGATCTAGATAATTAGGTACTTAGTTACTGACACCATAATTACAGTTTTATTATTTGATTAGTGACCCGACCACAGCTTCGCATTTTTCGATTTTTTCGCGTATAATGCCAATGACCTTAAAATAACGTTTAGTGTAGGTAGACCTCCCAGTACTGGTGACTGCCTACTAATGCAAGATCAGCATATACTGGTAAACGATTGAAAGTAGCAGCACTGCTCATTGCCACTCTATCATTAATAGTGAAGTCGCGTGTCGCATGTTTGTAAATAGCAAAAAATGTGAAACAGACAAGTGACGGCTACGTGGTACATTGGCTTAGTTAATGAGTTGCAGCGCTAAGAGCCGCGGGTTCGAATCCCGGACAGAACAAGTATTTGTATGGCCTACAAATAATTGTTCTCTCTGTTCTATGTATGTAAACTGTTCCTGCGATACAGGAGAAAATCCTAGTTTTGAGGTAACGTTTTTTAAAAAGAGAGGAAAACAACTAATGATATTATAAATTGTGTACCGTCGACAATATTAATACGCATTGTTAAGGTTAACTCCAAAACTACTGTCAGATCTTGAACAAATTTATATGACATGTATAAATTTTATAAGCAACATCAGTCTTTCAAATAAAAATAGAATCATCAAAATCGATTCACCTAGAAAAAAATAGTTGAATTGAGTACCTCCTCCTTTTTTGAAGTCGGTTAAAAATGGTAAGTAGGTAAATTATCTGAATTTCAAAGACATTCATGTTGTTATAATCTTAATTTTCCTCGATGTTGCATATTAACCTTCCTCAAATTAAACAATAAAGTTTTTATTATCAGCAAATTGATGGATCCGTGGCGCAGTGGCTTAGCAATGAATTGCAATACTGGGGCCACGGGTTCGAATCCCGCACGGAACAAGTATTTATATGGCCTACAAATTATTGTTCCGGGTCTAGAAGTTTGTCCTTGTGCAATTTATGTTTGTTAACTGCCTCCACGTTACAGGAGAAAGTGCTATAACACCTCGGTGTATTCTACTATATACCAACTTATATCAAAAGATTGAATTTGTTTTATCACCTAACCCTACAGGAAGTAGTAGTAGAAGCGGTCTTAACAAAGGCGCGTAACGGGCTAAGTGACACTCACACGCGGACATAAGATGCATTTTGATTTAATACGCGCGCCACATAAAATTTTATTTCGACGAAATAAAATATAGGCTAATTTCACGAAGGTCACTTCCGAGGCGTGCAACGTATAATGAACATTAGTTACGTTGTAACTAAGTTTAAATTCGCAAGTTTGCTATCAGAGAGTGAGCATTCTGTCTGTCCTTTTAACTATTACTTATTCTGTGCACATTTTCTCTTAATTGAATTTAAGAAACAAAGATGGATTTTTCTATCTAAGGAACGAAATTGTAGGTGTGCTATCGTCTAACAACTATGAAACGATAATAGTCAAGTTTATTACAGACAAAATTCTGCCGAGCATCCACAGAGAACCTGAAAAGGATATTAAAATTGTATTATACAGCGACAAATGTACAGCACAAAATAGGAGCGTGGTACTGACAAATGCTTTACTGAATGTGGCATTGTTAAACAATATTATAATTTAGCAAAAGTATTTGGAGGTTGGCCACAGCTAGACGGAAGCTGACTCTATGCATGCCACCATAGAGAGGAAGCTGAAAAATTGTCTAACGCACGATTTTTTTAAATGCTTTGGATGCCTACTGTATTATAAATCTATTAGACTAGGAAAAGCGACAGGAGACGCTAAGGTACCTTTGACTTTATTTACATTTGGTTTAAATATTTTATACAATTTAATAAGTCTATTTCTTCAGACTTCAGTAGGAGAAGTGTAAAAACCACATTTTACTATTTAATTCATTAATATATTGTTTGTGTTCAGGCCACAGACGTTCGTGTGCTGCAATATAAAAAAGGGAACAGAAAAGAATAGAATAGAATAAATGTTTATACAATATAGATCACACGTGTAATTCTTATTGAAAGTAATTTTTTACGTTACCACAGGTTCGAAAAAAGTCCTCTGTCCTGGGAAGAACCAGCAAGAAACCCAGTGGGACTTTTTTAAAGTAAATTTTACATTCATGGTTGTACAAACTATTTACAGTATTTATTTTAGAAACTGCTTGGAAGCAACCACTTCATTCCCAGGGGTGCTTGCTTAACTGCTTCTTTAGATATGAGATCTACTAAAGCGTTTGACACTGTTTCTGTCCCCCTACTCTTATATAAACTGGAAAAAGTAGGAATAAGAGGTACTGCCCTTAAACGTTTTAGAGACTAGCTCTCCAATAGAAATCAACATGTAAAAGTTGACCAGTTTATTAGTGACGACGCGACTATATCATATGGTGTGCCATAGGGCAGTATATTGGGGCCTTCCTTGTTTCTGCTTTACATTAACGATTTATGCAACTTAAAAATAGAAAACATACAAATAATTTCGTATGCTGATGACACAGCAGTTATCTTTAAAGGTAAATCGTGGCAAGAAGTTAAGGAAAGGGCAGAATTTGGGATGTCCCAGGTAGCAAAATGATTAAATCTGAATTTACTTACCGTTAACGCAGCAAAAACTAATTATATCTGTTTCAGTATATCCAAACGCATGCAACCCTCGTAAGATTTCAATATAATAATTCATAAATGTAACAACATAAACAATTGCGGCTTTAATGGTAACTGTCCATTTATAAATAAAGTAACATATATGTAGAAAGGGTAATAGAGTATAGTACAGAGACTAATTTTGTAGTTAGGAATAATAATTAATTCGTTTACACGAATTAATTATCCAACGAGTCGAGGATAAACTATTAACGGAATACGAGAAGCGCACCATTCCACGTCAGAGCCAAGACTGCCCTAACGGCGGCCGCTCCGTCCATTTTATACAAGCAGGGCGGGCGCCACCGCAGGTGCATGGCGCAGGTGTGCGGAACACGTGTTATTTACAAGAATTCTGTCTAACTGCACCGACGGCTACCGCGCCGCACGTGCAATGGTGCTGGTCCCGTCACGGCCATACTGACATGCGTGCGTCCTCGCACGCGCTCCATCACAATTTTAGTTATCTGTAGACAAAAAAACATCGTTCGACTATTCTGACATAACAGGGTCTGGTCCGGTCTATACTGACCCTTCAGACTTGGGTGACAATCAGTTTTTATCCGGCAGTAAGCCCTACAAAACTTTAATCAACTTTATGCGAGATCGGAATGATAAGTCTGTAGCTTTTCTATTTTCTCTTTTTTTTCAAGTACTGTTTTTGCTAGTCCGGAATCACTATTCCCTATAGCCATATCATTGGACCGGCACAAAGCCCTGCAATGATAGTAAGAACTATTTTTTTTTCTTACCCTTTTTTTTCAAGTACTATTTGCTAGTCCGGAATCACTATTCCCTGTAGCTATATCATTGGACCGGCAAACGCCCTACAATGATAGTAAGAACCACTTTTTTTTCTTACTCTCTCTTTTTTTCAATTCAGTATAGAACAGTTACAGACCAACCATACCGCAAACATATCCCTCTCCCAATCACACAAAAGTGTATCGTGAGGGACGTAGTGATATGACAACACCTAAGTATGTAAACCAACAGCAACACAACACATCCCAGTGCAGCACAGACCAGCCCCCTGCAACTTCATGTTCCTTTCCTGCTCCAGGATAATTACTTCGCTAGAGTGTTGCAACGTCTCTAGTATTTTCTAGATGCAGACACGGCTACCTCTGACTGTCGCACGTCCTCGTGCGGTTGACAGTGCACAGCATACGGTCTATCAGTTATCACCACCTGCTAACATATATTAACTCTTATTAAATATTACAACGTTCGACCATCCCAGACTTCATTTAAGTCTGGAACGGCGCCGATATGGCTACCTCCAGGCAAACGCACTCCAGCTTTTCGTTCTGCTGCGTTCGTTCCACATTCGCGCCAGCAAGCCGTCGCGCCGTACTAGCGCTAGCAAATCGTCGCACTGCTTTACAAAATTGAAAGAAATCGAGATAAACGTATTGCAAACCATGGAATTCCGAGCTTCCAAAATTCATCACATATTCTCTTAAGAAACGGCAACTGTATGACATTTGAAAATATTGCAAAAAAAAACAGAAACTATGTGTAGAGGTAATACCACAACATATTTCAAAGGGAAGGAGGCAACTGCGCAAAATCTACGAAAGTCGACCTCAGACGTCCATTTACAGCGCCAAAACACCATTTGTTCGGCGGCCGCTTGAATTGCCCTGCCGTAAGATCAGCCGATAAGTTACTGACTGTAGCGGTGTAGGCTCAATCTTACCAGCGCTCGGCCGTACCTGACCATGTTCGATTAGCCGTCACTACATCTTCCTCATAGATCATTGTTTTAGAGACTTCTACGAATCCCTCGACATCAAACCCCAATCTTGTCGACGACATAATATTCGGAGCAAACTGCAACACTGATCAACACATTAGAACACAAAAATGTCACTTATTATTTTCAATTCATAGCGTGTTAAAGTTAATCCTTTATTTTGGTACATCCCTTAAACGTTTTGAACTTCAAAATATAGCAAATGATAATCATGTTTCGCGTGAACTATCAAATTACAACATAACTTGAATAAGTTAATTAGAAAGCCTCCAACTTCTTTCGACATTTGTTAACATATTTAGGTACATCAAGAAATAATGAAAATATTTGCGGGGTACTTTTAAAACAAATCGAACAAATTAAAAAAAATGGCATAAATAATTTCACTTTATCTTTTCTCTACACTTTAATGATACGAAAATATCGTAAGTAGCATAGCAAATTTCATTACGGTGTTTAACATAAAAACAGATTCATCAATGCGGAATGCATTACAGTCTTCCACAAATGTAATATTTCTCATACTATTCGAAGATAATATGTGGGCAAAAATGGGGACTTTATCCCACTTCTGATGTAGAAAGGGTAATAGAGTATAGTACAGAGACTAATTTTGTAGTTAGGAATAATAATTAATTCGTTTACACGAATTAATTATCCAACGAGTTGAGGATAAACTATTAACGGAATACGAGAAGCGCACCATTCCACGTCAGAGCCAAGACTGCCCTAACGGCGGCCGCTCCGTCCATTTTATACAAGCAGGGCGGGCGCCACCGCAGGTGCATGGCGCAGGTGTGCGGAACACGTGTTATTTACAAGAATTCTGTCTAACTGCACTGACGGCTACCGCGCCGCACGTGCAATGGTGCTGGTCCCGTCATATACACAATATTTAGGTGTAATAATAGACCAGAAATTTTTATGGTAATCTCACATAGAACATATATCTAACAGAATTGCTAAATTAAATTGGATATTTCGTACCTTAAGACATGTGGTGCCAAGAAAAGCGTCCACAGAACTTACGCAAAATTATTAAACAATATATACACAGCTTTGGTAAAATCCGTTTTAGTGTACTGTATATCTATTGGAGGGGGGGGGGGGTGCTTGCAAAACAAAATTTATCAATTTGGAAAATGCGCAACGAGGTTTAATTGTTTAATTAAAAATAGGTATTTTAAAAATAGAACATATCCTACTACAAGTCTTTACAATGAAACACAGTTATTATCAGTACGAAAAATTATGTACTGCACGCAATATTAAAGAGACATAAGTCCCTACCTTTTAATCCAAATACTTTACAATAGAGGAGAAAAGAATTAGTAGCATAAGTTCCAAATACCCACACTTTTCTTGCTAGAGTTCAATATAGTAAACGCGCAGCAGAATTATACAACAAAATTAAAAAACATGTAGGAATTTATACAATGACCGTTATGAATGTAAAAATGCAGTAAAAAGTATTTACAACCACTTAGTTATGACGAAATTGAATCTCTCCTTGAAAAGTCGCTATGAAATGTCGTATTTATACTCAAATAATTATAACACACACACACACACACACACACACACACACACACACACACACACACACACCACACAAGCATGCACGTTTTTATATTAGTTATCTAAAAGTATTTCATAAGTTTTTGTTTGAGAATTTGTGGAAGCGCGGATCCTCCTACTACAGGCGCTCTGTGCTTAAAGGGAGACTAAAAAATGGGACACCTTTATAGAAACTGGCTCATCTTTAAACCACACAATTGCCAATCATTTAGGATAACTATAGCCGATCAGACGATAATGAGTGTTACAAAATGTATCTTAATTGTAGTAAATTATCCTAGTTATGACGTCGGCAGATTGTATGACTGGTTATACAAACAGCGCCGTCTGTTTCCAAACGTTTGCTAATTTGCAATATGTCAGAAGCAATTTGACGATGCTTCTAATCGCTTCCGCCACCATTTCAAGATTTAGCCGATAATATATCCGACCGCCGGAGGCTGAATCAACTGCAGGCGAATCAATTATCAGCCAAATACTCCTATGGGCTACCCCAGCAGCCCCTCAATCAACTGTCTCTGATATTACTTGATCATATTCATCATCATATCCTATTTTTGACATATTTAACAAAGTCTAATTATACGATGGGTCTGCGACTGTAAATAATTGTAATTGCAATAAATTGGAGCCGGTGAAATTAAAATGCGTGCGGTAGCCGGAACACCTAACCACAGTATTAATATGGACAGTACGGAAACTAAGCCTAGTTGAAGACATAATTACCTACGCTCCATTGAATCAATAGGGTTGTAACTTTAAATGTTTTTGATATTGTTTTTTTTTACATTTCGGTTCTGTAGTGATCAGTCAATCGAATTGAATAACTAGCTTACAAATACAATTTAAAAAATATGACGAAAAAATGTATACCTATTGCAGCCGCCATCTTGGATTTACATTTCGACAGCCCTATCGGCTTCAACACCCTTGAAAACCATGAAAATGACACCCATGATGAAAAAATTGATACTTTTTGCAGCCGCCACCTTGGATTTACATTTAGACAGCCCTATCGGCTTCAACTCTCTTGAAAACCATGAAAATGACACCCATGATGAAAAAATTGATACCTATTGCAGCCGCCACCTTGGATTTACATTTCGACAGCACTATCGGCTTTAACAACCTATAAACCCATAAAAATGACACCCATGATGAAAACCTTGATGCCTATTGCAGCCGCCATCTTGGATTTACATTTCGACAGCACTATCGGCTTCAACACCCGCGAAAACCATGAAAATGACACCCATGATGAAAAAATTGGTACCTTATACCTATGGCAGCCGCCGTCTTGGATTTACATTTCGACAACCCTATCGGCTTCAACTCTCTTGAAAACCATGAAAATGACACTTATGATGAAAACATTAATACCTATTGCAGCCGCCATCTTGGATTTATATTTCCACAGCACTGTCGGCTTCAACACCCTTTGAAAACCATGAAAATGGCACCCATGATGAAAAAATTGATACCTATTGCAGCCGCCATCTTGGATTTACATTTTGACAGCCCTATCGGCTTCAACACCCTCGAAACCCATGAAAATGACACCCATGATGAAAAACTTGATAGCTATTGCAGCCGCCATCTTGTATTTACATTTCCACAGCACTATCGGCTTCAACACCCGCGAAAACCAAGAAAATGACACCCATGATGAAAAAATTGATACCTATTGCAGCCGCCATCTTGGATTTACATTTCGACAACAGTATCGGCTTCAACTCTCTTGAAAACCATGAAAATGACACCCATGATGAAAATTGATACCTATTGCAGCCACCATCTTGGATTTACATTTCGACAGCACTATCGGCTTTAACAACCTCGAAACCCATGAAAATGACACCCATGATGAAAAACTTGATAGCTATTGCAGCCGCTATCTTGTATTTACATTTCCACAGCACTATCGGCTTCAACATCCTTTGAAAACCATGAAAATGGCACCCATGATGAAAAATTTGATACCTATTGCAGCCGCCATCTTGGAATTACATTTTGACAACCCTATCTGATTCAACTCTCTTGAAAACAATGAAAATGACACCCATGATGAAAAAATTGATAAGTTTTGCAGCCGCCACCTTGAATTTACATTTCGACAGCGCTATCGGCTTCCAAACCCGCGAAAACCATGAAAAATACACCTATGATGAAAATATTGATACCAATTGCAGCCGACATCTTTTATTTACATTTCGACAGCACTATCGGCTTCAACAGCCTCGAAAACCATGAAAATTAAACCCATGACGAAAAAATTTATACTACATACTTACTTTTAGTACGTACTACTATTATTTAGTCTGTGCTTTTTAAATATTGTAATTTAAAAAATCTGTCATTATTTTATAATCAAGTATCTAAGAAATATGATTATTCGAATATTGTGTATTTGTACAGCGATCTTTTCGAGTCGCTACAAACAACCGAAATAATGCCCACTCACGACGGCGACTGACGCCGAACTAACTGAGTGACGCAGTCTCTACTCTCTATTTAGTAATAATTTAGTCATACAAGGCTGCCGAATACACCGAAAATTTCGCCATTTTACAGCCGAAAAAAATTTATAATAACTAAACTAAACAAAATTACACTGCCATTTACATTCACATGATAGATGAAGAGTTTTAAAAATATATTGAGTTGAACAATTGATATTTTCAAAAGTTATCGTGTTTACAAGCCTTGCGGCCTTGATAAATCCACACCAAAAGCCACTAAAACCCTTTTTTTATTTAAAAATAGCAATTATACGATTTAAAAAAAATATTAATAAGTTCAACAATCATTTATCTTTCTGACAATGTGCTTTTTATATCATTTACTAGCTGGCCAGGTAGACGTTGTTCTGCCCTTTCCGACAACAAAATATTGAAGGTCATTTTTCGGGATAAAAAGTATCCTATCTCTCAAGTTGGACCAAACTGGACACAGTGTGCAAAATTTCATTGAAATCAGTTCAATAGTTTAGGAGTTCATCGCGGACAAACAATGTGACACGTAGTTTTTATATATAAAGAATATCGTCACTGGAAAGCCAATACTACAAGTATTTTGAAATAAAATTTTGTTTTGATTATGATTCGTTAAGTACGTAGAATTTATATTTTGATTTAGAAAAAGTTTTAAATACGCCATATGGTCAAAGTATGTTATTATACTACAGTCGCAAAATAGCTGTATATAATCTTACTTTTTATGAGTCCAGAACTAGAGAAGTCTATTGTTATTCTTCGACTGAGACAGAAGGCAAATGTGAAGATAACGAAATCGTGCACACATCATCTTAAAAGAATATATCAAGATGGTAGACGATCATAGGTTAGTCAGGCATCTTTCGTTTTATTGCGATGCGTGTCCCGGACAAAATAAAAACAGAATTGTTCTTGCATGGATTCATACTCACCTGCAAAATTAAAAGAACATTGCCAGCATTCAAATGAATCATCTCTATTTGTGGGAACTTTGTACATAAAAGATAATTCCTGAAATGTATCACTATAAATATGAAAATTTTCCTTGTGCCGTTAATGTTCAGGACACCCTTCAAGATACGGATGCCGAAGACATAATCGAATTATAAAATTTAAAAATTATTGATTTCTTATATTTACGCGAACATTACACATTTAAATAAAACTAATTTTACAGATTTTATCGTGTATATTAACTAATTTATATTCCCGACGTTTTGAGGACTTTACATCACCCATGGTCACTACGGGGACTGAGGTGTATGATGTCCCAATGTCATAGATAACCACGGCTACCTCCAGATTAAAAATTATTAATTTTTGTTCTGATCTACGCAGTATGAACTTACAGTATCTTGAAGGGTACGGGGTAAGGGGTAAGGGGTTGGGATTTAATTTTATTAATTATGGGATCCCAAGCAGATGGTAGCACCCAGCCATCTTCTCTATTGACATTAGGATGTTTTTTTTGATTTCAATAGCCTCGCGAATCATCCTTGGAAGGAATCGGTGTTCTTTTAGCTCTTTTTTTCTCTTAGCGAGGATTTGTGGTCTATCAAATCTAATGTAGTGAGGGGGCGATCCTGTACGTGTTCACAGACTGCAGACTTTCCGGAGCGTATAAATAACACACTTAAAATAACTAGTGACCTCATAAAGAATCACTCCGAAAAATTTAATCTAGACGTAAAATCGATAATACCTACGTGTGCCAAACTACCGAAGTTGTATGGGTTACCAAAAATACACAAGCCTAATGCTCCACTACGTCCCATATTGAGCCAAATCGATTCATCAACTTACAGATTGGCTCAGCACTTAGCGAAAATACACTCACCGCTCAAGGGACATACAAGAGCACACACAAAAGATTCCTACCATTTTGTCAGCGAGATAAAAGACTTACATGTGGCAGACAATGAAACTATGGTCTGTTTTGATGTGCAGTCTCTGTTCACATGCTTACCTGTTGAAGACTGCATCTCGATTGTTACTAGAAGGCTGAAGGAGAACAACATGCCCGTAGAATATGCAGCATTACTCAGACACTGCCTTACATCTGGCTACCTATTGTGGAAGGAAGAGTTCTATAAGCAAGTAGATGGCGTGGCAATGGGCCCACCTGTATCTCCTATTGTCGCAGTTATATTCATGGAAGACTTTGAGGAAAAAACCCTGCTTACTTCTCCCGTAAAACCAAGATTCTACAAGCGGTACGTAGACGACACTTTCACAATTCTACCTTTAGATAAAGTAACTGCATTTTTAGACCATTTTAACTCCATAAATTCTAAAATTCAGTTCATAATGGAGTTAGAGGCAAACAACTTCACTTCACTTTTCTAGATGTGTTAGTAATTCAGAATCCTGATGAGCCTGAGCCACACTGTGTATACAGAGGGGCACACTGAAATGATCGGGAATAGAATATTTCGGATTGAGATATTGAGATATGAGATAAAACCTTTTTTAGAATTTGAATACAGGACTCTTAGAATCTTAATGATATTCAAACAATTGAAAAAAATGTTTAAAAACAAAAACTATGTTGGTTTAAAGTTGACACGTCGTTAACAGAAATGAAGCTGACGCGTGAACATTTCCGTGCCATAATTTATCACAATTTTCGTCGCGGCTTATCTCAAGATAAATGTCTCAGCGAACTTGTATTGATTTATGATGTTGAAGCACCGAGTCAAACGACAATATAGCGCTGGTATGCCGAGTTCCGACGCGGTCGTGTGTCGCTCAGCACTGTTTCTTCTGCAGGTCGACCAAGAACAGCGGTCACGCCTGAAAACATCGCAGCTGTGCGAACTATTATAATAGATGACCGTCATGTGATATACGAGCAGATTCGGGCTATTATCAGTGTCGGAATGACTGCAATTCAGTCGATATTACATAATGAGCTGTGTGTAAGAAAGCTAGTTTTACGCTGGGTTCCCCACAATTTGTCTGAAGAGCAAAAGGCGGCTCGTGTAGATTGGTGCCGAAATACTTTGCAACGCTTCAACGGAGGGAAGTTAATTGCCGTTTATAATATCGCCTCAGGTGACGAATCGAAGTTTGGGTCGAAGACGAGGTCAAACCAACGAAAGTGGTTCGATCCCGCAGCGTGTCAAAGAAAATGGTCACTACGTTTGTCTCGAAAAATGGGCATGTTGCTACAACTCCTTTACAGGAACGCAGAACGGTTACCGATAAGTGGTATATCATGTTTTGTTTGCCAGAAATGATATCCGAACTCCGAAAAAATAACCCGAAACGTCGCATCATCTTACATCACGATAATGCGAGCTCCCATACGGCTCGGAAGACAAATTATTTTTTGAAGCAGGAAAACGTTGACCTGATGAGCCATCCTCCGTACAGTCCTGACCTGAGCCCAAACGATTTTATTACATTCCCTAGAATTAAAAAAATTATTACGCGGTCAACGGTTTGAAGACCCAGAAGCAGCTGTGGAAGCGTACAAATCAGCCATTTTGTCAAGATCAACTTCAGACTGGAATTACTGTTTTAATGATTGGTTTGCAAGAATGGAAAAGTGCATTAAGTTGAACGGAGAATACTTCGAAAAACAATAAAATAAAATTTAGCTATACCGTGCATGTGGTTTTTCTTATTCCCGATCATTTCAAGGTGCCCCACGTAGAAAAAAGACCCATACAGATAGATATTTTAACGGTGATTCTTATCACTATCTTTCACAGTTAACTACCGTGGGTAAATCACACCTGGCCGAGCTCCAACACGTCAAGCAAGTTTTGCACAATAATATGCTTCGAGTCCCGCGCCTACGTCACAGTGAACGAGTGAAGCCGGCCACAGTCGAGCGAGTGCCTGCTGTACTGCCATATGTCAGAGGTGTCACTGACAAGATTGGCTACATCTTGAAGCGAGCTTCCATTAAAACATACTTCAAGCCGCCGAAGAAGATTAGTCAGTTTTTACCATCAGTCAAGTGTAATGTCCCTGTGCAAGATGCAGGGGCATACAAGCTTGATTGTGAATGTGGTCTCTCTTATATATGACCAACCAAAAGATCCATAAAAATCCATAAAGAACACATAGCTGATGTGAAGAATCGATTAGATTTGATAGACCACAAATACTTGCTAAAGAACACCGATTCCTTCCAAGGATGATTCGCGAGGCTATTGAAATCAAAAAACATCCTAATTACAATAGAGAAGATGGCTGGGTGTTACCGTCTGCTTGGGATCCCATAATTAATAAAATTAAATCCCAACCCCTTACCCCTTACCCCGTACCCTTCAAGATATTGTAAGTTCATACTGCGTAGATCGGAACAATTTATAATTTTTAATCTGGAGGTAGCCGGGGTTATCTATGATATTGGGACGTCATACACCTCAATCCCCCCCCCCCCCCTCTTGACCATGGGTGCTGTAAAGTACTCGAAACGTCGGGTATATAAAATAAGTTAATTATGTAAAATTAGTTTTATTTAAAAATTATTAATAAGTATTATAAATTTAAAGTTTATTTTACACAATTATTATACTCAGGTTTAGTAGATTTTTAATACCATTTAAGTATTATTTTTCAAACTGCACGATAAGTTACAACTTTTTTTTCACAAGGTATTCAAAATCTACTAATCATATCATAAATTGAAATCTCTTCGAAAATTGTACCAAATAATAGGTTAATTAGTACATAATTATTATTGTAGATTAATAATAAAATTGTGTTGCGTGACTTTTGCCACATGTTTGCTACAAGTAACCAAGTTTTAAAACTGTAAAAAAAAACTATCCTGTAGTTATTTTTTTTATTATTATTTTTCATTAAAAGTGATTACTAAGCAATTTAATATTTTGTTTCTTCTTTCTTCAACCAATACAGTAAAAATGATTTTTTTTTTATATAAAATAGGGGGCAAACGAGCATGCGGCTCACCTGATGGTAAGTGACTACCGCCGCCCATGAACAACCGCAACACCAGGGGAATTGCAGATGCGTTGCCGACCTTTTAGAAAGGTGTAAGCTCTTTTCTTGAAGGTTCCTAAGTCGTATCGGTCCGGAAAATTCGCTGGTGGTAATTGATTCCACAAGGAAGTCGATTAATATTATTAATTAGACGTAGTTATGCAAAAAGGATCCAACCCGCGATAAGTTAATTTGAGTTTATGATATTTGAAGTATCCATACTTCAAATATCATAAATTATCGGAATGGTTTCTATCTGTTTGTAATTTTTCTTCTTATTTGTGTTACGTTTGCTAAAATTGTTACATCACATAACAGTATAGACCACAAGCATTATTCTTCAAGTCAACATTTTTGACACAAACTCGGGTTGGATCCTTTTTGCATAACCACGTCCAATTATTATTAGATTTAATCGAAGATTAAATCTAACTCGAATTACGAATTATAGTTTTTTTATTTATTTTGTTTGCTGCTAGTACAATTATTGTTAGCACAAGTACTGTCTATGTCCGTTAAGAAAAAAACATTTATTTTAAGTTTAAATCATGTCTTTTACAAGAGTCTTTTTGGCATAACAATGGTACTAACTTTTTTTTATATACATCGCTTTTCCGTATGGTCTTGTGACATGTTGTAATGTTTAAGTATTATTATCCTAAGATCGTTATCAGCCCGTAATGCTTGTTAGTACTTTTTTCCTTTCATACATTGGAAAGGACGTTAGTTGTTAGTATTTAACAAAATATATAATGGAGATAAGCAGTTTCTCCTTACGAAGTGTACAGAACAAATGTACTAAAGTGACAGCTATCTTTTGAATTACAAGAAATATGCAGAATATCTCGGTTCCAGTACATAGATAATAGAGTCACGATATTTTTTGCTTTTATTGTATTTCGATATCTTTATTAGAAAAAAAGTTATGCCCGGTTTTGAAAAAAAGATATTTAAAATGGCTCTACTGTGAAATGCCCTTTTGGCGTTTAAGTAGGCTTTCCAGTGACGATATGTACAATATGATTGCTAGCAATCACGATAAAATACGATTTCATGCGACAAAACGTTGGAATCTTAATTTTTAGGCCTTAGTAGAACATACCGATGCACTTAGCGCTTACGGCATGTAATAAAGGTATGATGCTTTACTATGTTTCATTAAATCAGGAAACACACCAGTTTTAACGCATGTATTAAATATGGAGGCTAGATAAGTAATAGGGTACTATTGTTTCTATTATAGTTAAAACAACTTTAACGGAAATCCCCCATAGTCTGCCGTTTTCTTAACATCAATAGTTTTAAAACATTTAACGGTATCTTTTGGCAATACTCTATGTAATTTAAAAGTATTTGAACAAATCTTTACATTTTGTTTAAACAATGATTCGGCGACAGTAGGAGAAGAATACTTTAAGCTGAGATTCAAAGATGAGTGGCAGTTACTAACACAACGATGCGATGTAAATATCTTACCAACGGTGAAAGCTTACGGGATCTTCATTAAAATCGGCTTAAAATTAAAAATCGTTAATTTAAAGACCTCCAGGAATTAAAATTTATTACTTATTTCTGCGATAACATCCTACATGAATTAAGACTTATTAAGTAATTAAAGATATGACAAAAATATAGTTCTTTTTCTCTTACTACCTAATACATAATTTAAATATAGGATTCACAGAAAAGTGCACAACTCTATTACATTTTAATTTTCAAATAGGCCCACTCCAAAAATATATTAAATAAGTATGTGATCAATACATTTTCAGTAAATTCCGTATGCAAAATAATAAAGTACCAAATAGAATTTTGTAATATGGATATTGTAAATATTTTATATATATATTGGCTTTTTTGCCTTCTTGTAAAATTACATAAAACGGAATTAGACGTTTTGTAGATTAAGCTATAAAATTTTTAAGCTTTTAAAATCACTTGACTCACCTGGGACTCATCTCATCTCAATCAGCTGGGACTGAGATCATACTAGCAATTTTTATTGTGAGATGCGCCAAGAGACTTGAGTTTCCTTTCAGTGTTTTGTTTCTAGAGGTTTAATGCCTAGAATCTGGAAATTGGCCTATTTCACACCAATTTATAAAAATAACCATAGGATCAAGTTGACAGCTACTGACCCATTTCCAAATTATGCCTATTTTCAAAATTGATAGAAAGAATTAACTATGTTCAACTATATGCTGCCCTAAAACATACACTTAGCTTTCAACAATACGATTTCGTTAAGGGTCGGTCAACAACTACTAATCTTATAATATGTAGTGATTGCATATCGAAACATATATCAGCGCCCTCTCAATTCGATGTTATCTACACAGACTATATCAAATTCTTTGATCGAATAGACCATTTACTAGTTCTACATAAAGCTCAATCAGTAGTAATACGAGGTAATTTATACCGGTGGTTCACCTTGTACTTTAATGGTTATACCTCTAAGACCATGTCAATACCATCTGGTGTCCCACAGGACTCCTTGCTAGGGCCTTTAACCTTTAACATCTTTGTTAATGACATTTTCACATGTTTCAAATACTCAAAAATACTATTGTACGCCGATGATATGAAAATATGAAATGAATATGCTTGAAAATTACTGTGTTTACTGTAAATTAAATTAATAATAATAGAATTAAAATGTTTCTAAATGCTATATTTGCACATACACATGGAAGACTAAACTTATAATTTTCCGCTACACTATAAAAATCAAACATCAAAACGAAGCAAATTTAACAGATGAACGAAAATATTTACATGAAACCGTTTTAAATAGTATGAATAACAAAATAGGTAAAATTATATGCTTAGATGAATGAATGAATGAATATAATTTTATTGTACACCACGAACAAATAGCACAACACATATATTACACATAACAAAAAGCAGATTATATGTACAATTTGGCGGAATAGGTGCATCTGGTAGAACGGTAAAATCTTTCTATTAAAATTATTACCGGTGAAAGTTCGTTGTGGTGGGAGGATCACATTAGTTGTAGCGACATTGTTAGCTGGGAGGAAAACAGCACATTCATTGTTTAAGCTACCATTGGATTTGAATAAAAATGAGTTCCCAATTTGTAATGTTAGTAAACAGAGTAATTTAGCTAAAGTTTTTACAGAATTTGATATCATCGTGTGGGATGAATGTTCAATGGCAAGCATAAAAGCAATAGAAGCTGTCGATCTTTTGATGCAAGATTTAAACAACAACAAAAATTAATGGGTGGTGTGACATTTTTTCTTGATAGTGATTTTCGGCAAACGTAACCGGTTGTAAAAGGAGGAACTAGAACTGATGATATCAAATCATGTTTGAAAAGATCAGTTATTTGGCCTCAAATTTATAAATTATCATTAACGAGAAATATGAGAGGTAGTTTTTATGATGAAGATTTTTCTTAACCACTATTAGATATAGGGAATGAAGGAATCACAGAAATACCAAAAAATATTGGAACATTAGTTTCAACTAAAGATGAGTTAACTGAATCAATTTATTCTGATATACAAATTCTCAAAGACCTATGTATGGCTTAGCGAAAGAGCAATTTTAACAGCAACGAATGAAAGGGCTCAAAAAACATTTAAAAATTTTAAACGAAGGAGAAGTAGTGTATTCGTCTAACATTTCTAAATTATATTTTATTTTATGATTATAATATGAGGACGATGATATTATAAATTTTCCTGTAAAGTTTTTTTTTAAATACATTAAATCCCCCAGGGATGTCAAACCATAAATTAGTTCTCAATGTGGGCGCTTCAGTGATACTGATTAGAAATCTGAATCGTCCTCAATTATGCAATGGAAAACGGCTACAAATTGTATCAGTGCAACGAAATATTATTGAAGCTAGAATATTGACAGGTTGTGGAAGTAAAGAAACAGTATTTATACCCCGAATACTAATTATTTCTTCGGAATATAATGTTGACCAATGTCTCTCTGTTTCGTTATCACCATCAATAAGTCTCAAGGCTAAACTTTAAAAACAGCTGGTATAGATTTAACTGCTGATTGTTTTTTCACGGTCAATTTTATGTGGGTTTAGAGTAAGTGATTATTCCGGTTTATTTATTTATACACCAAACGTTATGACGCGTAATTTAGTTTATAAAGGAGCTTTATCATAACCTTTTGATTTTAATTAAATACAGAATTTAATTAATTTATAATTTCACTATAATATTAATTTTATAATTAAAATAATTTAAAAAACTATCAAATTAAGATTTCAGAAACAGCAAATAATATTACATAAAATACAACACATACAAATCAAATTAAAACTTAAATACTTCTAATTAACATAATAAACACATTAAAGGAAAAAAGTGTTATACAAAATTATACGGTATGTAAAGCTTAATTTAAGTAAAAAATACTAGCTAAATCGCCGCCGTCTGTTGGTAGTGTGTCCAAAAGACTAGCTGAGTTGCCTCGCTGTATTGCGCTGGCTGATCCGCTGACCAAAATATCTGCCTGCTTTTGGGTCACCAGAGACATTGACAAGGCGTGATGAGATATCTCTGTATAAACGCCTTGCTTCAGGATCCCACGGTCCCAGTCTTCCTATACCAAACAGCACAAACATGTATTCGAGATGTGATGGCACTAATGTGTCAACAAAAAACGCATCCCATACTAAGGAGCGCCCGTTTTTCCATGGAATATGCGTCATTCCATCAGGTCTCTTGCCATCCCGCAATATACCGCTTGGCTCTAAAATTTCAGGTACGTTGGCACTGGTTAAGGCCCGTCGAATGACGTCATTAATGATTGCATGGCGAGTGATGCGATCGGCGCTCCGCTGGCACGCGAGGCCATGGAGTCCCAGAGAGTCGACCTGTTTACCACAACGGCAGCGATGGAGCTCATTGATTTTTAAACCAAATCTCATGCTAACAAGAGAGAAAGTAGTACTATCCAAGAGTGTCCCGATATTTGTCGAGGGCACTGCATTCAACCAGTAGTTCTACTCCTTCTCCTCATATGCTAGGAGACGAGCTCACTCTGTAGGGTTAAGGTTTTTTTTGAACCTGGATACTGAGTGGCTCATCCCAAAGCCTCTGCGAAGCTGAGTTTGTCGGAAAAACCTGGTCCGGCCCTGCCTTATTGCTCCAGGATTCCTTGGCCTCAGCCAAGCAGGAGACCTCTACATCACCGAGTGATGGATTGATAATTGATCCAATGAGGTTTGACGTGCTATGAACTGCAGACAAGAAAACTGGAAGTGCTACGCAGGAAACTCTTCGAATGCCTAGACTACCAAGTCTAACGGGAAGTGTGGCCTGAACCCAGGAATTTTGATTTAATGGACAATTTAGAATTTCAATCATAGTTTTCCTAATCATATCATCGAGACGATTTAAAAATGGGACATGCATCCAAAGAGCTGAACACCGCAACACGTACGTAATATTTGGTATAGAAAAACAAAATTTTAGTATGGCATATGCCATGTGTGGGCTAATTTTTTTCAGACGATAGGGTGACTCCTCGAATTTTAAAATCTGTTCACTGACAAAGCATTGAAAGGACTCATCCAAAATAGGAGCACCTAGAAGGCGAAGTGATTTGCTGTTAATTATCTTTATATTTGGGGCTAATGAGTAAAATTTGTTAATAGTTTGATCTTTTTCGGACGATGGTAAATTCTCATTAACAAAAAGTTCGGACTTTGAAAAATTCAATTTGAGGCCAATAGAACTGAAAGAAGAAATAAGACTGGTTAAATCACCAAGTACTGAGTTTGCTTCGCCTCCTAGTGCCCCATCATCTAAATACCAGACATTGAATTTTGACTTGAGATCGGAAATAAATGGATGTATTGTCAAACTAAAAATTGCCGGACCGAGCGGTTCACCCTGCTGGCATCCGGCAGAGGATAAAATTTGGTGTTCTTTGTACGGAGTGTAGATGGTGTACTTTAACATTGCCAGAGGTAATGGTAAATGGATGGGATATTTTCTTTTACCTGTGTCAGCAGAGTGCCTCTGTCTACTAAGTTAAATGCTTTTTCAATTATCAATAATTAAAAATAAACTTTAATTTAAGCCCAGCAATCTATCGCTTGAAATAAATAAATAAAAAATAAATATTCAATTTAAAATGGGTTAAATATTATTGAAGTATATAATCTACTAGCTGATACCCGCGACTTCGTCCGTGTTGCTTGATATATTAACAAAGTTTTCGTATGTGCGAAGGAAAATAACATCAAAAAGATCGCAAGCAAAAAATAGGTACTTTGCTTACAAAATCGTTGTTTCTTAAAACTTTAATAACTTCATGTTAAATAAATATCATAATATTTTTTTAAGATAAGGGCCAAGTGTCCTAAAAAATAAAACTTAGAAAACTTAATTGAAATCTATCCAGTAGTTTTTCAGTGATGCGCGCACAACTGCAAGCCTCTATCATTTTATCTACCGACTTCAAAGAGGAGACGGTACTCAATTCGACTGTATGTTTTTCTTTTCTTTTTTTATGTGTGTTACATATAAATTTGATCATCTGACGGTAGGTGGCTCCGAAATAAAGAAATACTAGTTGCGGGACCAAATCCTCACGGTCATTGGGGAATGTAACATCCAGAGGAAACGCTAATGAATAAAACCGATGTATTTATTTTTGTTGTAGTGGAGTTGTGTGCGGTGCATCATGATTTCATGGCTTCCATAAAACAAAAAAAGGAAAACATGTTTTTTACTGATTTGTTGGTAGGTACACTCATAAATGCTAAAGAAATTTTCGAACGATCAAAAATTTTGATTTTTTTTTGTCATATTTATTTGTCCTTTTTTAATTTATTATAGATTATGTATCTTAACAGGCTCCGAAAAAGACATTTAATGCAAATATTTATAATTCAAAATCATGGTTCATCGCCGAAAATTATGATAATTAAAGAGTAGGAACTACCCAAAATTATTAAAAAGAATTAATTGTGCTCTGCATGATTGTTCTAAATATAAAAAAATGTATAAAGTAATAATAACTGTCAAAAGAAGTAGGTAAAATAGTTAATAGTATATGATTACATACCTTAAAGTATTTATAATATATACATATGTATGACTAATAACTACAACTTAGTATTTAGTAATTCCCTATATAACATTGTAGTCTTTGTTTAGTAATGTATTCATTCAATAATTTATTTTTAAAACAAAATAAGTTAACGCCATCTAGTCAAAATTGGGCTTACTAACACATACTTTGAAAAAAGTGTATTTAATCTTTTGAACCCTATAATATATTATGCCTTTCACCGTTAGATGGCACCACTAAATTCACTATTTTCAAGTTGAAATTGTTATATGATAACAATCGCAGTAGCTATCAATCGGCGCAATGAATCGAACAAAATTGACAAATCTTTCATAAACTTACTTTGTCTTTTCGACCAACGATACTTGTTTATTACATTTTTTATCACGAAGAAAATAATAAAAGGCAGGCGGCAACTTAAACACTAGGCAAATTATTTTATGGTTAGTCTTACTTACATATAGGCGAACTAAGTAAGTAATGACTAATATTTTGGATTTAGAAAAATACATACCTACTATGTGCATTTGACTATAATTTTAAGTTATCATGTTAAACAAACAAATTCGAAGTTATTTCACGCCATCTAGACCACACACACGTAGTGTTAGACGACAGCTAAGGCCGAAGCAATAAATGCCGTTTCACTAGATAGCGTTGCAGAATGTAACCGAGTGACTATAGATTTGGATTGTGACACGAAACCTACCATCGAGAAATTGAAATTGTACAAAAACATTATCTTTCGTTACTATTTTCTATATTTGATCATACCTACCTGTAAGGGGCTGTAGTGTATTGTATGATTTTAACTATTATTTAATTACTGACTAACTGTGTGACGACTGATGTTATGTAGGGTAAACTATACTAGGGACGGTTAAAGAAAAGATGGTACTGTAGACGATTATATATTCTATATTTACAAGCGGCTTTTCGCTAAACTATATTTACAGAGGGGAGTCTTCAATGGAGTATTCTTTCTTGATGTTTTCTTTTTGGGTTCATCTTTATTGATATTGTATGTCGTAGTGCCGCTTCCGAAATGAATTCTCGTTGCTGGGCGTCCCTGGAAGCCCCGCGCGCAACCAGCGTCGGCAGGTACTCCCTCACCAAGCGCCTCCAGTACTCGTCGTCGTGCCCCTGCCCCGCTCGCCACGCCCGACGAGCGATGGGTGTGCACGGCGCGGTGATTGGCAGGCTCGACGGTCCCAACAGGATGAAGTGGTTGGGTGTTAATGCCTCTTCGTCATTGATGTCGACCGGTACATGAGTCAACGGTCGAGAGTTGACGGTGTTCTCTGCTTCCGTCAAGAGCGTCGCCAGAGTCTCCTCCCTTGGGCTCTTTTGATGTAGACTGACTACCAGCGCTGTCTTCACCGAACGAACGAGACGCTCCCATGCGCCTCCCTGGTTAGGTGCGCCCGGTGCGATGAACTTTCACTCCGTGCGTCAAGTCAGCGCGTAGTCCTTTAGCTGCGGTGCCCATTCTTCCATCGCCCGTCGTAACTCTGCATCTGATCCATGAAAATTTGTGCCGTTATCGGAGTATATGAGCCGCGGCCACCCACGCCTAGCCGCCATGCGCCGCAATGCCGATAACACCGAGTCTGTCGTTAGGGAGTAAACTAGCTCTAAATGAACCGCGCGCGTCGTTAAACACGTGAAAAGTGCTACCCACCGCTTTTCGTGCCGTCGTCCTATCGTAACTATCAAAGGCCCGAAATAGTCGACTCCGGTGTAGGTAAACGGTCGCGCAAACGCCCTTAACCTTTCGGGTGGTAGGTCTCCTGTAACCGCTGGCCGTGATGTCGCCTTGCGTACACTGCATCGAATACGTCTCCGCTACACTGCTCGTACGATCGGTCGTAGTCGGAGGATATGATATCTGGTGCGTAGGTCGTTGACCACCCTCTCTTTGTTGGCGTGGCTTGCTTCCTGATGCGCCTTCTTTGCGCGTCCATTCAGTATGACGGGTCGCTTCATCTGGCCGTCCACTTCGGCTGTATCAATTCTTCCCCTGGCTCGTAATATTCTATCTTCCAGTACAGGGTCGAGCTTCCTAAGTGCGCTGCCGGTGGCCAGGTTCTTCCCTCGCTGAAGGCGGCTGATGTCTTCAGCGAAGCTATCGAGTTGAATGCGTTCCATCCACATTCGCTCTGCCCTCTGGATGTGCTGCAATGTTAGTCCTTGTGCCCTTCTTCGTATGGCATCGATGAACTGCAGTACTCGTGCTGTGGCCCTGATCAATCTCTCGTAAGAAGAGAAGCGTTCTATATCTGGCAGGTGTGAAGCCTCCTTAGTGTCACTCTGGTGCGCCACGATTTCCTCCAACTCTTCATCATCCCCTGCCTTCTTCCTTCCGGTGAGGCCATCTGTCTTCGTCCTCGTAGAGAAATGACGGTCCTGTGAACCATTGGTCGCTTTCTCCCTTGCTCACGAAGTTCATGCGCGTCGCCTGATCTGCTATGTTCTCCGCAGTCGGTATCCACCTCCATTGCTCGGGTGATGTCTTTTCGGCTATCTCTCCTAATCGATGAGCAACGTAAGGAGTGTAACGCGCCGTATCATTCTGTATCCAGTGGAGCGCCGTAGTAGAGTCTGTCCAATATACAACCCTATCTGCTACCACTCTGTGTTCGTCTTGTACGAATTGCGCGAGTCGCGCGCCTATCAGGTTCGCCTGCAACTCTAGTCGCGGTATACCCCGCGCCTTAATCGGAGCGACTTTCGCCTTCGCCGCCCCTAATCGTACCCTAACCGTTCCGTCGCAATATCGTATACGCCAATATGCCGCGGATGCGTACGCGCGTTCGCTTGGTCGTTAAAAACGTGAAGTTGACGCTCTACCACTCCCCCCGTAGAAGCACAGCACCTTGGCAGTCGCAGTCGGTACACTTCCTCGACGATTCGCAGCCACCTCTGGAACTCATCCGCTGCCTCCTCGGGTAGTTCATCATCCGATCCGACCTTCTTCATACGCCATAGGTCTTGTAGCAGGATCTTGGCGGTGATGGTGAGGTAGCTGAGCAGTCCGAGTGGGTCAAACACCGACATGACTGCGCTCAATGCTTCCCTCTTGGTCGGCTGTAGCGCCTTTACTACCTGCGGCATCCTATTCATCGATGTGTTAATGGTTAGGGCGTCTTCGTCAGCCATCCACAACAACCCTAGGGTTCTGCCTGGGCCATCTTGCCTTAACCTACTTCCTTAGGCTTGGGCGCCAGTAGTTCCTCCGGCTTGTTTTCCAATAGGGCTGCGTGATTGGAATTCTAGCCTGCCAAGGTGAAGCCGGCATTCTGGTGCACTTCGGTAACCTGCTTTGCTGTGTTCACCGCTTCCTCTACCGTTGCATAGCTGTCTAAATAGTCGTCCATATAATGACTACGTACTACGTGCGTTAAGCGCCAACGGGTGTGTCTCTGCGTGTGTGCGTGCGTTATAATCCCTGACACTATGTGCGAGAAATGGCGAGCTTCTCGCGCCAAAAATCGTTGACGTCATAACGTACTCCTGCGGCGGGCTATATCGTTCGTTTTCTCGCCAGAGAAACAGTTGCGCGGGTTGGTCGCGACGGTCGATTTTCACACGTAAAAAGATTTCCCTAATATTCGCGGACACGGCAATCTCATTTTCTCTAAATCTAAACAGTATGCCCGGTAAGTTCCGTAATAAGTCGAGGCCGTCGAGTAGCTAGTCATTAAGACATCTACCGGACGCGCGCGCTGCCGCGTCGAATATTACTCTCGTCTTCCCCGGCTTGTTCGGGTTCCTTACTGCGAAGTGTGGCAGGTACCAGCTCTTGAAGTCCTCTCTCTCCGTCCCCTCGGCTTCCCTCGCGTAGCCTTTCGCCGGGAGGTTGTCTATCTGGGCTGTATAGGCGTCCCGAAACTCCGGCGACTGGTCCATCTTCCGTTCAATGGTCCGGAGTCTCCGAGCTGCCACTTCATAGCTGGGTGGCATCCGCACGTTGTCGTCCTTCTATGGCAGTCCAACTTGGTATTGCTCGCCGACCTTCTTGACGGTGCGCTGGAATATGTCGACAGCGCGCTCCTCTTCCCATCGCGGCCTTCTCTTCAGCAAGATACCTATAGAGTCTATCTCATACTGCCGTTTGAGGAGGTCCGTTAGCTACTCGTCCTGACTGGCAAACGTTTGGATGTCCCTATTGGCCATCCGCTAGTGCTTGCCACGTGTAATACGGTCTCGCCGTCTTCCCTACACGTTAACCGCGGCACGGTCTCCTGAATCATCCACCCCAATAACGTCCTTGCAGCTATGGGCTGCCTTTGGCGTCCTATTCTCAAAGTGCGGGTGATTATTAGATGCCAGTTGTTGGCGCCTAATAATAATCTCGGCTCGCGTTGTCGTAACATACCGCACTCGGTAAATCGCGTAAGTGCTTCAACCGCAAGCACTCCCTACCCACAGACTGCGAGCCTATTTTTAAATCCGTTATCGTTCGCACGCTTACATTATACATCTCACTACGTGTCTTGCCACGTATTCCTATGTTTACTAATCTACTATTGGCCTCGCATTGACTATTATTCACGCCTCTAATATTGAGCGGCTTGGTCGGTCCTTCCGTTCCTAACTCGCGAGCTAAGTCGTCGTCAATTAACGATATGGTAGAGCCTTCGTCTAGTAGCGCGTATGTGTCAACTTCCTTACCACGCGATCCGCGCACGGTAATGGGGCACACTTTCAATAATACCGACGCATTACTATTAACATTCGACACGACGAGCATGGTTTTGTCCGGTTTTACCGACGCTTCAGGCGTCCGGGCCTTGCGGGCGTGAAGGAGAGCATGGTGGAAGGGCGTTGCAGCCGTCGACGCCGCACTTCCTAGCCTTACACCGTAGGCGTAGGTGTTTGCTGCTTAAACACCTAAAGCACACCCCATCTTCCCTTACCCACTTCCACCGGTCGTACAGACCCATTTATGCCAGCTTCTTACATTTGGCGATTGGGTGTTCACCCCCACAACACAAACACGAGACACTTCCGGTGTCCTCTTGGGTGGTGAACGTCTTTACGTCGCGGGCCCTATCCTCTACGCAGCGCGTCAACACTTATCGATTCGACGGCGGTGCTTCTCTTCTTATGGGCGATTCTTAAGTCGGCGTTACGGACGCATAGGCGTGATTTAACGCACGGTCAGCCTCTCTCATCATAAACCGGGATAGTGTGACAATGTCCGGTTCGTCCGCATTTCCGTAGTGCTCCGAATAATTGCACCAACGCGACCGTAAGTGAGGGCTAAGCTTACTCGTGACCTCCCTAGTTAGCATTGGATTTTGTAAATATTCTTTGCCGTCGACGTTCTGCATAATACATACTATATTTTGCAACTTAATAGCGAACGAATTTAACTCCTGGGCGGTTCGACCCGGACGCGGAAAGCGTTTCAAATCATCTAACGCACGATCTATAATTACTTCCGGGCGGCCGAAACACTGCTCCAGTGTCCGCATGATGTCTGCTGGATCCTTCGCGCTAAACAGCAGCGCCGGTACAGGAGTACTCGAGCCTCACCACGTAAACAGTTTCTTAACCTTGCAATATTTTCCGTATTCCGTATATGTGAATCCATACAGACGCGTGGATTCCTTCATCGCGGCTTTAAACGATAACCATACCGCGGCCGAGTCGTTGAAAATAGGCAACTCCTGTGTCTGCTTCGCGGCGGCTGGTCTAAGTCTTATCATGCGTTCCAAGGCTTCCGCTAGTCGTTCTGTGCCCCTGTCTTTCCCTAGCGACCTAGCTCTATCCCTAATTCCCTCCAATCTACGATGTGGCGATAGCGACCTATGTACACCTACATCATTGCGACACGGCGACGGTAATTACGATCCGCGTGGCGATGTGGCGATCTATCTATACTTACATCATGACACGGCGACGGTAATCTATGATCCGCGTGGCGATGTGGCGATCTATGTATACCTACATCATGACACGGCGACGGTAATCTACGACCCGCGTGGCGATGTGCGATCTATCTATACCTACATCATTGCGACACGGCGACGGTAATCTACGATAAGCGTGGCGATGTGGCGATCTATCTATACCTACATCATGATACGGCGACGGTAATCTACGATCCGCGTGGCGACGTGGCGATAGCGACCTGCGTATACCTACATCATTGCGACACGGCGACGGTAATCTACGATCCGCGTGGCGATGTGGCGATGGCGTTCTAGGTATAGGCGATAGAGGGCGGCGTTGGACGCGCGACGGCGACGTAACTCGTACACGGCGATCCACCTGGTTCATTTCTACGGCGCCTCCATTGTCCCTCTGTATCGTATCTACGTGACGTGGTTGATCGTAATTCGCAACCGACCTCCCCTGGGCATCTTCAGCGTACACGTAACCGGTTCCCCTATTCGATGGCGCCTGCTCTATGCGGTGGCTCCCCCCGCACAGTCTCCACGTTCTCTTACCACCTATCAACACGTACCCTATTTTCCACTATATCGTCCTCGTTCAAACTATCCGTACCCGTTTCTTCTTGTAGTTGAGCGACGTCCCTAGCGTATTTTTTCTTGATAAGATCTTCCTCAATTTGCAATTGCTTCCTTCTAATTGCAGCTAGTTCCTCCGCTGTATTATACTCATGCTGAACGGTCTGAACGGACAGACGGGGAGTGCGGCGCGGGCCTATGTACAACGTCGGCTACAGGCGCGACGATACGCACTGTTGAACTAGTCTCTGTGAGCGGAAGATCTTTTATAATCGCGGCGAGTGTATCTTTACTCGGCGCGGATGTACTAATCTCTCCCAAACGATCAGTTGTTGACACGGACATAGCGGGGCGCGGCGGCGCGAGCGCGGGCGTGGGCATAGGTGCGGGCGCGGGCGGGGGGCGGCGGAGGGCGCTTGTGCCAACGAAAGATTATCGGACGAGGACGCGGGCGCTTCTTCGAAAATCCGCATTCCTACCGGTGTTTCGTCATCGTTCCTAGTCTTCTGGCTTCCTGTCTTACGCACGATGTCCCACGTTGCGGCTTCCGATCGTCTTCAGAAAGACGCACGTATTGGTTGCCGTTCCCGTCGAGAGGGCGTTACCAGGTGATCACAGTTTGGCACCGTTAGGGAGCAATCACCTGGCCGCGTAAACGCGGTTAAGAAACAAGAAGATTGTCTGGAAACAGACAATAGACGTAAACGTAGACGTAGACGTAATATTTGTCTGAATCGTGGATGAAATTGGTTAACCGACGATCTTCTTTCTTCGTTGATCTTCTATAATGATCTTCTTTGATGATCTTCTATAATGATCTTCTTTCTTCTGTATGGTCTTCGGATCTTCCAGCTTCTTTCTTCTGGCTTCTATCCGGCGACGATGGACCAAGATTGTAACGGACTGTAGTGGACTGTATGATTTTAACGATTATTTAATTACTGACTAACTGTGTGACGACTGATGTTATGTAGGGTAAACTATACTAGGGAAGGTTAAAGAAAAGATGGTACTGTAGACGTTATATTATATATTCTAACTATTTACAAGCGGCTTTTCACTAAACTATATTTACAGAGGGGAGTCTTCAATGGAGTATTCTTTCTTAATGTTTTCTGTCTTCAGGTCATCTTTCTTGATATTGTATGTCGTAGTGCCGCTTCCGAAATGAACCGCCGAAATGAAATGAACAGCTCACAGACCAAAATGCTCTTCTTATATTTCCAAAGAGAGTATCTTGGCATGTGAGTGGTGTTGTGAGGTGTGCCGTGGGCTGATTCGTCAGCGGCATCACGTGATATTCGGGTGGTGTGCGTGGTGCGCGAGGTGCAACGGGGTATGAAGAATTCAGCGGCACACATAATGTACCAAAGATAATCCAATTTTAATTATTTGTGACAACAACGAGTCACATGTCAATTCAAGCAGTAACTTTTTGTCACGACCGTGGAATGGTTTATCTGTCCCTGCCGCCACATACATCCCACAAACTACAATCACTGGATGTTAGCGTTTTGGCCCCTTTAAAAACAAATTCAAAATAGCTTTCAACGATTGGCATGTTCGAAATGTTAGTAAATCTTTATCCATCTATAATATAACTGAACTTACCAAATCGGCCTTTCTAGAATCTTTTACGCCATGAAACATCACAAAGCCAGGGATTTGGCCAAATCGAGACAAGTCAAGATAGAGTTAATGGAAACTGTGTAGGAGACGAGATTTTAGCTAATGAAGTCGATTTTCTCAATCACCAGTCGGACATTGCTGCACCTCTAAGCCTTGCTTAATCATCTTCCAGCGTTACTCCATCTCCAAATGATTTTCCATCGACTTCTGCGACTGTTTTGTCCCCTAAAGCTGTAAGCCCATACCCAAAAATAGTTACGAATAAAAAAACCTCTAGAAAAAGAGAAAAGGGGAAATCTAGGGTTTATCCTGAAACGCCGGAAAAGAACAGATTAGAGATATTACAAGATCAAAAAGAACGAATTCAATAACTGAAAATGATAAAGGAGAAAGCATAAGCTTTAGAACTGCAAAAAAATTAATGGCACTAACGAAAGCTAAGAAATCTGGAAAGAAAAAATTCTGTTTGCAATCGCAGTCTGATTCTAAATCCAGTCTGAATGAGTCAATGAAATTATCTAATGATTGCGTCTATGATCTGGATAAGCTACTTGACGAGGAAGTTAAAGAACAAAGTTATGCCCCTGATCCCGAAAATATAAGTATTGAAGATTTCTTGCTTATTAAATTTGATAAGAAGAAATCTACAGTCTATTACGTGACCAAAGTCTTGCAATAATACAATTCAACCGAATACCAAGTGTCCTACCTCAGAAAGAAACCAGGATCATGCGTTTTTGTTTTTCCGAATATAGAAGACCAAGCTTAATTTCCAAGATGTAGTTTTACCCCCGCCTGAACCAAATTTTACAAAAGGTAAATTTTGAACATCATCTCAGTATACTTTTTCAGTTAATTTAAGTGCCTATAAGGTGCAGAAATTTAAAATGTGTTGTAGTTGTTGTTACGTTTGGTGTTTTTTTTATTTAGAAGAAGAGAAGGAAAACTAAAAGTATTTTTCTGCTCAATCATAGAAAGTTTCTATGATAAAAGATATATGGTTAAAATGACGTGTTAGAATAAGAAATGTGCTTTATTCGTAAAACTGTAAGACCGATTATTATCTCTGAACAATAAAAGTGTTATTATCATACTAGAGTTTCAAATTAATAATATTTCCATATGACTTTTAGTTTGTATGAAAGTGCCCCATGCAATGTATCTAAAAGCCCCGTAGGTGGGGCACAATGATACAAATATCTTTTTTCACTAAAAGCTTTAAATTATTTTTATGCATTAATTAGACAGTTTCTTTTGATTACCATTATTATATTTATAGATGCAGCAATGCAGAAAACATAAGAAATATAAATTTTAACGTTATTTAAGCACTTAAAAGTGACTTTAAATTTTTATGCATCAATCTGCCCCACTTCCCCCTATGGGTTTATATAAGATTACATTCCGAGCGCGGCAGCAATGCTGTGTAAAAGTATGATTCCGATCTCGATAGCAAGTGTTACCACTGTTGTGCTGCGCAGCAGTGCTGCCTGCCGCGCTGATTCGTTGTGTTGCCCTGTTCGTGGTGTTGCGCTATTACGTATTCATGCATTTATTTTGAGTTGACAAGATTTTGATTGATCACCAACTTTTATTTATATTTTTGGAAGAGGAATAACTTGTTTTGTTGATCTCCCTCGATATATCTTTCCATACATTGTCTTTAATAAAATTATTACGATAATTAGTATGACTGTTATCGTAAAGGGCTGGATATAAAGTCCATCCAAGTTAAATAATTGTTCCTCTTCTGAATCAGAGAAATTCATATTTCTATTGACTAACATTAACGTATACGTATAGACAATATGGACGGCGGACACGTCACTAGTCACTACTAGTCTGTCGCGGTCTCGCGGTATCAGTGCGAGGTGTGACCATCTTTAAAATAGAGATGTTGCCTTACTTTGGTTAAAAACCTGCCAAATCCTGCCAAAGTATGTAGTTAAAAATGCCTATATACTTTATTTAGCATTGTATTAAACTAAAAGTAAAAATACACATTTAAATGAAATATTTTATTAAATTCAAATTAAACATATCTTTCATTGGTTTATTATTATTTAGTTTATATTATATATGGATATTTCACCCTTGAAAATCGCCATTCGATTTTTTTTATATGGCAAAAACCATAAAATTATTTACAATCAGTGGAATATATCTGTTACGGACGGCGAGGGGAGCCGCCGCCCCTTCATAGCCCGTTGCGCCCCGCGCACCCCCGCACACCGGTAGCAGATCACGCGATGTCGCCGACCAATAGGCGCGCGGCATCGTCTTACGACGCTACTCACAGGCTGAGACGCTCTCTTATGGAATATAAGAAGGGCGTTTTGGTCTGTGAGGCGTTCATTTCGGAAGCGGCACTCGAAGACAACAGCAAGCGAAGACATCAAGAGAAATCAAGAGAAGATTGAAAAGTGAAGACTTCCCTCTCTGTATATAGTTTATTAGTGCCGCCTTTGTAAATAATTGAATACAGTATAGTCTGCAGTACCATCTTTCCTTTGAGCAATCCCCTTGCGTAGTATACATCAGTCAGTCAATTAATCAGTCATACAGTCCACTTGCAACACTTAAATTCATACAGTCCACTGCAGTCCATAATATTCTTGGTCCATCGCCACCGGATAAAAAGCCAGAAGAAAGAAGGTAATTACAGAAGAAACAAGTTAATTACAGAAGAAAGAAGATCATTATAGAAGATCTTCAAGGAAGAAATAAGTTCGTCGACGAAGAGAGAAGTACGTCGGTACTAACTTCTTCTCTGTTCCTTATTACGGCTACGTCATATACGTCTATTTTCTGTTTCCAGACGATTTCTTGTTTCTTAAACCGCGTTCACGCGGCCAGGTGGTTTCTCCCTAACGGTGCCAAACTGTGACCATCTGGTAACGCCCTTGCGGCGGGAACGGCGTCCAATACGTGCGTCTTTTTGAAGACGTTCGGAGGTCGCAACGTGACGTCCCGTCATGAGGAAGACAAGAAGCCAGAAAACACGGAACGACGATGAAACGCCGGTAGGAATGCGGATATTCGAGAAAGCACCCGCGTCCCCGTCCGATTATTCTGCGTTGGCACAAGGGCCCTCCACCGCGCCCCAGGCCCCGCTCGCGCCCGTATCTATGCCCGCGCCCGCGCCCACGCCGCCGCGCCCCGCTATGTCCGTGTCTACAACCGATCGCTTGGGAGAGGTTAGCACATCCGCGCTGCGTTCAGAGACGCTCGCCGCGATTATAGAAGATCTTTCGGTAACAGAGACTAGTTCGATAGTGCGTACCGTCGCGCCTGTAGCAGACGTTGTACATAGGCCCGCGCCCCGCGCCCCGCCCGTCCGTTTAGTCCGTTCAGCCCAGTCGACAGCTAGCGCGATAGCAAATTTAAAACAAATCGAGTATAATACCGCGGAGGAACTAGCTGCAATTAGAAGGAACCAATTGCAAATCGAATAAGATCTTATCAAGAAGAAATACGCTAGGGACGTTGCTCAACTGCAAGAAGAAACGGATAGGGAAAGTTTAAACGAAGACGATTTAGTGGAAAATAGGGTACGCGTTGATAGGTGGTTAGAGAACGTGGAAACTGTGCGGGGGGAGACGCCCTACCGCCCGTCTCAGCCCGCGCTCCGCATCGAGATAAGGCCCCGCCGAGTAAGGGAACTGGTTACGACCACGCTGAAGATGCCCAGGGGAGGTCGGTTACGAATGATGTTCAACCGCGTCACGTAGATACGATACAGAGGGACAATGGAGTCACCGTAGAAATGAACCAGGTGGCGCCTATACATAGATCGCCATCGCCACATCGCCACGCGAATCGTAGATTACCGTCGCCGTGTAAGGATGTAGGTGTACATAGATCGCCATTGCCACATCGCCACGCGGATCGTAGATTACCGTCGCCGTGTTATATGGATGTAGGTGTACATAGGTCGCTAGCGCCACAGCGTAGGCTAGAGGGAAATAGGGATAGAGATAGGTCACTCACCCCGCGAGGGAAAGATAGGGGTATAGAACGATTAGCGAAAGCTTTAGAAAGCATGATTAGAGTTAGGCCCGCCGTTGCGAAGCAGACGCAGGACTTGCCTATTTTTAACGATTCAGCCGCGGAATGGTTAGCGTTTAAAGCCGAGATGAAGGAATCCACGCGTCTATATGGTTTCACAAATACGGAAAATATGGCAAAGTTAAGGAACTGTTTACGCGGTGAGGCTAGGGAGGTAGTATCGGCGCTGCTGTTTACCGCGAAGGATCCAGCAGACATTATGCGGACACTGTAGCAGTGTTTCGGCCGCCCGGAAGTAATTATAGATCGTGCGTTAGAGGAATTAAACCGCCTTCCGCGCCCGGGTCAAACTGCCCAGGAATTAAATTCGTTCGTTATTAAGTTACAAAACATAGTGTGTATTATGCAACAAACGTCGACGGCAAAGGATACTTACAAAATCCGATGCTAACTAGGGAGGTCATTAGTAAACTTAGCCCTCACTTACGGTCGCGTTGGTGCGATTATGCGGAGCACTACGGAATTGCGGACGAACCGGACATTGTCACGCTATCCCGGTTTATGATGAGAGAGGCTGACCTTGCGTTAATTCACGCCTATACGTCCGTAACGCTGACTTAGGAATCGCCCGTAAGACGAGAGGTGCCGCCGTCGAAAAGGATAGGGTTGACACGCTGCGTAGAGGATAGGGCCAGCGACGTAAAGACGTTCACCGCCCAGGAGGACACCAGTAGTTGCCTCGTGTATATGTTGTGGGGGTGAACACCCAATCGCCAAATATAGGAAGCTAGCGCAAATGGGTTTGGACGACCGGTGGAAGTGGGTTAGGGAAGATGGGGTGTATTTTAGGTGCTTAAGCAGCAAACACCGACGCCTACGTTGTAAACCTAGAAAGTGCGGCGTCGACAGCTGCAACGCCTCCCACCACGCCCTCCTTCACGCCCGCAAGGCCCGTACGCCTGAAGCGTCGGTAAAACCGGACGAAACCGTGCTCGTCGCGTCGAATGTTAATAGTAGTGCGTCCGTGTTATTGAAAGTGTGCCCCATTACCGTGCGCGGACTGCGCGGCAAAGAAGTTGATACGTATGCGCTACTTGACGAAGGCTCTACCATATCGTTAATCGACGACGACTTAGCTCGCGAGTTAGGAGCGGAAGGACCGACGAAGCCGCTTAACATTCGAGGCGTGAATAACAGTCAACGCGAGGCCAATAGTAGGTTAGTTAATATAACGATACGTGGCAAGACGCGCAGTGAGATGTATAATGTGAGCGGATAGCAGATTTAAAGATAGGCTCGCAGTCTGTGAGTAGGGAGTGCTGACGGTTGAAGCACTTACGTGACTTACCGAAATCGGTATGTTACGACGACGCGAAGTCAAGATTATTATTAGGCGCCGACAACTGGCATTTAATAATTACCCGTAATTTGAGAATAGGACGTCAAAAGCAGTCTATAGCTGCACGTACGTTGCTAGGGTGAGTAATTCAGGGAATCGTGCCGCGGTTAACGTGTAGGGAAGACGGCGAGACCGTATTACACGTAGCAAACACTAGCGGACGGCCACATAGGGACATCCAAAAGGTTGCCAGTCAAGACGAGGAGCTAACGGAACTCCTCAAACGGCAGTATGAGATAGATTCTATAGGTATCTCGCTAAAGAGTAGGCCGCGACGGGAAGAGGAGCGCGCTGTCGACATATTACAGCGCACCGTCAAGAAGGTCGGCGAGCAATATCAAGTTGGACTGCCATGGAAGGACGACAACGTGCGGATACCACCCAGCTATGAAATGGCGGCTCGAAAGCTACGGACGATTGAAAGGAAAATGGACCAGTCGCCGGAGTTTCGGGATGCCTACACAGCCCAGATAGACAATCTCCTGGTGAAAGGATACGCAAGGGAAGCCGAAGGGACGGAGAGAGAGGACCCCAAAAGCTGGTACCTGCCACACTTCGCAGTACGGAGCCCGAACAAGCCGGGGAAGACAAGAGTAGTGTTCGACGCGGCAGTGCGCGCATCCGATAGATGTCTTAATGACTATTTACTCGACGGCCCCGACTTATTACGAAACTTACCGGGCATACTGTTTAGGTTTCGAGAGAATGAGATAGCCGTGTCCGCGAATATTACAGAAATGTTCTTGCGTGTGAAAATCGACCGTCGCGACCAACCCGCGCAATTGTTTCTCTGGCGAGGAAACGAGCGACACAGCCCACCGCGGGAGTACGTTGTGACGTCAATGATATTCGACGCAAGAAGCTCGCCGTTTCTCGCAAATAGTGTTAGAGATTAAAGCGCGCGCGCACACGCAGAGACATACCCGTTGGCGCTTAACGCTTTCATACGCAGTCATTATATGGACGACTATTTAGACAGTTATGTAACGGTAGAGGAAGCGGTAAATACGGCGAGGTAGGTTACGGAAGTGACCAGAAGGCCGGTTTCACCTTGGCAGGCTGGAATTCTAACCACGCAGCCCTATTGGAAGACAAGCCGGAGGAACTACTGGCGAGCAAGCCTAAGGAAGTAGGCTTAAGGCAAGACAACCCAGGCAGTACCCTAGGGTTGTTATGGAAGGCCGACGAAGACGCCTTAACCTTTAACACGTCAATGAATAGGGTGCCGCACGAAGTGAAGACGCTACAGCGCCAACGACCAAGAGAGAGGCACTGAGCGCGGTCATGTCAGTCTTTGACTCACTTGGACTACTCAGTTACCTCACCATCACCGCCAAGATCCTGCTACAAGACCTATGGCGTATGAAGAAGGTCGGATGGGATGATGAACTACCCGAGGAGGCAGCGGATGAATTTCAGAGGTGGCTGCGAGTCGTCGAGGAAGTGTCACGACTACGACTGCCCAGATGCTATGCTCCTACGGGGGGAGTGGTAGAGCGTCAACTTCATGTTTTTAACGACGCAAGTGAACGCGCCAACGCATCCGCGGCATATTGGCGTATACGATATCGCGACGGAACGGTTAGGGTACGATTAGTGGCGGCCAAGGTGAAAGTCGCTCCGATTAATGCGCAAAGTATACCGCGATTAGAGTTGCAGGCGAATTTGATAGGCGCGCGAGCACAGAGTGGTAGCCGATAGGGTAGTATATTGGACAGACTCCACTACGGCGCTTCACTGGATACAGAATGATACGGCGCGTTACACCCCATACGTGGCTCATAGGTTAGGGGATATAGCTGAAAAGACATCACCAGAGCAATGGAGGTGGATACCGACTGCAGAAAACATCGCAGACCAGGCAACGCGCATAAACTACGTAAGCAAAGAAGATAGTGACCAATGGTTCACCGGACCGTCCTTTCTTTACGAGGAAGAAGATAAGTGGCCTCACCGGAAGGAAGAGAGGGCAGGGGATGACGAAGAACTGGAGGAAATCGTGGCGCATCAGAGCGATACCAAGGACGCTCCACACCTGCTAGACATAGAACGATTCTCTTCCTACGAGAAATTGATCAGGGCCACAGCACGAGTACTGCAGTTCGTCGATGCCATACGAGGAAGGGCACACGGACTGACATTGCAGCACACCCAGAGGGCAGAGCGGATGTGGACAGAGCATAGCCAACGTGAAAGCTTCGCTGAAGACATCAGTAGACTTCAGCGGGGGAAAAACCTGGCAACCGACAGTGCGCTAATTAAGCTCGACCCCATACTGGAAGATGGCATACTACGAGCCAGGGGAAGAATCGACGCAGCCGACGTGGACAGCTAGATGAAGAGACCCATCATATTGAATGGACGCCACCAATTCGTGAAGCTGCTTGTAGAGAAGGCGCATCAGGAGGCAAGCCACGCCAACAGGGAGAGGGTGGTCAACGACCTACGCACCAGATATCATATCCTCCGATTACGACCGACAGTACGAGAAGTAGAGCGGAGATGTCCGCGATGCAGGGTACGCAAGGCGACACCACGGCCAGCGGTTATAGGAGGCCTACCGCATGAACGATTAGGGGCATTTGCGCGACCATTTACCTACACCGGAATCGATTATTTCGGGCCTTTAATAGTTACGATAGGACGTCGGCACGAAAAACGGTGGGTAGTGTTATTCACCTGTTTAACGACGCGCGCGGTGCATTTAGAATTATTATACTCCCTTACGACGGACTCGGCGATATCGGCATTGCGGCGCATGGCGGTTAGGCGTGGGTGGCCACGGGTCATATACTCAGACAATGGTACAAATTTTCATAGGGCAAATACTGAACTGCAACGGGCGATGGAAGAGTGGGCACCGCAGCTGAAGGACTACGCGCTAACTTGACGGACAGATTGGAAGTTCATCGCACCGGGCGCGCCGAACCAGGGAGGTGCATGGGAGCGTCTCGTGCGCTCAGTGAAGACCGCACTCGAAGCCACTCTGCATCAGAAGGGCCCACGGGAGGAGACGTTAGCGACGCTCCTGACAGAAGCAGAGAATACAGTAAACTCTCGACCGTTGACGCACGTACTGGTCGATATCAACGACGAAGAGGCGCTGACATCCAACCACTTCATACTGTTGGGACCATCGGGCCTACCAGTCACCGCGTCGTGCACATCTATTGATCGTCAGGCGTGGAGAGCGGCGCAGGGGCTCGCTGATGAATACTGTAGGTTTTTTTTTATAGGATAAGGGTGACAAACGAGCACACAGTCCACCTGATGGTAAGTGGTTGCTGCGGCCCATAGACATCTACATCTATCCTCGTTTGCGAATCAAAATGAAGATGCGTTGTCACCCGTGAGGACTAAGATGGAATGCCTCATTTCCAGTAAAAAGGGCTGGGTGAAAGAGTACCTGTCGACGCTGTTTGCGCGCGGGGACTCCCGAGATACTCAGCAGTGCCAAATTCAAGAAGAGGACCTCGTCGTGGTTGCGGACGGCAACCTACCAAGAAACGTGTGGCCGCGGGGGGTCGTGACGAAGACCTTTCCTAGACCAGACGGAGTGGTGCGCAACGTCGAGGTCAGGACCAAGGGCGGATTGCTCCGGCGGCCCGTCAGAAAGATAGCCGTCCTCCCGAGGGAAGCTTAGGCTCACAGGCTATGCCGGCGGGAGGATGTTACGGACGGCGAGGGGAGCCGCCGCCCCGCCGCCCCGCCGCCCCTTCATACCCCGTTGCACCCCGCGCACCCCCGCACACCGGTAGCAGATCACGTGATGTCGCCGACCAATAAGCGCGCGGCATCCCCTTACGACGCTACTCAGAGGCTGAGACGCTCTCTTACGGAATATAAGAAGGGCGTTTTGGTCTGTGAGGCGTTTATTTCGGAAGCGGCTCTCGAAGACAACAGCAAGCAAAGAAATCAAGAGAAATCAAGAGAAGATTGAAAAGTGAAGACTTCCCTCTCTGTATATAGTTTATTAGTGCCGCCTTTGTAAATAATTGAATACAGTATAATCGACAGTACCATCTCTCCTTTGAACAGGCCCCTAGCGTAGTATACATCAGTCAGTCAATTAATCAGTCATACAGTCTACTTGCAACACTTAAATTCATACAGTCCACTGCAGTCCATAATAACAGTGGTAGAGCCACACGGCAGCGTTTGCTGTCGCACGGATGGGCCGGCTCGAACCGGGGTGGTACCACGACCTCACAGAAAACCAGCGTGAAGTAGAGGTTTACCTCTGCGTTTCGTTTGGTGAGTGCAGGTGGCCGGAGGCCCTTTTTACTGGAAATGAGGCATTCCATCTTAGTCCTCACGGGTGACAACGCATCTACATTTGATTTGTAATAGAGGATAAATGTAGATGTCTATGGGCCGCAGCAACCACTTACCATCAGGTGGACTGTGTGCTCGTTTGTCACCCTTAATCTATAATTAAAAAAAATATATCCGTAATATTACGTTGTTGCCGGTTAAAGGGTTAATTACTCAAATACTTGCGAGATGGCTGTATGATAGTTTCCTTCGCCTCCATTTAATAAATAAAAGTTACGTTTGTAGTCTATGACTTTTTGTTCTTTGTATTTGTTGATTTTTTTTATAGTATAGGGTGACAAACGAGTACACAGTCCACCTGATGGTAAGTGGTTGGTGTGGCCCATAGACATCTACATTTATTCTCGTTTGCGAATCAAAATGCAGATGCGTTGCCACCCGTGATGACTAAGATGGAATACTTCGTTTCCAGTAAAAAGGGTCTCCGGTTCTCTACGCTCACCATACGAAATACAGCAGCGTTAAGCTGCTATTTTACGCTGGTATTCTGTGAGAGCGCGGTTTTTCCCCGGTCGAGCCGACCCATTCGTGCTACAACTATACAACTAATATAGCTACAGCATGGCTCTACCACGTACGATTTATATTACGTCATTCATTTGTTTACATAAGCAAACTGTGATTACTGTGATTAGCGAAATTAGTACTTATTATTATGTATACATTTTGTGTATATACCACAGTAATCCACTTGCACTGAAAAGTCAGGGCTTAAACGAAGAATTTAAACACTATTTATCGCAGGCAGTTGTGCACCTGAAGTATGATCCTATACTACACTGGAAACAACAGAAAAACTATTTATTACGACCTTCACTCAATAGCCATGATGTTTAAGAGTATCTTGGGATCATCTGTTCCTTGTGAGCGCATTTTTTCAATTACCGGCAACATCGCAAGTGATGAGCGGAACCGCTTGGATCCCAGTAGACTTGACAGACTATTATTTTATGAAACATTGGGAACTTTAACTATTTCATTTAATAAATACATTTTGAAAATAAATGTCTTCTTTCATATCTGATCTGAGTCTGATATGGCAATGAAAATAATTGTTACTATCGAATTCCCTGAACTAAAAATAAACTTGTTTTTACTGATAAGAGATCATTTATTATGGTATATTTCTTGCTTTTCATAAAATGGATTTATATTTACATTATAAATGCAAACATGAATAAAATCGATTTTTAGGAATCGATCTTTTAGACGTCGATTTTTGTGTGAATTGATTGATACATCAGCTTACGATTCGAATCGATTTTAAAATCTATGTTTTTCGGAAAGAATTAACATCCCTACTGCCGCGCAGCAGTGCTGCCGCTGCATTGCTGTCGCGCTCGGAATGTAATGTCATATAAACTTACACAGAATATAATATGGGGACCAGTAGTTTAGCGGCAGTACGCCGCGGCAGCACTGATGCGTGCTGCCGAGTTCGGAATCATACCTTAACCGATTCGTTGCGGCACCGATTTTCGAAAACTTTTAGCTGTGGCGGTGAACAAATATTCAATGACATGCCTGGCGTGTCTAGCGCCATCAGCCGTGCGTAAAAGTTATGTTCTTTTTTATGCTTTTTTTAATTGTTTAGACCTAATTAAGTTTATTTGACATCAAACATAAGTTACAAATGGAAGGATACTTGTTTTTAGTGGGTTACTACGTGTTTTTTTACGTGTTTGAAATTGAGAGAAAGTGACTTTTTTTATGAAGAGATTACAAACCTTTTGTACTATTTATAGTTTTATAAAAAAATATTTATATAAGTGGGTACAGCTAAATAACTCTGGAAAACCTTGGTTTTTATTAAATTAAATTTTCACCTAATAATAATATTTGTAAATATCAAACAATCAAGAACCTTAATTTGGAAAAAAATAAGGTTTATGATTTATTAATATTTACAAATTTTAAATATTATTTAATGTTATACGAATGTAAACGTAATGTCGATTCAAAAACGTCTAATTAGTAAGAATAGCAAAACAAGTGTTTTCAAAAGGAAACAAACGCCGGTGCTATACGGCGGCAGACTGACAAAAGACTATTTATTAGCGAACTTTTTTATGCATGAACGCTTTCAAACTGTTTCAAGCAAAAATAAACCTTACACCATATCAAAAGAGCACATGGTACTTCGTAGGTCTATTCGGCCATATGAAAGTAATACGACGGCAGTTCAACCATTTTAAGCAAAATTAAACAATAAGACAAACGCATTGTTTTTTTTTTTAACAATACACTTGTTTTCCAGAATTTTATTTACAACTAGAGTTTGTGAGCGATCGCAATGGGTGCTATTATTTGTTACTTATTAGACTATTTTTCCACAACATGATTGAAAACCCACAAAGTAAAAAGAGGACCATGTACAAGTTAAAAAAAGGTTGTCAACCACTAAAAATTTCAAATTTTCAAAGTATCCAGAAACGAAGCCGTATGCATGAACTACTTGCAAAATAATGAATATTTTGTTCTGGATTAATTTTCCGAAAACGCAATTTGAGCGAGTTATAACGATTTTTAAAAAGACACGACTCGTGTGTCATACGCCACATGCAAAAGTAATCGATGGCACGCCTGGCGCCTGCCATCGATTACTTTCCGCACTGAACCGGTTAAGAAAGAACCTACTGACCGATACGGACCAAAGTATTTATAGAAAATGGCACAAATATGTAGGTCATCTCTCAGAAACTCATCTTAGTTCACTTGCTTCTGATACCGCTCCGGCTCTAAACGAGATAATCTAGAGATGAGAGGATGTATATTTTAATAATTGCAATTTTATATGTATCTTTATCCCCAGAAAATATTAAGTCGTAGTTGGTAAAGACAACAGCTTTAATTCTTTGATACACGACCTACATATATCTAAGTACCCCGCGGTTTTTTTAAAAATTATTTATTTTACCCAATTTTACCCTTTTGATTGGACTACAGAATATAACCAGGTCAAAGTTACAACAAGAAAGTCGCTAAATAGTTAAATACATTAAAACGTCACATATTTTCCCACCGTTATCCGTTAGGGGCTTAGGCGATTTTTATCCTAAGATTGATACAGGAAGTATAATTTATTTAGTAAAAGAAGAATAATTAAAATCTGTGCAGCTGTTCTGAAAAATCGATGAATATAAAATGCTTTGAACTTGGTTGAAAATAAAGGTTAAAATAGGTACATTATTCACCTCTATCATTATCTAATTAAGTAGCTACGTCTGTACACTATTTTTTAATATTATACAACTCAATTATACATATAAGTTTGCCGTAAAAAATTATTGGAATGATAGTCAAATCAGGTTTAAAATTTATTGCATAGTACAAAGGAACTAAGCGCACAGACAGACAGTAATAGCGAATAAATCTTCCGGAAGAAATTATCTAAATTATAGTATACCTAAAAACCCCATCGAAATCTATTGCGTTATTAAAATTAATTTATGGCATAAGGGCACAAAAAGACTGTCTTTTTGTGCCCTTCTAGGGTCTAGGTATTAGCTAGGGAGTTGGTACTAGCGACTATGTTTTATGCTACTGATTATTTAGAGAACAAATAAAATATCGAAATTAATTTACTTAATAAGTTTTTAAATGCTTTATAAATTTTTACGTGGTAGAGCCATACTGCAGCTATATTTCTGGTATAGTTGTAACACGAATGGGTCGACTCGACCGGGGAAGGATCACGCTCTCACAAAATACCAGCGTAAAATAGCAACTTAATGCTGCTGTGTTTCGTATGGTGAGTGTATAGAAGCGGAGACCCTTTTTACTGGAAACGAAACATTCCCTCTTAGTCCTCACGGGTGACAACGCATCTGCATTTTGATTCATAATCGAGGATAGATGTAGATGTCTATGGGTCACAGCAACCACTTACCATTAGGTGGACTGTGTGCTCGTTGGTCATCCTTATCCTATAAAAAGAAAACTTTAAGTTCTTCGACATTTATAGATTAAAAAGTTATCATTTCCTCAAATTTAAGTATGTACTTATACAGTGTTAGAAAACTTATTGCACCAATCGCACTTTTTAACTAAAATAACATTTTGTGATACAATAATTATTATTATTTAGCACCCACCAGAATAGTCGCAATAATTACGTGTTCAAAACCAAAGAAAGGTTTTTTCACTTATCTGCTTAACTTAGCAACATGTTACCTTTCAAAGTGTAATATTGTTGACAAAAAATGTATTGTGTGCAACATGGCCGCACGGTGTGGCAACGAAGTAGACCCACCATGCCTCGCATCGTACGGCAACGCCGCACTAAAGCTAAAGCTAATCTTTCTACTTTCTAGGGATGGGGAAAAATATAGCGATATATATTGAATCGATTTTTTAAACAGTATCGATATATCGTCATCATTTGTAAGATGTAAGGATAGGGCCTATCATTTAATATTACTGAAAAAACGACAACCACATATGAATGATTTTGCTCCTTTTGTTGTTTCATGTTTTGTCCATTAATACAACATTTTAAAATATATCGAACTTGATACGAATTCGATACTATAAAACAAATATCGATATGTCGCGTTTAAAAATATCGACGATATATATATAACGATATTTTATGAGAAAATATCGATATTTTTGCCCAAGCCTACTACTTTCTAGGATCATTCCGAAAGATTCGTCGACATTTGACACTCCTCTTAAACCTATTTCATACATTCTATGTTAATTGATTTAAGATCGGATCCTGTACATAATGTTTTTCTTCGCAACTTAGGTCAGCAATTAAGGGATTTTATATTTGATATACTTACCTAATCAAAAAGTAGACTTTAAAATGTAGACATTTTCATAGTAAATACTTTGATTATATACAGGTATATAATCAAAAAGTAAATATAGCTGTAACCACGACTTCGTCCACAAGACAAAATATACTGCACCAATGAATATATCGTCACTACGTCCTGCATTATAATTATCATCGTTGTCGTTATCATCATCAACAATAACTTTATTCAACCTATTTATGGACAGTTGTTTGGAAAATTTGAAAGTAGAAGAATGCGGGTTAAGAATGGGTGAGTTAACCGTCAAATGCCTTTTGTACGCCGATGATCAAGTCATACTTGCGTCTTCGGCAGCCGAGTTGCAAATGATGGTTACATTAATGAACAGGACATTAAAAGAAAAGGGAATGAAAGTGAACGCAAGTAAGACGAAAGTTATGGTTTTTGAAAGAGAAGAAAGTAAAACGATATGCGAAATAAGAATAGAAGGGGAGTTGGTAGAGCAAGTAGATGAGTTTGTGTATTTGGGATGTGTGTTTAGCAGGGATGGTAGATATGATAAGGATATAGAACGACGAGTGAATGCAGGAAATAGAGTGAATGGGGCTCTACACTCTATTGTGAAAAGTCAGCATGTGTCCAAAAAGGCACGTATGGCAATTCACAATGCTGTGTTAGTGCCTACTTTAATGTATGGTAGTGAAAGTTGGGTGTGGCAGAAGAAGCACGAGAGTAGAATAAATGCTGTAGAAATGCGATCATTAAGGAGTATGTTAGGGATGAATCTGAATGACAGAGTGAGAAATTGTTTAATAAGAGAAGAGTGTGGTTTGCAAGATGATGTTGTGACCAGGATTAAGAAAGGAATGCTTCGGTGGTTTGGTCATGTAGAAAGAATAAATGAGGAAAGAGTGAAAAAGCAAATTTATGTTGCAGAGGTGAACGGCAGAGTCGGGAAGGGTCGCCATAGGCGAAAGTTTATCGACCAAATTGGCGATATGTTGAAAATGGGCCAAATCAAGAGTACCTTTAACCGACGAGCGTGTATGCGTAGGTATATGGATGTGGAGGAAGCGAGAGAGGTCTGTCAGGATCGTTCCAAATGGAAGTCCATAGTCTCTGCCTACCCCTCTGGGTGACAGGCGTGAGTGTTTGTGGAATTAAGTTTATTGTGAACTTTCAGAGCGCGTATCCTACTCGCTCTAGTCCGGTTTTTAAAAAATATATTCGAAATATTGTAATTGCATTTGTTAATGAATCTTGACGATATTAGTAGCGAGAAAGCATGATCCATGCACGGAGTTACTTTTTAAGGATTTCTAAGTGGACAATGTTTAAATGTCTAGACACTCGGCAGTGTAACAGCCAAGTTCGGAAAAAGATAGGGCACCCGCAGTGAGTATTGTTACAAGAACCATTTCGAGCCTCATTTAAACCTCCTATAACTCCAAAACTGCAAGACTGAAACACTTGTGATTGCATACCTAATAACCTTTGAATATCTAGAATCCTAAATTTCACGAATCTTGAGTCATAAGGGTCTCAAAAGAGCAACTTTTATTCTCTTTTCAAATACCTAGGCCCATGTGGGTAACTTAGAAACTTGTAATTTGGCATCAAGGTAGATCATAAAACGTGTATGTAACTATTAGTAGGAACTAAGAAACAAGTGCTTCGATGGTAATGTGAAACTCAAGTTACCTGTTGTCTGCTTTGGCGTCTTCTGATACTATCGTCATCGACCATCTGCTGGCTCAAGCACTCGTCAAAATCTCCCAAAATTTTCGCGATGTGATGCATCAAGTTATTGTGAAAAAAAATTTAGACAAATTATATTACATGGTAATTTCTTATTACTTGACACTGGCAACTGTGCAACAGTAGGAAGAAGGAAGAAAAGTGTCAGTGCTGGTTAGTGGGCTTCAGTGCCCACTTACAGTCAAGTAAATTACAATATAGTTTGTTACCCATATTACTTTATAATAAAATTGTGTCAACTTTCACTGGTATTGTTGGAGCTCCTTTTTGAGGGGAAAACTTCTTTAGAATCGTTGTGATTTGAAAATCGATGAAACGAAAAAGCCAAACTAAAAAGAGACAATCCAGATCTAGATAATAAGATAGAATACAGTATACAGTGTTACCTTTGATGTATGGAGAATATGCATGTGACTTATGAGCAATAAGGATTATGGACGAAATTTGTTGCAAACTTGAAGCCTGTATAATATGTAATTTAATAGATATAAATACAATGTAAAATTAATTTTAAACTTGTTAACAGTATAATATAACTAACACAGCCTAAAATTATCCTACTCCCGATGCATTCGTCTAATTTTCTCGAAGTTTAGTTTTCAGGACGTTTCACTTCTACTGCGTGTAAATTGTGCACATTTTTTTTTTGCATGAGAGTAGAGAAATTGTTGTGTTTCAGTTTCACTAGTACTAGAGCGTTTTTCTACCGACTTCAAAAAGGAGCCTGTTTCTTGCTGTTTGTTCTATTAAAAAAGGACTCTAAAAAATGAGTTAATATAACATCAATTAATACATGGTTGATAATAAAACTCGGAATTAGGTGATCGCTTCCAAGCTTTTAATTATAAAAATGTTTAGTAAGTTATTTGTTCAATCTGTGTTTCTAATATATTTTTTTTTGACAGAGGTTTATTTAGAACCAGTAGTAAAAGTAAAAAAATATTTTCATTAAGAATGACTTGTAATTTATGTTAATTAAAAATTATTTTATTCTACTCTATTCTGATCTATTCTATTAGATTCTGTTCTGTATTGTTCCGTCTATTCTATTCTACTTTAGTCCACTATACTTATTCTACTCAATTCTATTCTATTCTATTCGTCACCGTTCATGTCCCTTACGTTAGTCGCCTTCATGGTCGTGGCAATGTGAGGTGGGGTGATCGTGGTAGATCTAGATCGAGCCGTCACCTGCTTGAGAGCTTAAACGCCGCACTGGAGCTTGATAGGATCCCGGGTTGTGTGCTGAGTGAAATGGCACCTGTCACGCATCGGTCTCGATTTGTCCGTGCTAGGTGGTAAAGAAATTATTATGAGCGAACCTTCATATTTGAGAAGAAAATATTTCAAGGTCATATGACGTCCACTAATACGCACCGGAGCAAAGCATTGAATTAAGATGTCCTTAAAACTAAAAAAAGGTCTTTGTCAAGCAGAGTAACGTTTGTAGGCTGTAACTTCACTTTACAGTTTAGGATGCCTTAGGGGCCGTTGCGTTGGCGATAAGTTATATAACGTCAACGCATTTATCTAGCTCTGTTGGGACGCAATGAAATAGAAATTTGTCATGGCTTTAACTAGATGATAATGTCCCATACCAGAAATGGAGCTTCTGGGGTTTCGGGCATACAGGATGGGGACATGAATGCCTCATAATGGATGATGTCAGTGACTTGGAAGTGATCTTGAGACATCATAAAAAAGTACCTAGCACACGGTTGAACTTTCTTTACACCCAGTCCATGCACAATGCACAATGGCAACGACATTGTATAGGCTAGACGTACGTCTATAATAATTATTAATTTTTAACATTCCTTCACACGCTTGACCCATTTTACATCCAGGGAGTCTCCCTACTACTTTTTCTGTCGGGCGAATAATATATAATGAATAGCGGCGAATGTCAGAGCGACCCAGAATCAAGCATGCTAGATTTGTCATTTTATATATATATAACTACGTTCAGCATAGCGCCCTTGGAGCGATGTACAGCAGATAGACCGTGGGTAAGGTACCATAACACTGCGAAGATGCTGGGTGCAGCAAGTACTCTCTCCGGAACGTGCTTCCAGAAAAGAAAAGCGATGCAACAAATCAAATTCTCAAGCAAAAGTAAACTGTTAGTAATTTGTTTCCATCTGTCATCACCATGATATCCACTACCCCATATCATCTCGTGGGTGTTCTACAAAGGGACTGAGCGTGACAAATCATGAGTTGGAGAGCAGCACTCTCCTTAAAACAACCAAAAATAAATAACTGGGGTTGTCAACAAGCATGCCAAACCTGGAAACAATAGTAAAAATCCCCCTCAGGGAATAGATATAGATTAGAATCTATAGGGGGAGTTTTGTCATTGTTTTTTGACAATTATGTTCAGTAGTGGACTTTAATAGGCTGTAACGGTAAGATATTTGTCTCAGAATTTTCTATTTTCTTGAGTTCATCGCGGTCAAATCACGTGAAGTTGATTATTTAGTTCATTGTTCGCAGAACAAAGTTATTTTTAATATCCTTTTTTGCGTCACTCATTTTTTGTTTGCCAGAAGCTGCAGGGTAGTTAATTTCTTTTGTGTCAATATGAATGTATATTTTAAATTTATTATTTTACAATATGTTTTGGAATAGAACTTAATAAACTTAGTGTCGTCATTTTTCATAGTTACAGAATTTCTATGTTATTTCCAGGTGCGCTAAACAAACAAAAAAAAACATGCGTGAGTGTCGTGGAACACTCGGTTGGAACGAAGTTCCCTTCGTAGTACATTATGATTGATAAACGTATTATATTATTGGTTTACAAATACAAATATATGAACTACTAGCGTCTATTAACATGAAGTGTCATTTAAAAAAAACATGCGTGAGTGTCGTGGAACACTCGGTTAGAACGAAGTTCCTTTCGTAGTATATTATTATTGATAAACGTATTATATTATTGATGAACAAATACAAATTATATTCTATTAAAATGAAGCGTATTTAAAATAAAATAATATTTTTTTAAAATCATGGCAAGATAAGAAAAAGTGCGAGGGAGATGGGCATTATTCCATCTTGCTTCCATAGCCGCCTAGGCCGTCTACACTACGTCAGAAGGGGCCGTGAAGGAAAAATCTTACATTTTTTCTCGCCTAGCCCCCATCCATCAAATTTGTACCGTGCGATAAGGAACTTAGTTCCAAAAATCATTTTACCTCTATATATTCCTTTCTGTTTACCATACGTTCATATAAATAAAATTGAAATGTCAGTCTGTAATTTGCATGCCATTAAGACGTGAAAAGCCTTTTGTCTCTCTGTCTGTCTGGCTAACGGGCGGAATGGCTGACCCTATTGTGCTGAAACTTCACCAACAGATGCGAAAAACTTGGAAATTTAAAAAAAAACACAAATTGATCAAATGAATGTGTTCTTTAATGATTATAATCCAAATAACGTCCCGTGGATGTTGTAAGAGACGACAGAGAAAACCCAAAACAAAAGATGGATAGCAGCATTTTCCTGATAAAAACTCAAAATAATAAAAATTTCGGTTGCCAACTCGCCTGCCAAGTATGGCAACTAAGGGAAAATCATCCCTATGAGACAATCTACGGGAGAGGCCTATGTTTATCAGTGGACTTTTATAGTCCATCTATCAATTACAGATGGATGAACGGGACGGATTACTAATGCTATCAACATAACTGAACCCGGGGCGGGACGCTAGTTACTTTTGACAATAAGATTTAGATTCACAGGTTTATTGTCTGTTATTTCTGTTGGCAATAATCAACATTGTTTAACGAATATAAGTTGATTTACAAATTTTATTTGACCAAAAATCTACATTATTCAATAAAATAGCCAAAAGTTTGATTAATGTGTATCAAATCAAATAAAGCATGTTCTTTTAATTTATTACCACAAGGAAAGGGTTGATAATACTAAAAATATATTATAACTTTCAATATCCCAATTACTGATTATTTCTGTGGATGAAACGGGGTTGCGATGTTACGACTGATGCGTTTTCCCTGTTTTCACTCTCAGCGGCCCAGTGTTCTGTCCCTTTGGCTATTTTTATACTATAACATTCTGTACCTTTTTCCGTGTTCATGTTTATCTTGATACTGATACTGTAAAACTGAAAACTATACACGCCTATTGTAATATTACAATTTAACATCACCTCTTTTGTTAAATTTTAACAATAATTAATTTCTTATTTTCGGGGAACGTTCATATTGAATCATAAATAAAAAGTGTTCTGGCTTTTTAATAAAAAATATTATATAAATGAAACACTTCTATTTTAATATTGCATAATGATTATACGCATAGATGTAATTATTTTTATAGAATAAAGGTGACAAGCGAGCACACAGTCCACCTGATGGTAAGTGGTTGCTGTGGCCCATAGACATCTACTAGATGTAGATTACCTCGATTACAAATCAAAATGCAGATGCGTTGTCACCCGTGAGGACTAAGATGGAATGCCTCATTTTCAGTAAAAAGGGTCTTCGGTTCTCTACACTCACCATACGAAACACAGCAGCATTAAGCTGCTATTTTACGCTGGTATTCTGTGAGACCGTGGTCCTTCCCCGGTCGAGCCGACCTATTCGTGTTACAGCTATACAACTAAGATAGCTGAAGCATGGATCTACTACGTATAAAAATCTGAATGATATTAATTTTTTAACCTAAATGAATACGCATAATTTTTATGCGCGTAGTACTATATAAGTTTTAGTAGTACCTAAGTAACTACTCATGACAATTCATATATTCAACACGCCAATTTTAAAAATTACAAACATAATAGACAAGAATATAAATATTCATCGTATTCGTTATTGTGGTGGTTATTTTATCTTATTATTATATTATATTGTATAGAGGCTAAGAGGTTTTATTAAATTTTATTGATAAGATAAAATAAATAATCTTTAATTAATATCTAAAGTCTGAATAACGCCACATCAAAGATCACACCTAGGCGAAGCCAGAGCGGGTCGCTAGTTATAAATGTTTGTTTTAAAATTAATGTCTCCTACGTGGGTATACAATTTCATTTCAAGTATTTTCCCATTACAAGAAAATTTACAATTAATCGAATAATATAACGTTATAACGATATACCGTTATTTAGCGGGCTTTTGGTAGTTGGTACTGTGCATATTGACGGTACGGGTTCGATGAGCCGCCATTACTAATCCCATTCTTTCTCCGTACGGACTGTATGTGGATTTATAACATTATATGATCATGTAATTAACTTTAGGCATTGTAAGGGACATTCTTATTATCTACTTACTGTTAGAGAGATTGCCAGCTACTTCTGTTAAAGTTTAAGTAGGTACTTGATCGTACTTCATATTATTTTGAATTCTTTCTTTTATAATACTACAAATGAATCGTTTACAAGCGACATGTCGTTGCCAATATAACAAATCGATATCGCTAACTAGAAAGTTCCCATGTCCAATATGTAAGGACATTTCCAAGCGAATCCCTTTTCCAACCTGTTCCATTTCCTATATCTGCATAATAGATAAACTTATATACTACGTATGTAAATAAGTGCTCCACAGGCTATAGCACAGATCCCCAATATATAGTTTAAAGCTATACTTATATATTGACTTGACAATACTAGCCCCCCTCATACCAGGATATTTTACTTTCTCTGGACGAGGCCCCTTAGGCGCGTTTTGAACACCACAGGGGGAGGAGGGCGACCCTCTTCTCCCTTCTGGCCACCCTCGGACCCACCTTACGCATAGTATACACCATACACAGAACTAACTCTGCCAGTCTCTATAAACTCCTTCATGTGTGTGTTCATATATAATCTACTTATTTAAATACGCAATTTAGAACGTAGGTATTTCGCCTTAAACATGTAGACGCATGGGGCTTAAATCAATTTAGCGAGAAATTTTCCGTGGTTGATTAAATGCGAATGGACGGTATAATTATTTGTCCCAATTTAGAGCTGTACGATTAATTTTTTTTTTGACATTGCATCAACAATAAAGTTAGAATTTCGTAAATGACGATTCTTTTGAAAAAAATCAGTACTTTAGATGTGATACGTTCATAAACAGATAGATAGATAGACAATTCTAAAAATAGTACAAATGTATTTAGTAATGTATTGTTAGTCCCACTCAATCATTATTGTCATAAAATATACAATGTACAGGCACTTGCAATTTACTTTTTTATTATAGATTCGATATTCGCAGAAGTGATAGATTCGAACTTATAGATTAGAATATAAGCATAGTTTTAAATTAAACATTATTCCTTTGCCTTTGAAGCGATCTTATTTAACAGATTTAACATTTACATCGAACAAATTGTGTCTAAAAGTTTTAAAATGCTAAGTTTTGTTTTCATAAACACTAAAATTATAAAAAGTCCTTCATTGAAAATCACTGTTTTTAACACAATATTTGGAACTGGCGTTGAGTATTGCAGTCCAGTATGGATCCTTAGCATTAAGCTGTTTATGTCCGCTGGTACTCTCTAAGAGTGTGTTCCTTCACCGGTCCAGCCGACCCGTTCGTGCTACAACCATAACATAGCTGCAAAGTGTCTCTATCACTTATAAAACAACCACATAATATAATACAACTAAATCATTTTATGTTAAATTGACCTAAAAGAACGCACTTACTTAACTTTGTTTGTCTGTACAGTTCAGAATTATTATAGTTAATAAGTTGATATACACCAATAGATATCAACGTCGATATAATCCATTCCCATTTTAAAGAGTAGCAATATGTTATGTAATGTAAAAAAATAAAAATAAAATGTAATGTTACTAACCAATTTATGGACCTTTGTCTGAAATAAAGTTTATTATTATTATAGGGGTATCTATATAGTTTTCTCATCTGGTTGGGCTGTATAAATATATAATTGTAAATGAAAATGATAAAAATACATAAATATCAACAAAATAAAATAAATACCAAACCAGATGGAAGCCCTCGGCAGGGGAGACCAAACGGCCGAGGGTTAGGGGGAAAGGGAAAGAAACCTGCGGACGATGCGGGCGGTATCGAGGAGCACCGCCTTCTGCATTTGAGCTTGGAGCGGTCCGTCACGGAGTCCCAGTCGCCTCAGATGACCCGAGAGGCTGACTGGAATTAACCCGTTCGCAGAGACGACTACAGGTATAATTTCGGCCGGCAATCCACCCCACATGTCGGTCACCTCGTCGGCTTTCACGAGGTTCTCGTCATAAGGAATGGTAATGTCGACCAGAGGATATTTTTATCCTTGACTGTGCCCGGTCCATCAGCACAATATCAGGCTTATTCGCAAGAATAGTCCTGTCTGTGATGATGGCCCGGTCCCAGTAGAGCCTGGCGCGGTCATTTTCGAGCACAGCTTCCGGCAAGTACTTATAATATGGCAGTTTCCGATCCACGAGACCGCATTTAAGAGCGTGCTCCTCTTAAGCCATATATGAGGCACCGAGTCGAATGCTTTTTGTAGTCTATCCAGGTGGCGGAGAGGTTCCGACGGTTGCGTTTAACCACCTTGCCAATAACCGCGTCAATGAGGAGTGGTTTCTTGGTTCCACGACCACCGCCCCGACATGCATTTTGAGCGCGCGACATCACCTGATTTGAATTCAGATGATGAATGATTCTCGCGCTCAAAATGGATGTTAGTGTCTTGTATATGGTAGGTAGACACGTTATGGGGCGGTATTTGCGCGGGTCTGTGGAATCCCGGTCTTTTGGAACCAAATGAGTGATCCCAGTAGTGAAAAGGCTCGGGAGCGACTTTTCGTCGAGAGCCTCTTGAAACTGTCGGGCTAGCACAGCGTGACACACCACGAACCCTTTCAGCCAGTAGTGATGCAGTCCGTCGAGTCCCGGACTTTTCCTGTTCGGGGCCCTACGGACCGCCTCAGCTACGTCAACCGGCGTTATGATGACGGGGTCCATGGGCGTAATATTCGCACACTGACTCACCACAACTTCCGTCCAAGGGCCCTCGCTGTCGTTTACGGGCTCTGACTACAGGCCGCGCCAGAATGTGATAGAGTCGGCCTGATTCGGTGCTGGGCCCGTTCCACGTACCATTGGTCGCTCCAATGATTCATAGAACCTCTTCTGATCACTCTGGAAGAGACGATTCTGGTTGAACCGTGTTGACCTCTCGGTATATCGCCGAATCCGCTTCCCCCAGGCAGCGATTCTCTGCTTTAGGTCGTCTATGCGCTCCGTCAGTTTTTGCGTTATGTCCGGCTGGGACAGACTGATATTTGACCCAACAAACGCCAACCTGACGGTGCGCACAATTCTCGACCTATTATTGCCCGACCTGAAGCTGATCAGTCTGCCGATGAGGGCTCTTGCCTTTGCGATACGGTCTTCAATCCTTCTTCTCCAGGCTGGGATGGCGCTACTTGATCTAGTAGCGCGTCCAGCCGTGGGAACTTTGGCGCCAATTATACGGCAAACTGCCAGTGCGGCGCCAAAAAGAATTGAGTCCGTCTCGCAAAGGTCCAGGCTGGCTTCCAAATAGGTCACCAGCATTGGGTTGAGAGCCCTCACGACAGCCCGATTCCGCTTGCTTAGGGGTATGCGCGAGAGTCGCAGACGATTTTCGGGACGCTTACTGCGCGTTTCCATAATCGCCTCCTCCAATTTGCTCCTCATCTGCTCTATTTCTTGGGTGACCATTCCATCATCGCCTGAATCAACCAGAGCGGGAAGATCCATGGCGGCCTCTACATGTTGCTGCTGGTCTGTGGCCTGAAGAGCCGCATCCCCAGCTATAGCCGGTTCATTCGATGAGGGAACAGCCTCAGGTCGTAATCGTTCGAGTTCGGCATCATCAAATATTTTCGAGCGCATGATGTACCGAACTCGGTCTGCCAGGTTTTTATTATTATTATTATTATTAATATTCAAGGGCATTTGAAACCTATACTTGGCACTATTTTTTTTTTGGGAATCGATAATAAATTTTGTATTCTTTCTAGACTTAAAGGAAAAAGTAAAAGCTTCTTTATAAAAATTGAAAATAATTTTATTAAAGAAACTACGCGTACTAGGCTATTGATATGAAATAGGGAGGTAACCAGTTGATGTTATCCGGACATCCACGTAAAATTTTTTCAAATCTTTTTTTTCAAATAAGCAATATATGATATGTTTTTGAAAATATAAGATGGATTAATTAGTGTTTCCTTGATATACGGCTACTCATATTATCGTATAAGTGCAATATGGTTATTGCACTTTTACGCATTTTAAGATCACAAAGTTGCTTGACCTTGACGTGTCCAGAGTAATACACTATCTAATAACGCTTCGTGTTATGAGGCGTGCAATACACGTTTCTTTGCCTTGACATACACTTCACATACTATTAAAAAGGAACGTTTGAAATCCCACAAAACTACTATAATTATTGGTTGGCAACATTTAAATTTTTTTTGCCAAAATATTTACTCTGTTTTACTGTTAACCACAAACTATTAAGTATATGATGTTGGCTTTAGAGTAAATATTGGTAGTATGAACTAAAACGTAGTGATTTGATTACTATTCATAATATGCCATTGAGTTATATGTACTACGTACTAGAGAAGCCATTCCGAACATTGACTATGTTCAACTGAACTGTACAATAGTGCAGTCCCTGCAGTCCATACAAACTAAATATTGTGTAAATTGAAGATTTGTGAATTCCATAAAATAATTATTATTACATTTTATTTAGAAATATGTTTGTTTAGATTAAATTAAGATATTTTATATTAAATTCTTATAAATATTTTATATCGAGCGCTGGCTTGATACAGGCATTGAAGTCTCTATATAGGGACTCTAGTGCTTGTGTCAGGATCAACGGGGCCTACTCGGACTGGTTTGGCATCCATAAAGGTGTCAGACAGGGCTGTGTGGCTTCCCCGTGGCTGTTCAACCTATTTATGGACAGTTGTTTGGAAAATTTGAAAGCAGAAGAATGCGGGTTAAGAATGGGTGAGTTAACCGTCAAATGCCTTTTGTACGCCGATGATCAAGTCATACTTGCGTCGTCGGCAGCCGAGTTGCAAATGATGGTTACATTAATGAACAGGACATTAAAAGAAAAGGGAATGAAAGTGAACGTAAGTAAGACGAAAGTTATGGTTTTTGAAAGAGAAGAAAGTAAAACGATATGTGAAATAAGAATAGAAGGGGAGTTGGTAGAGCAAGTAGATGAGTTTGTGTATTTGGGATGTGTTTTTAGCAGGGATGGTAGATATGATAAGGATATAGAACGACGAGTGAATGTAGGAAATAGATTGAATGGGGCTCTACACTCTATTGTGAAAAGTCAGAATGTGTCCAAAAAGGCACGTTTGGCAATTCACAGTGCTGTGTTAGTGCCTACTTTAATGTATGGTAGTGAAAGTTGGGTGTGGCAGAAGAAGCACGAGAGTAGAATAAATGCTGTAGAAATGCGGTCATTACGTAGTATGCTAGGGCTGAATCTAAATGACAGGGTGAGAAATAGTGTGATAAGAGAAATGTGTGGTTTGCAAGATGATGTTGTGACTAGGATTAAGAAAGGAATGCTTCGGTGGTTTGGTCATGTAGAAAGAATGAATGAGGAAAGAGTGACAAAGCAAATTTATGTTGCAGAGGTGAATGGCAGAGTCGGGAAGGGTCGCCCTTTTTTTTTTTTTTTTTTTTTTTTTTTTTATCGTGGGGAAATCCTCATGGATACCTTCTGTTGCGGGGGCAACGGAAAGGTTATGCCGGACTCCTACCGGCCAAAACCCCACGGTGGTCTTCATCAGCGTATATGAGGGGTCCCGGGATCTCCGTTCGGAACGCAACCGGGGCCCCTCTCACGCTTTGCTCTATTAAAGCACGTCCCGGGGGCAGTCCTTACTACCCCCAGCACCCTCGCAATGCTATCACGGTGCTCGAGACCACTTTCGAGTCACCGTCCTCCTCAGGTGTTACATCACTAGACGCTCGGGGCCCCCGCCCCGAGCGCCCGTAACCCCCGAGGCCCCGTTTCTGGTAGGGGAACACCATCATCAAGGGGAGGGCCCTGACGAACGCCTTGGCGGCGTCGTCTTCGAGCGGGATCTGTCCTCTCCCGACACCGCTCAGCAGCCTCCTTCTGGATCATAACGGATTCACAGAAGGTGGCTACGGCCCTCCACGCAGAGTCCCTGCTCAGCATCGCCGACACGACCGCCGGCAGGGAGAGGTTCTGACCAATCCGGCTTACCAGGACCGTCCGCTCCCGTTCCCACGCTGGGCATGTTGCCAACGTATGGGATGCGGAGTCCTGTTCCTGCCCACCGCAGTGGAAACAGTTCGCCGTCGCTTCCCGTCCAATCTTACACAGATAATCACCGAAGCACCCGTGCCCGGTCATTATCTGTGTGAGTCTGTAGGTGAGTCGTCCTGTTCTTCGATGCATCCAGGCTTCAAAGTGCGGCAGGATTGCTCCAACAACGCGTTTGCACGCATAACGCTCTTCAGAGAGGCGAGCGCGCCACGTTACGAATGCGTTAATTCGTTCCTGCCGCTTGACCCCTTCGAACACCTCATCTGGCTCACTCCCGATGCTCTGGCGGAGGACACGCGTCCGGTCGTATACCCTCGCATCCATGTCCGCCAATATGTCCAGAGGTGGGAAGCGAGCCAGGAGTGTCGCCGCCTCAAAGGATATCGTGCGGTATCCTCGCACGATCCGTATAGCCATCCTCCGCTGCACCCTGTAGATTTTAGCCCTACAGCGTTGGATGGCCAGCCTTTTCGCCCAAACAGGCGCCCCGTACAAGGCTACGGACCGTATCACTCCTGCATAGAGGCGACGCACTTCTTCCCTTGGTCCCCCTAGATTGGGCAGCAGTCTATGCATAGCACCCGCTACCCTTTCAATTCGGGGGACAAGGCGCTCGAAGTGTTCTTCGAAGCCCCATCGACTGTCCAGGTGGAGGCCTAGGTACTTCATGTACCGCCCCACTTGGACTTCAGACCCACCTACGCGGACGCACAAGTCGGGTGGTTCCCAGCCGCGACGTAATTTATGGAACCATAGCGCCTCGGTCTTGTGAGGCGCTATTTCTAATCCCAACTCGTGGATTTTGGCGACGACGACTTCCGCCCCAAGCTCGGCGAGCTCTTTGGCCCTCTTGAAGGAGGCCCCGCTGGCAACCACCAACGTGTCGTCGGCATAGCAACGATATCTACACCAGCGGGAAGTTCAACTCGCAGAACCGCATCATAGGCGAGGTTCCACAGTAGCGGCCCCAGCACCGAGCCCTGTGGAACCCCACGTCTGATCTCCCTCCGGAACTTTCTACCATTTTGCCCCATGTACAGGATGTACCTGTCGCGCAAGTAGTCCCCAATAACACCTTGCAGGTAGGGGGGCACCTGATGGTGTGCCAGTGCGCTCTTAATTGCGCCCCAGGGTAGAGAATTAAAGGCGTTGACGATATCGAGACTTATCGCCAACGCCACACCACCCTGGGATACTGCTTGTTCCGACAGGGAGCGGACGCGCATGATGGCATCTACTGTAGAACGCTCCCGTCGGAATCCAAACTGGCTATCAGCCAAATCGGGGCCAACGCGCGACAGATGCCCGTTGAGCCGAGTGGCAACTATTCTTTCGAATAATTTGCCGATCTCGTCCAAGAGGCATATGGGACGGTACGCAGAGGGAGAATCGGCGGCCCTGCCTTCCTTCTTCAAGAGGACCAACCTTGCCTCTTTCCATGCGATTGGGAACTTGGCACTTCGCAGACAGTCGGTAAAAAGCTGCCTAAGCCTGTCCCCCAGAGTAGCCAGACTCAGCACTAGGACTCGACCCGGGATACCGTCGGGTCCCGGTGCAGTGTTCCGGGCTCTTAAGCGGCTAATGGCTCGGTCCAGCTCCTCCACGGTTACCGCCATCTCATCTTGCCACTCCCATGATAATGGCGGGTAGCTTGAGGGACTTGACCGGTCCTCTGGGAAGAGCGTGCTGATCACCCTTTCCAGCAGGTCCGGATCGAGAGTCTCCGTCAAGGGGGGCGACCAGGGCCGGAGTTTACCCAGCACCATTCTGTATGGGCGCCCCCAGGGATCTTCGTTGAGTCCCTCCAGGAGCTCATTCCAGGACCGAGACCTGGCATTGGCAATGGCGAATTGCAACGCCTTTGTAGCCGCACGATATTGCCCGTAGAGTCTGGCTATCTCTTCAGGCGGAGCTCGCCTTCTCCTCCTTCGGGCTCTGGTGTATTGGCGCCGGTTCTGCAGACAGATCGCACGGAGAGTTGCGATTTCTGCCGACCACCAGTATACCACCCTACGCTTGGGGCGACTGGTTCTGGGCATCGACAAGTCGCATATTTGCGTCATCGTACCCCGAAACCAGTTTGCTTCCCCTTCCGGATCGGACTGAACCTCTTCAACTTTTTCTGGCCATGCCGCGACGATGGCGGCGGGGGAAGGGTCGCCCTAGGCGAAAGTTTATCGACCAAATAGGCGATATATTGAAAATGGGCCAAATTAAGAGTACCTTTAACCGACGAGCGTGTATGCGTAGGTATATGGATGTGGAGGAAGCGAGAGAGGTGTGTCAGGATCGTGCCAAATGGAATTCCATAGTCTCTGCCTACCCCTCTGGGTGACAGGCGTGAGTGTTTATGACTTATGACTTATTTTATATCAATATCTTATTTTATATCAAATTAAAGTATTCGCTCATGCGCGACTACTACTACCGCGCATGCGCGAAGACATAGAGTAGGACACAATTTTTGTTTGGAATGGCTTCTCTAGTACGTAGTACATATAAATGCTCTTTAATATATATAATATGCTCTTTGGTATGAACGTCAATAAACGACATAATTCGTCCAAACAACAATATAATCACCATAGATAAATATATATGTATGTAATCACTACCTACGTTTTTAGCGAGCGTTATTATGTGTTTGACATTAGCAGTACTAACGTAAACAATGTAGGTATGTTTAATTTTATTTAATGTATTGTACCACATATTATATATAAATAATTAGCTTTCTGCACTCTTTTTTCATATTCACTTCAACTGCAAAATCTGACTCTCCTCCGTGCGCGCAATATGCTTAAAAAGGAATACTAAGCTTTTCCTTTACGTAATGATTTAAAAATTAGGCAACCTGGCATAGTGTCATTTTTTATAGGATAAGTGTGACGAACGAGTACAAAGTCCACCTGATGGTGAGTGGATGCAATTACCCATAATCTACATCTATCTTCGATTACAAATCAAAATGCTTGTGTTGTCATGCAAAGTGTCACCCGTGAGGACGAAAATGGAATGCCCCGTTTCCAGTAACAAGGGTCTCCGCTTCTCTATAGTCACTATACGAAAAACAACAGCGTTAGGATGTTATTTTACGCTAGTATTCTGTGAAAGCATGGTGTTTCCCCGGTCGAGCCAACACATTCGCGCTACAAATATACTACTGTATATTTGTAGCGCGAATGTGTTGGCTTGGTATTAGTAAATATAGCTCATAATATTAACATATTTGATTCATTAAAAAAACATAATTATTTCGATATGTTTTAAAAAACGATACCTACAACAAATAACAGTATTCTTTTTTATATCAATCGGTTCATTATCAAAATTTGATCACTAATATAATAAAGTTTAAGTAAGCCTGCATGCGGTTTGCTCTTTCACGTTTTAATGTTTATTTATAGTGTTTAAATTGTATTTTTTATGTGAACTATTAGTATAAGCGGTGAAACAAGCGCTCTGATGGTGATGTGATTCTCAAGATAAGGTCTGCTTAGGCGTCTTGAGATACAATTGCCAACTGTCAGCTGTCTGTTGGCTCAAGTTGCCGTCAAAATCTCCCAAAGGCTCAGAAGGGCTAGATCCCAGAGCCGTAAACCCAGTTATAAAATAAAAAAGGAAAGGGTAATTTTAGTTAAAGAATTCGATACATATCTTCATCTACAACTAAAACTAATTGATGAATTGTTTTACAAAATCAAGTAATATTAAATTACTTCAATAACTTTAGTGTTTAATTGTTCATTTTATTATATATTTATTCATTATAATTATATTATTTTATGATTATCTATCTCTATCATAACTGTGTAGAGGCGGCATAAGAATATAGACATCAGCAGCGTCCTCTTATTAAAAAAAACTTGGCGATTGCCAATACACCAGTCAAGTGTGACAGCTATTGCAAATATCCCGCTATAAGCTAATATAAAGTAAGTCTTAAGTAAATGTCTCGTTAACAACGTAGTAAAGATTGAGAGTGTGTCAACGAGTGTTGCGTACCTTATGCTCCGAATCACCAAACGATATTTGCTGAAAGTCATACAGGACACAGGTTTACGCACCAACCTCGGCATATTCCGATGAGGATGTGGAGGAAATGTATGAAGATATATCTAGAGCCATGCATTCCTCTAAAACCCATTAAACTGTGTTAATGGGAGATTTCAACGCAAAACTAGGCACAAGAGAGAACGGTGTGCTGAAGGTAGGGAAGTTGGGAATAGGGCAACGGTAACCAAGGGGCCAGCAGCTAGCCGAAAACCGTGAAAACCGGCAGCTATCACCGAATGGTGAGAGGTACACTGAACCTAAACATTAAGTTGGAGAAGTCTCGGCTAATGAAGTCAACGCTCCGTCCCCCTCGTGTTCTAATTCCAGAGTCCCGAAACCTTTCATCTCGAGCTATAAAATGGTTTTCAGTGCCTAGAAGATTGCAATGCAGTGGATGATACTCGTATGAGTGATAAGTTCGTGGAAACTGTCCATGCGGTTTGAACTAAGTTCCGCAAGACCCGCCGCAGAAGAATACAAAAGCTCTTCGATCTCACTCTTAATATCATGGTTATTAGACGTGAAATGAAGCTGCAGTCTTTGATAACGTACAGGCAACTGAACAGATTGATCTCCAAATACATGCGATGGAACTTACGCAACTTCAATACGACTTGTATTGAAGAAGCGATCGAGCGGAACCAGGGCTGCAAAGTCTTTGCTAGAGATGTGTTTGCCAGACAGAACCAATAAAAAATATCGAAGCTCAAGACCGAGTGTGCCAACGTCGTTTCGGAGACACCTGTAATTTTGAGTAAGATTGAGAGATTCTGTGGGCTGCTGTACACGTCATCGTTGGAGCCACACGTAAGTGTGAGTAACGATCCAAGAGCAACTCTTGTCCGACACTATTCCGATGATATTCCAGGCGTCAGTCTGAGCGAGATTAGAATGGCTGTCCAACACCTTAAAAACTTCAAGGCCCCAGCTGAGGATGGAATTACAGCGGAGCTTCTGAAAGCAGGTGAAAAACCGGTACTTGGAGTTCTTCAGAAGCTCTTTAATTCTGTCCCCAATGGTTGCACTACTCCGGAGGCAGGGAGAAGAAGTGCAGAGTTCTTGTTCTTCAAGAAAGGCGACAACGCTATCTTGAGGAACTACAGACCGATTTCCCTTCTGAGACGTGTCAACGTGCTGTTTTCCAGATTCATTACGAATCGATACGTCGATACGTCTTGTATGCAGACTCGACGACTTCCAGCCTCCCGAAATTTAGCACCATAGACCACATACATACCTTTCGGTAAATTGTACAGAAGTCCGAGGAGTACAATTTGCCACCATGTCTGGCGTGTGTCGACTATGAGAAAGCCTTTGATTCCGTCGAAATTTTGGCAGTGCTGCAGTTCCTTCAGCGGTGCCCAATTGACTGTCGGTATAACGAAGTGCTGAAGTGTTTGCACAGTAGGGCTAGGATGGCTATCCGAGTACAGAACCAGAGTACGAAACCTATCCAACTGCCAAAGAGGTGTAAGACAGGGTGACGTTATATCTCCGAGATTCTTCATCGCTGAATTGGGAGACGTTTTCAAGCTACTGGACTGTAAAAGATACGGTATTAAAATCAATGGCGAGTACATCACTCACCTTCGATATACCGACAATATAGTCCTTATGGCAGAATCGCTGGAGGACCTGAGCACTATGATCAATGACCTCAATAGTGTGTCCCAACGGGTAGGTCTTAAGATAAACATAGACAAAACAAAGATCACGTATAACGTCCATGTCACACCCATGCTGGTAGATGTTGCGAGCACTAAGCTTTAAGTTGTTGACGAGTATATTTACTTGGGGCAAACAGTCCGACTAGGTAAATCCTCCTTCAGCCAAGATGTTAATCGACGGATTCAACTCGGATGTGCAGCGTTCTTGAAATTACGGCACATCTTCTCGTCAGTTATACCGCAAAATTTGAAAACGCGACTGTACAACCACTTCTGTGGTGGGTCTTGCAGAACTTAGCTCCGACTGCATGAACAGTTTCCACGAGCTTGTCATTCATATCGTCTTCTGAATCGAAATCTTCTAGGCACTATAAACCTTTTTATAACTTTAGTTTCGGAACTTTGGATTAGAGCATGAGGGTGACGGAGTATTGACTTATTTAGACGAGGCCTCTCCAACTTAACGTTTAGGTTCGGTGTGCCTCTCACCATTCGGTGATAGCTGCCGGTTTTCACCCTCGCGATCACTGAGACATCACTTAAAAGTTCTCGTCTGGTCGTCATAATGAAGTCAATCTCATTTTTTATCAAACCGTCGGGGCTCGACCAGGTCCACTTCCTGTGGGACCGCTTCCGAAAGAAAGACTTAATCATGAAGAGTCCCTCCTTTTCCATGAAGTCGGTCAGCTGCTGGCCCCTTGGGTTCCGTTGCCTTATTCCAAATTTCCCGTGGGTGCGTAGAGCTGTATGACTTTAAACAAATACCATTTGGTGTTTCGGAGTTTAAGGTGCGCAACCCTCATCGACACACTCGCATTCTTCACTACGATGTTAACGAGACACTTGTGGATGACAAATTCGACACCCAAGGAGGTTGCCCTCCCGGTGATAGAACAAGTTGCCGGATTCGATGATAACCGTGGTCTTAGGTGGCGACCGTACCTCTACCGGGAATTCTTAGCACTCCCGGCCCGCCCTTACCATGGTCGCCACCGTAGCTCGGAATAGCGGGGCTTTTTGTAACTCTCGTTATTGGGGGTATATTGACGCCACGCTTGGCGGGCGTGTTGGCAACCGCAGTTTTTTTATTGTAATTTGCTGTTATAAGAAAGTTGCTGCTGCCCATATTCATACTCAGTTTCCCTCTGTCGCCTCTTACAACACCATGGGAAGATATGGGGTAGTAATTATATATAGGTATGTATTTTATTACTGAAGCCCTATCACCACAGCAAAACATATGTGTTTAAAAATACAAAAGTTAATAAACGTGTACTAGCCTAATTTTTTTTCTAAGTACGTAATTTCGTCTTCTTCTTTGAACAAATTAACTACTTCGTCGCAACATTTAACTTTTGTACTTCGGTCGGAATTATCTTTCAATGCACTATGCCATAAGCACGCACGGTTTTGAATTTCAACAATAAATATTTCTGTATCGAAACTTTCCGAAATGGCGTCCGGTCGGCTCCTGAATGAGTGAGGTACAGTCAAAGACGTATTAAAAAGACCTTTAAAACATCTTAGGGTACAGTACACACGTGTACATTTTATTGGCAACGTCGCCAGCCCGCCAGAGAATATCCAGATTCCAAACAGCGAGCTGTTGGTCGTGGCTACGCTTCCAAATTTTCGTCGTTGCCAAATCAAGTGAGATAGCTGTCATACATCTATATATGAATAATTTTGATATGTAGCTAGCCACGTGGCCGTGGCGTTCCGGTGTGGTAGTACCATAACAGGATGCTTTTTGACATTCCCAATAGTCGCTTTCAACGATATTCAAGCGGCAAAGGTATTTTTAATCGAGAAGAATGGAGCTGTCACTACGAGTAAGGGCCACAGTACCTATCATTAGCTAAAAGCACTCATTCCACATGTGTGCTTTATGTCACTCTTATTTTCACAAAAACATGTTAGGTCTCTGATGTTTTATAAAAACATATTCAAGATACTTCTCTTTAATTAAAGATACACACAGATTTATTTTATTTTAAAAAACTCAGTGTTATCTAGCCGAAAGCTGTTACATGCACACCTCATAAAATTACGTCGTTTCTTTGAACGAGCCGACTTTCGACTTTCAGCATAATTCGGCAAGCCTTCTGTAACGGCACGGCGTAATGAAGCGTAAAAACTATAATATACCGAGCCCCCCATTCGCCCGATTGAATCAGTGTGCTGCAATACTCAGAGTTATAGTTCGGCCGTTCAGAGAATGCGTTCCTGACACCTATCAGTTAGTCACGACTAGTGATGGGCACACCATAACACTGAGTTCGTTACCGTTCCTCCAAAATAAACCGCCGCGTTATTTTTGAGATTATTTTCGTTTTAAATTGGCGGAATCATCTAAAATTTATATTTTAGTAATTTTAGTGAAAACCAAAAAAAGGTAATATTAATATAATAAAATTGTTTTATTTCTTCTTTGTTACAAAGTTACAATCTGTATTTCTATGCAATAAAGTACATTGAATTGAATGTGCGTACAGAATATTAATCAGACTCCGATTCGCTTGAGGAGGTGGTGTCTTCATCATCATCTTCGCCTACATGTATAATTATATTATTATCAACAACAGAATCAATCCTGATATCTCGATCAAAATGTTCCACAATCAGGTTTTTAGTCTTCTCAACAACCTTTGCCCAGTCATCTCTTGTGACTTCCCCGCAGGCTTCTTTTAATAGGGTCATCATCTTTTTCGTGCTGAATGACGGGGAAGTATTTTGGCGGGCGGCGTAACCTTTTATTTGAGCCCAGATTAGCTCAATCGCGTTATATTGGCAATGATACGGTGGAATTCTTAGAACGCGATGACCGTACTCCAGAGCCAGTTCATCGATTTCGTATCGCACATTTGCCGCTTTATTTTCTTTAACTAATTTAATTAGCTCTAGCTTTAGCATCTGCATATTTGCGTCAATGCCTTTTGCTTGTAACCAAGCCACCATTTCTTCTTTTTTATTAGCTTGGGTAGGTGGTTTCTGTATTTGAACCGAGTGATAGGAGGCATTATCCATGAATATTACAGAAGGCTCTGGTAGGTTGGGCAAAAGTACGTTCTGGAACCACTCTTTAAATGTAGTGGCATTCATTTTCTCGTGGTAGTCATTTGTGGTTTTTGATTGAAATGCCAGTAATGCGTTCTCCACAAAGCCGTATTTTGCAGAACCTGCGTGGCATATTATCAGACGGGCCCCCTTACCCATTGATACTTTTGACGTCGACGCTTGTGTATCATCCGTCCAAGAACGGGAAACCGTGTGATTGGCGTTTAGCCATGTCTCGTCAATGAACACGACATTATCCCAGTTATCAATATTTTTTGCCTCTCTCAAAAAACTTATCCGTTTTAAAATTATGTCGTATCGTTCTAATAAAATTTTGCTTTTGTCTGTTTTTTTATACGAAAAACCAATATCTTTTAAGATTTTGATTAAAGCAGTTTTACCCCCGCTAAACAGTCCAGCTTCTCTTAACGATGCCAAAAGCTTCTTCCTGTTGAGGTATTCATTTCTGGAATAGTAACCATATATATGATTTCTGATTGCATCGGCGTCAAAGGTGTCAATATCTGTCACGGGTTTAGTTCTACGTTTCTTCTTCGGAGTACATAAAATATTATCTTCCGTGCCAGTAGAGCCGAACTTTTCTTTATTAATATTTGTTATCGTTCGTTTGCTAACTCCAAGCGCCTGATAGACGCGTTCTTGTACTTGTTCCACAGTTAACAGGGGTCCACCATTTAGCCGCTCCCGCTCAAAGTAATCTTGCAGCTTGATGATTAACTCACGGGCTCCACTTTTCAATGTTTGTCCACGTTTAGGCATTATTATGCACCAAAAGCAAAAAGAATGCAATACAAAACACAATCGAAGTCCGATTTAGCGCCGATGTCAGTTTGAAAAGCAGAAACAGTCCATTAAACAAAAGCCGGGTAATCAAATAAAAACAGATCGAAAACACTTGAAGAACGTGGTCTATGCGCACAAAAGGATAACAGACGACTGTTTTAGCGTCACAAAATGGCGGCACATAGCGCCATTTGGGGTACCATTTTCAACCTAAATATAAAAATGCTACTTTCTTTCGCGCGTTCGGTTTGGTCGTAGTTTTATTTTTATATTTAATAAAAGTTATCTTATAGTCCATTATTTTCAAATTCTTAAAAAGAAAAACAAAACGTATTATTTTATAAAGTATAACTGTATAAGAACAGATTACGATACTGTTATTGCCTGTTATTGTTAGAACGGCACTACAAATATAAAGCGCTGACATAACCTTGTAATAGCGCAGTATAGATTTAGAAAAATATTGTTTACCAAGTTATTTGACACTCAGTTTGGCACAAAATTATAACATTCATTGATTATTGATATAATAATGTTGTTTTAATGCTCATCAATTGTTAAAACGGTAAACAACCAGCAAAAATATTTTTATCGTAACTGCAACGCCATTACAAAGTTACGTCGTCAGTTCAATCGCGACGAGTCAGGAACGCATTCTCTGAACGGCCGAACTATAAGTAGCCGCATTTTTGTGTTGTTAGTTTTGGCTACATATTTGTAAACCTGAACTGTTACATTGTCTTTTTAACATGAGTGAAGGACCAAGGACTTACTATTTTCATAAATAGTGGAAAGAACAGTTCTTTTTTAATGAGTTTAATGAAAAATAATGTTTATTATGTAATGCCAGTGTAGCTGTGTCTAAAAAAAGTAATATTGACTCTTCAATACTCTGCATGCGTCGTGTAATAGTAGTTTTCCACCAAATACTGAAATTCGGAAGAAACGTGTCTGCGAATTGAAGACAAATCTAACAAAACAACAAAGTGTTTTCACCAGGCCAGCTAAACTTTCGAAAGGTGCTACTATTGCATCTTTAAAGGTTTCTCATTTGTTGGCTAAGAACAATACGTCTTTTGTAGACGGGGAAAAAATAAAGGAAGCCTTCCTAACCGCTGTTGATTCAGTATTTTAGAATTTTAAAAACAAAACTGAAATTATTGCGGCCATTGAAGCGATACCATTGTCAGGCAGAACAGTGTCGAGAAGAATCGAAATTATCGCTACAGATATGAGATCGAAGTTCGAGAGTGATATTAAAAAGTGCAAGTTTTTTCTCTTCTGTTCGACGAGTCTACCGACATTTCCGACACTGCACATCTATGTGTTATTATTAAAATGGTATTTAATGATTTTACAACAAAGGAAGAATTTTTGAAGTTGTTGCCGCTCAAGGATCACACACAATGTAAATATATTTACGATGCATTTATAAACTTTGCAGAAGAAAGTCAGTTACCATTAAAAAAGTTAGCTGCCATAGTTACTAATGGTGTACCTGCAATGATAGGTAATAAAAATGGCTTCGTTGCGCTGTGTATGGCAAATGACGTGTTTCCTCGATTCACTCATAACCACTACATTATACACCAACAGGCGTTGTGTGCCGAAATTTTTCGTTTTGAACACGTCACGAAGATTGTCGATAGGTTAGTTAACTCTATCAGGGCTGCGGCAATGCAACACCGTTTGTTTCGGTAGCTTTTGCAAGATGAAGATGCTGAGTACGCGGATTTGATATTGCATACGGAAGTTTGATGGCTGAGTAGAGGCAAAGTGCATGTTCGCTTGTCGTGAAACCACAAAAAAAAAAGAACCTAACCTAAGAACAACAAAACAACAAAAGTAGAACAAGAAAATAATATATTTAAATTTTTTAAAAAGGTATTTACAATTTTATATAAAAAAATGAAATATGATGATGGTGATGGATGACGTGAAATTACAATTAGATAAAAAAATAAAGATAGGAGAATATTGTAGTGGAACCTAAAGGTCGAAGTGACGCACGCTGCGCTTGGAGTAGGAGTAGGCACACGCTGAGATTGTAGTTTCTTGGCGGTGATGGCACGCAGTGCCTGGTCTAGGTACACGCAGCGTCCGGAGCCAGCGCACGTAGCGCCTGGAGTAGGTGCACTCAGCGCCTGGAGCAAGCAGTCGCAGCGCCCAAAGGTAGCGCGGGCACTTGCAGGTGGAGGCGCAGGCGACGACTCCAGATGAAAGTATAGGCTTGTAGGATCCCGAAGTAGTGCGGCCCCGCGCTTGAAGTAGACTACGCCGACGACTTTAGATGTAGATAGAGGCCTGCAGGATCCCGGAGCAGTGCGGCCCCGCGCTTGAAGTAGACTACGCCGACGACTTCAGATGTAGATGGAGGCTTGCAGGATCCCGGAGCAGTGCGGCCCCGCGCTTGAAGTAGACTACGCTGACGATTTCAGATGTAGATGGAGGCTTGCAGGATCCCGGGGCAGTGCGGCCCCGGGTTGAGGCCTTTAGTAGATGCTTCTCGTTTGAAAACTGAAGCGAGACTCCTCGTATTCACCGATGGTTCGGCTTTTATACCTTTTTAGAGAGAACGGGAAATTATTTAAATTAAAAGGAAATTTTTTGTAAATGATCTAGAGCAAAAGAGTATTTATGTGGAAATGTTGAAATAAAAACATCAGACCAGTAACGAATTTGAATAAAAATTGCCACGACAACGAAATAAATAACGATTGTCAAAATTAACAATTAGGCCTATATTTAAAAAATAGCAAGATATAAGTAAGCAATGAGATATTATTGATATAGGAAAAAATATAGCGCAGCAGCGCGCACGAAACCCGAAATTGCAGAGTTACGGAGAACTAAATAAAAGATCGAAATGGTAAGACTCCATTGACAGCGATTTAGAAAGTGCTGATAGCGTGAAAATACGAAGTGAAAATGATTTGTTATTGTGTAAAAACGTTACAGGATCCTATGGAAATAAAGGTGATGCAAAATATGAATACAGAAAATCAAAAACAGAATGGAAAAATAGTGTAAAATGATATGTAAGTAGCATAACACTACACGCTTTCGCAGTTTAATAAACGAAATCAAACAGTTCATAGCAAAGATAATCCACAGTTGACTGATCCCTCATGGCTTGCAGGTTTGGGTTTTGTCACTGATATGACAATAATGAACCTATGGAAATACCATTTACTGAGAAATTCAACTTCATACTTCCTAAATTTAAAGAAAATGTTCGATGACATGAATGTACGTGAAGAAGATAAGGATACAATTTCGTTTACTCCATAATTAGATACACTTTTGGACCAATTTGACTCTCGTTTCCAACAATTTAAGAATCTTGTGCGTAATAATGAACCCATTTAATTTAACAATTTAATTAAACCAATTTAATAATGAACCCAAGATCAAAACTATTTTGGCATAGAAAATCACGATGAATTAGTACTGGAAATAATAACCATGAAGGACGACTTGAGCCTGAAATCATACATGAGGGACGAAAACTTTTGGAATATTGTTGATGAAAATAAATATCCAATTTCACGGGAATTATCTCTTAAAATACACGCGTTTATTGCATCAACGTATGCATGCGAATCTATATTTTTAACAACACTTAAAATCAAAATATACAAGCAAAATGACAAATGTAAATTTGGACCATTGTTTGAGGACCGGTACTTCAAACTATAATCCAGATTTCATCAAGTTGTCGGAAGAAATACAATGAATCACACTAATAATATAATAGGTGACTAATTGTTATAATAACTAGTGACTTATGTAATTGACTGTATTTATGCATCATGTAATAAACACCTTGTTTTGTCTTTGTATAATATTTTATTTGCGTTAACCATTCAGGTGTAAATTATTTTAGAATGAGCCCTTTGGCTGGATAAGGTGGCCGAACCCTGCCCTAGAGATTTTAAATTTTTTAGGAATATTCTTATTGCCGAGTAGAGGTCAGCTAAGAACGGATTTTACTAAATTCCACCCGCAAGGGGGGTTGCGGGAGCGTTAATTAAAAAAAATACATTTTGTACTGACTCATCACGGTATCACTGGAACCATAAGGCCTAGAGACTTGAAATTTGGTAGGAATATTCCTTTCGCCGTGTAGAGGTCAGCTAAGAACGAATTATACGAAATTCCACCCGCAAGGGGGTTGCGGGAGCCCTAATTAAATAAAAATCATTGATACATTTTTTGGTATAAAACTTGGCCAGAATATTAGTTTTGTATGTGTTTGAATGGGTCCCTAAATGGCTTGGATTGACTATTAGAGCCGGCAGGTGGCACTATTGTCGATATCCAGAAATCATCCATGCGAAGCTGGAGCGGCTAGAATATAGGATAATTTGCATAAATTATTAATAAGCATTGGTCGTGGGACATTTATATTTATTCCATAAATTCTACTGTCCGTGTGACTAAACTCTCCTAAAAGGCAATACTGAATTTTGATAAGATTTTGTGTGTGTGAGATTTAGTTGATTCGAGAAGGGTTTAGATTCACAACTGGACCCCATATTTATTTTTTTTATAATTCTATTTTTGAAACTATCCTGTATAACATATTTTTTAAGTCAGTAGGTAATCTATTAAATATAAGTACTGATCGATATTGAGAACAGTGTCTAGTCATTACCATACGAGGGACGATTTTATTATGAGTCTTTTCTTCTAGTATTTTCTCTATTGGTTTTTTGGTCTATCGTTTCATATTCGCCAATAACTTTAGCAAATTGCGTGAGTAAGACCAGTATATACAGACATGGAACAGTCAAGATCCCAAGTCTTTTGAAGTGGTCGCGACACGATTCTTGTTGTTTTATCCGGACCATGGTTCTGATTGCTCTTTTTTGCAGAACAAAGGCTTTGTGTACATTATATTTAAAGCTCCCTTCCCAAAATAAAATACTGCAACGTAATCTTGACTCCACCAATGCGTAATAAACCAATTTTAAATGTTCAAGATCAGCTTCATCCCGTAAGCTCCTTAGTACGTAACAAGCATAGGTGGCGCTGTTATCAAGATATAGAAATTACCCGTGCGAAGCCGGGGCGGAACGTTAGTAATATATATAATACTCTTCTTTCACAAGAATACCTAATTGAAATTAAATTATTAATTAAATGTGAAATCAGTCAACCCGCAACCGGTACTACTTTTATGCACGTTTTACGCGCTTACGATATAATAATGTACAATAATCGGTATAATAAATATTTTTCATTAATTATTAATACTTTACCCTTTAGAATTATTTCCATTGATAAAACAATCTTTCGTCAAATTTCATTATTACAGTACATCGTAAGGTTCTTCTTTTGTTTGCCGGAGTTTCACAACTTGTTTTCAAAGTTAATTGAAAGTGGAATTTTTGCGACGACCTTATTTTTTCATTTGATTTAGAATAAGGACGACATTTATTATATACAGTTCACCGGTAAATTTATTTACTTGAATTAATAATAGATGGTCAGTATACGCAAAGGCCCGAAGACTTTTTAAAATATAATTTTTTGTAAAAAAATAAATAATCGGTACTAGAACTCGGTTAAGTCTTGTTAAAGCTAAGTTTGATCTTGAACATAAAACTATCGTAGTTAGGAAACTTTGGGTCGGCGCTTAGAATGTTCTGCTGATGCAGACATCGCGGCGGTTAGCGCCACTCGTAACTCCTTTCAAGTTGGAAGTTCTCATTTATAGGGAAACTTTGGATACAAACATTTGCTAAGTTTAAGCACAAAGTACAGTAGCGCTGAAAAATATAGCCCAACACAGCCCAGCACGTCCACTCTACACACCACACTGTTGAGTAGTTTAAGTATAGAAAGATGTCGCGCACGACATCGTCAAGCATCAACAAACAATGTGAGTAAGTAAGCTGTAAACAACACATTAAATTAAATGCACACAAAAATTGTTGAGAAGTCACATCTAATGAACTAATGAACGATCCATCCCTCTTGTGCCCTAATCCAAAGTTGTTTAGCTCGAATTACAAATTCATTTTCAGTGCTAAGCCAGTGGACAACATAACTGACGAAAATGACGAAACTTCCATGTGGTTGGAGCTAAGTACTGCAAGGCGTGCCGCAGAAAAACCCATTACCTCTCCGGTAACATACTTATTCTAATGGTTGTTAGACAGAAAATATGACAGTGTATAGTCAACTGTACTGACCGATCTCCAAATTGACTCACGCAACTTTAATACAGCGCGTATTGAAAAAGCGATTGACTGGAACTTAGACTCTTTGCCATAAGTTTGTCCGCTGAAATTAAGTTGCACACCCATTGTGATAGTATCGTTTTCGGGACACTTCAGTGAGAAAGTGAGGTTAAGAGGTTCTATGAACAGTTGTACACATCATCGTTGTAGCTTTACGCAAGTATGAGAAACAATCCAGGAACAAGTCTCATCCGACACAGCTTCGATGATACCTCATGCTCAGCGAGATTAGGAATGACACTCCAACAAACGGCAAAGCCCCGGGTGAAGATAGAAATTAAAGTGCTGAAGTGTTTGTGCAGTGGGCTATGATACATATCCGAGTATAAAATACCTCTTGAACTGTAGAGAGGTGTAAGACGGAAATGTGACGTTATAACCCCGAAACTTTTCACCGCTGCATTGGCAGACGTTTCAAGCTATTGGACTGAACCTTCGATTTGCCAACAAAATTATAGTCATCGCTAAAAGACTTCCGAACTTTTATAAGGGATCTAAGTGGACTGTATTTATTTGTTACTGTAGCTAGTGGACTGTATTTACTAATTGACTGACTGATCTGAGGTTAACTATGCTAGGGGACTGCGTGAAGAAAAGATGGTACTCTTGACTATACTGTATTAAACTATTTACAATAATTCGGCACTCTTAAACTATATAATATGTACAGAGAGAGGTCTTGAATTATGGAGTCTTCATTTTTTGTCTTGAGTCTTCTTTGTAGTCTTCTCGAGTGCCGCTTCAGAAATGAACACCTCACAGACCAAAACGCCCTTCTTATATCTCGCAAGAGAGCGTCTCAGTCTGTGAGTAGTGCCGTGCGACGATGCTGCACTCCCGTTGGTCGTCGCTCGGCTCCGGTGCGCGGAGTGTGCGGGGCGCAACGGGGTACGAAGGGGCGACGGGGCGGCGGGTCTCTAGCAGTCCGCAACAACTATGTTCCATAACCTCAATAGTGCCACTTAATGGATAGGTCTTAAAATGAACATGAACAAAACAAATGTTGTTAGGAGCACTACGCATAAAGTTGTGGCCGAGTATTTTTATAATGATGAGGATGTTGTTATATCGCCCGAGTTTTTATTAGTACTCCTATTAATACACACTTTTACACTACAAGCCAGCATTTCTAATATTAAACCAAGATACTTCGCAGACGGCGTCTGAAGCGAACGAACTTGTTTGAAACGACTACGACGTTCTATGAGCTTTACAATCATTTAACGCATTACACGCATGATGCATAAGATGGATAAAAATTACCCTTGAGAGTGAAGTGATCGCTAAAAAGTTATTTTTAATTTGATTTGTATAAAACTTAAATTGACTTCAATAAGTATTACATGTATAATTTATAATGAATAAAAATTCAACTTTTTTGTTTCTATGTCTGTTTCTGTTCATATTTCTATATCAGTATCTGTTTCTGTTAAAGTTTTCGTTTCTGTTTTAGTTTCCATTTCTTATTTCTTATCTTATTCTGTTTCTGTTTTAATTTTGATTTCTATTTCTGCTTACGATTTTATTTCTATTTCTGATTATATTTCCATTTCTATTTAAAAAAGTTATACAATTTTTTTTAAATTAGGGATACGCAACATGCGGCAACACCTGATGACAAGTGACTATCACCGCCTATGAACAATTGCAACACCATGGAATACGCAGGGGCGTTGGCGATCTTTTAAAAAGGAGGAAGTTCTTTTCTTGAAGGTGTATATAAAGTCTATCAGCCCGGAATAATTGCAAGTAATAGATGATTCCACAACGTAGTCATACAAAGAAGAAAAACATATGATATATATATGTATACGCTTAGGAACTTGTGAGACGATAATCAAAGTAGGAGGCGTTCGAGTGGCGCATGTAAATGCGAGCTACGTACCGATGCGACGCCGTGGTCCGAAACCTACAGCCGCAGTAGCCTACTTCGGGAGAAATGGAAAATATATATCAAGCTGGGCGAAAAGTCCACTACACACCCCGCAGGGTGGCGGGGCCCGGACGTGCGTTCGATTCAAACGAGCCGTAGCCGCCCCGTGCCAGAGCCCGTTGAATTTTTATCATCCAAGTCGTACGCGAGTCATTTCATGTCGAATGATATCACCGATCCTTTTGCATGTAAATATCCCATACTTTGTAAACAGACTCAAGAAAGATTAGTTATAGTTTAATTAAATGCCTTTTTTCCACATTTCTTACTTCGACGAAAAATAGGATTTATATCCTGAAGCTATGAGAAACTCTCGCGTTAAATAAATATGCTTAAACCCGAACCTGCGCTATAAAAGAGGAAAAGATATTAAAAATTAGGAAAATATTTGTCTTACAGTTAGGTAAACATCTCTAATTACGACTTGTTCAAATTATATTTTTACTTTACAGCATGGCGCGGAGAGGCGTTCTAATTAACATCTATTAAAGGTATTTCGGGAACAGAAGATTATCATAGGGCGAGGGCGCTGAGTATACTCAATTAACCGAGACCCCCGACTTTACGTCCACCGGACCGAGAACACGGTTCTCGCTCACTTTCTGCTACGTGAGCTCGCAATTTTTATTTAAGAGTGTGCTGTTCTACTTTTCGCTTAATCTATTAATTTTGCTTGAGTGTTATCTTCAAAATTGTCATTGGAGCTATTTTGATGTGCTTTTCTTGGGTCTGCAAGTCTAAGCCATGCTCATGCTTGAGACGTGCTGCAAGCAAGGCACCTTCCGTAGCGAGCCTCTGAAGCGTGCTGCGAAAGTGGTATACAGAGCGCGCGCGTTCTCGAACCCTTGTGGTCACCCGTTCGGAACGACTCGCATACCCCCTCACCTCCCAATACACCCGCCACCCTCTTAAAAAGCCACTGGCGAGCTGCAAGAGTAAGTGCCGCGTATGTACTCTCACATACGTAAAAGCATCTTTGGCGAGAGCCGGTAGCGAGGCCGGGGGAAAGCGTCGGATTATGTGGAGATGACACCCGCCTCCCCGAATGCGTAAGTACGTATACACAAAGCCGTCCTACATACATTTGCATAGCGACATTGTACGGTAATAATGTATGTGACCACTCGGCTTACCACCCTGCGGCGACATCTTTCAATAGATCGCCTCGACTCTTGTTCCGTGTCCCCCGAGCCCGCTTCCGCGTCTGTACTTTCGCATCTTTTGCAACTTCCTAATTAAAACCAGGCTGATTAATTTAAATAGAATCTATGTCATATTTTAAATAATTTGGAGATGCTGATTTCATTAAATATAAAATTTCTATCCCGTACTTCGGCCACGCATTTGTATTAAAAAGTATTTCTTTGGATAATTATCAATAATTAATTGTAAGAACCCATTAGGTTTAGTTTGGTTTTATTTATCTTAATGAAACTGCCAAGATCAGTGCTGGGCGACCCTCACTAAGAATGGGATATATGGAATGACGACTTACCGCAGGTAGTCGATGGATGCAGGTGGCTTAGGACCGTATTTTGGGGGCAACCTATGGGAAGGCTTATGTACAGCTTCGATCTGGTGATAGGCTATAGTGATAGTGATGGCCTTGTGATGGTGGCGTTGGAGTGTCCGTGTATACAGTTCAATGAGTGTCAGCGTCAAAGCAGCGAGACGTTTGACACTGCGATCGCCAGTTTGCTTGTTGTGGCGATAAAGGCAATAGTAGGATTTGCGGGACAACGGAAGACTGTGCAATTTAAACGCTGTGAAATTTTACGGGCCAATAGAGAATAATGTAATACCAAAATAACAAACCGCACAAAGTAATAAATTGTGCATGTAATTTTGATTTACATGTGAATTGGTACACATGTCTATATAGGTAAGAGGATTTCTTGAAGTTTCATCGATATACGGGGAGAGGGCGCGGAGCCTCGGACGCACGCATACAAACGCGTATCGAGTAAGTGTGTGTATGTCTTGGACATACACGTTACGCAGATTTCTCTAACGATTTTCCCGGAGTGTGAAATGTAAAATAAGGGGTTAGACGAGGCAGCGCTTACCCTCGCAACAAACCCCTTACCCCCTCACTCGCCAAATTGATGACCAACCACCCTCAGGGAGATCGGTTCAAATTTAACACATATCGTATTTAAAAGCAAAATGCTTCAGATCCTTACTCTCGCTCATTAATATTCCTTAACATTTTACTGTTCTGAATATATTATAGTGACGTTGAATTTCTTATATTTTTATTTTGACCATGAGAACATTGGTATCAATGCATTGAGTTAGTACATAGTAATTCAATGTATCAATAATAAATTTTAGGTAACAAAAAAAATCATAATGCGGTCAGGAATGGTATTCGATTAAAATTTGCCATTAATTTATTTAAATTGTTAATCAATATAAATAAATTGTGATGAGTTTTTCTACACAGTGGGACCCTTTTACTTGCCTACATTGCTGTTATCAGTGGTACTTAGTATTGTATTATATTTGATTTTTTTTATAGGATCGGATGACAAACGAGCATACAGTCCACCTGATCATAAGTGGTTGATGTGGCCCATAGACATCTACATTTATCCTCGTTTGCGAATCAAAATGCAGATGCGTTGTCACCCGTGAGGACTAAAATGGAATGCCTCTTTTCCAGTAGAAAGGGGCTCCGGTTCTCTACACTCACCATACGAAACACTATTTTACGCTGGTATTCTGTGAGAGCGTGGTCCTTCCCCGGTCGTGCCGACCCATTTGTGCTACAACTATACTACATAATATAGCTGCAGCATGGCTCTACCACGTATAAAAATGTATTGATATGTATGTTTTGATATATGTATGTATTATATCCTTAGGTAGGTAGTATAGTTCTAGCACGAATGGGTCGGCTCGACCGGAGAAGGACCACGCTCTCACAGAATACCAGCGTAAAATAGAAGCCACTGCTGTGTTTCGTATGATGAGTGTAGAGAACTGGAGACCATTTTTCTGGAAAAGAGGGATTCCATCTTAGTCCTTACGGGTGACAACGCATCTGCATTTTGATTCTTTATTGAGGATAGATGTAGATGTCTATGGGTCACAGCTACCACTTACCATCAGGTGGACTGTGTGCTCGTTTGTCACCCTATCCTATAAAAAAATTGCCAGCCTCTTTGATCTATTCGTAAGTACAATTGCTGATCATAAGGTTCGGCACTTGAATCCTGGGTCGGGTCCAAAAACTCAATAAAGGTCCAAATATCAGTTTATTGAGTTTTTCTGTCAATATTGATAAATTGTCATTAGCAGCCCGAACTCAGGAAGTCGGCTGTGTTTTACCCACGGGCCTCTGCCAGCACGAATGTGCAATAAAATGGAATATTTATGAAACAATTTAGTGTTTGGTGTGTAGCAACTCCCCTAACCCGAGACCATGAAACACCGGGAAAAATTAAAATAATTTTATTAAATATACTGATCTTCTCTCCAGTCATAGAGAAAAAAGCAACTTACTTAAACTAAATTGTTCTTTTTAATTTAATACCTACATATAATTCTTTTGAAAAAAATAAGGAAAAGATAAGCAGAAGTATTAAAACAAGAACTTTCGCCAGCCCCATTCGAGATAGGATTTCTAACGCACTGGGAAATAACAGTGATTGTTCTAGCCACGAAACCGGTCTCAGGCTTCGCCTCCCCCGCATCTAACTGTTTCGTTTTTTATCCACGCTGCATTCCTACGCACCCCAACCCTTGTTGGTTTTATGTGTGCATCACTTGTGTGAATCCTTGAACAATAAAATTTCTGTAAAATTAACATGAACTATCTTGTAAAGTTTGTATTATTTGTCTTATTTCAATTCTGCCTTTAAAAGAAGTTATAAAAATGAAAGCATATATTTTCCCAAATTAATAATATGAGTATTAAGTATATATTAAAATATTCGTAATGGCTACATACATACATTATATTATATAGTAATAAAAGTAAAGTTATATATTACTTTGAAAGGAATCAATTATATAAAGAAGAAGAATTATAAATATAAATATTAAATTGTGCATAAATATAATTTAAGGTTAATTGTTAAGTAATGATTTCTATTAAACCTATTTTATCGCTAAGTATAACCTCAAAGTATGGTGGCGATATAAGAGAATCCACTATACCCCATATCATCCAGTGGCTGTAGTAATAAGTTTTTTTTTTAAATTTTGATATAATATTTTACGTCTTGTTTATTAGGTAATATATATAGAAATATTCCACATATTTAAGTCAAAAAGTATGACTTGTTTGTAAATGGGGATGAATAAACAGTAAACTACACTAGCGTTAAGTTAAGCGCTGCGCTGCACCAAGGCATCATGGTATTATACAAAAATGTTCTTGTGTGCGTACAGGCTAGAACTTTTTCTATAGATAGTTGCATACTGACGCATTTGCGTGAGTGTGGAAGCATTTCTTAGAATTCTTCCAAAGGAATCGTAAATAACATCTTGGTGTGAATACGATACTTATCTGTTAGTAGTGTGGGTGAGCGTCTCGCTCCGTGTAGTGGGGAATGCGATGTTGCTAGATGCACTTTTTTTGGTGTTACTCTTGTAAATTTGACAACGTCGCGCAATTTGAATGCTTCAAGATGTGAAGCTAAGAAAATTTGAACTGTTCTAGGAACTGTCGATAAATGCATTTTAGTTTTGAATTTATTAATTCTTAACAATGATGATAAAAGAATTTTTTAAGTTTTCTTTACAGGTGCTTTATATCTAATATGTAAAAAATAATGTATTTTATGCGCTGCTATGCTGTTCATCAGATTGCGGTAAAACTTTGTCAACTTAACTTGAGCGAAGGATAAAGGCATAATACAAATAACTTACAGTAGGTGGTGCGCGTATCGAACCAACAAATTTATTTGAAAGTTATGCATTATCGTTCAACTTCAATTAATCTTCAATTATCCTTCCTATTTAAATTATATACTCGTAACTTCCAAATTTAAAACAATATTTTTACAATTATTTCAGCAACCAGTACCAGCTTCATAAAAATGTATATATATATATATATAGGTTTTAATATAAGTATGCACTTTATACTGTCATCAAGGTTGATTGCATTATAGTTTATTGTACTTACTAAATGTCAAAGTATTATTGTTTGAAGCATTTGTTTTATTGATGTGCGCATTTTTTTTTAATAAAAGACAGTGGTGGCATATTATTTGATTACAAATCTTGGCAAACTGCTTGATATAACCTCGGACAAATTCAAATGACTTCTAAAAACATAAGATTAGTAATGGCGATATAATAACAGACTGCAGCTTCTTTCAATATATTATCTAAAAACGGGAGCGTTCGTAGAATCTCATCCACCAATGTGACCTTTGCGTTATGTTGGCCATTAATTATTACCTTTTCTTTGGGACAATATTAGGTTTAAGTATATCATATTAATAGGAATAATTAATTTTACACGTTTTTATTCCACTTTATAGAAACTGGGGCCCTCAATTCGACTGTATGTTTTATAAGTGCATTGTGGGCCGATTTTAATTTTTTTTTAATTTGCTCAAGCGTTATATAAATATGATGAAAAATTCTACCCCTTAGAGGTGGGAAAAATAGGGATTGAAGCTATTAATATTAATATAATAATAATAAGATTATTTTATTAATTTAAATTTTTGAAGCCAATATTAACCTTAAAAACGTTTAATTAAAAAACTGCTTACCATGCATGAATTTTGGTTTCGCAATAATTACCAATAATTGAATCTAAAACTTCAAATTTTTAAACAAAAGTCTATTTTATAATTATGCCAAATTTCAATCAAATATGTTTAACACCCCGAGAAGATGCCTCTGTGACAGATAGACAAACACCAAAGTTGTTTCATAAATATTCCATTTTGCAAAATTTAGCATTAGAGGAGGCATTTAGGAAACCATAAAAATCTGAAGCTGTGTGCCATAAAATAAAATTTAAAATTTACAGTACATTACTACTTGTTACTAATGGTACTTGCCGATTATTGGCAAAATATTTCTAAGAATGACTAAGGTAATTGCTATGCAAAATGTTATGGAAACAGAGGCACAGTTATAAATTTCGAAACATTTTTCTGTGGACTACTAAACAATTGCTTACGGTAATATCGTGTATGTTATATATAAACGTAAATATTATAACAATCCAGATGATTTTTAGGGTTTAGTACATTTAAAACAAAAAAAGGAACCCATATAGGATCACTTTTTTGTCTGTCTGTCCGTCTGTAAAGACCTATTCTCAGGAACAAGTAAAGGTAACATGTTGAAAACAATTAAATACTAAGGTCTATGGTTCCTTGAAGGTGTAAATTCAAGCTAAATATTAGACATATATACAACGGAATAAAATAATACGGTTATGTATGTGTGTCACATAATATGTGACATACATACATAACCTAATATTGATACTCGCAAATTCACTCATCATCATCATCATTACAGCCCTTCACAAGTCTACTGCTAAACATAAGTCTCACCCGAGGAATGCCACAAAGCACGATCCTGAGCCACAGGCATCCAATGACTTCCTGGATGTCCTGTTCCTGGAAGTCACTCCATCTAGTGAGGGGTCGCCCTACACTAATGCTTCCTCTACACTACTCGCGAAGTAACTTCGACGACGTGCTCGTCGAAGTCGATCGCAGTCCGAAGAACGTGACCACACACTCGTGCTACTTCGTGAAGAGCTCAGTCGTCTTGAGTCTCCCGCACCGTTAAAATTAATGACGTTCAAGAGGCAGCTGCTTTATGTACCTAATTGTGTACGACGTCAATGCGTTAACTAAATAAATAATTATGTAGAAAGCTATATATTTAATATTTATATATATAAAAAAATATTCATAACTGGCGTAAGGCGAGTAGTGTAGTGAGACGCTTCGTGTAACTTCGAGGTACTTCGCGAAGCCCTTTGACTTTGGCGCAAAAAACCGACAGCGATCGGAAGTCGCCCGAGGCGAAGCGAGGTTGGACGAAGTGAATCGAAGTACCTCTTTACACTATTCGCCTCGTCCAACTTCGATCTACTTCGCGAGTAGAGTAGAGGAGGCATTACGCTACCGCCTACTCTACTCTACGCTGCGCCTACTCGCGCCTACCGGTACGAGGCTGCCACTTGAGTACCTTTTTTCCCCATCGGTTATCGGTTCTTCGAGCTATATGGCCGGCTCATTACTACTTCAACTTACTAATCCGTTGGGCTATGTCGGTCACTATCAAGTCCGCTCAAAGTGTAGCCATTCAGCGAGTAAACGCAGCCAGCGTCGTTGATACGATACCATGGGGAGAAATTAAAAAAATAAGTTAACTTACTGTATAATAATTATTTTTTTTTGTTTTAGTTTTTCTTTATTAAAGTTTTTTAGAGAGCCGTGGTAGCTCAGATGGTTAGCGCTCACTGTAAATTTTACAGTACGCGAGCAACCTGGGTTCGATCCCCGCTGGCATCAATGAAATTGTTAATTGTAATTTTAAGTGCTGATTTACCACGTGCTCGGCAGTGAAGGAAAACATCGTGAGGAAACCTGCATGTCTGAGACATAAGAAAAAAAATTCGAAGACATGTGAAGTTCGCCAACACGCATTGGGGCAGCGCGGCGGACATTTCCTTGCTCTTAAAACCCTCTCAGAAATGAGGGGAGGCATGTGCCCAGCAATGGGACGAATATAGGCTGTAACTTTAAAGTTTTTTTTAATATTGTGTGTAACCTTTTAGTTAGATTCAACTTTATACTATGATTTAAAAATGTAAATAAATAAATATTGAAAAATATTTTTTTTGCATTGAATTAAACTATTTTTTTTACAGAATTTATTGCGTATAATTTACTATTTTAATTCCCGACGTTTCGGGTGCTTTACAGCAACCCATAGTCACGGCGGGGGACCATATTTTTTTTGTGATTACAAACTTTGCAGTTGTAGAATTGAGCATGATGTTGAACGATGTATGGGAGAACATTTTTTTCTACTGCAAATTTATGTTTTGTCATTCAACCCGACTAACTTTTTCATTAGATCATTATTAGGTACTTATTAGTTATTTAATTATTTTGGTAAAAGTAAGTATTTATATGACTGCTTACACTGTTATACGTACTAGTACGGAAAGGTAATACTAATTTATTAACAGTAAATACGTAAAAAATGAATATTATCTTTCTTAATTTACAACATTCGCGTATCAGTATCGTAAACAGGCAAAACTCGTCGAGGCTCTCGATTCTCGGGATTGATGAATTATCTACATACATAATTAAATTTATTAGAAACACTCAAACGCTAGTCTTACTGACTTTTGTGCGGTTTTTTTTAAATCACGATTTTAATAATCAAAGTTACTTGGCAACAATCGGATTGTAAAATATAGCAAAACGCTTATTTCATTACCCCTATTTAGTTCTTTACAATCTCGCACTAATTGTTACAGTTATACGTGATCATTTGTTGTCAATTGTGGTTGCTAATTTTGAAAGTTTATTTTTAATCATATATATATAATACTAGCTGTCCCGGCAGACGTTGATCTGCCCTTTCCGAACCAACATTTGCTTACCTAAAAAAAGCCCCTGAAATTAGCAATAAAAAATTGAGGGTCATTTATCGGGATAAATACTATCCTATCTCTTAAGTTGGACTAAACTGCACACAGTGTGCAAAATTTCATTGAAATCAGTTCAGTAGTTTAGGAGTTCATCGCGGACAAACAACGTGACATGTACTTTTTATATATAAAGAAGACTAGCTGACCAGGCAGACGTTGTTCTGCCCTCTCCGACGATTCTTTGTCCTATTAAATCCTTAAATTATAATAAAAAATATTGAGGTCACTTATCGGGATAAAAATTATTTCATCTCTCAAGTTGGACCAAACATTAAAATCAGTTCAGTATTTTAGGAGTTCATCGCGGACAAACAATGTGACACGTAATTTTTATATATAAAGAAGATTACGTAATGTATTCAAATCAAATAAATTTGAAGAAATTACTGTTCACTCTAATAACAGTGCCTACTTATAATGCAATTTGTAACCTACGTATTTCAACTTCATATTTATCGATGATCGTGAGGAAACCTGAATGTCGAAGAAATAAGAAAAAATATATTTAGAAGACATGTGAAGATCGCCAACAGGCGTTGGGGCAGCGTGGCGATTATTACCTGGCTCTAAATCTCTCTCGGAAATGAGAGGAGGACTATGCCCAGCTGTGGGATATATATAGACTGTAACTTTAATTTGTAAACTTTTACATTGATCGATTTGCACCTGCAAGGTTTAGAAAGTAAGTGTGCTGATAATGATACATGGAACCATTTTCCCAAATTGGCCCTTGGTTGTTGTAGAAAGCGACTGTGGGAAGTGCTAGAATGACATTATAGCATACAAAACATTTTGGCATAACCTACGACGGTGAGCAGTGTAGAAGGTAGGTACGAACCGTCGTTTACTACGATTATCCATTCTCTTGCCAAGCGCGACATTTATGGCAAATCCTGCCTAGACTGTAAAGGCCCATGGGCAGCAGTTTTCTTTTGCGTCCCGACGAAGAAGAAAAAAAATGCTAGTGAAATGTATTTAAGTTTATAAATAATTATCATTCTTTGCATAGTATAAAACAAAGTCGCTTTCCGCCGTCTGTACGCTTAGATCTTTTAAATTGCACAACTGATTTTAATGCAGTTTTCTTCAATAGACAGAATGATTTAATAGAATAGTTTATATGTATAAGATATTCATGTTATAAATTTATTAGTATAATACTTCTGTCTGTGTCTATATGACTGAACTCCTCCTAAACGGTTGGACCGATTTCGATTAAATTTTGTGTGCGGATTAAGTTGATTAGATACACAATTGGACCCGGTAGGCTTCGTTATTGCCGAGATCCAGAAATCAACCTGGAGAAGCAGGGGCAAAGCGCTAGTCTCTAGGATAAAAATAATTGCTGTCCGTTAGTATTGCAAAAACTCGAAAATGGCTGTACCGCTTTTAATGAAATTTTTGTGTCATTTTGAGTATTTTGTCCCTGGATGATTAAGATTCAAAATTGGAACCGGTAAGTGGCGCTGTTGTCGAAATCCAGAAATCACACGTGCGAAGCCGTGCGGATCGCAAGTATTAAATATTTTATGCTTGTTTAGCTACTAACAAAGTATAGGAATAAAACTGTCTCATATTTTACTTGTGGTATAACAACCACAAGACACTCCATTCTGTGCCTCTGTGAAATAATTAAAACATTGATTTGTCGTGTCCAATTTCCTCATCGTAAAATCGAATGACAACATATTTTTTATTTATTGTACATTGTTTAATATTATAAAATTGACTGCAGATTTTTGTCATAGAATAAGAAGGCCAAAGAAGCATACAGTCACATGGACAGTCAGATGGTAACTGGAAGCTGCGGCTCGTAGTAAGTTAAATCTATTCTCGATTATAAAACAAAATTTAGATTTGTTGTCACTCTTGAGGACTAAGATAGAACGCTTCGAAGGGTCTCGGGTTCTATACACTCACCATAATATATGAAACACAGCAGCATTAAGCTGCTATTTTACGATGATATTCTGTGAGAGGGTAGTCATTCCCGGTCGAGCCAATCCATTCAAGTGCTTCAGCCATAAAATAGTTGTGGCCTGGTTTTATATAAATGGTATGACCATGAGTTCGGTGACAATTTTAAATACATATCATTCATATAGAAGCAGTGTAATAAAAATAGAAAGGCTTACCGTTACAGAATATTAAAGTCCACTACTGAACATAAGCCTCCCCCATAGATTGCCTCACAGGCCCCCCCTTAAATATTTGCCATAGTTGCCACGCTTGGCAAGCGGGTAGGCAACCACAGTTTTTTTATTTTTCGTCGTTATTAGGATGGTGCTGTTGCCCATCTCCTGATTTGTTTCCCTCTGTTGCCTCTCTAGACACCCACGGGATGATATGGAGTAGTATATATTCTTACACTGCCACTACAACGCTTATATCTACAGACTTATAGAAGACTAAGCTATTAATTAAAACAATTTTATTTGAAAAAAGAAGATTACTAACGGTAAACCAATGAACTAATTTTGATATAGTATTATTCACTTCGTAACATTTAAATGATAAACGTTTAAGTATAAAAATCAAGGAAGTATCATCAGCAAATAATACCATATGATGAATATCCCCTACAAGGGAAGGTAAGTCATTAATATACACTATAAATAGGAATGGGCCAAGAATCGAGCCCTGTGGGACACCCATCTTTATGAACAACCCGGAAGAACTTTTAACATTGATAATATTTTTCTGCATTCTCTTACTTCAATATGATATAATTAGTTTAAGCTTGACACCATAGTACTATAGCTTCTACTATAGCATAGTACTATTGCTCTTATGCAGCGCTTTTAGTCTTTGAAAATTCTTTCTCTATCGCCACAATTGCCCCAAAATATAATACCATATCTTAATATGGAAACTACCAGGGCATAATAAGCTACTAGTAACGTTTTGATACTGACTTTTTTTGTCAGGTTATAGAGTGCATATGCAGAAACAGTTTCTTACAGACATTATCTGCTTGGGCCTTCCATGTCAATAGGCTGTCGATTGAAGTACCTAAAAAATTTGCGACATCTACTCTTTCAATTATTTCACAATTGTAATTTATATTTAGATCTTCAGTGCGTAGTTTCTGGTAAAACTGCATTGTTTTAGTTTTTTGGATATTAATCAGTAAATTATTATAATTCTGGCAGTTAATTCTAGTTTTAATCGTAGTATATACATCATTTTCATAAAAATATTTATTTAGGCATTTATAAGAGCTGTAGTGTCGTCGGCAAATAATACCATTGGATGGATATCGTTTATATAAAGTAAAAATAACAGTGGCCCAATGTCACTCCCCTGTGGTACGCCGATACTTATTTCTCTATAGGAAGAAAGATTCATCATCAAGCATTCACGTTTATATTTAATGCATATTCTAGCAATCTCTGTACATTGTTTGCAACCTACCAGATATGATTTTAATAGGTTAAGAATGTTACCTCAAATGCCGTATGCGTTAAGTTTCTATAATAGTATATCATGGTTCACATAACCGAAGGCTTTCGATATGTCTTTATATATAGCACATATGGGAGTTCTGGTATCTACACTAACCATTACCCTCTTTAATAAGTCGTAAACAGCCATATTTACATTTTTGTTGTTCGGAACCCATTTTCTTCATCGCAGAGTATATTAAATTTAACCAAAAATGCGTAAATGGATTCCTAAATACCTTTTTCTATTATTTTAGAAAAACAGGAAGCAAAGCAATCGGTCGATAGTTGGACATGTCTTCTTTATTGTTATTTTATAAAATGGTTTTATTTTAACCGTTTACAGCCTTTTTGGGAAATATTCCCGCTAATATGCTTTCATTAATAATATGACTAAGAGCTCCAGATATGCTGCTACAAACAGATTTAATAACTTGCGTTGAAATGCCATCATAACCAAAACTTTTTGTTTTTTAAACATTTTTATTTTCCGTATTATGTCTTATAGTACAATTGGTGTTATAAATATCGAGTGTGAGTTATAATTAATTTTTTCGATGTTATATGATACGTTTTTGGTATACCTGTGATCTAGTCGATAAAAAAATATTGTTGAATGATTCAGCTATTTCTTTAGGGTTTGTCATTAACAAATCACCTTTTTTATCTGAGAAATAAGTTCCGTAATTTTTTTACTATTATTTATTATTTGTCAAGATGTCTTGGATTTATTCTTTGAGTTATGGATAAGATGGTTATTTTGAGCTTTCTGGATCAGTTTAATATTTTTTGAATCTTCAGGAATACGTATAGAATATGTTTTTATTTTCATACGTCGGTTTTAATCTCGTTTGCCATAATAAATGGCGCTGCCTTTTGCTACAAATCCGAATACCACGTGACACCCATTTAATTGATTTTCACTACGTACTATAACCGAATTAAACGGAAAACACAAATTATATAATAAAAGAAATAAGTCGATACAACTATCATAGCCATTATTAGGGTCGTCAGTACTGTAAACGTATGAACATGATAATTGTTGGAGATGTTTATTGAATTTGTTTATATACTCGTTGGACGTATCTCTTATAATTTTCCGCCAATATTTTATTTTTCTTAATTTGTTAACTTTTATTTTTAGAATCTGAGCTGTATTGTCTGATAAGGCTAAGTTTATTACTTCGCATTTGCACTTTTGTTTCAAGTTATGAACAAAATTGTCCAAACAGGTATTGCTGTCTAATCTAGTAGTTTGGTAAATTTCCAATTTAAAGCCGTAGCTTAAAAGAAAGTATTCAAATTCTATTGCTAATCTGTTCCTTTTCAAAATGTCCATATTAAAGTTACCACATATTATTGTACTATTTTTATGCTTATTACATATTTTCTTTAAAATAGAGTCTAAATTGTCATAAAATTTATCTATGCTACATATTTTTGGGGGTCTATAAATACATAAAATTTGCGTGTTTTGTTTTGTTAATTTTATAGCACAACATTCAATGATCCCTGTTTTTCTGTTTGTATTTCATGATGTATGGTAATTCTGTGTACTCATGCCATTTTTTATAAAGATACAGGCTCCTCCACGTTTTACATTTCTTCTTGAATAGCTAGCTTGTAATTGGATATTTGTATTATTTTCATAGCCAGACATTATGAAATGCTCGGTAATAAATAATACATCTATATCTATTTGTTTGTTTAATAATTACTGAATATGAACTGTTAATACATTAGATTGATTAAAAAAGCCGGCAATATGCCGATGCATGATAAACGTATGATTAAAATAGAAGAAAATTTGAATTTGAGGAAGTAGGAATAGCTTCTTTATTGACTTTTATTTTAATATCTGGAGATATTTATAGATCTAAGTTAGGTTTACTTATCATTATTAGTATTTTACACATGATATTTTTAATCCATATTTATTTAATCTCCCACTATATTTCGAAAACATTGACAAGATTATACGATAAAATAATGAGCTAAACTTAATACTAATGGAAGAAAATTCAAGAAGATTGATGTTAAAGTCTCCACATATTACTGTTGTAAGTTGTTCTGTTTACTAAGTTTGAGCAAAACTTCTTTCAAAATTCTTTCAAAATATTCGTAAGTAGCCCATGGGGGTCTGTAAACACTTCAACAATGAGGTGTTTGAGCTCGACACATGGCATTACTACAGTTTGCTCAACGGAGAGCCACACAATATCATTACGTTCTTTATTATAATGATTTATCAACAAATATTAAGTAGTCACCACGTAAACTTCATTCTCTGTTGAAGGAACTGACCACCTGGTGATTTCTGAAATTAAACATTATATTATAATCCTTTAGCCAATGTTGTTACTATCATGTATGTATGTTGTTACTATTTAAAAGAGCCGTGGTGGCTCAGATGTTTAGCGCTCGCTGTAAGTTTCACAGTACGCGAGGAACCCGGGTTCGATCCCCGCTGGCACCAATGAAATTGTTAATTGTAATTTTAAGTGCTGATTTACAACGTGAGGAAACCTGCATGTCTGACAAATAAGAAAAAAGTATATATTTCGAAGACATGTGAAGTTCGCCAACACGCATTGGGGCAGCGAGGCGGACATTTCCTTGCCTTAAAACTCTCTCAGAAATGAGAGGAGGCCTGTGCCCAGTAGTGGAATATGTATATAGGATGTAACTTTAACATACCTTTAACTATTTAAAAACAATTCAACTTCCAATTCTTCGCTCATCATGTCTTGTAAATTTTGATGCACTTTACACAATACACAATATAATATATATACATTATACACAATTTTTATTACTTATTTGTGGGCTGCATTCTAAATTAATCAAACTCTTATTATTGCTAGCGATTGCATCTATTGTCGGATTCACTCATTTAAATTAGTTGGAACGGATTCCAAATTAAATGGCAGATGTTTACACTGCTCAATAGAAGCAGTCTTGGTAGCTAAATACTTGACTAAGTTAAGATGTAAATAATAAGATAGCACATTTCCTACCAGTCTTAAATTATATTTGGATAAGTAATACCTATCTTTTGTCCAAAACTTCTTACATTATTTATGTCAATTAAATTAAATTTGTCATTATTATCATTACAATAATATGTCAAAGAAAAATGTGAGTTATATTGATCACATATAAAAATAAGTAACAATATAAATCACGTAAAAATTAAGGTTCAAATAAAGAATTGTAAATAAACACGATTGCTTTCGAACCATATTTAATGAGTAAGAGTTGTTAGAATGCTTCTACTTGTTACAGCAAAAACTTAATAAAACATAATCATTATTTCTATTATCATCATCATTCTTGACCTGAGTTTGCCGTAGCGATTAGCGGACGGTGATGATCAATATACGCGACGTTTATAGATTTTAATACCTGCAGCCACCTCCACATAGCAAAAGCCTAAATGACTAAATAATTATTTTACGAAATTGGGTAATTAAAAGTACCATACAAATTACTATATATTTTAATATGAATTTGTTACTATTAATAGTGCCTCAAAACCTGGATTTTAATCTGAAGTTTCAGTTGAAATATATATCTTATGTATTTAAAATATACAATAATATAATACATAAAATGATTATTCGAACACTTTAGTACTTTTGTTCCATATTCGGATAACCATCGTAGCTTACTGTATAAATACATTAGCTCTTCGATAAACCAACAGCCAGGCATTGCTGAAAGAACTTTCGCCCTAATTTCGACAGGCTGTCTCACCGTCAACATATGCCAGATAAAGTGGCAAATTGGCTGACTATTTCTATCTATTATAGCCTATTAAAGTCCACTACAGAACAAAGACATCCCCCATAGATTGCCTCATAGGGGGATTTTGCCATAGTTGCCACGCTTGGCAGGCAAGTTGTCAACCGTTTTTTTTTTATTCAGCTGTGCTGGTGCTCATCTCCTGTTTTAGTTTATCTCTGTTGCCTCTTATAACATCCACGGGACAATATGGGTAGTGGGTATCCTTACACAGTCATTACACGGTGAATTCTTAACTACAGCAGAATGTGGTGTTTTCGGGAGTAGGCTGAAATTCGTCAAGTCTGCGTGGGAGACGATTCATAGTGACTCTCGATAATCTGTGTGAATGTGGCTCGGTGCGGTCGGTATATATTTTATGAATAGAGTGTTCCCAACATTCTTAAGAAATAACACGATCGTTCTTCTACTCCAAGCCTAAGCAGTAGCATTACTATTAAAGACGAAATTTAAGAGCATCTGAAGCTTTTAAAGTAGCGGTTTTCCTAACGTCTTCAGAAACTTTGGTGTAATTTTGTCCACATTCCGTCCTTTGAATCAGATCAGACTGATGTCCGGGATAGTACTGTTGTAGTTTCGGATGAGAAATTTACTTAGGATCCAACGATGTTGAGTACAGCTTTCCGTAGTACCTCTGTGAAGCCGTCACCACACTGCACTAAGTGATACTTAGTTAATAATGGCATGTATACATTGATTTATAGTTATAGCAGCTATAAATAAGACAGTTCCTATTAAAATCAAAGTTTTTATTATACAGGGTTGTTTTGCAATAAACGGCCAAATTTGCATAGAAGGTTCAGAATAATTAAAATAGGCAAGGTGAAGATAAACTAATTTAAACCTTTTTATGTTTTAATACATTATTTAACTGGTTTTACTGCGCACGCATACATTCATAAGGGTCGATCGGTAGACAAGAACTTGTTGCTTATTCAATTTGAGATAATTTTAAATAAAAGTAGAAGCCTTATTTCCTTGTATTTTCAAAAACTGCAATAACGGTTACATAATTTCTATATCTGAACTTAAGTTTAAAATTTGGTATCTGTTTGAAAAATAACCCTGTATAATTGGCACACTTTTAGGGCGCGGTTAGAGCAAATTTACAATTATATAATTAAATAACAGTAGCCATCATAATATGTCGCAAGGTAGGCCAGCTCTTAGCCTTATTTTCTGTATATTAAATTTTACAAGTTGTGCAGATAGTAGTCGTGCTATAAGACTAATGCTAAGTTATTTTCTTGTCGTTTCCTTTTTGTCGTCTTCTACATTTATGAATAAGTTTACTCAACAGCTTTAATTTCATTTCAGTATATTCGGTTCAAATATATTAATTTTCTTATCAATTTATTGTACACAAACTACACAGTATAGAATAAGAACACATAACTTCTGTAGTAAGATTTATGTTAAAGCAAAAATACTAGTTTTATCCCTACTTTTGCAGTGTATGAAGAATATGTTGGAGAAGGTAATAAAATAAACCAAAACATTTATCTTTAATGGACACGCTTATGTGGCTAATTGACAAGGAAATAATCTTATGTGAGATCATATATAAAAAAAAACATAATCAAAAGAAAAATTAATATTTTAGTATGTATTATAATTTATCAATGGCAAGTAATGTAAAAAAATCTTATATAAACACTAAGATCTCAGCCCTCTCTGGCAATAGACTATTGCGTTTCTCCTCATAAAGATTTCCTGCTTCTGAAAATAATCTTTCGCTGTAGACACTGCTACCAGGAGCACTTAAAAATACTCTGGCTAAATTAGCTAACTGTGCGTACTTAAACTTATGCCTTGCCCACCAATCAAAAGGGCTCTGGTTTCTAAGTAGAAGACTTTCAGCTACATAGCTGTCCAATTCCACGGCAATTGGGCTTTTAGGATCTTTGTAAATGACAGGGTTTGTCGAGGCAAGTTCTTCACAACAGTTCCAAAATGCTATATGCGTATCCTCTAAAAAATTTGTAACATCTTGTAGAGGTATTCCTCTGTTTGTTTCAATTTAATCTTTGCTTGATCAATTTTTTCACTCTTATAAATCGCTGGAATCACTACTTCGCTCATATACTTCCATCCAGGTAACTTATATTTAGGATTCAATAAATGCAATAATCTATTAAATCCTTTATTTTCAGGATTGAAATTGGTTGATTGTCAGTGGCAATCATTTCAGCGATGGCGTTATGAATTTCCTTTGATCAAGGGTCTGTTATGTCCCAATTTGTAATAAATGCCTGCTCTATAGATTGTTGTGATTTTACACTCGATGTTATTGGCAAAGTGTCTGAAATATGTTCAGAAGCACTTACAGAAGTAGGCGTGGTTGCTGGCAGTTGTTCTTTATGCTTCAGCTTCAAATGATTTGTCATACCACTCGTCGAAGCGCTGCGGCTTGATCCACCGCGAGAAATAACACAACTACATAAAGTGCACTTCACTTTTGTTTTGTCGGCTTCTATTTCGTTAAAAAAGTCCCAAGCACGTGATATTTTACGTCCACTCATCTTGCAAACACATTATAGTCAATATAATCAATATTTTTATTATAATAAATACATTTGTTATTAATTATAACATAATAGTGCAATGTTTCAAAGCAAAATACCAGAACGCGGTGCGCACGGGTAGCGGGCGGTGTGGATAAGTCCTAATGGTTTCTGACATTATATGAATAAGCAATTTTTCCTTCATAGACTGTAAGTTTGTACTTTGACTAGGTTACTAGACTATTGGTTTTTTTTTTCTTACACATAACTTATTTTTACTTTATATGTCGCTTTTTATGAGACTCCTTTTACTTTTCGAAATATCAAACTTTGAAGTGATAAGTAAAGTGCACTTTAAACATAAATTATCCAACTATATAAAAATAGGTACAAAAAATGTCATTTATAATTTTACATTTAGTTTAAATGTTGAGGCACAGGGCCGTGGTAGTTCAGTTCAGTTTCAAGTTTGCTGTAAATTTTAAATTACACAAGCAACCCAAGTTCTAAAAGAAATTATTTATTGTTATTTCAAGAGCTGTTTTACCACGATTTTGTCTGAGAAACTAAAAACATATGGAGTACCTACCTAACTACACGTGAAGTCTTTTTTGCTCTCTCCTGCTTCATACAGTGCGAAAGTCACGCTATAAAGACTGTTTTTATCTTTTTTCTTTAAATTGTACAGCGTTTGTTATATTAACTATATGTAACCATTGGCGGAAAAAAAATACCTATATTACGATGAACATTTAAATTTCAGAAAAATGGGAGATATTTTATTATTATTATTTATTGTCAGAGGGAACCTTAGGAACTTAGAATACCTATGCGTAGGAGGAAATAAACAATTTAAAACCTTTAAAAAATTTTTTATACAACTATATGTAGGTAACATCTCCCAATACCAAGTGCGTGTCTCAATTTTATAATCTACTGACATTGAGGTAATATGTTACTACGAGTAACATATTACCTCAATGTCTACTGACTTGAAAACATTTCTTTCCGTTATTATTATTTTAGTATTAAAAATTTGTTAAAGTTTTTGAATTGATGTATACATAATCATAATTTTATCATGTTTCATTATATTTATAAGAGCGTATGAGGAACAGAAAAAAAAATGGAGTGCAGAGATATATTGAAAATAAATAATATTCATCACATATCTAGTTATAATTTAAAGTAAATCTTTTACATAAAATTGTACTCAAGCAAAAAAACAAAAATTTTACTTTACATTTATGGTATGTCATAGCCTAGCTATAATAAGTTTAAGACGAAGAGCGTCGGCATAAACGATTGTAATGCTGGAGCCACGGTTACGGGAAACGTCAACGCCCATAAACGCAACAATTATTGTTTTAATTTTAACGCGATAAAGCGAGTGGCTACACTTGAACGGCGTTAAAGTAGACGTTAATGTTCCTAGAATTTCAAGCAAGATGGACGTTGACGCTGCTACTCTAATGGGGTTGTTATAAATTAATAACAACCCCATTATAATAGATTTCCGCAAAGTAACGCCTGATTCTATCAATTAGCTGCTACTCTTTGATGAGTGTAATTTTTATTATTTGAATATATTTTATCATTTCGAAACGTAGAAAAAAAATACAATTCTGTAATAACCCCTTAGTCTTTCCTTTTTCTTTTTAATTTCTTTAATAGTTGTTTTAAAGGGCAATAATTGCATAATTCGTCGCCAACCTTCATTTGCGATGTACGATTATTAAAAATTTTGAGTATCGGACCCAAAAAACATGGCTCTGTTTGCAGAATTTCAAGAAACGTAATAAAGTTTTGATTATTCCACTCCATCATATCTATACATGCGACCCCGTTGCGCTCACCGTACAAACGGTTTCAGTTTATACAAAAGTACTCCGTGGCGCTCACCGTGCACAATGAGATAAACGTAGTGTGGGCGTTTCAACGCATCATTTTGTGCGTTAATCGCTTTGATGTATCGCCACTCGAGTTACCGCCAAACAGCAAACGGCATTTTTAATGCTGTTGTCAAATTAACGCGTTAAGTCGTAACCACACCTACATTCAATGTCCATCAACGCGATAATTAACGGCATTTCTCGTTAATGTGGCCCCAGCATAATAATTTATTTCTTGAACCAGCAAATTTTAAACTATACTTCTTTAATTGCAGCTAAGCGATTACAAAGTAAAAATCCATAAACAATTCTTTATAATACTTTGACTAGTACAATTAGCTTTGTTCTTCAGAATGATAAGCTTTTCTAGCCGCCAAGAAAGGAACTATTGTTCTAAAATTCACTGTAATAAGAAGCTTAAAATCCCGGCTTTAAAATTGCAAAATGTTTGCTTTATTCTTAGTTTTAGATTATTTCCGTTCAGGTGTTAAAATGTGTACTTTTTACATTGAGCTTACAGTAATTCCAAGTATTTTGAACAATGTTTCTTATGGCCACTATCCGCTTTAATATAGTTTAAAATTTAAATAACATTTATTCCAAAATATACATATATTTTCGGGACCAACAAAACGCGGCAGTAAATAAATATTGTGATATTGTATTTTCTATAAGGTGAAGTAGTTTAATATGTACTATAATGGTTGTATATCTAGTATTTAATAGAAATTCGCCAGCTATAAAATACTCCATCACACTGTGCATGCACGTAGCTATAGCTGGTGAATTTCCACAAATTTGATGATTAAATGAGTTAATAAAAAATAAGTAAGTCAATGAAGAACAATGTTTTGCTCTATTAATTAATTACATAATATACTTAATTCGTATAATTGATTAATATTTACTTCGTTGTTGTCAGCTGGTGCCCATGGACTGCAGTGGCCACTTATGGAAACGGTACCTGGAAGTTCATTTACCACATTAAATTTTAAACAAAAAAAGAAAAATGTAGTTTACAATATTGCATATCAATTGTGAATTGCATGATGTGTGAAAGTGGTCAAGAGTTGTGAAACTTGAACATTGTTTGTTAGACGGGGTGTTTACAGTTCGCGTCTCGTAAAATATCATGAATGATTCGCAGCGCGGGGATTAACGCTCTGTTATTAGGTCACATTTTAGCTGTTGTGTGAAATGGAACTCTTATTGTAATCCTGTGAAGAACCAAAACTAATCGGTACCATGCCGATTTATGATTGTTACTATATTTAAAATAATGATAAAAATTTATATTTTAATTTAAAATTTTATATAAATTTTGTGTCATCATCATCATTTTTAATCATTACATCCTTTCACAAGTCCACTGCTGAACATAGGCCTCCCCCAAGGAATGCCACAAAACACGGTCCTGAGATACCTGCATCCATCGACTTCCTGCATGTCTTACCGGGTCGTCACTCCATCTAGTGGGGGGTTTTTGTGTAAATCAGAATTTCATCAGTCAAATTTTGTGTAATACAGATTAATTTTATCATCTGTACGCTTATGGTTTTATTTTGTTGAGACTACCGTCGTCAACCAGTAAAATTTTATAGTTACTTATAATTCAAGCCAATAACTTCTTATTGTAAGAATGTTTTCATTAAAATGTTATTTTCATTATTTTTAATCTGTACAATTTTCTTTAGTCTGTTATAAAAATCATTCTTTCGTTTAAAAAGAAGAGCGTACTTTTATGTCTAGTAAAATATTACGTACACTTACATACAAGCAGCAAGTAAAAAAAGTAAAGTAAACAAATTATTTTATAGTAACAACGCACAAACAGAGATTCTGTTGTATATATTTTTAAATGATTAAGATTCGTATAATAACACGCGCAAAATTAATAACAAATGTACTGTAATCAGTATGTCAAAACATGTTGTCTGTGGCTAGATTTTACATGAATGAAATTTCGATAAAATGTTTGAAAAAAATTTACGGGACTAGATAATATTAGGAAGTTGAGGGAACGAATGTAAAGTGGTGAGGGGAGCGCGGACGTTGAAGCGATCGGCATAGTCCGAGAAAATCGATTTTCCACCCCTCATAGTTTGCATGGCCTGTCCGGTTGGATGTTTCTTTGACCTTTAATATTATAGGAAAAGAACACGCAATTTATGAAATATGCCGAATAATCTTTGCTTTGAGATCAAATTATAAATTTTTGTCTGTTATTTCTAACACTGTTTTGTCATTTCACACATACGGTCTCAAAGATTTTCGGGTTATGAGCTATTTGCTATGTGTATTTTTTTCTAGTGTTTGTGCACAATTATCCTAATTCAGTAATAGCCGTAATGATTTATTTTGAAATTTTCGACTTTATTGTTATGTGAATAAATAATGAAGTTACTTGAGAGAAAAAAAGTTTTAATTTTGTTAGTTATTTTTTACCTTTTTAGTCTTTAGATCTTTTTGTTTAAATGCCATATCGAATATGTTTACCGTTTCTTTAAAAAAACCTTTAATAACCGAAATAATAACCCTCTTTCATAATTCTGATTTCGTTATAGTCTTTATGTTTTTGACATTGTGCTGGAATTAATATAATATGTATGTATATTATTTATCATATTTTTGCTATATGATAGCTATTCATTTGCCAATAGGATACAACTTCGTAACATAGTAGACTTTTTATATAACATTAAAAAAGGAGTGATGTTTTGTATTAATACTACATCCTTACGATTATTTAAAATGTGATTTAAAATTTAGAAAATTTCGTCGTAGGGTCGGTCCGCCCGCATCGTAAGGGTGGCTGCTATCGCCATCCCACTCGGACGCAGCATCACCGGACATTTCGACCGGGCATTTCAATTTTAAGAAAGAGTAGGGCCCGTCCCGCGCAGCACCACTTCATCCCCCCTCAGATTGCCAAACGTGTCTCGCTCGCGCCAAGGACTAACAAAAGGACGTAGGAGCGATAACTTCATCACCGCGCGCTGCTCTCGCTCGCACTTACGCATCGGTGGGGGACGACGTTGCGAATTGTTATTGAAGTCATGCCCCCGAAGGCGACTTCGGGAAGGCTGTCAGTTGCTAGTAAACGTTCGAAGCGTCCGTACTCGGCGACTGACCCGTGTCGCTTCTATACCACCTTTACAATTGTAGAACGCATCGCGCGTCCGCGTGCGTAAACAAGTGCCAAGTAGATAACATAAAACTCGCCCTGTGATTTTAGTTTATTACAAACTTTGTTTCTTTCATAATTTTTATCGCTACATGACAATAAGTTAACATGGACAATAAAAAAGGAACTATTATTAATGAGTAATAAAAGTGAAGTTTATTGTGAATGACCGTGAGTAAATACCGGACACAGATAGTTATTCGCATAAGTTACGAAGAATTTGAAGTGTAGCGCCGTATCGCGGGTCAACAGTGTTTACTACGCGCACGTGGCCGCTTGTAGCCGCCCGCCCGCATTGCAATGCCGCCAAAAACTTTGTTCGTAAACATCGCGCTATTGTAAGGGAGATTGTCAGGGAGACGCAATCGCGACCATGACTCTGATTCTAAACTGTAGCACCTGATTTAAGTCTCGACTACATGCAACTCGAAACAAGGAGTGTGGTTTTCTTATTATTTTTTTTTCGTTGGAGGAGACGGTGTTCTCCCTTAATTTAATGGTTTAAATGGCTAACAGTAGCGCTGTGTCTTCGACTTTACCATCAAGAGATTATCATTGCAAAGTTTGCGATCTATATTTGGACACTGTCGATTCTTTAGAGGTACACTTGCAATATCATAAAGAAAACTTATATGTGAAATGGGGTACGCAGAATTCTCAGAATGATACGGACAATAATAACGGCACTAAACTGAAAAGTGAGACAACAGTATCTGCACCAGCCGATTCCAGTGACAATATGATTACTAAGCCAAGTCCTGAGTTCCAGCAGCGAGCGACGCCGGAAACTTCAACGCAGTTTCAACATCCAGCAACACCGCAAAGTTATCACAGTGCTCCTTCACCATACCAGAATCCAGATCAAACCAACTTCTCGCCTGGGACACAATTTGGTAATAATTACGCTCATACTAATTTTTCCCAAAATCAACATTCAGAACAAATATCATGGGAACAGTCACAATATAATCAAGAATACCACAAACCGAGTCGCTTTCATCCTTATAATATGCAAGAAAGAGTTGCACAGGTTTCATCTTCAAGTCCATTATACGGACAGCCTTTAAACCAACCTACGCCATCACCTTCTCCTAATCAGTGCGATAAATGCGGTTTTGTTTGTGATTCCGCCGTCCAACTTAATGAACACTGTAGTTCAGCTCACGCAAGTTCAAGTTCTGCTCCGATATCAGGGTCTCTTCCTTTTCAACAATTTCCTATAAAACAGTTTAATAATTCAGGATATCCAAATGAAAATGTTAAAATAAAAGAAGAACACGAAGAGTCATCGGATATTTTAGACTTAGACTCACAAAAAGTAGTTTATCAAGGAAATGAAGGTGAACAACCGAACGCAGCATACGATGAAGTCGCATCTCAAGGAAGGGAGGTCAACACTCGTACGGTTCCAATGATGCCATGGGAAACTCAGAAACTATATAACAATCCACAGATAAATGGTGAAGTATCACTTTTTAAAGATCAAAAAATGTTTGCAGAGCAAAAAGCTTATGCGGCCGATACAAAGATGTTCCATCCCGATCAAAAGTTTCCTTATGTTCAAGACAAATTTCTCAGCGTTCATCACGATCAAAAACCATTTTTGCACGTTGAACAAAAAATATATCCTGGTGTACAAATGGCACCTTTATCTGAATATCCAGGACAAGTTGCCTCATCTAACTCAGACATGAAACCGCCTTACCGTCCATATGATTCACCCACTGTACCACAAATTACAAGCACACAGCCAACCAACCCTACCTCTTCCGCATTGCCCTCTATTGGAGGAAAGGGTGCTAATTGGAAGTCAAACGAAGCGAGAAGGCCAAAAACTTATAATTGCACAGCATGTAACAAATGGTTTACAAGTTCTGGACATCTTAAAAGGCATTACAATACAACGCTTCATAAAAATGCCGTTAGATCATCTGGTCAACCAGACCCAGCTACAATGCCAATTTCAAGCCATCATCATCCTAGTCGTGATGCACTCCAAGCACGAGCACAACAGCAGAGTGCCGACTCGAATACACAAAGCCCAGTTCCTTCCGACGACAGCCGCAGCGTCGACGAAGCAGTATTACAATCGCCGTACGCATCACAAAACTTCGAGCGCAGTCACCGTGTTGCAACAATGCAATCTAAGTCACCGTATACACATCTTCAACAGGGTAATTTAGATAATAATTTCAGTAATAATCCATTAGCTAATCATCCATTACAGCATCAGGTTGGGTCACATCCCATTAATATGGGGAATCAGCCGCCAGGTATAGGTAATCCAAATGATAATAATCATCCAGGGTCTAAAAGTGTCCCTATATCTTCATCGGGGAATCCCCCAAACGGGGAAGCAGGTCCCTCTGTTTCTCAAAATCACCATATGAGGGGCCTGCTATCAGTGTCAACCAGCAATATTTCAACTCCAGTACTAACACAGAGTACACCGGGACTTACAGCCCACACGTTGCCACCGTTCAGTCATTTGGGTGTCAACCCGTACAGCCCGAGGTCTACGGATCCTTTGGGTCCTTCAGTGCCGGATCCCACCCACACCCCCTTATATTTGGGTCAGAATTTTCAGCAGACTATAGCACCGAGTTACCCAAACGGGATGGCCCCCCACGTTATGGATATGGCTATCAACAATCTGCCTATAGCCAATCCGGCTACTTTTGGTGAAACTACACCTGAAGAAGTCGAAGTTATGGAACATGAAACGTTGAAAACACCTGCTGGTGGACGCTTGCCAAGTTTCGCGCAACTCCAGACTCAAAGTTTCAGCGTTTATGTTTCTAACTATGTCACACAGCCTAACGTGGGGGGTCAAGTTGTTTCTGATGAGTCGGCCGCTGGTTATATCATCGTAGATCCGGTCCACTCGCCGATACAGTATAACAACATTGACATTTGTGGACAAAGCATGGAATTTGATTATAGCTTTTCACCGAGGACAGTAAAAGAAAACATGATTAGCTACAGTCCTGAAAATATTAAGGTTTACCCTTACGGCTACGTAGTAGGTGGGAAAACGATAAAGCGGGAGGACGACGTTCTACGAACTGATGCTAGTGAACTTCAAATTTTAAAAATAGAGGACATTATGGATTATGCTAATAAAGAAAACTACGGCGCACAAATGAAATCGCCTGCAAGTCCGGAGAGCGCAAAGGCTGAGAACGAAAGTCAAGGGTCACCCTCTATATCTTCAACGGTGACGAGTACACCACTAACCGAGCGGAATCAGTTGAAGAAAACCGCACCGACCACCGTGCATAAATGCTACGAATGTGATAAGTTATTTAACAAAGCGTGTTATCTGACACAACACAATAAAACTTTTCACTCAGGCGCTAAGCCGTTTAAGTGTGATCGGTGTGGCAAACGCTTCTCTGATGATGTTTCGTACGAGGGTCATTACATGAAACATGCAGACAATAAGCCGTTTAAATGTAATGAGTGCCCGAAGTCTTTTAACCACAAGACAGATTTGCGTCGACACATGTGTTTGCATTCTGGCTGTAAACCTTTCGCCTGCGACCATTGTGGTAAAGGATTTATAAGGAAAGATCACATGGTGAAACATGTCGATATTCACATTAAAAAAAATCTCAGGTCATCGTCATCATCAGTGTCGTCAACGTCGCCCTCCTCCACGTCGTGAACTTGGCAAAAGTAATTGTAATCATATCGTTTTATGTGGTAGAGAATCGTATTCACATATCATTTGACAGATAGTAACATGCAATAAAAGTGTAATTATCTTAACAGTTGAATATTTTCTATTGCTATCAATGTATGTTGCAGGATATTTTATTATATTATGTACGTTATTCTTATAAAGCCGCTGCTCAACTTCAGCGCACGCGTTCCGACAGCCAGTTCATTTTTTGTTGTTCATTCAATCTAACCTTGTGTTCGGTGCAAGGTGACTTTATGTGTCTGGGTGTCTGGGGACTAAACATATAATTACGTGACGTCGAAGTAAAATTCCGCGATATTATTTAGAACATTTTATAAAAATATTATGTTATAATTACTTAAATACAAATAAAAAATAAACCGGCGGTCATTACGTTTTAGGTCCTTAAGTGACTGTCCTTTATCGTATACTCTGAAACTTATTTAATTTATGTGTTATAAACCGTAGAAAGATTTAATTTTAGATGAATTTCTGGCTTGTAACTAGAATTGTTGATGTTAAAGAGAAACGTGTGTGTATTTTAAAGTCTACTTACCATTAGAATAATTCATGTAAATATATAAAATTTGGGACTGCATTGCCAGACTTTTGTTTAAAGTATCTTGAAAGAGTTGTTTCTATTTTACATTTTTTTTCGATATCGATGTTTTTGCCGGAAAAAATATTTAAACGCATAATATGTCATTTGAATTTAAAATTACTTGGATAGTTCAACAATAAAAAGAGGGAGCGACATAAGTTCAAAATGTTTTCATTAAGTCGTTAAACAAAGCAAACCAATTTCCTTTAACGTATGAATTACTTATTATCTTCGTAAGGAAGTAACTTGTTGTATAAATTTGGTTAGCCCATAATAATGTGGATTTAAAATAATAGTGAAGGAGATATATTCGCGAACGATTGAGTTCATTTTTTATTCGAGTATTCATATACAGTTTATAGCATAATATTATAATGGAAACACGGTGCCCACACGCCAACGTTAAAGGGCACGAGGTTAGTGTGTCCTGACGTCCGCTCCTACTAGGAAGTGTTATAAAGTTTTTGTTCTAGATGTTAATCCTCTTATTGATTATTACTTTATTAATATTATTCCGGTGCTTCCTATTATTATTTTGTCTGTTGAAATTTGTTTTAAAGATAAGATAGTTAACTCCTTTGAAGTTCTGAATTTTTTTCCTAATATTGAAACTAATTTATGTCCAATCTTAGTTACCAATGCGTTATTTGAACGAATTTAGTTTTTATACATTCCTGTTTCGTTATTGGTAGGAAAGTAGTCTTCCTGAACGTTGCCAAATTAATTCCGCCAACTGTCTGTTGCGAAACGATAATTTTAATTTTTAGCCTAATGATAATAAAATTCTTTAGCAATAATTAAAAAAATAATGTAAATGTTTTTTGTATAGTATTAATGAAATTATCATGATTTACGTAGGTACTAAACAAACGAAAAGGGAATCGTTATTAATAAATTTGTACATACTTATATGAAAAGGATTGATAAGTTTACAGTATTGAGGAACATATCAAAGGTCTCAGTGTGCAGTCGTAACAATTTATTCCAGAATGTTATTTGGTATGTAAAATAAATAGACGCGGCGAAGGACTTTCGGAGTCTCCTCGAAAACATCTTTCTTTCATGATTGCTCTCTGTATTACTATTCCTAGCGGTCAAAACATACCGCTCACTATAACCGATGGAATATTTTGTTGCGCGATCGGTCGCATCATTGTTCGTCTTTCGGAATTAGTACCGAAAATACAATCACTGGAAATATATGTGCAATATGGACATTGTACCGACTTAATTTTGATAATATTTGTATTTTGATGTTGATTATATTGCAGAAATATTTTTATACATATAGAATTACACTTACACTACTAACAATGTTGATCTACCTCATCGGCGACTAAGCCTTTATCACTTAATAAAATATACAAAAAAACTATAACAAAACTATTTGAAACAAGCAATAATCGAGGGCTAAATGTCTTTGAAGGAGCCTGTCGAATATTTTGAAATATTTTAATTAAATATTTTAATCGTTACATAAAATAGTAATTAATATTTCAGATTTATTGTCTTATCGTTGATGGTACAATGATTAAAAAGCCTGTGATGATGGCGGACGCATGTCAGAATATCTTGCCAAACCATATCGACTATAGTTATTATGCACATATCATATATTATTATCTACATTTATTCATAAACACTGATGTCTCCTTGTTGACATGTACCAAACTGTTTTACCAGTGATAAATGATTCATGAATAAGGAAAAATAACTGGGAATTTTTAAAAATACCCATTTAAAAAAGTATAAATAAATGTTACTATATTGTTGAGAAATGTTTTGTATAACAGAAATGTTTTCTTCATAGCAATAATGTAATGGTGACACAATATAATATTATGGAACTTAACTACCTCAAGTAACGAGTAATAGGGTTAGATGTGTTGTGAGGGCACGCCGCGACTTTGCGCTAGCGCCAGCCTCCATTACTGTCACTATATACCTCAACTTGCCTTTCGCGTTTTAGTTAAAAATAAAAATCTATATTTAACAGTGGCGCTTAGTGCATCGTTTGTGGGGTTGCCCGTTTTTCAGATATATTATAATGGACATATTTGTCTCTCCTCATACTGTTTAAAGCACACAATGTAGTAGTATCAGTTAGATGTTAACTATTGTAAATATAAAATAACGATGAATTTTGTTATTTATCATATTCTATTATTGTATTCATCGATAGACTTATTTTATAATAAGTTTAATGTAGCGATTTGAAGTTTATAACAATAGACTATAAGAACGATACAAGATAAGATTTTTGTGATTATTATATTTCTGTTTAATGTATTAATTTAAATATCAGTTACCAGATGATTTCTGTTACATTGAGTTGAGTAAAATTGGAACAGACGAATGCGATTATACGTTGTTTTCTTTATACTGTTCCCTCGCATACTTAAGTTGAGGTTTACGCAGCGGAAATGTATTTGGAATTGTTTTTGGTTGCTTAAACAATGTTTGTTTATTATAAGCGTAGCGCAAAGAAAACCATTTTTAGGCGACGCTCAGATGACAAATATGATCGTAGCTCAAAAAATAAAGATATCGTTACCAGTAGTTTGATGATCAGAATATAAATGCTGAAATTAAGAGTATTTTAAACTTTTAATGTGGTCATCTGAACTCAGCCTAGAATCCTTAGTATAAGTCTTGATGATAGTTTATTCTAGTTATAGACGACAGATCTGTCACACCGCTACGGCGAAATCTTATTGCTTTGCGCTGATATGTTCATGTGTGTTTTTTAGTTTAATTCAATATTATGTTGTTATAAATATTATTTATAAATATAAATAAAAAAATCCGTAATAGTCATCCATCCAACACCACATGAACAAATCATATAATTTGTTTTGATGCGAATTTCTAGCGATGCGATTTTATAAGTGATCTCCATATCTCGAATATTCGAAATGTAAGTTGCAGGTCAATCAACTTATATTGATTTCCAATTCAATTATTTGTGTGTAATGTTACAAATTAAACCGTTAAGTATAATTCACAGCAAAAATTCTGAAGTTGGTATTGTTTTCCACATACTATAGTTCATAATAAACTTGAATGTAGTTAGCTAACCTCACTCAAAAAATTATGCCTGAGTATGCACAAATAATTGTAATTGATTTATTTTTACCATTGGATATCAAATCCCTGTTTAAATTATATAATTAGCCTACTGTTTAGTAGTGCTCGTTCCAGATCTGTCAGTTAATATAAATTTAATGTGAAGAATTGTTGTTTTATTTTCCCACCCTAGCTGCAAGCTGCGAATTTGTAGTTAACTATGCTTTTTAACTTACGATACATGTTTAAAAATACAGAGATTTTGTTCTAAAAGGTAGCAAATTTGGTTGTAGCTTATTGAAACGGATTGATATTTTGCTATATTATTTCAGAATTAAATGGCACCAACTAAAATTTTTAAATTTTCAGATACAAGTTAAAACACTAAAACCTAAAATAAATTGGAATATATATATGTAAAGAAAACAATAACGAAGTTAAATGCCTCATATCACATAATTACACAACTGAGTTATTTTAAAACACTATACAGTAACACAGATTGGAGTGAACATTTTGGAGATAAAGGTAATTAATTATTTTTAAACCAAAAAAATGAACTGAAAATTTTAATGTAGAATTATTTTTTGGTACACAATATTAAAAACTATAATAATAAAAAAAAACTAAAACTAGAAACTTAATTATCATATAGTCCTACTTCCCGCGGCATCGTGCCAAAAACGCTGGCAGCGTTTCCCCGCTGAATGGCTATACTTAGCCTTTGAGCAAGAAAAGAACCCGCCCTCTTATCACCAGAACCCGCCCTCTTATCACCAGCAGAAACGACCAGCCGCGGATGGAGTTCCTTTAGGAATTTGGCATTTCGGTATACTAGCAATAAAGTTTTTTTAACTAGTACTCTTATTAGAAAGGAGGATGCTTTGCCATATTTTCCATCTGATAAGTTCAAAGGGAATCCAATCATCTACTAGAGTGCGTAAGGGAGAAAATAACAACATTTGCTCTTTATAAGCTAATCTCATTTGCACAAAGGACATTTTAGGATTCCGTAGCCAAATGGCAAAAAAGGGAACCCTTATGGATTCGTCATGTCTATCTGTCCGTCCGTATGTCACAGCCACTTTTTTCCGAAACTATAAGAACTATGCTATTGAAACTGGGTAAGTAGATGTATTCTGTGAACCACATTAAGATTTTCACACAAAAATAGAAAAAAAAAACAATAATACCCCATACTTAGAACTAAAACTCAAAAACTGTTTGTCCATCAAACCCATACATGTGGGGTATCTGAGGATAAGTCTTCAAAAATGATATTGAAGTTTCTTATATAATTTTTTTCTAATCTGAATAGTTTGCGCGAGAGACATTTCCAAAGTGGTAAAATGTGTGTCCCCCGCCCCCCTGTAACTTCTAAAATAAGTGAATGATAAAACTAAAAAAAATATATGAAGTAAATTACCATGTAAACTTCCACCGAAAATTGGTTTGGAGATCTAGTAAGTAGTTTTTTTAAACGTCATAAATCGTAAATTATGTTACTTGCTGCTACGGAACCCTTCATGGACGAGTCCGACTCGCACTTGGCCGTTTTTATATAATACAGATGACAAACGTGCACACATTCCACCTGATGGTGGTCCACCACTGTATAATTTAGAACATGTTTTCTTCCTCGCACAATATCCTTGTGGAATCGATTACCATCAGCGATTTTTCCGAACAGATACGACTTTGGGACCTTCAAGAAAAGCAACTACTCCTTTTAAAGAGGCCGGCAAGGCATCTGCAATTCCCCTGATTCCCCTGGTGTTGCAGTTGTTCATGGGCGGTGGTAGTCACTTACCATCAGGTGAGCCGCATGCTCATTTGCTCCTCTCCTATAAAAAAATTAATGTTGTTGCTCATAGACATATGCATCTATCCTCCCCATTAAGATAAGAAGACTGAAGACAGAAGACTTAGATAGAATACCTCGTTATTGGTTTAAAGGATCTCCAGTTCCTAAACTCATCATTGGAAACACAGCAGCATAGCTATAGCGTGGTGAGTATAAGCATTTAATGCTGTTTATTTGGATGTCGAGTCTACTAAGCTAAAAATCTGTCTTAAACCAACTAATTTTAATGGACTAAAAATGTTTCATGGGCGACTGCATCGATGTAGGACGCAATTCAAATCTTCAATTACTAAATTCCAACATACGGCTTTAGTTCGGAGGCTTTACTCTTATTCTTTAGACTACGTTTTCATTAACGTCCAATAAATAAAATTCTGTAAATTAATTTCTTTAAATGAAAATGTTTGCAAAAAAATTTATAGGTCTATCTTTTTATATATTTAATGTTACTATATATTATAGATAATGTATATTTATAGATTGTATACCTTGTAAAATAAGGTGGAAGCAGAAAAATGTTAAACATCCAAATTTTGTCTCAAAAATTTAAATATTTTACATATTTGGTTAGAATTCAAAATAAAAAATTAGTCTAATTTAATAAAGAAAAATGACAGTTGCAAATAAAAATATTTTTAATGTTAAGACAAAAAATATTTTAAAAGTGTACTTTTTTTTTTAAATAACGTCATTTTTAAGTAAAGAAGTGACAAAACGGTATTATTGCAGACTAAAAATTATATCAAAAAAAATTATTAATTCTTGAACTTGAATTCACGATCTTCGTTTCAATATACAATGTCAATAAATAACGCGATAGTTTTAAATCCTTTCATATTCTTTTTCTATATTTTTTCTAAAAATACAATTTTATAAAAGCTAAAACCTACTCGTACATCACAGACGATTCAAATATACAAAAAACGGTTGCAGGTAAACATGTTTTCATTTTTCGTAGCAAAGATCTTAAACTCAAGCGTTGAATATAGTGATATGGTATAATATCATATATTAAAATTACACTATGATTAGTATGACATAAAATTAGGAATGTTACGGTCATTTTAATGCTTATTATCGAACCGCGCATTATAAATGCAGGATATTGTATTGTATGAAAATTGAGATTACCAAGAGATCACAGATAGTTTTTATAAGTAAATTATATATTATTAATTATTTATATCTTTACACATATTATTAGGTCATATTAAATGAGATAGCAATTTTTTCTGATGTCGGTCATATAAAAGACATCAACGAGCTATTTATCACGCAATTATTTAGGATAATGGTGAATATGTTTGCATGATTTACATTATCAAAACACATTATTTATTTAGGATGGAATTTAAATTATTTTTACCATACATTTAGTTTTTTTTTAAATTAAAAGAGTATTTCTATATTATTAAAGATACTTCTAACGTTATTCTGTTACAAACACTTTTAATGCTTAATGTACTGTATTGTAGTAATTTCAATAATTTACTGAATAATTATATATATATATACATATATATATATATATATATATACATATATATATACATATATATATATATATATATATATATATATATATATTATGAAACACTATTGTTGCAAACATTAACACCAAAAACCGGGAACAGACATAGACGCCAAATGTAAATCGACTGTTTACAAATAATATTAGCTATACACACACAAATTCAAAAACATTACAAAAAACATTTTTTGCTTATTTATTTTACACATTTACAATATAATAGATTTTCGCAAAATAACGCGTAATTCTATTAATCATCTGTTGTAATCTATATTTAATATACAAGAGGTATTTTATTATTATCGCATAAACTAAATATATATAGAGATATTACAAAATAAAAATTAGTTTCTTCAAAAGTCCTTTCTTAAGTTTGCAGGTTCACACAAAAAGTCCTTCGATTTTATCTTCTACTCTTTAAATTTTAAATGCATGATCGATTTTTAAGAATTTTACACCATTTGCAATAAAAGTACAAGTTAAAGTATAAGCTAATAAGACCTTAAATTAAAGTTACAGCCTATATACGTCTCACTGCTGGGCACAGGCCTTTTCTCATTTCTAAAAGGGTTTTACGGCAAGGAAATGTCCGCCGCGCTGCCCCAATGCGTGTTGGCAAACTTCATATGTCTTCGAAATATATTTTTTTCTTATTTATCAGACATGCAGGTTTCCTGACGATGTTTTTCTTCACTGAAGAGCACGTGGTAAATCAGCATTTCAAATTGCAATTAAGAATTTGATGCCGGCGAGGATCAATCGTGAGTTGTTCGCCTACTGTGAAACTTACAGCAAGTCCTTAGCTCCTGACCTAACACGGCTCTAATTTAATTTAAATTATATATATATATATATATATATATATATATATATATATATATATATATATATATATATATGTGTGTGTATACCTAATAATACATAATATATTTTCATTGTAATCATGTTCCCATACCACATATATTTATTGATATATACTACTAGTAACGATAAAAAACTGAGATTGAAGTGAATTTTAGATAATTGAAGGACAAATTCAAAGACCGCTATTATACAAGTAGATCTTCAGGATTTTTTTTGCTTAAGTTCTACGCGGATGAGCTCAAAGGGAAAAAATAGCGCTCTAGTGTAGTTCCTGTTAGTTTACCTCATGAAATTACACTTATATACTATAAGAAAGTTCTCTCCAAATATTAAGCTTCCCCATACATTGTGTTTCATTGTTATTGGTGAGGCTAAAGGCAAAAAATACATTCAAACACGCTGAATCCGAATTTCAAAAATTGGCGATATGCAATAATGTTGGTACGCATTGTCTCGGCACTGTGCTCAACGACTTACCTGCACAGGCGTTGTAAGAATTGGCAACTCTTTAAAGAAACGACAGCCTATTGGCGCATTCTCAAAAACGGATATATCCTGCAGTTAAAGAAAGAAAGCCAACAAAAAGTAAAGAAGGAAAAATTAATATATTGTTCCATAAATTTACTAGATTGAAAACATTGATTATTGTGCATAAGACATATTAAGAGGAGGTGTAAAAAAATAAGTATTAAAAGGTAATCGGGTTCTCGACGAAAACAATCTTCTGCTGCTACTTGCTGATTGCTGAGCCAAGCAGAGATGCAGTAAAAAAAGGGCAGCACCAACGGCATATTTACTTGTGATCCATTATGTTTATACTGTTATTAAGGAGATCTAAACATTTTTCTATTTATTTTCTTTTTGTGACGCCCACGGGATAAAATAGAGTAATGGCTACCCTCATGTCGCCACCAAATGGCGACATATTTAATGTATAACTAGATGAACTCGCCCACACGCTGCTGTGACACAAAAAGTTTTTAAGAAAGTGTATAAAAGCGCACGTATTCGAATGCAACTCAGCAATGCAGCGTAGTCAACATTTAAAAGCTCGACTGATTTGTGAAGATTTAAGACTTTGAATAAACGAGCATTTATATTTTTATTTATATATATGTTGCAATTATTATTTTAGAATACATAAAAGTGTAAGGTAACTTATTATTTTTTATTCAATTTTGTCAAGAGGCGACAGTATTACTCTGATACAGTTCATCTAGTTATAAAACTCACTTAATTTCTGAAGTCAAGAATCATAGAAATAACCATATCTCCTTTTTTCTTTATGTGGAATTAAGAGTGACAAACGAGCACACAGTTCTACCAGATGGTGAGTAAAAAGTGGTGCTGTGGCTCATGGACACCTACATTTATCTTGATAAAAATTAAAAATACACATGAGTTGTCACTCTCGAGAACTGAGATGGAATGGTTCGTTACCAATAAAAAATGATCTTTGGTTCTCTAAACTCAACATGCGAACACAGCAGCATTATGCTACTATTTACACTGATATTCTGGCCTTTCTCTAGTGCAGGTAACTCAGTCATGCTGAAGCCACAATATATCGTGATTTTACTACGTATACCCTTACATTATTAATCAGGCCTAAGACAAAAGAAACGTTTTCCATCTAAATCATCGTAAATCATCGCCTTTCTCTAGTGCAGGTAACTCAGTCATGCTGAAGCCACAATATATCGTGATTTTACTACGTATACCCTTACATTATTAATCAAGCCTAAGACAAAAGAAACGTTTTCCATCTAAATCATCGTACATTTAAAAGACAAATAATTCAACCTAGGAATAAATGTTCATAACGAATATCAATAAAATATTAATTTGACACTTATGTGACAAACTAAGTTGTTGTCATTAGTAAAACACAATGGAGTTATTTTTGTAGAAAATGTATACGCCCTTACTTTCGAGAAAGATACTATGACGGTCTTTTCGTATTCCTATCGATATATCCGTCCACTGTCCATTACAAACTATAAAAGTCCATTTTTTAATTGTCATTAGAAGACCTACTCTTAAGTGAACATATTTATACCTCAGTAACAGACAGCAATGTGTTATAATCATGAAAATAGATGAAAATAAGGAAATAATACCGTACTTGTCTGAATATAGACACAATATGTATGGCGTTCCATGGGGAAGTGTCATCATCATCATCATCATTACAGCCTTTCATAAGTCCACTGCTGAACATAGGCCTCCCCCAAGGAATGCCACAAAGCACGGTCCTGAGCCACCTGCATCCATCGACTTCCTGCATGCCTTACCAGGTCGTCACTCCATCTCGTGGGGGGTCGCCCTACACTTCGCCTACCGGTACGAGGCTGCCACTCGAGAACCTTTCTCCACATCGGTTGTCGGTTCTTCGAGCTATATGGCCGGCCCACTGCCACTTCAGCTTACTAATCCGTTGGACTATGTAGGTTACTCTAGTTCTACTGCGGATATCCTCATTTCTAAGTTTATCACGCAGAGAAACTCCGAGCATAGCCCTTTCCATAGCTCGCTGAGCGACCTTGAGAAGGGAAAGTGTGCTCGGTCCTATTTTATTTCTATTGTATAAAAATGACATTGTTAATATAACAAATCATAAATGAATATTATTCGCGGCTGACATTCCGATAATTGTGACTTCTTATAAAAAAAATATTATACTAGAAATGACCACGGGACTGACATAAATGACATTATAGATAATTCAATTACATGGCTTGAAATAAATAATTAATCTTGACGATTCTTGGTAATATTTTCATAGTCCAAGTGATTAATAGGGCATTATTCATAATGCCCGGGCAATATGAAAAATGCCCAATATATAAGTAGGCACTGTGATAAAACTATTGAAATAATTAAATTAACCAGGCTTTATGAATAAAGCCTAGTATAGCCTAGTATTAAAAAGTAAGGTTAAGTTTTTTTGATGTCACACATTTAGCGAACACTTAAACACAATGGGAATAAAGTTTTTCATCAAAGGTATGTTTTTCTTGTAATGCAAAGAAAATTATACCCCATTGCTGCTATTTGATACTGTAAAGTGGTTTTTCCCTTCTTTTATATTTTTACATTTGTTAATTTCAGATTTTTATTTATTTATTTATTTTAACAGATACACCATTGGCTTATCACTGGACATTGTTAAATATAACACAGTTGGTTTTGTTCAAAATGATTTGCCTTTAAAGGTATATACAACATTCGCAAAAATAGTGCAGCTACAATAAGACAATTATTAATTTACTTAACTAGACCAATGTTATTAATAAAAATAACAAGTCATTTGCTTACAATAAAACTAATGATAAACTCGAAGAAGAGCGAAAGAGTTATAAATACTTATTTATTTATTTTTAGATTTGGTTCATTATTAACATATTGTCTTAAAAATGACTAACATGGTATGGTAAGGTAGGTTAGGATATATCGAATTGCTCAACAATTACTTGGTTATATTCATAATGACCAGACAATGTGATAAATAATGAAGTTTAAATAAATATTTATCACGTAGCCCGATTTGACTTGTCATTATTCATATTTCCCCGGGCATTATAAATAGTGCCCTGATTAATCACTTTGTTCATAACATATATACAATTCTTAATAACAAATATAAACTTAAGCTTAATATGCGAAAAATAATAACAAATACATAATTTTTAATAATAACTCTGGATGAAAATTTAAACTGGAAAGTACATGTAAACGATGTATCTACGAGATTAAATATAATATATATTACTTATTTAATAATCATCATTTAATAATAATTAATGATTTTTAATGAAAAGTACAAGCAAAAACAATCATGGTGACATAAATAAGATTTTAACGATGCTTCCTTGAAAGTATTGTAGAGTACATAACGAAAGGATAGCTTCTGGTGTCAGCAACGTATGTTTGTATCTCTTACGCTATGAAATGGAAGATTTTGGGGTATGTACATCTAAAGATTATGTATTTTTTTAGGTATATCTATAGTATAATTTAAAGATACCTTCGGTCTATTGAAAATTCTATCTCATATGCTACCGTTACTTCGCCTATTTTACCAAAACGTAGAAGGATAATGTAATTGTATCGTATTTTAATAAGTTTTTAGATTTATAATAGAAATTAACACAAAAGCAGATTTTCGGGAAAACTGTGACATATAAAATACCGAATATTAAGAATATCAAGGGGCTTTAAATTGACAATCATAATAATGATCTTAAAAGTTTTGTTCAAACTGCCCAATATATTCTCAAGAAAAACACATTCAAAAGAATATTAGAACTTCACGTCCATTTTTGAGTAATTTTTTTCACGTTACGTCCTTTTATACCGTCACGTCGTACTAGACAGTATGTTTATGATTTACAGTGCAGTAGCGGTTTAAGAATATCACCTGCCTCATTTCGACACATGGGTGTCGTAAGAGGTGATAGAGGAAAACAAACCAGAATATGGGCAGTAGTGTCTTCAACAAACAGCGATTGCCAACCCGCTTGCCAAGAGTGGCACCTATGGCAAATAGATTGCCTCATAGGGTAGATTGCAAAAAGATATCCCTATGAGGAAAACTATGGGGGTGGCCTATGTTAAGTATTAGACTCTTGATAGGCTGTAACAATAAAGATAATTCTATAACTTAAGCCGAATTTAAATTATCTAAGAGTTATAATATCAAGAAAAATTGTGGTTATAGATTATAGACAAATTAACACTAAGATAATTTCTTCAGTGTCCGTTATGTTTTGCAATTTATTGTCACGTAATACTAAAAAAATAACTAAAGTTTAGTTTAGATAATTACTAAGTTAGTTATCAATAAGTTGTAACGTTTGAAAAAATCTAAATACCCTTTCCTATATACTTTCTTATTGTTAAAAACAGTTCAGCGCAATGTACTCTCGTACACACATATTATAAGCGTAGTTATTGTTCAGGATGCTGGTTTGAAAGCGAACGCAATCGAGACCGAGCTCGACGAACATCGAGATCGGTCGGACACGGCACGACGACCTACACCGGTTTCGCTTTCGTCCGAAGGTCAACACTGAATCACAACCAACGCGTGCCGTACCAAATATGCGGCACTATACCTACCATTATTATCGATATCGATTAAAATTATCGAGAGTATTAACAAATAATTTATTATTTAACCATTAACAAATATTTATAGCAATTTATCATATAACAAATAATTTTCTATTTAATGAATACTGAGAGCTATAAATGGGAATATAATAGCTTAACTATAACTTAGATTAAGGAGAAATTTGTATGAAATACGAAGTAATGTACTGCAAGATGTTTTGTATTGTATACTTCGTGAAAGAAGGTGAAATAATGTCAATGGTTCAAATAATATATCATAACATATTTTCGAAAAGGAACTGCTTAGTCTGACTTATTCAAATTATGTTTACATAGTTAGAAAATTAGATACATTTCATTCAGTAAACTTGCAGGAAGAATATTTTAAACAATATTGCCTAATGAACATTGCTATGAAATACTTTAGTATTTAACAATAACTGTTAAAAAGGTCAAGGCAGGATAGGAAAATCTGTCTATCGTGCTGTGGATGCAGTTAGGTACATCTATAGGCAAGAACAGAAATACTAACAAATGTCCAATTTATCATATCGTATATGACAGATGTAAATTACTAAAAATAGCGACAAGTAGCAAGTTAGTGAAATGTGACAAGCGAACTCACAGTCCACCTGATGATAAATAGCAACTGCAGTCCATCATGACCTTTTTCTACACGGGGAAATGCCTACGCATATCGCGTAGTAAGGACGGGTTATGTCAGACCGCACCGACTAAAACCCCATGGTGTTCCACCTTCGCCGCATATTAGCTGGGCCATGGGAATGCATTTGCACACATCCGTGGCCTCACCAGCGCCCCTTCCTTGGCAGAAAAAGAGTTCCTACCTCGTAGTCGTTCGTCGCCCTTTGCTAAGCCTAACGATAAAGAGGACGATAAAGAAGGAGGAGAGGAACGAAAATCCTCGTCAAAACGAGGGAGTCCCATGTTCAGCAGTAGACTATTACGGGTTAATGATGAAAAAGATGATATCAATATAAGGCAATATATTACAGAACATCATACGTCGGTCAAACAAGTCGATCTAGAAGCAGCTGTCATATGAATCTTTTCTGCCGACTTCCAAAAAGGAGACGGTACTCAATTCGACTGTATTTTTTTTATGTGTGCTATCTTATAACTTTGTACTGGGTGAACCGATTTCGATGATTCTTTTTTAATATGAAAGCTGATAGTTCTCGTGTGTCAGACCAATAGTTTTTGAGTTATTCTTAAATAACTTATATTGAAGTCAGCTGTACAAAATTTTTAATTTTAAATTATATTTAGTTAGTAAGTGCTAATAACATTAAGGAATGATTCAATCTTCCCTTAATGTTAGATTTCAATCCTCAGATAAACGTTATTCATTAAAATATTCTACACCTAAAAATTTAAAATTACAGTGTTTATTTATTATTAAGTGGCGAAGCTTGCGAAGTCACTTATTGATTTCACGATGTCTGTCCGTCTGCCCGTCTGTCCGTCTGTTCGTCTGTCCGTCTGTCCGTCCGTCTGTCCATCTGTCCCACGATTATCTCGAGAACGGTTTCGAATTTTCAAATTCTGTTTTCAGCAATCGATTACTGATCACCCAGGCATCTGAACCTCCTATTTTGACATTTTTTTTCCATTAGAAACCGCTACAAAGCCGATTGCTTCGCCACTTTGCTATGCTGTTAGCTTGCTAGGTTTATTTATAGAATAAAGGTGACAAACAAGCACACAGAACACCTGATGATAAAAGGATGCTGTGGCCCATAGACATCTAAAACTATCCTCGTATTCGGTTACCGATCAAAATCCAGATGCGTTGTCTCTCCTGACCCCTGACAAACTAAGATGGCATGCCTCTTTTCTAGTAAAAAGGGACCAGTGTATGAATAAAATAGTTAAATTGTTTCACTTTAACGTTCAGATTATAATTTATTCGACGGTTAACTTTAATGTCATTTTTGAAAAATCAGCCCTAAATATTGATAAAAATAAGCTAACTTTATGTAGTTACGTATTATATTTTTAACCGAAGTATAATAAAGATGTTGATACCATAATATATGTATGTATGTAACAAATTAAAAGATTTTTAATTACTTACTTTATTTTGAAATAATTTAAACTACCTGTTACATTTTTACTTACATTCATTTAGTTTAATTTTAATTGTTGCTTACAACAATCATGATTTGGAATAAAAATATCATGCGGTATTAACCGACATTTTTTCATCTAGATATGTAATTTATTTGGAATTTAATTGATTTCCGGTCTCTCAGCTTGTAGTAAGTGCCAAGCGAAATAAATTATAAGATCGGCTCGATTTGTCGGCTTCCTTGTGATCAGATTTGCTTCGGAAATATTTTTTCAGTTTCTGGAATTTAATGAAAAAATTAACGAATGGAAATACGAACACATATACATTTTATGTTATATACGATCACATAAGATTCACAAAAGGCTAGTAATTCACTAGCTCCAATCTGCTGGCACTTGTGTAATATAATTGAAACAAGGAAGGCCATGCATCGTTACCCATGAGGGCTAAGATGAAATGCCTCAAACCTTGTATACGTACTAATAATATATCATCATCAATATCATTATGATAAAGTTTATCACAAGTCCACTACTGAATATAGAAATGTCTTTCCCGCAACGCTATCAACTACGGTACTGGGCCACTTTTAACCATCGATTCGTTGCGTGCCTTGTGTCCAACTGCACTTGTCGGTATGGGGCTGCTAATCGAGAACCTTTATTTCACATCAGTTGTAGCTTAATAAAAATGAGGGGCCAATCTATTCACTTGGTATTATCTAACGAGTTGACACTGAAATACAAAGCCGTTGTATTATTTTGTTTTAAGCATTTGAGGTATTCGTTTTTTTGCCTTAATTTTGTCTCGATTTCCTTAGCGCAGCGGAGATTCATGCTACAGTTGAACCCTTCGTCGAAGTTACTACCTTAACAGAAATTCAGTCACAGTTACTGATATCTTTAAAATCCCCGAGCGTTTTCCTAACAAGTAAGCTTAGATATTATACTGATATTAAAAATGACCTTGGAGATATTCATCATAAGACCTACTTGCTGTAAAACACTATTAGGGTAATTAAGAATAGTACTAAGGGCCACCAGGGATTTATCAAGTTGACAAGGTTAGTGATGCTAATTATGAATCCTTTCTTGGTATATTAACTTTAAAACGTATCTCGAGAAACATAATGTTAACCTACCTTACACTTTTCTGCAGCTGAATAGGTTTCGTAGTTTGGTTATGGACTAGGAGTTTTGCACAAATACTTTGGTTTCAAACTTCAAACAAAATCAAACCAAGCACCTTGGTTTGATTTGGCCAATGTTGCACCGCTGAAGGAACTAATAAAATACTTAAATGTATTAACAAGCTAGCTTTATCTCGCGGCTCCAATTGAGATGTTTTCATTTTAGCAACATGATTAATATTCCATGCCATGCCAAAATTATGAAAACGGAATACTTACGGACATTATTAGACTTTGTTAGGAGCATATCAGCAGTAGAAACTGAGTAACCGACATAGCCCAACGGATCAGTAAGCCAAAGTGGTAATAGGCCAGTAAAATTGATCGATGAACCGACAGCCGATAGGGAAGAAAGGTTCTCGCGGAGCAACTTCATAGTAGTAAACAAAGTTTAGTGTAGCCCTCCAGTAGATTGAATGACGGCCTGGTAATAGATGCAGGATGGATTAGGTGGCTAAAGATCTTGCTTTATGGCGTTCCTTGAGGTAGATGAGGTAGGTAGGACTAGTTATCGGATGTACAGTCAATCGGGGTAACTTTGACAGATCATCACTATATTTTTTTAGTTAACTTTTACTATGTTAAATATGAGACAAAAGAGTTTACTTAATCTTTGCTCTCAGGTTGGTCTTCATACTCTCAAGATATTTAAAGTCTATAAAAATCATGAAATATATCAAAAACTGTTGATTTTGTTGTGTGTCAAAGTTATATAGATAACTATGTGGTATGTGGTAACCTATATGGATAACTTTAATATTATTATTTATTATTATTAATTCTTATACTTAAAGCAATTCGGAGTGTACCCGGGATATCCCTTGTTGTATCTTACTCTATTTTTACTCGGTATGGTAGGATACTATAAGCTCGAAGTCAGAAGAGAAGTCACTCTCGCTGTGTACGTGTTGAAGGTGATCAGGGGTAGGATACACAGCCCGAGAGTGTTGGAGATGGGGCGACTGAATGCGCCTGACGGAAGCGCGGGACGTCGGCGGCGGCCGTCGTTACTGGCAGTGCCGCACGCGCGCACTGCACTGATGCAGCAAGCACCGTTCACGCGCGCGCTGCGTGTGATCAACACAATGTCGGAGCGAACTGATTTATTTTCATGTTCGCTGAGTGAGCTCAGTAAAATGGCATATCATACTGTATCGTTGGCTACACTATCGAATTAGGGTACTCACCCTGTAATGATTTGTCGCAGCAATCTTATCTTTTAAACATTTTATAGTTTCAGGGTAACATAAGTTTAAGTTTTTTACAAATTTCAGATGCAGTGGAGTCATATACAAGTCAATAAAACCATAAAGTTATAGTTTTATCTTGATTTAAACTCTTTGGTAATCACATTTAAAATTTTAAAAGTTTACCACTGCAAAAAGACAACAGTTGCGCGCGGTACTAAAAGTAATAACTTTTTGACATTAACTTCGTAAGACACCTTCTTTTTTTTCCAGAGAGTTCGTTTACGAAGTTTATTAAGTACACGAATTGTATAAATTTAATGTTATGCATTATATGTTGTGCACGTAAAAAGTAAAAAAGTATTTCGCGATTTGACTGTCAAAGTTACCCTTGTTAATCAAAGTTACCCCGATTGACTGTAATGATGATGATGGACTTTATGGAATAACCTCAGTGTCCGTCTGTCGCAAATGTGTTTCGTAGAGAATATTTCACATTAGATTATTACAATTTGGTATATTTAGCATCTAATTAATACAAGTAAATGCGTGAGGTGGTAAATTAGAATTGTTACTTACGGGGTTGGTTTTAGGGTTTTATATTGGAAGTTTAAAAGAAATTTTATAAAAACCAAAATATAAATAAAGAACATAAAATATAAATATTATTTAAGATTTTTAGCGCTCGCTGTAAGCTTCACAGTACTCGAGCAACCCGGGTTCGATCCCCGCCGGCACTAATGAAATTGTTAATTGCAATTTTAAGTGCTGATTTACCAGCACGTGTAAACACAATAAAATAGTGGTATGTTCGCAAATTACTTTACCAAGCAATTACGGCAAAACATCTTAGTATTAGTTTTTAATTATATATATATATATATATATATATATATATATAATCAGTTTCTTATGCTGCAAAAAATAAATATTCAGTAACGTTCTATTTAATTATAGCATATATATATTTATTAAGGATTGATGGCAAAATATAACACTTTTTTTAATAGAGCTCGCATCTTAGATCTTAGATAGTGGTAAATTAGATCGTTGATCTTCGTCATATTTTCAAACTATATTGCAATTATTAACGGATTATATTAGTATATATATTCATAAAGATATCCTTTTTAAGATCTGTATTTCCAGCTATGGTTTGTAGAATCATTGACTGCTATATTAACAAAAATCATAACTCTTTTCTTTCTGTTATATAATCGGAAATGTAGCCTACAAATATAGCGCAGAATCAAATCCCTCCCGTAGTTTTTGCGTGAATACGAGTACATGGACAGGATGAGAGACAGTCAAAAATTTTAAAACACCTAATTTAATTTTATTGTTCTTTAAATAATCCCATTCCAAGAATTAGAATTACAGTTACAACTTTTTTGACTATCATTGGATGTTTCATTTCCTTACATATATCATTAATATTATCATGTAAGAACTATTTTTCATACTTTTTTATAGGATAGGGTGACAAACGAGCATACAGTCCACCTGATGGTAAGTGGTTGCTGTGACCCATAGACATCTACATTTATTTTCAATAAAGAATCAAAATGCAGATGCGTCGTCACCCGTGAGGACTAAGATGGAATGCGTCTTCTCCAGTAAAATATATCTTCATTTTATGTCTACTTCAAAAAGGAAGGAGGATTTCAATTCGAATGTATGTTCTATTTTATATGTTACTCGTTAATCTATCTCGTTAAGTTATCTCGTTATCTTCATCAATTGTGGACCAATTCAAGAGATTATTTTTATATTGAGAAGGTCATACATACTTCAGGGATCTCATATAAATTTAAAGAAAAAAAAAATTCACCTCTAATGTTTTGATAAATAGGGAATGATGTTTTAATGAAACTATTTATACAACATTGGAGCTTTTGTTTTATTTTAAATATTTAAAAATAATAAAATTACTTATTAATAAAAGTATAATATTTAATATACATATGTATTTAACTTCAATTTCATCGCATTTTATCATTTTCTAGCTACAGAGCAACTACACATTTTAGGGTCACTAGAGCGAGTATTTTATTTAGATAAGTGTGATACTTATCAACTAAAGTGCTTTAATTCAGCATCGTAGTCAATTCGATATTGTGTGAAGTGCAACACTGCACTCGTGGTAATGACCCCTTGTACTTGAGACGACGGAGGTCAGTGTCGTCTTCTCCGCTGACGCCATTACGCTTTGCAATTATAAATTAGACAAGAAAACAGAGGGCAAGGTCAAGAAAAGATGTAGGTCCTTATGAGCTCACTCTTATATGGACTTTTTACGTCTATTTACTTTTATTACTAATTTGATAAATGTAATTTTTAATGTTTTAAACATGATTTTAAATACAAACACATTTCGTAATTCACCTGTACATTAGCGATTTTTTTAATTCACATAACTAGTAGTAAAGTGTGAAAATTATTATTAGTTTAGACTTTTGCAAACTATACCATTATAAGAGCGACACGTTCGTGTTAAAGGATTGTAACATGAAGTATTGTTCTTATAAACGTATTAAGAAGACGCCTGGGATTCGACTTGATATTAAAATTTGATTTGGGATAAAATATTTGCGGAAACAATTTTGCAGTGCATTAATTTATGCAAGCAAAGAATATCTTGTATTTGCAGAGTGATGAAACTAAAAATCTGGGGGCACGACAGTGCCCCCGCCAAGTCGAGCAAAAAAGCGGCACGGCCGTACCATCCTTTTCTCGAAGCAGTTCAGGCCATTTTCGAAACCCTATAACTTTGTTGTGGATAAACTAGAATCCTGAATATTACATATACAGTAACCAAGTAGGCATTGTATAAACTTGGTATATTTTAAATTTCATCTAATTTGAACCAGTAGTTTAAGAATTAGAACTAGTCAAAGTTTCTTAATTTTGTCACTCACTGACTGACCGATCATCAAAACTCTAAGGCACTTATAGCAGACATAGAAGCTTCAAATTTGGAATAAAACTATTATTTAGTATATAAATCAAGGAAAAATTTAAATATATTGCAATTTCGGTCCAGTTTTCGAGATCCACCAACTGCATAAATAACTTTGTAATCCCATATAAATATATAGGATCACAAAGTTACATTTGCAGAGAATGAATCAGTGTACCTATATATTATGTATAATATAGTGAAATAATAAGTGTAGATAGGTACGTACATACAACTATCTACAAAAAGAAATGAGATGATATCAAAAACATAACTTGTAAAAAAAAACCAAGTCTCGCAACTCAGTTGTTCGACCGTAAAAAGTTGTGAGATCCATGTAATACCAAGTCGGTTAATTTATTCAGTCCCTACTTAAGGGACCTTCTCTCTTAAGTTATTACGTAATTAGCTAACCTAACAACATCTTATAGTGACCATATTAATATTAAAATCTTTTATGTTTTAAATAAATAGATTGACTATTATATGCATCGAGCATTTAACCTTTGCATCGAACATTTAACCGGAAGGTTAAATGCTCGATGCATGAATCTCACAACTATTTACGGTCGTAGAACTAAGTTGCGAGACTTGGTTTTTTTTTACAAGTTATGTTTTTGATGGCATCTAAGTAGTCTCTCCTGATAAGACGGTAGTTTGGGACTTATTTGTTAAAATCGCTTTTATCATTTGCTGAATCCGATCTTGATGCTGAACCGCAAAAGAAAACTAAGAGAATTTTAAGAGATAGCTCTTGCTATACATATATTTAGACGAAGCACTGCGTATATTTCAAATGATGCATATTTCTTCCTTCTTTCTTTAAGAGCCTGAAAATTTCTATTTCTGGACGCACACTTATGCACCTCAAACCATATTGTTGTTTGAAAATAAGCTTAGATACATACGTGTGCATGAGTGCGTCTTCTCAGAATAAGTTGTGTACGGCTTGGTTTTCCTCGACGTCTTCTTTTCGTAGGCAAAGGGCCATAATTTAGGTCATATAAGGTACAACGTTTGAATCATATCATAAGGTACAGAGATTTTTAAGGCAAAATCGTTTAGTAATTAAGCTTTTATTAAGTGTAATTATTTTGTGGCAATGAAATGGCAAAAAAATATAAAAAAATTACACGAAACAACATGTGAGATCAGCGTGAGTTTAGTCTTTATAATCTCGCCTGCATGCGATCAAAATGGAAGAAAGTAGTTAAATTATAAAACAGCCTGGTGGTGGAGAAAAGCGTTTCAGGATTATCCGTTTCGAGCTTAAATTCGCTTACCTAGAGTGTTTAATCTTCCAAATAGTTCTTGCCAGCTAGTGCTTTCTTTGAGAGGCATATGTGCAGCAGTGAACTGAAAAACGTGTTAATGTGCTTTGATGATTTGTACAAAATATTTTTTGAATATTCATCGAATTTAAATGAAATATATTGTCATTTTAAAGAGGATAGATCTCCTAAATTTGTGTTTATGATTTGTATTAGTACACTTAATAAGGTATCTGAAGAAAAATCTATTTCATAAGTAGATAGCAAGATAGGTCATAATATTAGGTTTCAAATTACATTGAAAATTTTGCTTATTATATACCATCATAATCATCATTACAGCCCATCACAAGTCCATCGATACCGCCGATTGACCTCTCGGTCGAAGTTGGATACTTAGACGGACTATTCCCTGTCTGTACTGTCCCAGGTAAACATACTCGTCAACAACTTCGAGCTTAGTGCTCCCTACTACTACCGGCATAGATGTGACATGGACGTTATACGTGATCTTTGTTTTGTACATGTTCATCTTAAGATATATCCGTTGGAAGGCACTATTGAGGTCATTGACCATAGTGCTTAGATCCTTCATCTATTCCGCAATAAGGACTAAATCGACGGCAAATCGAAGATGAGTGATGTACTCGCTGTTGATGTTAATACCGTATCATTTCCAGTCTAGTAGCTTGAAAACGTCTTCCAATGCAGTGGTGAAGAGTTTCGGAGATATAACGTCACCCTGTCTTACACCTCTATGTAGTTGGATAGGTAGGTTTCGTACTCTGGTTCTGTACTCGGATAGCCATCACCGCCCTACTGTACAACCACTTCAGCACTTCGATATACCGACAGTCACCGGTACCACCATTGAAGGGACTGCAGCACTGCCAAAATTTCGACGGAATCAAAGGCTTTCTCATTGTTCACATAAGCCAGACATGGTGACAAATTGTACTCCTCGGACTTCTGTACAATTTTCCGAAGGGTATATATGTGGTCTATAGTGCTAAAGCCTTTTTGGAAACCGGCTTGTTCGGGAGGCTAGAAGTCGTCGAGTTTGCGTGTACGTCTTAGAAATGAAATCGATCTGTAGTTCTTCAAGAGAGCGTTGTCGCCTTTCTTGAAGAGCAAGACAAGCGAACTTACTTCCTCAATTATTTAATTTAATTCGCTAAACTAAACTAAAGAGCTTCTGAAGGGAGCCACCCGCTTTCAGAAGCTCCGCTGTAATTCCATCCTTGCCTTTTAAGGTGCTGGAGAGCTATTCTAATCTCGCTGAGACTGACGTTCGGAATATCTTCGGGATAGAGTAGGATAAGACTTGCTCTTCGATCGTTACTCACACTTGCGTGTGGCTCCAACGATGATGTGTACAGCTGCCCATAAAACCTCTCAATATTACTCAAAATCTCAGATATCCCGAAAATGACGCTGCCACACTCGGTCTTCAGTTTTGACAGTTGGCTCTTTCTGAAAGCCAGATCTCTAGCACAGACTTTGGAGCCCTGGTTCCGCTCGATCGCTTCTTCAATACGAGCTGTGTTGATGTTACGTAAGTCCCGCCGCATGCATTTGGAAATCTGTTTGTATTGTTGCCTGTACGCTGTCAAATCTGCTGAAGACTGCGACTTTATTTCCTGTTTAACAACCATGAGTTTAAGAGTATGATCGGAGAGTTTTTGTGTTCTTCTGCGGCGGGTCTTGCAGAACTTAGCTGCGACCGTATGGACATGTTCCATTAGCTTGTCATTCACATCTTTCACTGCATTGCAATCTTCTAGGCACTGAAAATGGTTTTGTAGCTCGAGCTGAAAGGTTTCGGGACTTTGGATTAGAGTACGAGGGGGACGGAGCGTTGACTTCATTCGACGAGACCTATCTAACATAACATTTAGGTTCAGTGTGCCTTTTCGGCGATCCCTGCCGGTTTTCACCCTCGCGATCACTGACACATTACTGAACAGTTGTCGTCTGGTCGTCATAATGAAATCAATCTCATTTTTTGTCTAACCGTCAGGGCTCGACCAGGTACACTTCCTGTGGATCGCTTCTGGAAGAAAGAGTTCATCATAAATAGGCTTTTGGAAGAATGCATGGCTCTAGATATATCCTCATACATTTCCTCTACTCACTCATTGGGATGTGCCGAGGTTGATGCATAAACCTGTATGACCTTCAACGAATACCGTTTGGTGGGTGGTTAGGGAATATAAGGTATACAACCCTTGTTGACACACTCTCAATTTTTACAACGTTTTTAACGAGAGACTTGTGGACGATAAATCCGATGTCTCCTTGGGACAGAAGGTTGCCGGATTCGAAATTTCCATGTCCTCCCTCTCCTTTGGGACCACGGATAATTCTATAATATTCCAGCGCAACTTGTCTATCTCTTGTTCCAACTCCAGGATCTTCTCGCCAGTCCTCAGGGTGCGTGTGTTATGTTTTGCCGAATCGTCTTGTTTAAGGTGGCAACCGAACCTCCACCAGAGATTCTTAGCACCCCCTGCCCCGCCGTTACCATGCTCCCCACCGTAGCCAGGAATAGTGGGGCCACCGGGGACTGGGGGCCGTTTATTAGTGACGTTGCATATGGGGGTATATTTCCATAGTTGCCACCGCTGCTTTTTATTGCTTTTTTCTTTTATCAGAAAGATTCTGCTGCCCATCTTCTGCCTCAGTTTCTCTCTGTCGCCTCTTACGACACCCACGGGAAGATATGGGGTAGTGAGTACTCTTACCCGCCACTACTCGGGTTATTTTATACATATTTATTTAATTATTTCCAAATTCAAGTGAACAAACAGTTTATAAATTAGTATAGTTAGTATATTAGTTATTTATAAATTAAATTAAATTTCTTAAGATACAATAATAATTCATAAGACTAAGGTAAAATTTGTAGACAAAGTTTTAAAATAGAATACATATTAACATATTATGTAACGTATACAGCAAATATATAGATTATGGACATCCATAAAGATCTAACTTTAAATTTGAAGCAGTATTATCCTAGTTGTTGACAAAATATAATGTTGTGGGTTCGAATCTGTTATCAACCCAGTGTCATAAACCGGTTTTCCATTTAAGTTGGAGCGATTCTTTAAGAAAATCATAAAGGGTCATGTTACTGTTATAAACTATAGACGAAAATTTACATATTTGCTAGACTCACTAAAAAAAATAATGTAAGACTACAACAGATAATTTACACTTCATAATTTTGAGTATGTGAAAAGTGACTAAGCAAGACATAGGGCATTGACGTATCATTGGATTTTCCTGCTTCGTTATTTAAAAAAAACAATGATAATTTGTTGTGATACCAGCGCGAATTATTTCATATGGATAAACATATGTATTACATATATAATATTTTTCTATTTTAATTCTAATAAAAACAGTATTATACAATAATGTTTTCAGAATTCCGAGGCATTTAGGCTCCTCGGGTATGTTTTCAGAACCAAACTGTAGGATTCAAAGCCATTACATACAAAAGATGTGTCCCTATGCTAGGTCGCATGCGGGATAGCACCAACAACGTTCTTAGCGTACTAAACAAAAAACAAGGTTAGTTGCTCTGACCTTGGGTAGCTCTATTAATATAAATGTCAATTTTAATTCAAAATTAATTTTTATTTAAAACTCCTAGCACATAGTTTATGAAAACTTGGATTATAGATTACTAATGAAAACGGATATTTGGTTTAAAGTAATTGAATTATTAATACACTACCATTAATTAATACTGGTAATAAAACCCGAAAACCAGTAAATTTGCTTATGTGTTGAGCTGGATATAGCTATTTCTACGAATGCGTCTTTATAAATTGCGTATACTTCCCACGATAAGCAGACGGTTAGCCAACGCAAAAGTAATTAACTACTTATTATTTCTTATTTATTGCAACCTTACCAAATAAAATATTACAAAGGACTAACTGCATACCTATTGACATTCGCTACCGGCCATAGTTGCTTCGTTTTTCTTTTATTTACTTTTTAATAAGGGCGTAAATTTAAATAAATTTTACAGTATTCTTTGTTGCCGTTTTAAGTTGTGTTTTACCACATGCTTTACAGTAAAGGAAAACATTGCGAGCTAAGCTACATGTTTGCAAAAACCCGAAACTGCGACCACACACCTTTCAATTGCTCGCTGAGCAACCTTGAGCTTTCTCTTCCAGCTTCACATGACCAGATGCGGCCAACAGTGAAGGTCCACGTCTCAGATCCATATGTCATCACTGGCTACAAACACTGATTGTACAATCTTATTTTCAAATTTGCGGTACTACTAGTTAGGTGTTTTAAAACAACATACAAAATATCTTTTTTTTTCTTCATTGTAACATTATTTTGTGTGTACATAAATTGTTAAATAAATAAATACTTAAAATTTTTGAAATAACATACTAAACAAATTTTATTAGAGACATTGTCGAAATCACAGTAACACAAGAAAGTTTTTTCCTACGTTTCCATGCCATTGCTTTTAATCAATTCACAAATAAAATTATTACAACGATATAAATGATATAACGATTGAATAATAATGTTTTTATTTTGTATAAATGTTTCCAAATTAGTTATATTATTACCTGCGTTAAAGTTTCTGTCAAGAAATGCTCAGTATCAACCCAGGTCAGGAAGTTGGAGATGATTCACCTCTGTGCCTCAGAAAGCACTTAAAGCCGTTGGTCCTGTGTCTGATCTCTTCAGACATATCGGATTGCCATCCTATCGAAGTATGAGAGTTAGGGAATGGAGAGTGCACTTGTGTTTGGCCATACACTTGGCCGCTATAATCCAGCCCCATGCAAATAATTAGTCTCCGTTGAGACGGGTTGCCGTTATCAAATTTCGGCCTGAAGGACAATTTTTCCATTACACTTTTTCATGTTGTCATCTTCGTGTGATTTTTTTTATGTATTTATTTAACATAATTATTTGTGAACACCTCACATAGTTACAGTTATTTGAGTAATAAGGATGTCTAGAAGAAATCGCTTCCAGATATATGAATTGAACCTATTGTGCCTACTTTTTTTATTTCATTCTGTTTTTATTTCAATGTGTATTATCTTTTATCCCGTATTTTTCCCCTTTCCGAAAATCCTTAAACACGGGTTACTTAATTTCCAATCAGTTGCACCGTTACAATGTTATCAAATCAAACAATCTATCATCCTTAATTTTACCCTCTTATAGGTAGAATTGCCAAAAATACTGAAACACGTGTCTCAATATAAATTCGAAAATCCAATGCTTTTCAATTCCAGAATATATTCACCAGTTTTCAAATAAAAAAAAAAACTAATAAATTTGTATACATACAAATTTGAACACTCTCTGGCCTCTAGGTGGGCAGCCGCGACTTACAGTTACAGTCGGCAGTTCCCTCTTTAGGGATGATGTGAAATGAGACGAAGACTTTTTACTATATTACTTTTATTTTCTAACTTACAAGCTAACTTATCTACTGTGACAATTTCTTTTTGGCAAAAATAATAGACGATCTTAACATTTACACCTTTGTTTTTATTCTATATTGAACATTCTTAAGTCACGTAAGTAAATGGAATCATGTTTTAAAAACGTGCTGCTATTTGCTTAGCAGGCGGTGCTGTATGGTTGGTGTCTTTGTAATAGTATGCAAGGTCGGTAAGCATAAGTAACTCCTCCACCCTCAGCGCGGTTGCACTATTGCAGCACATTCAGCGAAAATGTCGCCAGGACGTCTTCGGGGGTTCCCACTCGTATTATTTTTATAGAATTAGGGTGACAAACGAGCACACAGTCCACCTGACGGTAAGTGGTTGCTGTGGCCCATAGACATCTACATCAATCTTCGTTTGCGATTTAAAATGCAGATGAGATGTCAGCCGTGAGGACTAAGATAAAATGCCTCTTTTCCAGTAAAAAGAATCTGCGGTTCTCTACACTCACCATACGAAACACAGCAGCATTAAGCTGCAATTTTACGCTGGTATTCTGTGAGAGCGTGGTCCTTCCCCGATCGAGCCGACCCATTCGTGCTACAACTATACCAGTAATATAGCTGCAGCATGGCTCTACTACTAGTCGTATAATATTTGAAGGATTTATACAAATTTGTACATACTCAGGCCCCCTAGTAAGGGGTTGTTTTAAAAAATCGTTAAATGTAAATTCATTTATTTTATTTACAGAGTACTTTTAGTAAGTAAAATAAAAAGTTTCATACAATCTATAACACCCCCTTAGGGGTTCAATTTTCTAAAATACTTTCTTAGTTGATGGCTACGTTGTAAAACGCAGCATACATCCAAATGGCAGTTTTCTACGTCTAGCGGTTTGGACTGTGCGTGGTGGGATGGATGAGTCAGTCACTCAGGACATCCTCTTTTATATATCTAGACAGATTTCTTCTCTTTAATACATTTAGTTTTGAAAATTAAATAAATGTAATAATACATCTTATTACTTTCATACTCCGGCGTTTTCAATTGAAATATTTTTATTTGCCCGTGAAGAGATTGACTTATCGTGAATAGAATATTCTTTGCATAGCATTATTGTTGCATAAAGCGTTTGAACAAAGTCAAAACAGCGCTAATTTATACCAAAAAGTCCTTTCTTATTCTACTTTGTAATATTGAATTTGTCCTTGTTGATGACCAGATAACCCTGAGTGTGCTGGTCAAGCGATACGTAAATAAAAATGATTTGATTCGGAAGAAAAAACGAATGTTGCGACTGATGGTGATTGGCCTTGCCATCTCAAGGAGTTTGCAAGGGGAAACGTTCCTTGACCGATATTAATTCCTAAGCGCATCTCACGCACTTGAGTTGCACTCATATATGTGAACGTATGTTATTTTTGAGATTCTAAATTATAAACTTATTGGCAAGTTAATGATGATGTTTGTATATTTCATTAAATTTTTAATTATCCACTATTTTATTGAAAAATATAAGTGTGCTCTCTGCGTTTTGAAGTAAGTTATTCTCCTTTATTTACCAGACTGTATCCTAATGTATACCGATATGTTTGGATATGTGTATTTAACGCATTGAAAAGTGTCGTTTGGGTCTACTTCCCTGTGAGACAAACAATTATAAAATATTTTAAATATTTTTTTATTTTTAATATATTCCCCTGGACTCTTATATATTTTTCAGTTAGATTATTTGACGTCTATGCCGACGAAATGAAATGATCTGTGTTTCTCATTAAAATAATCAGAATCAGAAATCTGTGACGTAGTAGCTACTCAAAAAAATTTTTTCATTTTCCAAAATATCATCGCGACATACGACTTGTGCAAGAGCGTTTTGTCGAGAAAAAAGAGCTCGTTTTTCCTCCAATCTGAACTTTTTGGGGGTGGTATGCCTTTTGTAGCTCTGCATCGAGTCTTAATTTTTCATGCTTCTGCATTGAATCTTACCCAAGTCTTAACCGTTGAAGTCACTGGATTGGTGCTGAGTGAGCATTTTTGCGGACACCTTCGACATGTCAACACAAGTATGCAAAATATTATTAGTTATATGTGATACTCTAACAACTTCTGCAAGTTATTTCATTCTTAAACGGGCAGCTTCCAATACAAATTTTTCAATGTTTCTTATAGGTTTTCTGGTTGCCTCAACAGTACGTTCCATGGTTGGTAGGGTCTTAGAATAATCATAATTGTATTGAAAATTATTTCGCAATACGTAATATTATATTTTGCATTTCCTTCGTCTAATAATAAAAGATTTACGATAATTTATTTCCTGTCGAACGAATAAATCCAGACCAGACACAATTATTTGTAATCCATGTTACAAGTTGTTTCAAGTAGGAATAAGACCACAAATAAAACGATACAGAAGTTTTAACTTTAAATCTGGCAGAAAGGAAGTAATTTGGACGTAAGTTCAAAGAAAAGAGACAAATAAATACCACAATCAATTGCGCCCCAAAAATCTCGTATTCATATAGTGTAAAGAGCAACTATTTTATTAGTGACTTTATCTATATTATTTATAGATATCTCAGCATACATAGTAAGTACATAATAGAATAGAATAGAAAATAATAGAATAGAATCGGTAAGAATATAAAAATCGATTTAATGTAATAAATTTAATTAAAATGACGTATTTTAAACGATTTTTATCGTTTAAAATACGTCATCACCGCAGGTAAATTTCGTTTATTGATCCATATATATTATACTATACGATCCTGGCTGGTTTTTGTCCACGGCGCCAATTCCCAAATAAGCGGAAGCTATCATCAAATGTTGTGCACTCGACGGCTATCGGATATCTATATATTTATAAAGTACAGATTAAAATATTCTTCTACGTGGTAGAGCCATGCTGCAGCTATATTATGGTTGTAGCACGAATGGGTCGGCTCGACCGGGGAAGGACCACGCTCTCACAGAAAACCAGAGTAAAATAGCAGCTTAACGCTGCTGTGTTTCGTATGGTGAGTGTAGAGAACCGGAGACCCTATTTACTGGACAAGAGGCATTCCATCTTAGTCCTCACGGGTGACAACGCATCTGCATCTTGAGTCTTTATTGAGGATAGATGTAGATGTCTATGGGTCACAGTAACCACTTACCATCAGGTGGACTGTGCTCGTTTGTCAATTCAAAAAATTGAATGGAACTTCCTATTCCGTTGTGTTCTGTGAGTTTAAAATCAGTAAAGATAGCTTTGTACTATGTGTTTTTATATAATACCGGTGAAAACGAGTCCGCAGTCCATCTGATCGTAAGTGGATACTGTGGCTCATAGACATTTACATTTATCCTCGATTAAAAACAAAAATGCAGGTGCGTTGTCAACCCTGAGGAATAAGATGAAATGTCTTCTTTCCAGTAAAAAGGGTTCTCTACACTCACCATACGAAACACAGTAGCATTAAGCTGCTATTGTATGCTGGTGTTCTGGGAAAGCATGGTGAGTTTTAAGCAGTGAGGATTTATTTATATTCGCGTAAAAATAAATCGTCACGAAAGTTAAAATTTTATTTTGTGATCTATATAATATATTTCTCTGTCTAACCCTGAGTGGTTTTACCCTGCGTGGTTTTCCTCAACGGCGACACTTTCCAAATAATCGGAAGCTACCATCAAATAACCGCAAATGACCTTATACCAAGCGTTCTCACACCCAACGACTACACGTATCTCCGAACCCGAAAACGGATAACCAACTCGCGCTGCGTTGGCACTTAATGCGATAAGTTCCGAGGTCCATTAGGATGCAAATTTTAAGACACGGAACTGAATTTTGAACCTAGTTGTAACCAAGCACTATCATTAAATATTTTTTGTTGATTTATTTATTTAATATTTATTGCAAACATCTTTAACTAGGGGTTACAAAAAGCGGACTTAATATCTTATGGCTTAATATATCAGCCACATGGTGATATTTTTTTTATATCACTGTTGTAGTTTTTTAATATAATAAGGTGACAAACGTGCACACAATAATGGTTAGTGGGTGCTGTGCCCCACAGATATCTACATCTGTCTTGATTAGGAATTAAAATACAGGTGTATTGTCAGTTGCCACCTCTGAGGACGAAAATGGAATGTCTTATTTCTTGCAAAAACAGTCTGCTGTTCTCTACGTTCACCATATTATGAAACAGAGCAGCACTAAGCTGTTATTTCATGCTGGCTGACCCATTCCTGTTATAACCACAATATAGCTGGAGTCATTGAGTTATATGTACTACGTACTAGAGAAGCCATTCCGAACACTGACTATGTTCAACTGAACTGTAGTGCAATCCGTACAAACTAAATATTGCGTAAATTGAAGATTTGTGAATTCCATAAAATAATTATTATTACATTTTATTTAGAAATATAATATGTTTGTTTAGATTAAATTAAGATATTTTATATTATTTCTTATATTTATTTTATATTAATATCTTATTTTATATCAAGTTAAAGTCTTCGCGCATGCGCGACTACTACTCCCGCGCATACGCCAAAACATAGAGTAGGACACAGTTTTTGTTTGAAATGGCTTCTCTAGTACGTAGTACATATAACTCAATGGCTGGAGTACGGTTCTATCGCGTATAAATCCACATAACACATAATCAAATATAACTTTATTTTACAATAATGTTCTATTGTGTTTATCACAAATAAATCTAACCACATATTTTACAATAATCTTCTATTATGTTTCTATTATTTTTTTTGCAAATAAATCTAACCACAAGGAGTCTCTTACTTTGGTATTGGGTATGGATATAACTGTCGTTTTCTGTATCCTAGGGATATCATCGGAAGCTGGCGCGTTGCGGACGACTGACGTCACCACGCAAAAGTGAACCAACCAGTTTTTGCCGGAGCCCCAATTTAGCGTTTGATTCTTAATGCATAACTCAAGCGCTGTGCCCTAAGGTCATCTGACATTCAAGGACAGTGATGTTAATTGCTAAGACACCGATTCTGCAATTATAAGTATAAGTATTGTTTCAGCGCCTAGCTCTGACATTGGATTTCTTAACAATAGAAGATCAAAAAAATATTATGTTTTATTTTCGCACGGCCTCAGGTTCCCAGTAAGATAGTTATGTTTAAAAGATTAGGTCTTTTTAGGATTGCCTGAAATACACTGTTAATACTGCTTGGATTGGAAGATTTTTATAAATTCCGATTATCGTAAAAATCTTTAAAACTTCTGAATTATTTGAGTCACAGCTTCTTATGATAACGCCATTCTAATAGCGCTGCTTAATAAAACTAGACTACTCTTCTAGGTATTATTTAAACTATGCCAACTAGCTCTATGTAGTTTCATAGACAAAGATGCAATGTTAGTGACGTGTGAAAGTCACTACACGAGGAAATTACATGACTCATCAACATAACAATGTGCTGTTTAGGCCTGAGTACCGGCGTTACTTTGCCCATTATTGATTAGGCCATTGTATTTTATATATTAATTGATATTAAGTCCTTTTAACTCTTTTTTTGTCTTCCTATACGTCAGCGAATACAAGTCAGAATATTATCCGCGGTTTCTTTTCCTTACTAATGACCAATCCTCAAAATCTCACTTTCTCTACTTTACTTCATCGTTCTGGTATTTTTCTCGTCATTTGCTGACCGCCGTCTCTGGAATAGGTGACCTGAAAATTAAGAAATTTTTAAAAACTTAACTTACAGCAAAGGAGTAAAATAATTTTCCAGCACCTATATTTTCATCTGATTGCAATGTAGGTGTAGTCAAGGCAAGAGTGAATAGGCTTTTGTTAAGCTAAGCCAGTGCGTTCTACCATCTTTGACTGCATCATCACTTACGAAATAATAGGGTAGTCAGTCAAGTACCCACTGGCTTATAATAGTTAAAAACCATCAATAGAAAGTTCGTGTAAAATTCCTATAATGATTGCCGAGTTGTCGTAATCATGAAGGTTACCTTTTACACCCGTTTTATTGGAATATGTATGCTGCAGTCATATTATGGTTGCAGCGCGAATGGGTCGGCTCAACCGGGGTAGGACCACGCTCTCACAGAATACCAGCGTAAAATAGAAACTCAATGCTGTTGTGTTTCACATAGAGAGTGTAGAGAAACAGAGACCCTTTTCACTGGAAATGACGCATTTTATCTTAGTTCTCAGGGATGGCAACACATCTGCATTTTTATTTATAATCGAGGATAAATATAGATGTTTATGGGCCATAGAATCCACGTACCATAAGGTGGACTGTGTGATCGTTTGCCACCCTTATTCTATAAGAAATGTCTCTTCTCTTCATCAGTGCACATTACCATCAGTTCGATCAGTTCTATCAAAAGTTCATAAGGAGAAGTGGACAAAGCCTTTCCAGTTTCCAGAGCACTTGCCTTAATCGACTTAGGAGGCGGATTGAGTACCACAACGTAACTTTGATGCTGCCGTCCTTCGATCTGGGTATTTAAGTCGCCATCTGACGGAAGCCTTAAGATTTTTCTAGCTTTTCTCATAATCGCCTCCTGAGACATACAATGTACAAAATAGGAGAGGTATTTTCAAAACTATACATTTCTATGAGAGTAATACAATACGCATGATAATTTACGCACTGTGTGGACGAAATATTAATACAAATTATATTTATACTGTAAAAAGATTGGAGTGAATGCGTAGGGAAACTTATCGCGCCATATTAACCCGAAATATTGTCTACCGGGTCAGTTTGTATAAGTATAAATATTTTGTACAACACATAATATTACTTAGCTATTATGAAAAAGTTTTTAAACATAAGGTTATTGTAAATATATCTTAATGTAATTGTCTTATTATACATGCTAAATAATATTATTGATTCAAATAATTCACAGGCATGGTCATCTTACACATTAATATATTTTTTGTTTGTCCAACACGGTTACTCATAGGTCATTGGTGCCCACGCCGAATGCCTCGTTGATCTTTTGCAAAGTGTACGATATTTTTTATAACATACAAAGGAATTAATTTTATATGTACGAAATTCGCTTGCATTTATTTAGGTTCGTTAACTTATATTTAGTGGCGAGTTCTTTTTAATAATTTATAATGTGATTTAAAAGACAACAAATTTTAACATGCCAAAAATGTGTTTTGGGACTTTTAATGTGAATTCTAATGGTCGTTTTGAAGTTTTAATGCAATTTACATTGAAAATTCCTAATTCTTGAATTTTTGGTCGAGTTTTTACGTTGCCTTTGAATACTGTTACCCTATAGTGGAAGAGATCGATTAACTAAGCTGCTCACTTGAAGTAAAAGCTGGCATACGATGAATAATTTTACTGAATATTACAACGGTCTGAAACTACTAAGACAACTCCGAAGTGCAGTACGGCGCGTGTAGTGCTAAGCAGCGCTGCGGGCCGCGGGTTGAAATCCCGTACACAACAAGGATTTCTATGGCCTAAATATAATTGTTCTGGGTCTTGTTGTTTGTTCTTGTACAATAATTTATGTTTGTAAACTACCCCACGATACAGGAGTAAAACCCTAGTGTAACGTTATTAAAAAAAAAATTAAAAAAATACTTGCATATAGTAGAGGGTAGACCACACATACTGCGGTCATTTCAAGTATCACCTTCGTAATCACCTTCAAACAACATTATTTGCCAATTCATTTCTATCGAAATCGCTTGGCCTATAGTGAATTTTGCATAATTAAATTCTGCCAAATAAGTAATCTGTCCAGAGGCGAGGCGAGATCAAAACAACCGTCGATTTCAGCGGAATAAGCTATAAAAAATATGATGCAAATTAAGCGTGATTCAAATATCGTTTAGGCTTTTACATCGGTTCTTTGTGGTTATTCATATATTTATTTCCTTGCACTATAATATTCTTCATCTTCTTCATTAACTCGCAAAAAATAATCGCTGGACATCGACATCTCTCGTAGTAGGAATTTTTCTCAATGGTAGGCTATTGAAAGTCTGGCAAGGCGATCAGCCTTGCCAGACTTTCAATATCTCAAAGATGTCAAATGAGATGTTGAAAGTCTCCTAAGGCACTGCTATACTGCGCCGGTTTCAGTATATCACGTCTGGCGTAAAAGAGAGAATTATACTATAAAGAGATAATTATCGAAATCATAAGTTTTTTTCTGGACTTTCCGACAGCCACCATATGGCAATTATACAAGCATCCTGATGATTTTTACGTGGTAGAGCCATGCTGCAGCTACCTTATGGTTGTAGCACGAATAAGTCGGTTCGACCGGGGAAGGACCACACTCTCACAGAATACCAGCGTAAAATTCCTATTTTATTTTTGTTCAATGCTGCTGTGTTTGCTATGGTGAGTTTAGAGAACTGGAGACCATTTCACTGGATACGAGGCATTCCATCTTAATCTCCAGGGGTGACAACGCATCTGCAGTTTGATTGTTAATCGAGGATAGATGATGTATCTATAGGCCACAGCATCCACTTACCATCAGGTTGGTTGTGTCTTACAGGATTATAACACTTGTCCCACGAATTCAATAAGTTTTTTTTTAAATGTTAAGAAATTTGTATTAGTAATACGGGTAGTCAGACCAGTGGTTAATATTGCTACGGCACTACGTTCGATTTCCGCACGAAACAACTAATTTTTTGTCCTACAAATCGATGTTCGGGGCCTGGATATTTCATCATCATCATCATTACAGCCCTTCACAAGTCCACTGCTGAACATAGGCCTCCCCCAAAGAATGCCACAAAGCACGGTCCTGAGCCGCCTGCATCCATCGACTTCCTGCATGTCTTACCAGGTCGTCACTCCATCTTGTGGGGGGACGCCCTACACTTCGCCTACCGATACGAGGCTGCCACTCGAGAACCTTTCTTCCCCATCGGTTGTCGGTTCTTCGAGCTATATGGCCGGCCCACTGCCACTTCAGCTTACTAATCCGTTGGGCTATGTCGGTTACTCTGGTTCTACTGCGGATATCCTCATTCCTAAGTTTATCACGCAGTGAAACTCCGAGCATAGCCCTCTCCATAGCTCGCTGAGCGACCTTGAGCTTCCTCATACGGCCAGCAGTGAAGGACCACGTCTCAGTTCCGTAAGTCATCACTGGCAACACGCACTGGTTGTACAATTTTGTTTTAAGGTTTTGAGGTATTTCTGACGAGAAGATGTGTCGTAGCTTCCCGAACGCTGCCCAGCCGAGTTGAATCCGTCGATTGACCTCTCGGTCGAAGTTGGACTTACCTAGTCGGACTATTTGTCCCAGGTAAACATACTCGTCAACAACTTCGAGCTTAGTGCTCCCAACAACTACCGGCATAGGTATGACATGGACATTAAACATAATCTTTGTTTTGTCCATGTTCATCTTAAGACCTATCCGTTGGGAGACACTATTGAGGTCATTGAGCATAGTGCTTAGTTCCTCCAGCGATTCTGCCATGAGGACTATATCGCCGGCAAATCGAAGGTGAGTGATGTACTCGCCAATGATGTTAATTCCGTATCCTTTCCAGTCCAGAAGCTTGAAAACGTCTTCCAATGCAGCGGTGAAGAGTTTCGGGGATATAACGTCACCCTGTCTTACACCTCTCTGCAATTGGATAGGTTTCGTACTCTGGTTCTGTACTCGGATAGCCATCGTAGCTCTACTGTACAAACACTTCAGCACTTCGATATACCGACAGTCAACTTGGCACCGCTGAAGGGACTGCAGCACCGCCCAATTTTCGACGGAATCAAAGGCTTTCTCATAGTCCACATACGCCAGACATAGTGGCAAATTGTACTCTTCGGACTTCTGTACAATTTGCCGTAGGGTATGTATGTGGTCTATGGTGCTAAAGCCCTTTCGGAAACCGGCTTGTTCGGGAGGCTGGAAGTCGTCAAGTCTGCGCGCGAGACGATTCGTAATGACTCTCGAAAACAGCACGTAGACGCGGCTCAGAAGGGAAATCGGTCTGTAGTTCTTCAAGAGAGCGTTGTCACCTTTCTTGAAGAACAAGACCACCGCACTTCTGCTCCACGCCTCCGGTGTAATGCCACCATGGAGGACGGAATTAAAGAGCCTCTGAAGGACTTCAAGTACCGGTCTTCCACCCGCTTTCAGAAGCTCCGCTGTAATTCCATCCTCGCCTGGGGCCTTGCCGTTTTTAAGGTCCTGGAGAGCCATTCTAATCTCGCTCAGACTGACGTCCGGGATATCTTCGGAATAGTGTCGAATAAGACTCGCTCTTGGATCGTTACTCCCACTTGCGTGTGGCTCCAACGATGACGTGTACAGCTGCCCATAGAACCTCTCAATCTCACTCAAAATCTCAGGTGCCCCGGAAACGATGCTGCCACATTCGGTCTTCAGCCTTGACAGTTGGCTCTTTCTGGCAGACAGATCTCTGGCAAAGACTTTGGAGCCTTGGTTCCGCTCGATCGCTTCTTCAATACGAGCTGTATTGAAGTTGCGTAAGTCTCGCCGCATGCATTTAGAGATCTGTCTGTTCAGTTGCCTGTATGCTGTCAAATCTGTTGAAGAATGTAGCCTCATCTCCCGTCTAACAGCCATGAGATTAAGAGTGTGATCGGAGAGTTTTTGTGTTCTTCTGCGGCGGGTCTTGCAGAACTTAGCTCCGACCGCATGGACAGTTTCCACGAGCTTGTCATTCATATCGTCCACTGGATATTTATCCAGGTGTAATGTATGTAATAGCGTTTGTTAGAATCCTGTAGCACATTTAATAAATTCTTAGTGTAGTAATTTTTTTTTATGAAAAGTTTATGGCTAACGGATTTGGACCATATTATGGTTATGCATTAAGCTACGAAAGCTAAGTAAATTGATTTTTGTTGATTATCCTTGTGTCGCAAAAACTGCGTCTGAGCCAACCACAATTGTAACCGCATTGAGCGTTACACTGAGCACCGGTTTGGTCAGGACAAGTGACTTTGTTATAACGTACGAGTTTATATTTGGCGTTAATTTGCGTTAATATTAACAGCATAGTTGTTAGCTTTCGACAATATTTGGAAGTTTTCACAGCTTATACAAATCATTATCATCATTATTTTAAAAGAGAATTAATGTCAATGATATCCTAAAGATAGTTTCGGGTTAAATATGATGTCAAATAATAGTTATAATACTGTAGTGTTTTAAAGTATACCGGCATAATATTGTATATTGATAGGTGTAAAGCGATTACGTCTAAACTGGATCAAAAATACTAAAAAATGTACTAAATTATTATTGACAACACGACGTATCAATCCACTGCTGGATATGGGCCTCTCCCATTTAAAGAAGGATTTGTCGTGTTCCCCACGTTTGGGTTATCTTGTAAATATGACATTATTACTTCCAGTCTCAGTACTGTGTGTTTTACATCTGGTGTGTTCAGAAAATAATATTACAATTATACCGCCCTCTTGTGAACCCTTAGGGATTTAATATGGTGATGGATCTTTTATGCAACCAAAACATAACTTTTACGTGATAGAGCCATGCTGCAGCTATACATGGTTGTAGCACGAATGGGTCGGCTCGACCGGGGAAAGACCACGCTCTCACAGAATATCAGCCTAAAATAGCAGCTTAACGCTGCTGTGTTTCGTATGGTAAGTGCAGAGAACCGGAGACCTTTTTTACTGGAAACGAGGCATTCCATCTTAGTCCTCACGGGTGACAACGCATCGGCATTTTGATTCGTAATCGAAGACAGATGTAGATGTCTATGGGCCACAGCAACCACTTACCATCAGGTGGACTGTGTGCTCGTTTGTCACCCTTATCCTATAAAAAAAACAACACGGGCAAAATATTAGTAACATAGTTGACGATAGTGATTCTTTATGCACTATGACTATTTTACGTATTATGCTTCAGTTAAAAGGAACCACACCTATCGTGTTTTAGTTTCAAGTGTATAGTGAACCAGCATAATTATAGGCTGTGATGTGTTCCATATTAGTTCTCACAGGTGACAACACACCTGTAGCCTTTTTTATTCGAAGGCTGTTGGTGGCAGGTGAAGCGTGGGCTTATATTAGAAAAGACAGTAGCCATCGACTGTAGACTCGACCAGATGTGGTATAATATCGCTTGTCTTTCAAATATTATAAAAATACGTTTGGTGAATGCGATATGAACAATAAAATGCTACATAGATTTTAATAATATTTTTGACAGTAAATTGCGACGGTTAGTATTACACATGATAATTTTGGTTTTAAGTTATTTTTGTTCTTTGAATATTGTTAATTATTACGTTACATAAATAGATAAAAGTATATCTGATTCGACGAGAGGTAAATAATGAAAATTGATTACTCATATTTAGGCTTGACTAGATCTATTACATGTCATGTAGTGATATATTATTGAGAGGATATACCAACAGTACCTGTTCAGGTCTGATTAGGATATATTAGAATAAATAGATGGTGTAAAAATATTCTTTATTTTGGAAATCTATACCAATAAATAAAATTGAAGTGTCTGTTTGTAATGTCAAAATAACAGCTTTTTACTCAATGCATATGATATTATATACGGTACCTAACAACAACACATTTTTAAAATTTTTGTCTGTCTGTTCCGGCTAATCTCCGAAACGGCTGGACCGATTTCGACGGGACTTTCACCAAACGATAGCTGATGATATAAGGAGTAAATTAGGCTACATATATTGTAAAAAAAGAATTAGGGTTAACGTAACATAATTAAAACCTTAAATTACACGCGAGCGAAATCGCGGGTAACAGTTATTCGCAAATAATTTTGATTTGCATTGCTAAACTCTTAAAAGTTATTTTGAAACGTTTAAACAATACTGTTCTTGATAATGTGTATTGCATAAAATTTATGTATTTTGCTGTGATGTGACGTAAATTATACATTATCCTATATCACGTCGTGGGTATCGTGAGGAGTGATATAGGGAAACAATAAAGGAGACGGACAGCAGTCTTTCTAATAGTAAATAAAAAATAAACAACACCTGCCAAGCGTTGCAACTATAAAAAAATGGTACAAAAGACGGCCCCAGGCCCCGGCAGCCCCGCTATTTCTAGCTATGGTGGTGACCATGGTGACGGCGCGGCCATTATGTACGCGGTAGAGCCATGCTGCAGCTATATTAGTAGTGTAGTTGTAGCGCGAATGGGTCGGCTCGACCGGGGAAGGACCACGCTCTCACAGAATACCAGCGTAAAACAGCAGCTTAACACTGCTGTGTTTCGTATTGTGAGTGTAGAGAACCGGACACCCTTTTTACTGGAAAAGAGGTATTCCAACTTAATCCTCACGGCTATCAATGCGTTGAATTTGTTTTGCAAACGAGGATGAAAGTGGATGTCTATGGGTCACTGCAACCATTTAACATTAGGTGGACTGTGTGCTCGTTTGTCACCCTAACCTATAAAAAGGGTACGCACGAATACTAAGGATTGACGAAAAGACCCTGGCGCTGATAAAAGCGATAGGTAATTTGCGCTTAAATATTATAAAATTATCTGAGATCCGAAAAAAGGAAGGGACACAATAATCCTCAAATCTGGTATTTATTATATTTCTAGAAGGTAGAACATCTGTCCAAAGGAGGTGTCAGATTTATCACTTTATATTCATACATAATAACTGTCGATATTTTCCTTAAAGTCGACCAGCTCTTAGGAAATTTTAAATTTTTCTAAAATATAAGTAGCCTAAGCTACTCCTTATATCTTCAGCTATGGTTCAGTGATAGTCCCGTCGAAATCGGTCCAGCCTTAGAAAAGGAGGAACTTTTTATGATGACCTCTAACTTCAAGAAGCGGAGAAAGTGAGTTAGACGGGTAGAGCCTAGACGGTTCTTTTTGTTCGTACTGGTATTGAGAAATTCCTTTAAAATTTTCAAAAACGTGGTCACCATGTTTAACATGAACGCGATATTGCGTGGCAATCAAATACTGCATCGGTGCAATAATTGTTGCCTCGGGGCTGACGCCTCATGTCTGCAAAGACATTGATTAATTGTCTAAACGACCCCTTAAATAATACCGAACAACGTTTTAAAATAAATAGTTCTAAGAAACAACTTATTATTTAAGAAATAATGTAATTATTTCAATATATCCTACAATTTGTTTTAATTCCGTGAATTAGATTTTTGCTACATTATATTTTAGCAATTTTGTTTTTAGGCCAATGGCTCTTTATGTATTGGTCTCGAAGCTATAAATACTTCTGAATAGATTATAGTTTAGCAAAGAAGAGTTACGCTAATTTTAAGTATGACAAACATGCTGGTATATCAACATGCAACATGAGCATGTTGATATACTCGTACCTTAAGAGCGTCAGTTATAAAGACAATTTGAAAAATAGAAAATACAACAGAATTCTGCAGCTAAGACAAATTTTGGAACGGATATATTACATCATCCACATCATCATCATTACAGCCCTTGACAAGTCTAGTGCTGAACATAGGCCTCCCCCAAAGAATGCCACAAAGCACGGTCTTGGGCCATCTGCATTCATCGACTTCCTGCATGTCTTACCAGGTCGTCACTCCATCTAGTGGGGGATCGCCCTACATTTCGCCTACCGTTACGAGGCTGCCACTCGAGAACCTTTTCCCCCATCGGTTATATAACATGTATTTTAGAAATTCAGGTTCAAATTGTACTAAAATACCCAGAAGTCCTTGACCACCGAACACTTAGTAGTTACACAGTTAGTACACTTAATAGTTGTGAGGGTGGTGATAATGATGAAGATGACGTCTGTGACCTGCTATCATGTGAGAGTCTCATAATTGGTATAGCCATGCTGCGGCTACATTATAGTTGTAATACGAATGGGTCAGATCAACTGGAGAAGGATCATCCTCTCACAGCATACCACAGTAAAATAGCAGCTTTATGCTGCTGTGTTTTTTATAGGTAGTAAACGTAAAGAGGCCTTTTTTGCTGGCAGCGAGGCATTTGATCTTACTTCTCAGGGGTGATTTTTTCAAACGCATTTGCATTTTGATACTTAGTAAATGATAGATAGCTATAGGCCACAGAATCCACTTACCATCAGGTGGACAGTGTGCTTGTTTGTCACTTTATTCTACGAAAAAAATGGAACGACTTGAAATTGAGTTCTTATATCCTGAAAACTTACTAAAAGTACTAAGGTATAGCGTGACATTTGAAAAGCGGGTTAATTTTATGAAGCGGCGCAGTGGTTAGCTGCATTTTGCTCTTTTACGTGTGGAGAACTAAAGCGATTAAAATCTTAATGAAGCAGGCTGTGCCTTTCACTGAATGGTAAATAACATATAATTTTTTAATTTTGAGATATCACGCTATACTCAAAATTATGATTACATTATGGGTGTTGTGACGAAATGCTTAACTTAGCGTCAGTGCAAAATTAATAATAAATTAAAGTTGTAAGAACTTAATTTGCTTACATATTTCATTACGCGGAAACAATCAAATTAAGATCTTATAACTTTAATATAATGGATTTCCGTAATGTAACGCCTGATTCTATTAATCATCTGAGACTAATAAATTACCTATAAACTTTTATTTAATTTGAAATGAAGGTAAATTTTAAAATACACTTTGTAAAAAGATACTTATTTGACTTGATTGACTACCTTGTTGTTCTAGTTGTCTGGCCTGCTGTCGGTCGGGCCAAAATCAGTTATTTGGTTTTCTAAACGCAGCCAACATTTCAAAATGCCGTCGAAGAGAACCCTAAGGACGAGTGGGCAAAGTGCTTTTCTCAGTGATTCCATCGGATGCAGCGATGTCTTGATGTAAATAGACACTAGTTTGTTCAGTTCTTGATTTTCTTAGAACTTTCAGTGTCGCCGTCGTATCGTCTCCGTTGAGTACATGATACAGTGAACTCATTCTGCGTAGATTGCAACTCAGTCAGTAAGTTGGCGGTGTTTCACACCGGTGCATCGGAAAACACGTTAAGCTGTTGGTGCTATGCTTGATCTCATTCGTGTTTAATTTTCGTCCCATTGGACTATGAGAGTAACGGAATGCACTCCGCATCTGTGTTTGCGCACACACTCGTGCACTTATAATACTGTCCCGCGCCGATGGTAAGTCTCCGTCGATACCAGACGCCGTGGCTAACGTTCGACCTGGTGGACATTGTTATTATTATTATATAAATACTCATCCCAAGTTTTACATGTACAAATTACTATATTATCATCGATAATGTGTTGTAATTTGAGGCAGTATAGTATGTAATATTCTTCTTGTGGCCGTGGCGTAGGGGAAGTTAACGAATAATTTTATCCTGTGGATTTGTTAGAAACAAAGCAGTGTCATAAAGATTTCGTGGATTTTATCCTATACCGGCGGTGGCGCGCAGCGTCAGATTTGTTATGTGAAGGCAAAATCGTCCACAACGTAGTGCTTTGTGTAATAGAGAATATTGCCGTATTTTTATCGAAAAATTAAATTTAAAGTATAATATAATTAGAAGTTATCGATATGTAATAAGGAATTAATGACAGTATGGTTTTTAGACGCGAGTAATTTCAGATTGCGGTAGGTTAGGTCACACAACTTCATCGCTTTTATCTAATTTAAATCAGATTTGTTCATTATGAATCAAAATACTATTTAAATATTATGCTTATTCGAAACGAGACCACCCCGGAATAGCAATCACAAAAACAGTTTTTTTTTTATTCAAGTGAAAAAATGAGAGAAGCAAAGTTTGTAAATAACAAGAGCGACAGAGATAGTGCACAAGACAAGGGCGACAGCGTTATGGGTGGTCGATTGCTTTGTTTTTTTTTCGTGCAATTCGTGTTTACGACTGACTTTTAAGAAATAAAATATATTTTAATTTTATTACTTGTAACTTATTATATAGATAACTATGTACTTACCAAAGTATCTTCGGAGTTATTAATGCGAATATTGATTAATATAGCTTATTTTATTTAGGGGTAATGATCATTGATACAGATCGTATGTAATCGATTAAGTATAAGTAATCGATTGTATGTAATGATCATGAATACAGATCTTCATATATTTGACACTACAATAGTTTCATACATACAGACATACATATAATCACACCTCTTTCCCGTAGGGGTAGGCAGAGACCACTTCTTTCCACTTGCTACGATCCTTACATACTTGTTTCGCTTCGTCCACTTTCATTATTCCCTTCATACATGCTCTTCGGTTAAGGGTACTCTTGACCTGACCTTTTTGCAAGACGTCCCTGATTTGATCTAGAAACGTCCGCCTAGGTCTACCCCGTCCAACACTTTCATTCACACTCGCCTTATACCTACACCTTTTTCGTCAAACGTTCTTCATTCATTCTCTCGACAAGGCCAAACCACCTCAGCATACCTTTCTCAATTTTTGTCACTACATCTTCTTACCACAACGTTTCCTTATCTCACTATTTCTTATCCTGTCACTCAGTTTAACTCCTATCATACTTTTTGATGCTCTCATCTCAACTGCATTTAATCTACTTTCATGTTTCTTCTGCCATACCCAACTTTCACTTCCGTACATGAGTGTCGGAACCAACACCCCCTTATGCACAGCCAAACGAGCCTTGTTAGACACCTTCCGACTGCTCATAAAGGAGTACAAAGCTCAATTCACCATGTTTCCTGCATTCACTCTTCTTTCGATATCACTCTCACACTTTCCATCTCTCGTAAACTTTGAACACAGATACACAAACTCCTTCACCTGTTCAATTTGTTCATCTCCAATCACGATATTGCAGTCCGTCACTGCCTCATCTCTTTCAAACACCATCACTTTCGTCTTCTTTACATTCATATTCATTCCCTTTCTAACAAAAGCTCAACTCATAGCAGTTACCATCTCCTGCAACTCCTCGGCCGAAGACGCAAGTAGTACTTGGTCATCAGCATAGAGAAAACATTTGAGTAACTCATTCATTCTCAACCCACTTTCATTCTCTTTTAAATTTGTCAAGCAATTGTCCATGAACAGATTAAACAGCCACGGTGACGCTACACACCCCTGTCTAACACCTTTTTCGATATTTAACCATTCAGTGTATGCCCCGTTTATCCTTACACAAGCACTAGAATCCCTATAAAGAGATTGCAATGCTCATATGCGGATACTGCTCATACCGTACACGGACAGTGCTGACCACAATTCATTCCTCACCACTCTATCATAGGCCTTTTTTAGATCCACGAACGCGCAATAGATCTTCTTGTTTTTAGCCAAACACTTTTCGGCTATGCACCGCAAGGAAAAGACCTGATCTGTGCATCTCATTCCCTTTCTAAATAGTTAATTAAAATAAAAAAAATACTTAGTTTCATTGTTTATAATAATAAATTATTATTTAAAAATGGCGTCGACTCGACGCTTAGATTATTTTAATATATTAAATCGCCGGGACTGGTTTCAAATACTAATTGATACAAATATTTTGTAAAAATTATAAAACTCACAGTAATTTTGTTTATTAGGTTTTAGTCCACGTGGTGTTACCCATGACCATGTTATAGGTCCAGGCAGTCATGACCTACACTTATCATGAGATTGCAAAATCCGTAGAGGTCAAGCTATCGTATGGAACCTTTCTCATATTTCGGAATGATAATGATCGCAGATTTTAAGTTAGACTCAAGCTTTTCGAATTGTGAAAATCGTTCTAATAATCTGCCTCTTCGTACTCCCGTACATTCATCCTTCTTCTTCAATGAATTATTTTCTGTTACAGCTGTACGCTTGTGGGACTCTCTCCTTCTATATGTATCTTCGCCGTGCTCAATCCTTATTTTCCTTGAATCTACTCAAAGCTTATTACTTGGAACTCTTATAACTCCCATCATACTTCTAAAGAACTTAATTATTATTATTTTTTAACTTCACTCTTATAGTTAATGTACAAATCACAGTCATTCGTTGTGAACAATTCTTGGTTGGCTGGGAAAAATCTCTTCCAGAGCGATAAGACCGCCTATTGTTTATTTAATTTTGATAAAAAACACAAAAAATAAAATAAAAATACCTTTTTATTTATTTAATTTTGTGTTTGTTTCAATGTGTACTAGTGTACTCGTACAATAAAGAATAAATTAATATATTCTGCAATTTTAGTTATTTCAATAGAACACCGCATCAAAATAGTTTACTATTTTAAAATAGCTTTCATCTACTATTTTACCCTTGGGTTTGGTTAGAAAAATCCTAAAATACGTGTAACTAATCGAAAGCTTATTAATAGTGTTGTTAATTATTGTAGTTCATATACACACGTGTTCCCTGGCGGATTAAAAACCGTGGCCAAACCGTCATACGTTACCATAACAGGTACAGCTCATTGACAGTCCACTGCTGAACATACAATACAATAGACAATAGATTGTCTCATAGGGGAGATACCTGCAATAGTTGCCGGTGGGTTTGCATGCCGTCATCGTTGTACATTTAATTTTTAATTTAAATAGTAAAGCCTAGATACAAAATTGATAGTAGTTTCTTAACACTGAAAAAATAACAATATCAGAGCCAATCAATTATAATGAAGCAGTTTTGGTTAGCCTGACCGTAAGCCTATTCGTTTTGGTGACCGTGTAGTGACGCTGTCAAAATATCGTGGTAACATGGTAGCACGAAAGGGCTGGCTCGATCGGGGAAGGATAATGCTCTCACAGAAGGCCAACGTAAAATAGCAGCTTAATGCTTCTGTGTTTCATTTGGTTAGTGTCCCTACACCTAAAAGGGTCTGTTAAGGAACCGGAGACCCTTTTTACTGGAAACGGGGCATTCCATCTTAGTACTCAGGGGTGACAACGCATCTGCATTTTGATTTAGAATTGAGGATAAATGTAGATGTATATGGACCACAGCATTCACTTACCATCAGGTGAAATGTGTGCTCGTTTGAAACTCTATACTATAAAAATCCACTACTCCATATCATTGACCCGTGGGTATCGTGAGAGAGAAACAAATGGGCAACAGCGTGCTTCTTATAATAACAAGAAAATAAAAAAAATACGACGGCCAAGCGTAGCAACTGTGGCAAAAAACCCCTTCATACCCTCGAGGCCTATGTTCAGCTGTGGACAATGGGTTGTCATGAACGAAAAACTCAAACCAAACATGAAATCTACCTAAATCTACCAATGTAGGATGTGAAGACGACCAAGGAACTATGATATGAAACGTAGCGCTGTCTCACATTGACTCCAACCGGCAGAAGAAATGCGGCTATATGAACAGTCCTGAGAGGACAGACCGGATTGGAAGGACATGCGCAAGTGCCGATTTTGCACGATAACGGCAGAAAGTGGACAGGAGTAGAAGAAAATACATGAAGAAACTAACGATATAAAATCGGTCAAATGCACACAATGCACTGTGGTCATCCTCATCACCGACCAAAGAGTATATAATCACAACGTTTACGACACCGACTTTGGAATCTAAATAATGAACCTAATAGGTTTCTTGTAGTGGAGAAAGTAATTTTTAAGAAATACGAAACGTAATCGATCAGTCTATTGACTTTTTTTTATAGGAGATATATAGTAAGTGACTACCGCCGCCCATGAACAACTGCAATACCAGGGAGGGAATTGCAGAAGCGTTGCCGGCCCTTTCAAAAGGAGTAGGCTCTTTTCTTGAAGGTCCCTAAGTCATATCGGTCTGGAAAAATCGCTGATGGTAATCGATTCCACAAGGAAGTCGTGCGAGGAAGAAAACATCTTCTAAATCGCACAGTGGTGGACCGCCAATCATACAGATGGTGTGGATGGTATTGGGAGTTTTTCCGCGATGTGCGTTCGTGAAATTTGGCAGCTGGGATTAATGCAAACAATTTCTCAGAACACTCCCCGTGGTAGATGCGAAAGAAGATACAAAGGGATGCAACATCTCTTCGCAGTACCAATGAATCGAGCCGATCGGAAAGGACTCGGCCGTCGACGATTCGATCCGCTCTGCGCTGGATGCGATCAAGTGGAAGCAGCTGGCACTGGGGAGCCCCTGCCCAGAGATGGGAACAGTATTCCATGTGAGGCCGAACCTGCGCCTTGTAAAGTTGCAGGCGGTGTTCCGGCATGAAATACTGTCCCGCTCTGCTGAGCACGCCAAGCTTTTTAGAAGCCAATTTGGCCTTCTCTTCCAAGTGACCACGAAACTGCACGTCACTCGATATGTCGACTCCGAGGATTCCGACACTGGCTGAGGCAAGAACGGGAGTGCCTTGAAACTGAGGAGATACGACAAAGGGGTTCTCTTTAGCGGTAAACGCGCAAACTTGTGTCTTCTGAGGATTAAACTGGACTAGATTTATTCGCCCCCAATCCGAGACTTTGTTCAGCAAAGACTCGACTTCAGACACAAATTTGTTCCGGTACTCGGCGACGTTTTCTCGAGAAATATTGGCACGGCCGGTGTATAGAGCATCACCATTGCTGTCATCCGCATAGCAATGAATGTTACCAGTTAGCAAGATATCATTGATATGCAGAAAAAACAGCGTTGGTGATAGCATACAGCCTTGTGGACCACCAGCGTTAATAGGCTTGTAGTCGGAGCATGCACCGTCTACAACGACCTTGATGCTCCGATCTGCAAGGAAGCTGGTGATCCAATTGCACAATTTCTCGGGAAGAAGAAGGAAAGGAGCTTCGAAAGAAGCGCTTTGTGCCAAACCCGATCGAAGGCCTTCGTAATGTCCAAACTAACGGCCAACACCTCTACTGCCTCCGCCCATCTATGGGTCAGATAGACCAGAAGATCACCAGCTGATCGACCCTGACAAAAACCGTATTGGCGGTCACTAATCAGCTGGTGATCCTCAAGGTACTGCATGAGCTGGCAGTAAATAAAGAATTCCACTATTTTGGAGAACAAGGAGGTGATGGCGATAGGCCTATAGTTGGACGGGTCCGAGCGGTCGCCTTTTTTAGGGATCGGGTGGACAAAAGCTGTCTTCCATGAATTCGAGACTACGCCTTGGGAGTAGGAGTAATTGAAAAACTTACATTACTTTTCCTTTTCTGAAATCTGCGGGAATAAAATAAAAAATTATTCTTCAAATCTGAAAATTTTGGAGTTACGTTACACATGGGAACATCAATTTTTAAGGTTTTATGCGGTTAAATATATATTTACTATCCAATACGAGACAATAAATTATAATAGGTCGGGGAAAAACTTACTTCGTATTTTGTTTGTATAAAATAAGAAAAATGTTTTAGGTTAAACTGTTTGTATCTGGCTGGTTTTGATAAAAATACATATAGAACATTAAGAAAAAGAAAATAAAAAGAAAAAAACACTTTTCAATTGTTTTTCCGTCCGCCGAAATGAGTGAATTTAACGAAGTAATTCGATACATTCTATCGTTTTTTTACAAAAAATGGAAAAATGCGACTCCCTGGTTCAAAAAGAGATTTCAGTCCAGAAATTTTGATGTCAAAGATGCAGTTCGCTCTGGTAGCTCTCATACTGATAAAATCGATGTCATTATTGAAAAAGTGGAGAACGATCGACATATTAGTAGTTACGACATAGCCGAGGAATTGAGGGTTGACCATAAAACAGTTTTGACCATTGAGTTATATGTACTACGTACTAGAGAAGCCATTCCGAACATTTACTATGTTCAACTGATCTGTAGTGCAATTCATACAAACTTAATATTGCGTAAATTGAAGATTTGTGAATTCCATAAAATAATTATTATTACATTTTATTTAGAAATATAATATGTTTGTTTAGATTAAATTAAGATATTTCATATTAAATTCTTCTATTTATTTTATATTAATATCTTATTTTATATCAAATTAAAGTCGCATGCGCGACTACTACTCCCGCGAATGCGCGAAGGCATAGAGTAGGACAATTTTTGTTTGGAATGGCTTCTCTAGTACGTAGTACATATAACTCAATGGTTTTGACCCATTTGAAAAAGTCTGGTTATACCATTGAGATATTATGTACTACGTACTAGAGGTGACACTGGACTATGTTACGCTGTTCCATTCAACTGCGGCAATGTCACCGCACTTTAATCAGTCGCTCGCTAGGCGCTTGTAGAGTTGTCACGTGTTGTGTTGATTTAAAAAAAAAACTCTAGATAAAATATGCCGCGGTGTGTTCTTAGATATTGCACAAAAAGTTCACGAAATGTTAGTAAAAACCAAGGAATCACTTTTCATCGGTAAGTAAGATACTTAAATAATAAAAAAACATATAGATTAGATAATTATAGATTAATAATTAAAAAGTTATTTCTTTGGCGCCAACTTGTGTCATGGAATATAGATTATGAAATTAGTTTGTTCAGATACGACATTTCTGTGAGCAAGTGTAGGACGATCATATTATGCACAATTGTTTTTTTGTAGAAATAAATATACCTAAGTATTTATAATTTGACTAAATTTCTTACGTTTATATTTGCTGATTATTCTTTTATTTTATTTTTAGGTTTCCACGTCGAAACCACGAAAACCGAGAAAAGTGGATTAAATTCGTCCAAAATAATCGTAGAGATGTGGTTACCAACAAATCATAATACATTTGTTCCTTGTATTTTAAGGAAGATAAATATAGTACGAAGAATTCAAAAATTAATAAAACTTGTATTATTTAAAGGCACTTAATTAAATACCTAATATATATTTTTACAATAACATTTATACATCTTATTAATTGAAATTAGTTTTCAGCAAAAAACAACAAATAAGTTTATACTCATATACGTATAATTCACGTGTAAACAGAAATGGTTGAAGTTTTTAAAGTTTTACTATGTTTTCTCACAGTAATTCATAGGGCATAATATAAATAGTATCAGCTCTGTGTCCATGCCCCACGCAAACTTAGGTTAGGGCTTTTGTTGACCCAGTTCTAGATTTAAATAAATATATTTCATTAGCTACGATTCCTTCCAATTTATATAGTTATCTTATAAAATATTTATATAAAAATGTAATTAAAATGCTCTCGTGATAATATTATATATTATCATATTAATTTACCTCATATCATGCAAAATAATTGACAAATTATTAAAAATTGAACTCGTTTTAATAAATTAATTAACAATATATGTACTCTAAATAAACAATAATTAAATACCTACTGATCATTCTACCTACGCATAATCTATTATGACAAAAAACCGCGCATGCGCGGTAAGACTGATGCGCAACGACATAGAGTAGCGCACATGTTTTGTTTGAAATAGCTGTTCTAGTACGTAAGTACATTATACTTCAATGGGTTATACAAAAAAGCTGAATATTTGGGTACCACACGAGCTCACGGAAAGAAACCTAATGAATCGTGTACTCATGCGAGTCTCTATTAAACGGAATGAAATCGAACCATTTTTTAAAAAAGATTGATCACTGATGATGAAAAGTGGATCACCACTGACAAGGTCGTGTGGAAAAGATCATGGTCAAAGGGTAGTCAAGCTTCACATACTGTAGCGAAACCAGGATTAACACGCAATAAGGTGATGATGTGTGTATGGTGGGATTGAATGGGCATTGTTTATTATGAGCTTTTGCCACCGGGCAAAACCATCGATTCGAATTTCTTCTGTCAACAATTAATGAGACTAAAGCAAGGAATTGAGAAAGAACGGCCGGAATTGATCAACAGAAAAGGAGTGGTCTTTCATCATGATAACGCCAGACCACCACACATCTTTGGCCACTCAGCAAAAATTGAGAAAGCTTGGCTAGGAAGTGTTAATGCATCCACCATATGGTCCCTACCTTGCACCGTCAGATTTTCACCTGTTTCGGTCTCAGAATTCTTTGGGTAGTGTTAAATTAACATCAAAAGAAGATTGTCAAAACTACTTGTCGCATTTTATTGATAAAAAAACACAAGATTTCTACAACAACGGGATTATGTCATCACCTACAAGATGGCAACAAGTTATCGAACAAAATGGCATATATGTATCATAATTAAATGTACATAATTAAACTGAATTTTTTTTTGAATTTGTATATAAAATACGAATAAACTTCTTCCCCGACCTTGCATATTTCTTTAATAAATAATGCGCTTCAAAGATTTTTTAATTTATACTCCTCCCCACCCCCACACGCACACAATGTGATGATCACAAAAACAGAATATTTAATCTTCCGCATTTTAACTTGGTTTCTATTTAGGTTAATTTCATTAATACACACATATATATATATATATATATATATATATATATATATATATATATACTTGCTGGCCAGGCAGACATTGTTCTGCCCCTGCCCATTCCGACGACCCTTTGTCCTATAAAAAAAATCCTTAAATTCCAAATAAAAAAATTTGTAGTAACTTATCGAGATAAAACCTATCCTATCTCTCAAAGGACCAAACTGCACACAGTAAGTAAAATTTAACTGAAATCAGTTTTGTAGTTTGATAAACAATAAGACAAACAATGTGTCACGTAATTTTTATATATAAAGATTCTCACGCTTGTCAGCAAGAGGGATAGGCGGAGACTATGGACTTTCCGTTTGATAACATCCTGACACACCTTACTTACTGCTTTTAAAAATGCGGGCAACACACCTGTAATTTTCCTGGTGTTGCAGCTGTTCGTGGGCTACGGTTGACTTTTTCCTTCAACTGAGCCAGAATTTTTTCTCCAGCCACCCCTTAACATGCCCCTTAATGATCGCATTTTTACAGCATTTATTCTATTCTCGTGCTTCTTAATGTGCCAAATTACATTATCTACGTGAAACCGTCTCTGACAAAAATCTCTGTGCCAGAGATATATACACAGACATGAAGCAGATTCCATAAACATTTCGTTTTGCTGAATTTGCGGAACACTAGGAAACTTTGTTTTTCCTGTCGACATTTACAAAATAGTATCCACAGCAGCAGCAAGAGTGCGGCGGGAAGATTTTAGATCTTGAGCAGTGTTACGAAATTAGATACCGAGTATGACACTGTTATTAATTATCAGTAAGTTAGATATCATTTCAGAAGTAAGAAGTTTTACATACCCAGCTCATCCTTACACTATTCATCAGACTAACTGACAGGTGAGGCTCTAATAACTGTTCGAAGGAAACAAGGGTGGAAAATCCGTTTAGAAATGCTGAACCCAAATTTTATAACTCGATGTTGGGAAGCAGTGTTATCACTGCGAAAGTTTCTGCACTTCGTTTAACAACTCACGAGCCCATTACCTAGCGAAGTCAGTAAAGGATAATCTTCAAAGTATTACTTGCCAACGGATTCGTTATTAAAAAGCCCAGTGGTGGACCTAATCTACCATCCGATGGTCTGCGATATCGCCATCAACAATTGTTAGTTCAGTTGTACAGAAACGTGAGGTAAACGACATCAATAAATAATTTTAGCTGTCACATAAAAGTTGTGCATGTATGATAAATAGCGCCAATGTAGCATGAGTCGGGCATAAAAACTTTTGTGAGGGATTGAAGTGGAAACGCCAGAATAAAGTGGCATTTAAAGATTTAAAGGTTAATGTTTCTATATTTGTTGACTGTGACATATCCAACGTCAATAATAGATGTGATATAATTAAATAACATTCAAAGAATTTATTAAACACTTCATTAACAGAATTATTTAAACTTCAAAAAGTTAGTTGTCTCCAATCAAAATTCTAAAAATCACAAATTATTAATTATGTTATTTAATTGTTTAATTTTTATTTTAATAAACTGTGCAAATAATTCAAACAATGCCTTAATTTAAAATAGTCTACAATAACAGGTGTCTGAACCACGATAAACATATACAAATAACAATGTAAATATAACGTATATTATATTAGAGTAGTATACGTATCGGCGTATTAGTTATTTTATTGATGACTTGCTGATACCCGCGACTTCGTCCGTGTTGCTTGATATATTAACAGTTTTCGAGCTTCTCCGCGGCAAGAAAACACACATCACTGAACAGTAAAAATAAGCTTATAAAAATCGTTGTTTCTTAAAACTTTAATAATTTTATACTAAATGAAGATATCGCAATATTTTTTTTCACATAAGGGTGTCTAAGAAATAATACTTAGAAAACTTAATTGAAATCTATCCAGTAGTTTTTCCGTGATGCGCACACAACTGCAAACCTCTATCATTTTATTTATATAGACTAGCGACCCTGGTTTCGCCTGGGTCATCTGGGTCGCCTGGCTAGCATCTATTTTTTTTTAAAGAATAAGAGTAACAAACAACAACACGCAATGGAACTTAAAATTTTGATTAAGAATCAGAATGCAGATGCGTTGTCACCCCTGAGGACTAATACGGAATGTCTCGTTTCCAGTAAAAACGGTCTCTGGTTCTCTTCACTCACCATACGCATGATAGCAGCATTAAGACCTGAATTCCTCCTACGCTGACGTCGGTTGCGTACGGTCGGTCGCGTACGTCAGCGAGAAATAAAATAGCATAGTGCGATACCCAGCTCTATACGGTACAGTCGTCTGCTAAGTTGATTTCGGAAAGGAGATCGGTTAGTAAAATACAATGTTAATAATTAGATTAATTGGTAGAGTGAGGGCGCTCGCACTATTCCACGCTCGTCCGTCGACCGACGTACTCGGCGCTGACGAGCGAGACCGACGCGCGCGGTACGCGGCGCGCAGCAAAATACGCGCCGCTGTCGTTAGCGTAGTAGGAATTCAAGCCAAGCTGTTATTTTACGCCAATATTATGAGCGTGGTTCTTCCCCAGATTCATTTTTTTTATCTCCAAGTTTTTGTATGAAATTTAGATCTATTGATAACCTCTGACATTGCTCTCTATTTTTATTGCAACAAATTTAATTCCGAAGAATAAATTTAACTCCGAACAGACAGACATTTTTAACAGCGGTAGAGCCACGCGGCAGCTTTTGCTGTCGCACGGATGGGCCGGTTCGAACCGGGGTGGTACCACGACCTCACAGAATACCAGCGTGAAGTAGAGGTTTACCTCTGCGTTTCGCTTGGTGAGTGCAGGTGGCCGGAGGCCCTTTTTACTGGAAATGAGGCATTCCATCTTGGTCCTCACGGGTGGCGGCGCATCTACATTTTGATTTGTAATAGAGGATAGATGTAGATGTCTATGGGCCGCAGCAACCACTTACCATCAGGTGGACTGTGTGCTCGTTTGTCACCCTTATCATATAAAAAAAAAGAAAAAAAAAGACATACAGACAAAAATTAAAAAAAATATTTTTCAAACATTTGTATTTTCAAATAGCCAACTGAGCTCAATATAAGTTAGTTATCTTAATATTACAGTAGACATATATTTTATTTATATGTATCGATAGAATAATAGGAAATTATGGTATGTAATCTATGAAATTAAAGCAATTGGTTCATTACATTTATTTTCCACCGCTGAACACTGACCTACGTCAAGACTCGTTACTTTGTTCGATAACCTGCAGGGAATTGTAGTCTGTTGAATATAATATTTAACTTGACTTTACGGTTTATCGACCGTGTAGTGGCGGTGTAAGGATATCCACGACCTCATATCGTCTCGCGCGTGTCGTGTAAAGCTAGATGGAAACATACTAGGAGGAGGGCAGCAGTGTCTTCTTAATTATGTTACGAGCAACTAAAAAATAAAAAGCTGCGGCTGCCAACTCGCCTGCCAAGCGTGCCAACTATGGCAAACATCCCACGATTATCAATCAATAAAGTCAATCTATGATGCGTATAACCGCCGGAGAACCAAATTCACCGACACAGCCTTTCTGTCGATGCTCATATGTGTTACAGATGTGACAACTGTAGCAGGAAATAAATATTAATTGAAATTATAATTGATATATATATATATATATATATATATATATATATATATATATATATATATATATATATATATATATATATATATATATATATATGTACTGCCTGCAGGCGGCCACGGAATTGTACTTTAATATTTTTGATAGGATGTAATGACTACCATCCCGCAAACGCTGCTACTCACAAGTAGAACATTCTTTGTTTTCTTTATCACCCCTAAAAGTGCAGCTGTACATAAGCCTTTTTTATGTTTAGAGCAATTGTCTTATTCGCGACGATTGTCACAATTCCTCCCTACTCCTATGATTATACTGCCATCCTTTGAAAACTATAAGACCCTCGTGGAATTTCTCATAGTAACTAGACTCTCACGGCGCTCACCGAACGAAAATAAATAATTCCACGTGGTAGAGCCCTGCTGCAGCATATTAATAGTATAGTTGTAGCGCGAATGGGTCGGCTCGACCGTGCAAGGACCACGCTCTCACAGAATACCAGCGTCAAATAGCAGCTTAATGCAGCTGTGTTTCGTATGGTAAGTGTAGAGAACCGGAGACCCTTTTTACTGGAAAATAGGCATTCTATCTTAGTCCTCACGGCTGACAACGCATCTGCATTTTAATTCGCAAACGAAGATAGATGTAGGTGTCTATGGGCCGCAGCAACCACTTACCATCAGGTGGACTGTGTGCTCGTTTGTCACCATTATTCTTTAAAAAAAATGGATTCTGTTAGGACGCTACCACACAGTAATATTTTCCTTAAGTGAACTTTATATACACAGACCTCATCACTTTTCTGAGAGGAATTTAGGGTACGGAAGGGTCGCGCTGCCCCAAAACGTCTGTGGCCTCTACATGTCTTCAAAATGTAATCAAGAGGCAATATTATCACTATAATAAGATAAAAAGCTTAATATAATTAATAGAATCAGGCGTTACTTTGCGGAAATCTATTATATAAAAGCTTTTAGAAAAATTTACTTCGCAAAAAAAAAAATCCTCAGATGATATAGACTCAACCGCTTAGCGGTCCACCGTAGAGTCTATATCACCTGAGGATGCCTCGTGTAGAGGCGAAACACGTGTCGTATTATCGTCAGTGGTGTGTCTTGCCTAGTGTAGTGGTGTTGGGAGTAGCGGTGCTGGGATTAGTGGTGACGGGGATAGTGGACGCAATTGAGGGAGGGCGGGAGGTGCTCTTTATACTAGATAAGACACATCATTTTATTTTATAACGCAAATATTTGCGAAGTAAATTTTTCTAAAAGCTTTTATAAAAAGCTTAATTAAGTTCCCACAGAAACTACCTTACTTAAAGTTTTAAAACACATTATGATGGGACATTTATATTTATGCAGAGGGCTTCTAGTAGTAGGCAGTCCTGAGCATTATAATTAATAACCTGAATAGTGTCTCCCAGCTGATCTTATTATGAACATGGTCAAGACAAAGGTCATTTTTGTAACGTCCATGTCACGCCTATGCCGGTTGTTGGGAGCACTACGCTATAAGTCGTAGACGAGTATGTTTATCTAGGACAAATAGTCCAACTAGAATAATCACAACTTTCTTTTAGAGGTAAATAAACACATTCATTCACATTTCAGCCGTGGTAACTCAGATGGTTAGCGTTCGCTGTAAGCTTCACAGTACTCGAGCAACCCGGGTTCGAAGCCCGCCGGCACCAATGACACTGTTAATTGTAATTTTAACTGCTGATGTACTACTTGCTCGGCGGTGAAGGAAAACATGGCGAAGAAACCTGCATGTCTGAGAAATAAGAAAAAATATATTTCGAAGACATGTGAAGTTCGCCAACACGCATTGGGGCAGCGCGGCGGACATTTCCTTGCCCTAAAACCCTCTCAGAAATGAGCAGAGGCCTGTGCCCAGCAGTGGGAAGTAAATAGACTGCAACTTTACTTTTAAACAGATTGAAGCCTGGAAACCGTTTGGAAGATTACTTACGAATTATCTTCTCGTCACGTCTACCTCAAAATTAGAAAACGAGAATGAACATCCAGTGCGTGTTGTCAGTGACGACATATTGATAAGCTCTGGACTGTGGTTTGCTTTATTTTTCTGCGATGACTCAGGACCGTGCATTTTGTTCGAGGTGGCCTATATTCAGCAGTGGATTCGTGAAGGGTTATAATGATTATTATGATGACTATATTTAAGCTGAGATGTTGATATAGTCATTGTGGTTGGCGTAAATGGAATAAATTGTTTTATATATAAGATACTAAAACTTAGAATATAATGTTTTCAGTAAAACGGCTTGTTTATTGACCCAATTATAAACGCGGCATATAACGCGTATTACGATAGGTCTACGTTATTCGCGTCGCGCGTAGTCGGGTGTCAGACACCGGCGGTGTGCCATCATCGCGCCGTGGTGAGTCCTCCATAAACGCCGCTTTAAATAAACACAAAACTTTTAACAATGCACCCTTTAGACGTATTTGTTTTTAATTTGATTTAGTGACTTTATATTTACTAGCTATTGTAAATTGTATATTTTAAGACTATTGGATAATGAGTTGACAACATTTAACGATAAAGTTATTTAAGTTTTATTTATTTTAAACTCATGATTATAAAAAATATTTAAAGTAAGAAAAAGTTAAAATACTTTCATGACATCTATGTCATATAGAGTTCAATAATTTACATAAATACTTTACTAATAAGTGCCCTTTTTAAATTACAAAACAAATAAAAATCATTCTTGATTTTAGAACGCGTAATGCATTTTTTGTAACAATTGCATTCTCTCCTATTTATCTCTATTATTTTATTAGATTTGAAGCTGTGAAATATTTTTTATTATTAGGAACACGTGGTATGTTAAATTACATTTAAGATTGTTAAAATGGTAGTTTGTATTCATAGATACTATAGATATTTTTATTGACAATAGATCTCGCAGTAAAATTGATACTGAGATATTGATAATCTAATATATTTTATTTGTCGTTGTTGTAACATACACATGTTGTAGTGGCACGTAAAATACAAATTTCTATGTAATAATCTTTAATAACAGCTTTTCTACTAATTTGTTGGTACATATTTTTAACAAAGTCTATTGAGAGACTTTTTTAAAAATATACTACAGAACTTGAGTCCGAAACCTTTAAAGGTCACAATTATGCATAAACCTTAGTGCAGCTCCTAAATTGGTTTGTAATTAATTCAATTAAAGGACTTGAAGTTTTTGCAACTATAGAAATTTTAATTTAAAAAACCGGAATTGACTTCGGAACGTGGTTTGTTTAACGTATGGAGGTATATAAAATAATAAATTAATTGCTTTATTATATGATTTAAAATAATTGATGAACCCGTAAAATTAAAGTCGATTGTGGAACTAACCATTAGCAGGTCAATTTACAAGTGATATTTTTCACATAGAAACTGATTTTTAATGCCCCCAAGGCAAACATGCGTATCGAGCGGAGCCTTTTGATTTTAACAAAGACAACCGACAAAGGAGCCGATCGCTGTACTTATTGTCAGCAACTAATAGGTAGTTAATTTTATCGTACTGCAGTGCAGTATTTTAGTGCTGGCCATTTTGAAAACCTTTATTCTTATCTATTGTGTTAAAACGTTTGTTAAAAGTAAGTAATAACTTTGCAATATTTATTTGCTTTTTGTTTTAACTGCAGGTATCGTTCTCTATAATAATAAGTAATAAATCAACGGAGATGAAATTACGTTCTAAAAACACGAATAGCACTCAGTTAAATCTTGAACCAGTCTAATTTTTGAAGCAATGAAATATGATGAAATGTATATAAATGAATCGATATGAATAATCAAGTGGTAAAACGGTTTGAGTTCGCAATTAAAATAAAATTTAAAAAAATTGTATTGAGAGATGTTTGGGTTTGTGTGGAAGTCATTAAACAAAACATACCTGACTTTATTTTAAGTTTCCATTCAAGGATTTTCCCTTCTATATTAAGCTATAATATTTTGTAATATAACGTTAACCCTACAGTTGGTTTTTCGCCAGTGCCGTGCACACGCGTTTTTCAAACATATTTTGTATATAGATAAAAATATAGACCCAGATCAAGTATCTGTAAGCCTACAAACATCTCTTCCGTGCGGAATACGAACCCGCAGTCCTGCAGCGAAGCCATTAAACGCTTAGCCAATGCGCTACCAAGCCTCGATATTAAAACTCGAGCCGAGTCATATAAAACAGAGGTCAAGTTTGTCTGGTTTATGAAAACTATAAACTACAACTACTGAAGCACAGCATTTTCGCGTATAGTTTAAAATATTATACAGAAATAAAAACTATCAATGGCGAATTCAGGAGAATATGCAATTTTTTTCACCAAATGCTAAATTTACTTGCCCGCAGCCCGCAGTGCACTCTTATGCAATTGACGGACCAGGCTCTAGTTACCAACTAAAGGCGGAAAATCCATACACAGAAGATGAATGGACTGGGAGCAACAGCCAATTCTTTTTTTTAAGAATAAAGATACTAGCTAAGATATTCTTTTACTAAAATTGGTAAACTTAGCACCTAGTTGGTTTTTTAATTAGTAAATTTTATTGTATTGGTAATAATTAAAGTTTCTAATTAAACGATTTATTTATATTTATTATAACTATTAACAAACTTCTGGCACTTGCCAGAAGTTTGTTAAGTTGTTTTTCTACGTGGTAGAGCCATGCTGCAGCTATATTATGGTATATTATGGACCGGGGAAGGACCACGCTCTCACAGAATACCAGCGTAAAATAGTAGCTTAACGCTGCTGTGTTTCGTATGGTGAGTGTAGAGAACCGGAGACCCTTTTTTCTGGAAACGAGGCATTCCATCTTAGTCCTCACGGGTGACAACGCATCTGCATTTTGATTCTTAATCGAAGATAGATGTAGATGTCTATGGGCTACAGCAACCACTTACCATCAGGTGGATTGTGTGCTCGTTTGTCACCCTTATCCTATAAAATAAAAAAACTTGCTCTGGCCCTTCGTTTTTACCGGCATCACTTGCAAGCATACATACGGCATGCATAACACACCGGCATATCGTTAGCACCGGCGTGACTTGTCCTTACGCATACAGCATGCTTTCTTCACTGGTATCTAGGACGCACCGGCAATCGGACTGCACTCATCATCATCGGCATTGACCTCCGGTCTCAGCAGGACTCAGTGATGTGGCTGCGCTGTCGTCGCGCCGCAAGCGAAACGCACTGAAGCCTAAATCGCGCATTCAGAGTTTTGAAGTTAACGCGCTATATATAGAACAGCTCTGAAATAACACATGTAGCATTGGCCGCACCTAGGGCTGAACTCCTTAACCAGCGGGAGATCTCTCCTTTTCCTTTCTACGACTAAATTTCTATTGATTGGCGATCACAGTACCAGACGTCGCGCATCTTTGCTGCTGCTTTCTGGACATTGAACACATTAAGTTCAAACAAGTTTGTGTCTCTGCGTTTGCCCCTATACTTATGGCATGATGATATTTCCTTGCCAACTGTAAAGTTATATGCATTACTTAGCTAGTTTAATATATGAATTTATATCTATAGTGTTATTATAAACCGATTGTGTCATATTTCGCCTTTAATAAATGCCTCAAATGCGTTTATCATTCTGCTACTGATAAAAATGCAGTACAACCCATGATAGAAAGTGAAGAATCCCGCAAATCAAGCTTTCATGGATAGTCCGCACGCAACGGTTCTTCCATGAATAAATCAATGGCAGTTCTAGCTCTGTATTACAATATAATTCACTTTTCACTATCGTATTCACATCTCTATACTAGTAGTAATAGTACACTTTATTTTTGGAAGTAACCTCGAATTAATTTCTACAGTTTTAAGACCATTTTAAAAATGCACCGACACCATAAAGTAATCGTTTTGTTTTGATCATATAATTACGTGCATTTCTATAGACATTTTTAGGCAGGTAAATTTATATTCGTTCCACTTTGGGTTTTCCAGTAGAAACAGAATAACTGACAGAGTCCATTGGATTAGTAAGCAAAAATGGCAATAAGCTGGCCATAAAACTCGCATTTCCGACAACCTATATAAAAGAAATATTCTCAAGTACAATACATATGAAATCGGGTAACTTTGCTTGCTTAAAGATAGTGAAGAGGATTATGCTCAATGGTTTTCTGGGTAATAGAATTTGCAATGGAATAATTCACAGACTTATGAACTTCAACCTTAAATTAAACTCTAATAACAATAAGATGGTCTTAAAATAGTATTATATAAACGACTACTGTATATAAACTACAATTTTAACTCTATATCGTCAACCACATACTTCTAGTCTCTCTCCGGACGTAACGGTCATGGTCCTTCGTGTGACTGTGTGAGTGAGAGAATAGAGAGTGCACCTGTGCCTGCGTATAACCTCGTGTAATTCTGTCATGCGCAGATGGCTAGCCTTCTTTTAGACTGACCGCCATGACTAAAAATCCAGTCTGGAGGACATCATTAGCGAAGTGAGAGAGAGAGAGGGATCGATTCTCCTCTATTTATTTCATTTGTTTGTGTATTTTTTTTTTAAATAAATTAATTAAAACAATATTAATCCGATTACCTCTTTGTACGTCACCTTAAATTTGTTCTCTTCTGACATCACGTTCTCTTTAATGATACAGCCTATATACGTTCCACCGCTGGGCACAGGCCTCCTCTCATTTCTGCGAGGGTTTTATGGCAAGGAAGTGCCCGCCGTGCTGCACCAATGCGTGTTGGCGAACTTTACTTGTCTTCGAAATATTCTTTTCTTATCTCTCAGACATGCAGACACGCTTCCACTCCATTCCGCCGCTATGTAAATTGAGCCTAATTTTTAGCACGGTAAGCAATGCTTACTACCCTAAGTATTAGTAGTAGCAAATAGTACTACTAATACTTAGGGTCAATTTATATTGCGGTGGAATTGAATGGAAACGAATCATATGATACATAGTAAATTTAATTTTATGTTAATTATGCAACGTGCAAACTAAATATGAGCCAAAGGGAAGTCACGAGAATTCTTTTTTTGCCTCGTTTCCAGTAAAAAGGGTCTCCGGTTCTCTACACTCACCATACGAAACACAGCAGCATGAAGCTGTTATTTTACGCTGGTATTCTGTGAGAGTGTGGTACTTCCCCAGTCGAGCTGATCCATTCGTGCTACAACTATACTACTAATATAGCTGCAGCATGGCTCTACTACGTAAAAATACCTTACTACTTAATATTTCGAAAGTAAGTAAATTAATTAATTACTCTTGTAAGGTAATAAGCTAAAACAACATTGATTATGTTTGAGCCTGTAGAATTAATAAAATTGTGTACTTTGCCAAACTTCCTGAAGGAGTGAAGATGGTTACATAAGGTATAGCCGTAGTTAGTCTTTTAGTTATTATTTCCGTACAAGCAAATATTCAGTGGAAGGCTAAAAATATTAGCATATTAAATGATGCGGAAGATAAATGCAATTATAATTATATAAATTACGGTTACAATTATAACTTAATTAAAATTGAAATTTGTAATAAGAAACAACTAGAAATTATAAAATATTTCCATTTGATTACAATGCGGGTATCTTCAAGGCAAGCGTGAATAATAATAATAATAATAATAATAATGCTTTTATTTCTTTAAAATTACAAATAAACAATGTAGTAGATGGGTCCTCCTAGTAAGTTTAAAAGAAAACCTGTGTCAGGAGTTCCCGCTCTTCCTTATCTATGACAGTCTTAACTAAAAAAAAAAAAAGCATTTATATACACAAATTAAACCAGAAGTCGCCTGTATCAATTACATTTTTAAGATTAGCGGCGATTTAAATAAGGTAATCAATGAATTTAAATGTAAGCGCAAATGCTATGTGTTATGAATGGTGTGTGTGTGTGTGTGTGTGTGTGTGTGTGTGTTTGTGTGTGTGTGTGTGTGTGTGTTGGTTAATTAATTTACAATTTACGAAGTACGGTGTAAGAGTGCCTCAAGATCGTCGTAATTCTGTGTTTTTAACCAGGCGATTACAGATTTTTTGAAATCGCGGTGAGTTGTGTTATGTATGTCCAATAAACCGTTAATGCTGTTGTAAAGCTAAACAGAATTCGCAGTATATTGACGTTTGGCAAACACTGTTTTAGTGCGAATAGTTTTTGCTACATCTTTTTTTCTTCTTCTTTTTTCTACGGTAGGGTCAAATGGTATGGTTTTACGAATTTTTAGAGTAGTTAGTAAAATGTATAGCTGTCTCACGGTTAGCACATCGCAAAAGTTATATAATACCATAGTGGGGTACCGACGTGGTTTGAGGTACATGACTTTAAGAAGGCAGCGTTGACCACGTTCAACCTCTAGGAATTTAGTTTTAGTTGCCCCACCCCATGCAGGAATGCAATATCCTAAGACGGATTGTACTAAAGAAATGTATATTTGTTTTATTAATTTATGAGATGTAATATGCCTCAGAGTTTTAAAAATCCAAATAAGTTTACGTACTCTTTCGTTCGTATATTCAATATGTGGATGCCAGGATAGTCTATTGTCCAGTATTACGCCTAGGTATTTAGTGGATGTGACCTTCTGCAGCATTTTACAATTACAACTTGAGTAGTCTAGTTTATCGCATTCATGCATTTTTACTGTAAGATCGTTTTTCGGTTGAGTTCTATTATTTATTGAGAAGCACATATAGTAGGTTTTATTAATATTTAAAGTTAGAAGGTTAGTTTTTAGCCAGTCAGAAATTTTAGAGAAACCACTTTGGGCCGTATCATATATCGTCTTCCACGAAGTCCCAGAAAAAACTATCGCAGTGTCGTCGGCGTAAGAGAAAATTTTACCACTTTCGATGCTTAGATTAGTGAGGTCATTTATGTAGATGAGAAATAGAGTTGGGGCAAGTACACTCCCCTGGGGCACACCAAAAGTTATGTCCATGTCTCTACTCACGTGATTTTCAATTTTCACTCTTTGAGTGCGCTCTTGTAGGTAATTGCTTAGTAATTTAAGTGGTACACCTCGGACACCGATGCACTCCAGTTTATGCACAAGGATGGGAAGGGAGACGGTATCAAAAGCCTTTTTCAGGTCAAGAAAAACAGTTAGGCATTTATTTCCTCGGTCGACTTGATCTGTAATAAGGGACGTGAGAGACAATACCGCGTCCTCCGTAGATAATCCAGACCTAAAACCAAACTGTGAGCTGCTTATAAGGCTGAATTTTTCTAAATAATTAAGTAGTCGAGTATTTATGAGTTTCTCAATGACTTTTGATATCGCAGGTAAGACTGAAATTGGGCGATAATTATTTACGTCACCTCTATCCCCCCCCTTATGAACTGGAGTAACAATCGATATTTTTAGGAACGCAGGGAATACACCTAATCTAAAGCATTGGTTTGCAAGATGACTAATTATGGGCGCAAGAACAGAGCTACAGATCTTAAGAAATTTGGTCGATATATTGTCCCAACCAGGGGCACTATCTGTTTTGAGACCCAAGATAACACTTTTAACTTCCTCGGGGTCTGTCTCCAAGAGGACAAAAGATGTATTATGCCGTTTTAGCGTGCTAATGGTAGTGCTGGTTTGTGAGACATGAGATATACTTTTCAGAACATCATTAGCCAATTTATTGCCAATATTAGCAAAATAACAATTTACTGAATTGACAGAGTCGGACGGTGTTGGTCCTATATTAAGTAATTCTTTGCAGTGAGATTTAGTCATTTTAAAATGGGTTATTGTTTTAATTGTTTTCCAAAGCTCTTTGGAATTTTTGGCAGCATTATTTAATAGTTCTCTGTCATATTTTCGTTTTAGCTTCTTTATAAGGTTATTACAATAATTTCTATATCGTCTGAAAGTAAGTTTTAGAATTTCATTTGATGGATCGGACCTAAGCTTCAGCTGCATTTTATTTCTGTTTCTGATACACTTAAGGATTCCAGCTGTGATCCAAGGTTTAATAGTCTGCTGGTTTTTAGTAAGACATTTTATTGTTTTACTCTCCTCCAGTGACTCCGCAAGCCATAGCAAAAGGTGCTTGGTAACTAAGTCGGGATCTTCGCAAAAGAGCAAAGACTCCAGGTTCTTTTGGAGTAGCCTCTCATATGCAGTTTCAAAGTTCACGCACTCAATGGTTTTATGCTTAATTATTTTGTTTTTAAGTTTTGATATACACATGAATATTGACAGATGATCTGTAAGTGTGGTATTTAATACAGCGATATTAGCGGAGAATTTTATTTTGTTTAATTTTACCATGAAGTGGTCTAGGCAGCTGGATTCTCTCGTGGGCAGTTTGTGACCAGCAAGTAGACCGTGACTAGCTAGCATATTTAGGTAGTCAGTTCTATTATTGCGGCCATTAGCTTGTTCATTCCTGCCCTGAATGAGGTTGATGTTGATGTCTCCAGAGATGACTATGTTATGATAAGATTTTATGTTTTCTAGGTATGCATTCAAGGACTCAATGAAATCAGATGCATTTAAGTTCAAAGATGAAGGATAAATGCCCAATATCGTCAGATCAAGAATCCTTAGTTGTATGCAAGAGGCATGTTTGAGTTTAATTTCTTTAAATTCAGGATTTAGGCTAGATTTAGCATAAATCACTACACCATCATTTTGGTTAAGATTATATGTTGTTTCAAGAGCAGTGTAGTTAGGAATTTGTGGGATTGGCTTAGATTTATCTAGTCTGCATTCTGTTAAAACTAAGACGTCCATTTCAAAATTGAGGAGCGATAAGGTAGCTTGGAAGTTATCAAAGTTACGATAAATACTTCTAATGTTTTGACACAATATGGTAAGATCCGTTTTTCCAATACTAAAGCACTTTGTTAGGTCCTGTATATCACAGCTTATGTGGTTAGCTATTTCAACTTGATCCAAGTCCGTTATTGTATTTAAAGAGTTAACTATATCCATATTTGCGATACAAAACAAATAAAGTATTTTGCTGATTTATTATAAGTAGGTGTATGAGAAATCAAGTGATACTGTGTAAGTGCTATAACCAATCGGTTTATTTCTAGTGTAATGCTGTAATGAAGTTTATTTGAGAAACGTCTGAAATAAATAGGAACGACCAACCTTATAGTTAATGGTTGTAAATAAGAGCCAACTCAATAAAAATAGAATACAATACTCGTAGAAGTGTGCTTTGCTATCGAAGGTTGTTTTATGGGCATATATTAATAAAAAATAATGGTTATAAAAACCGGTAAAATATTTTTTATAGAATAAGGGTGACAAACGAGCACACATTCCACCTGATGGTAAGCGGACGCTGTCACCCATTTTTTTTTATTTTTTTTTAAATCCATAGAACCATACCAACCCATAGACATCTACATTTATCCTCAATTAAGAATCAAAATGCAGAAGTGTTGTTACCCCTGAAGAAATGAGATGGAATGCCTCGCTTCCAGTAAAAAGGGTCTTCGGTTCTCTACACTTAGCATACGAATCACAGCAGCATCAAGCTGCTATTTTAAGCTGGTATGGAGAGCGTGGTCCTACGCCGGTCGCGGCGACCCATTCGTACTACAACCATAATCTGGTTGCAGCGTGAATCTACCACGTATAAGAACTTAAAATCGTAAAAATCATTTTCACAGCAATATTTTGTGTAATTCTTACGTCAAAGTCTGTAGTGTAAAATTGCATATACGTCTTGCGTCGAAGTCTGTAGCGTAAATTTCTATAGTGTAAAGTTGCAAGTTCTAAAATAATACTTAAAATGGATTCAATTTAAAATAATTTCAAAATGATTTAACGATTTTTCCGAACAATACATTGTCAGTGAAATGGTGCCTTTGAATCATTTATTGCATTCAAAGTAATACTATTGACTGACTAGAGAACAAATTCTAAAGGAGATGGATATATTGTAAGACAGAGATAGATGTAATGATTCCCACAATGATTACGTTCACCTGAGAGTTTAAAGTGACGAGCTTATTTGATTTTTATCGACTGTAATATATCTACAATAACATGATTATTTCAAATTGAAGTGATTTTCCTGTTATGTCTAATTTCAGGAACTAGAAAAAATGTTCACTATGTGATTCTAGTGATAAAACCTTACTCCAGTACCAAGGAGTTGCAAAACCGATCAAGGAAAGTTTTTGGCATAAGTTATTTATATGTTTAAATGTTTCAAGTTATATACTTAACGATACGTATGACACCATATGCACCATCTCATTACTTTTTAAGAGATCTGTATGTTGTTGAATTGTTCAAGGATTGTCAACAATTACATAAAGATAATCAGTATCTATAGTGATTTTCTTCACTCAATGACGATGTAAAATATTAAATATAAAACTCGAATCATCGATATTGGGGATACATGAAATATAGAGCCATCACTAACAAGAACGCACCTTGACATCGCTAAGGGAAATGGTTTTTTTTTAATCACATCAGTCTTCATAATATATCATCCCTTTATTTACTCACTGCTACATATTCGCGCACCTGGCTTTGTCTGATCTGTGATAGATTTTAGGGCAAAGGGGTCTTGAATACAGTCAGTGCACAAGGGTTGTTGAAAAAAATAACCGATAACCGACTTTCATGCAACGCCAGGAGGAATGATATCGAAGCAATGAAAGCTTAGTACCCTGCATGGGAACATACCTAAACGTTAATTATAACGTGCACAACGTTATCATTTAAATAAGTAGTAATTAATATTAACAAGGCAGAATATATTGTTATTAAAAATTAATAGCGTTGGACTATGATAGGTTGGTGGTTGGTTACGTGATCAGAGTGGTGAGCGCATGATGTATACTCCAGGGTCAATTCATTGTGATGTTAATGCACTCTCAATGGCTGAAGGATCAGTATGGTGACCCCCTTTTGTTAAGTTTGACCCAGTGTCAGGTTGTACTGTAATGGTCAGTTTAGTCGACAAGTGTGTCATTCATTGATTATTAAAACGAACCAAAGTTTTATGCTAGGGTTCTCTTAGCCTTTCCGAATCTCAATAATATTTTGTGTTTTTACAACATAAGTTCAAATTAACCAAAGGTATTTAAATGAACTTAAGAAAACCATTAATACTTACAGTTGTTATAAAGTAACCATTTACAAGAAAATTAGCATATTATTTATAACAGACAAAAGATTTCTTAATACTTCCATTGTAATTCTTTTCGTTTCTATTGTACGTCATTTGTTAAAATACCTATTGTATTGACAAACCATTGTTTTAAGTTATTCTTTTCAATACGGTGCTATACAATAATTCATTATTCCGAATAACACGATTAAAATTAATCCTCAGTAACTTTAAGTATTTTTGTGTACTTAAAATATAATTAATAAAGTATCGTTTCGAACTTTAGACTACTAAAGAGATTCCATTTAAATATATTTGCGTATATTGTGTTATAAATTTTAAAAGTTAAGCCGCATGTTCATAAAAGCTAACAAAATTCGTTTAAAATCGTAGGCGTAGTGCAACGCGCATTTGGCGCCTTGCAAGATACATTTATTTTTTTAAACATTACTAAACTAAAATTCCTTAAAACTTATCCAGAAGGTATTGTATCTTACGTTTATATACTGAAATGTTATATTACCTTACACAACTTGTAAATGAATTTAAAATTCAGCTGTTAATCTACTATTCACTGTATTCTCTCTTAAAACATCTAAATAAGGTCCAAATTTCGATGAAATGGTATCGATATCCTGCTTCCAGGATAATAATAATGCGTTTTTTGTGATCAAAGATGTCCGTGTGCAGTGGATGCACCAGGATGGTATTATGTGTGCGTGCCTTTCTATTCGTCTACCAGCTGTGCCTATTATTTTGGAGTTGTGTGCGAGAACTGTGTACAATGATCAAGAAGTTTTGATACGTACAATTAAAAAAAATGTGTTATTTAAATTAGTATATTTTAAATATTTTATTATATTATATTTTGTTATTCTTCATGTTGTGGTTTTGTATGGTTGCTTCATTATAGCGAATTGACGGCTACGAAATTTCTGCAGATTGAATTAATGTACAAGATAGCGTGATAGTTTAACATTTGACCTAGCTAAAAGTATCACGAAGGCGGTAATTTACTTTTTATGTTGTCAGTGATAATCATTCATTCTGATCTGCTAATAAATATAGTTTGTTAATGATAAAGTTTTTTTTTTTCAATCATGGTTGATCTTTTTACGTTATCAAGAAATGTTTTATTGTAAAAATATTACACAGGTATTATATAGCAATAAAATTTTAAGTCAAATATATTTTACTTTGATAGACTTGAAAAACTACTTTTATTTTTTCAAAGAAAAAATAGAATTGATTTTTACTAAAACTATATTTAGATGTAAATGTTAGGTATACAAATATAAGAATAAATGTTTCATACTTTTGTGAATATTGTTATTTAAAACATAACTATTATCAAGACTACTTGTGTCGTACGAAAAATAATAGAGAAACATTTTTTGCATCGTTGGTGAAGCGATTCCCAAGAACATGTGGACCGCTACGTTGTTAGATCAAACACACCATCCTGCCGGCATTGTAGTGCCTCTATCAATAGCTTCAAAAAAAATATTCTCCCCGTCTCTTTCTTATCCGTGAAGCTTAACTGTGGTATGAAAGGAAAGGACATAGTGAAACTTCTTTTGACTTAATTGCTTCCAGGATGAAAAGTTTTCAAACAATGGTGCATTGGTAGGAACAACAGAACATTACTAAAATGGCATCGTGTAATTGCTAATTTCTTCAGATGTCATTTGAATGCAGTGTTAAAATGTATTTTAGTACTGTTAAAGTCATATTTTATGTTATAGAAATTTCAAATATTTGGTATGTATTTTAATTTTATTACTTTACATCATTAAATTTATAACTCTGTAGTGAACATAATATGACAAAAACTATTTTTTATAATTTATTATATTGTGTTCGCTACAAAAACAATAACAATACAAATAAATTAAATTATATTTTTAATAAATAAGTTGTTAAGGTGATTTTGTATATAATTTATATTCATTTAAATTATCACTTCTCTTTCTTCGATCTATTAAAAAGTTCGTAGTAACATAATAATAATAATAATACATTTTATTCAGTTTGTTTATATGCAGGCTATCTTAAACTATTACAATACTCGTTTTTTTTTGGCAACATACTAGTAAGATATGGTTGGTCGTATATACTTATATATCGTATAATCGTATATATCTTATAACATAAATTAGAATATTATATTACGCCATAATTTAAAAAAATAACAGCGGACTCGCACTTTATTACTACCTATTTTTTGCTTAACAATAAAATGTCAATGAAATGTTCGAAATAATATAAATAAATAAAAAATATTATTTACTGCAAAACAGACATTCCATATTATGTTATTCGTATTATTAACTTGTCTTTTTTTCATCATCATAACAGCTTACAAGTTCACTGCTGAAGGAAGGAATGCAGTCTCCACCAAATTCCTGCATTCCTAACAAGATCATCACTTCATCTAGTGGCGGTTGTTGACTTAACTTCACGTGAGATTTAAATAATTTCTATATATTATTCGGCTCACCTGATAGCAAATGTCGACCGCCTCAAACCAAACGCAATATAATTTCGATGCTAATTGGATAAAAGAAGTAGAAATGCTGTCAAGTGAAACTCATAGAGAAGATATACAAGAGATAACAGAGGAACAAATAAAATTTGCAATCAGAAAACTGTTAAATAGGAAATCACCTGGGATAGATAAAATACCAAATTATCATTTAAAATACCTAACCAGTGTTCATAGATACTTAGCTTCATTATTCAGGAAAATAGTTTCAGGTACAGAAATAATGGAAGAATGGTTCGTTACAGGACAAGTAATATTAATACCTAAAAATGAATATACCGAAAACCCAAAGAACTGGAGACCAATAGTATGTTAACCGACTATGTACAAATTGCTTACTTCTGTATTAGCCAACGTATTGTATAACCATTGCGATAAAAATAACATAATGGTCGTAGAGCAGCGGGGATGTCGCCGTGGTGCCAGGGGATGTAAAGATCATCTAATGGTTAATAAGGCCATATTGGAGGATGCACATCAAGCTCAAAAAAACCCGAGTATGGCATGGATTGACTATCAAAAAGCCTTCGACAATGTATCTCACGAATAGCTTCTTAAGGTACTTGATGTCTATAAATATCCAGTCATGATTAAGAGATTCCTTCAGTTGGCTATGCCACTATGGAGGGTGATCATAAAGGCCCGTGAGTCACACGATTCAGTTACCACAGAACCGATTTATGTTAGGCGTGGAATTTTCCAGGGTGACTCCTTCTCACCATTGTTGTTCTGCTTAGCTATTAACCCACTTTCGTATATACTCAATAAATATGAATGAAAGGATATAAACTCAAGGACAGTTTCTGGATCAATCACCTACTATACATGGATGACCTTAAAGTTTATGCAAACAGTAAGAGTAATTTGAAAGTATTGTTGAATAGTGTGGAGGTATTTACAAGCGACGTAGGAATGCAATTCGGATTAGACAAGTGCAAAATGATACACCTGAGTTCTGGACATAGAAGTAATGCAATAGAAGAAGATCATATACTTTTAAGCGGGAAAATGTTTGAGCAACTTGCAATAGGAGATGGATATAAATATTTAGGAATACATGAATCAGGAAAAATAGAACACAGCATCATAAGAGATCAAATAACTAAAGAATATTTTAAAACAATCAAGAAACTACTGAACACTCATCTCAACTCACGATATCTGATAAAAGACATTAATACATACGTAGTTCCAGTTTTACTTTACTCATCTGGTATTATAAATTATAAAAATAGTGATCTTAAGAAAATAGATATAAAAACAAGGATCTACTAGTAATGAAAAAAGTACATCAGCAAAAAGCAGAAACAGAAAGGCTATACATACCTGTGACACAAGGAGAAAGAGGCCTGACAAATATAGAGTATACGTATAAAGCACAAATAGTTAAATATAAGCAATATCTGAAAACAGAAAGCGATTATCTTATTAAAATAATAATGCAACATGATATACGCAGGGAAAAATATTCAATAATAAAAAAAGCACAAGAGATAGATAATAAATTACACTTACCACTAGGAAACACATATTATACGGATAAAGAGATTAAAATGGCAATAGTTAAGAACTACAATGAACTGTGGCGACAAAAGCCTTTACATGGACAATTTCCTAAAAAAGTATTAGATCAGGCCAATATAGAACTTTCGTATAAATTATTTAAAAAGCAACAGGTATCTCCAAGTATAGAGTCATCAATATTTGCAATACAAGACCAGGCAATTATTACGCGGCAACATCAACGTGATGTATTAAAAGAGTCAGTAGATGGAAAATGTCGTCTCTGTTCCTGTAAAGATGAAACCACACAGCACATAATACCTGGCTGCGACAAACTAGTAGGCACATATTATGTAAAGCGACATGATAACCTTGTCCAGTATGTCTATTGGTGTCTGGCTAAAAAGAACAAAATAGAAGTTTCTAACTTTTGGTGGAAAGAAACCCTCATCCGGCCACAAATTAAAGAAAATGAGTTCGCTAAAATCATGTGGGAAATGCCCTTCCAAACTGATATTACTGTAACACACAAAAGGTCTGATTTAATATATATTAATAAAACTAATAATACAACATTCTTAATAGATGTAACTGTACCATCAGACTACAATATAGGACCCAAGGAAATTGAAAAATTAAGCAAATACCACCTGCTCAAAACTGAAGTTAGTCGTCTGTGGAATACACAAACCATTGTCATTCCCATAGTAATAGGAGCAACGGGAGTAGTAGCTAAAAGTATCAAGAAATACATAGATAAATTGGATAGCCATATTAATATTAGCATCCTTTAAAAACAAGCAGCTACGTTAACTATACTCACCAAAGTGCTAGGTGATACTGTATTCGTCCATAATCAACAAGACCATCTACACATACAGAACACCCAACAGTCATCAAACTCGCAGCAGTCACCAAGCACAATGGATTCAATAAACACCGCAGACACATCGAATATACAACATTCACTAAACATCCAAGATAAACACATACAAACCATGCAACAATCATCAGATACAACGGACACACAACAATCATCAAACGCACCGAACTCATCTAACCCAAATCATACTCCGAATACACAACAGTCACTAAATTCTCGCCAAAAAAGAAGAAGAGGGAGGAAAAGAATGAGAACTGTCGAACAACACACAGAAAATATATCTTGAGTGACACTTTGAACTTACATAATATTTTTAATTAAATAACATTATAATATTGCAAAATATAATACAAAACAACAATATTCTATACATTTAAAACAAAAATGGGTATATATAAATGCCTTTTTTCCTGTGGGTTGCAGGATGGGGTATTTATTAAAACCGATGTTAGTCGTGAATAGATCTATATATATATATATATATATATATATATATATATATATATATATATATATATATATATATATATAATAGTAATATAATTAAGATTCAGTACTATGAACAAATGTAGTTTATTTGCTGTGAGTGAATATTTAAAAAGATCTTTCTTTTTCAGACTTCGCTTTAAAGAATGAAATGCACTAAGCTCCATTTACAGGAAAGAATAAAGGCAAGACCAACATCTGAGCTTAATCGCGATAAGCCAAGAAGATACTGCCAGAAACTATTAGTTGATCCCCAATTTGAAGAAAATTCTAGGTGGACGGATGCTTTGCAAAGGTGTTATTATGTAATTTTATAAACAAGTAACCGTTTTTTAAATAGATTTATATTGGGTAATTAATTCAGAAATGTATACTAGTTTTTTTTTTTCTTAGCATCTTTATTGTGTAGTGCATATTCAACTTGGCCTACGGCATGTGGAAAATTGCGTAGTAAAAAGTTTGATTTGTTTTAAGTATCCATTTTTCTATTCAAAATAAGGGTGTTTCACATGGCCAAGTATACTAGGTCAGTTACAAAAATACATAATTTAATTTCTTTATTTGACAAATAAAAATGCAATCCTTATCTTCTTTAATACTAATTTTCCTGAAATTAATAGATGGTTAAATAAAAATTTACTTTTCTTTTTAAGAAATATTCGAATTCCTAGTTGATGAAGTTGACTTTTTATAATGTTTGGTGGCTGTTTTTGAAGGATATTTCTAGACGATTATAATTATTATAGTTCTGTTGTAGTCTGTTATGACATTTAGTTATAACCGAATGACAACAGTGAGACAACATAATAGCTCCTTAGTAGCAGATGATAAGTAATAAAGTTATATACAGTAATATTTTGTTATTTTTAAGTATGTGTTTATTTTACTATGTTGGCAGGTTTTGTTGCACTGAAACCGTCAGATTTGATTATAATGGAACTACGAATATACGAACTGAGCAAAACATAAGCAAAATGTTCCTTTCGGTACAAAATTTGCAATTTGACGGTGATATTAAACAATGTAGAAGACCGCTAACGAGTTTTAAATTTAGAAGTACAGTTGATGTCCATAAACATAGAATGTTTGTGAAACAAGCTGTTGATGAGAACGTTGATTATAACGATGTTGACGACGATGTTGTATCTGAGCACACATGTTATTACTTCAGCGATTATGTGAGATATTTGGCTAAAAATGACCGGTCAAGATCGTCTTCAGCTAAGTCAAGTATAAATCTACAAAATACAGATAAAAAACTAAGAGAAAATAAATCAGTGCAAGTTGATTTCAAAAGAATAAGTGAATCGAAACACAAAGAAAATGGATTAACGCCTGACGCAATTGTTATCAAAGATGAAGAAATATTAAAAAATAATAATGAAAGGCAAATGGAGAACTATGACATGAATAAAAATGAAACTAAAATAGCGTTTTATAAGCGCGGAAAACGAAAAAGTATTACAATTTCGAAGTCTGAAAGTCCAGAAACAGTTCAAGTAATTAGAGTTGATCTTGTTTGCAATTACAGCTGTAGTTCCACAATGTCTGATTACGATGAAGATAAAAAACAGTGTAGCGATAGGAAAATTCCATCAATGGACGCACAAATAATAAACACAAATATACAAAGATTTAACTTGTCAAATAAATATCTTTTAACAAAATCGGTCAAGGCTCTAGATGAAAAAGTTTCTGGAGGTGCTAATGTTACCTTGCTTTGCAAAACATTTACTTTAACTGATAGATTAAAACCATCGCGAGGTAAACCATCTAAAAAGATTTGTAATATTCAGCACGCCAAAAAAAAATTAAAAATTAAGTAATACGGTTCGCCACAAAACGTTCAATTTTATTGCGTGGAGCAGCGAATCGCATTATTTTAATTTAGTTAAAGAATTAAATGACACTCTGTTACTATTAGCCAGCCAGCAATGATTACCTGCGAACAAATCTGGCGTCCCTTTGGCGCCACCTTTATGTTAGAACAACTGTTTCCCAAACTTTTTCTCGACACATGGTTCCATATGCAAATAAATAAATAAATAAATATACATATATTTGGTGAAGGAATATTAATAATTAAATATAATTTATAATTTCGTTTTATATTTTTAAATATTTTTAAATTTTATACTGCATTAGTTATAAAAAGAATATATATGAACAAATATGATTATTATAATCATATTTGTTCAAAAATAATATTTATCGATATAGAGTATAGCTCTCTTTCACTAATGTTAACAACTTTTTGTAAATGGTACAAATTATATAATATTTAAGTTCCGCAAAACTTGAGAACCTACGCCATAGAGTAGAAAAAATTAAACGTAAACTTTTCACATACCCTGTGATTTACAGCGACGGTCCGCACAATTTATTTTGTTTAGAAAACATGTAATCTCCAAATTGTGATCACAAAAAGTATCGGTAAATAATAAATCTTTTATAAATAATGTAAAATTTAAATAATAGGTATCTCAAAATTCTTAAATTAAATTTTTCTTTTCGTTTAAATAAACATTTAACTACATTTATTATTAAAATAAGTTTATTTACTTAATAGTATCATAATAATAGTATACAATATGTCAGTCAGTCGTAGTTGTGAGTCGTGACCGACCGTAGGATGGCACACTCAACGTCAGTAACAATAACCCCAGAGCATTAGTTTTCTATCCCATTGAATTCATGTTGTCATCGAATTACTCTGTGTGACAAAATATAGTTCAACTAACACCCGCTAGGGGTAGTTGCTGTTTATATTTCCACACGTACACAGAGAAACTAATTACCATACCTACAATTTTCGTCGATGACGTTAAGAAAATGTGTCAAAAACTTACCATTAGATTTTATTCGATCTCAAATACTGATAGATTCTTGACAGCAAGTTTTTGTTGATCTACCTATCCTATCCAGGATATTGAGGAATTATACAAATAAAACGCATAGCTTGACCTATTTATAAAAGTGTTTGTATCGTATCAAATATATAATTAAATAAGTATTTAAAACTGAGATTGCATTATAATATATTGCTTTATATTCTTAAAGAAAAAACTTTTGAGGGTGATGCCATTGAACTATTATGTACTAAAGTACGTACGTACGTAAGTACGTTAGTACATACTATCTCAATGGGTGATGCTAGCATATTGTGATAACACATAAGGAGAAAAACATAAAACTAAATGTTGAAAGGTTTAAGTTTGATAGCGAAATTCAAAATTGTATAAATAATTTCTATCGCTGGAGGGCAACTAAATACAAATGAAGAATCAATTGTAAAGTACACCAGCACCACTGGTTCCTTCGTTTATTTGTAAGCTCTTAATTTGTGGACTTAAAGATTATAAATAATTGATAAAGTTATTAATATATAAACCTTTATAATATTTAAGTTAAAAGAAAATAAAGCATAAGTATGAACTTATCACCACTGGATATAGGATTTCTATAATAGCAAAGATGAGCTAACACCATGCCATTGACTCGAGGCGCTCATCATCGTTTTGATAAATGTACTTTCAGGAATTGTTTGTTACATTACTTTCATATCATGTATAAAACCTAAATATATAATATATAGTATATTGTTAAAGTGTTTTTTTCCGTATTATTTTAATTTAATAATGCATTTTTAAAAGATAATAAAAGTAATAATAACAAAACAATGGCAGTTCCTAATTAAAATTATTGCATTAAGCTTATCATCTGCATATGCTTACAATCCTCATCATTATCGTTAATACAGCCCATCACAAGTCCACAGCTAAACATAGGCCTGATGAGGAGCCCTAGGAATGCCACCAAGCATGGACCCGAGCCACTTCCATCCCACTAATTCCTGCTTTTCTTACCAAGATGTCACTACATTTATACAATATAAATTCATATTATGTATCTAATAGTGTGTATTTTTAGAACGAATATTTTACAGATTTAAATTTATAAAATTAGAGTGAAAACAGGTTTACAGTCCTGATGTTCTGTCGCTACTGCAATTCTGTAACCACCTCTAACGAAGAACAAAATGACAAATTAATGTGAAATAATGTAATTTTTAAAGCCATGCTGCAGCTATAGTAGTATAGTTGTAGCACGAATGGTCAGCTCGACCGGGGAAGGACCACGTTCTCACAGAATACCAGCGTAAAATAGCAGCTTAACACTGATGTGTTTCATATGGTGAGTGTAGAGAACCGGAAACTCTTTTTACTGGAAAAGAGGCATTCGATCTTAGTCCATCTTAGTCCTCACGTGTGACCACGCATCTGTATTTTGATTCTTTATTGAGGATAGATGTAGATGTCTATGGGTCACAGCAACCACTTACCATCAGGTAGACTGTGTGCTCGTTTGTCACCCTATGTAAAAGAATGTAATTATTGAACTGGCTTTACGAAACTTTCAAACTAGAACACTGCTGCTCAGAGATAGAAATAAGTAAGAGTAAATTAGGTTTAATTAAAAATGAAGATGAAGAAATTATACCTTGTGTAAAATATTTTAATAATCGTAGTGGGCTAATAAGTCAAAACACACTTTTAATAGCATTAATTTAACGTTAAAAATTATAACTACGGTAAAGTTCGCGTGCTGCATTCATTAAATCCGAAATGCGAACATGAAACTATTGTAGAAGATATTTTACTGCGTTTCTGATTTGTAACAACGTTGATATTAACGTATTTAACTGCTATTAATAAACCCGATTCCATAATGACTACTATCATTTATAGAACAGTTCCTAGCATTTATAAAATCTTTATGGTGCGTCTGTTACTGATTGTGTAATCTAAACGGCTTAAGGTCATATTCACACTATAGGTCCTAACGTTTGTTGTTTGTGAAGACGGTTTCTAACCGCAGGATTCTATTTGACTATTTCGTTAGTCTAGTGGTCATACATGCGGTTGCTAATCATGAAGTCTCAGGTTCAAATTCGAATCGGGCTAAAATCAGTTATTGAATAGAATAGAATAGAATAATTTTTTATTCAATATAGATCACATGTGTAATTCTTATTGAATGTCATTTTTGACTTTACCACTGGTTCGAAAAAAAACCTGTGTCCTGGGAAGAACCAGCAAGAAACCCAGCGGGACTTTTTTTTAAAATCAAATATTACATTAATGGTTGTACAAACTATATAAGTACAAAATTTATTTTAGGAACAGCTTGGAAGCGACCACCTTATTCCCCGGGGGTTATTATCAACCATGTATTCATTTATACTATAATAACCCTTTTTATACAGTTTCAACCTAACAAAACATTTAAACATGGTAATAGAGAGAGCCTGTACACTTTCCGAGACCTTGTTGTAATAGCTTATACATTGCCCCAAGAATGAATTACCTACTGACTCTGTTGCGTTTTACTGACAAGAAATTATCAGTACAGTATCAGAATATGGCGATGTTTCACATCCGTGCCTGGGAAAGCACTGTTATACCCCGTCAATGTTAAGAGATCGGTTCACGCATCTCTTTCAAGCTACGTCAGCAACATTAGGCCTATATAACCGATCTCCCGACGAACGTCGTATCAATCTACAATCAACAATCTACAGTCAGTCTCGTTCAAGCCTCAGTCTCCTTCATACATCGTTACTAAGTCGTTACTACAACTTTACTAACTCTTTACTTAATCATTATTCTTATTCCCAGTTATTTCTATATCATAAGTTTACCAAATCTTTATTGTTAACTTTATTCAATTATAACGGTTTGTATGATATTTTTTTTAAAAACGAGCACACGGTCGATGGTAGATGGTAAGTGGTTGCTGCGGCCCATAGACATCTACATCTATCCTCTGTTACAGATCAAAATGCAGATGTGTTTTCACCCGTGAGGACTAGGATGGAATGCCTCATTTCCAGTAAAAAGGGCCTCCGGCGACCTGCACTCACCAAACGAAACGCAGAGGTAAACCTCTACTTCACGCTGGTATTATGTGAGGTCGTGGTACCACCCCGGTTCGAGCCGGCCCATCCATGCGACAGCAAAAGCTGCCGCCTGGCTCTACCACTGTTAAAAATCGTGTCGAATTACCGTTCCATCGGACTATGAGAGTGAGAGAATAGAGAGTGCACATGTGCTTGCGCATATACTATATTTAAACGTGGTAGAGCCATGCTGGAGCTATATATTAGTAGTATAGTTTTTGAACGAATGGGCCGGCTTGACCGGGGAAGGACCACGCTCTCACAGAATACCTGCTATGTTTCGTATGGTGAGTATATAGAACTGGAAAACTTTTTTACTGGAAGCGACGCATTCCATCTAAAGGCCCCAGTACACAATGGCGTATGCTGGTCCACTTCAGGCCATCGCCATTGTGTACAGGGGGTAATGGTATATAGTGGCCGATAATTGTCAATCGTGGCGCCCAATCGTGTTGTTGTAGGTTTTTGGGGCACACTTCAAAGGAATCGTGGCATAGCGTGGCCTGTGGTGTTCACACAATCGGCCATTGTTTAGTTCGTGACCGACTGCTGACCGGGATAGTGCACTTTTTTGTTACGTGCTAGAACTAGAATTCGAAAGCACTAGATGACATACGAACAAAGTTATCGAATTCCCCTGTTGGTTCTGCAACAAGGTCGCTTAACAGATTGTTCATAGTTTGCCTGAAAACGATAAAAAATTACTTAGTCATCTTACGTTAACATTCTTAACATAATATCATAACCAAAAATCTACGTACCTTGTGTTGTTACGGTGAACAGTCAGCATCCACCATCGCCTTTTCCCCCTTTTTTATAACTTTGTGGCGGTATACACTTCTGTAATACTTGTAAACAGTATATAAATAAATAGCCGCAGCTGTAATAATTTCCACGTCCATCGCAAGTGGTTTGTCAGGCAGATGAGCCATGCGCCATTGTGTGAGCACCAAGCGATCGTCGCCTTCAGTTGTGCATTGCAAAGCGTGGCCCATCACAGGCCACTGTGTACTGGGGCCTTTAGACCTTACGGGTGACAACGCAACCACATTTGCATCCGTAATTACTAAAAGGGCACTTGTCACAATTGAATTTACTGCAAAAAATTTTACAGGAGAAGGAAAACACTAAATATCTCATGACTGGTAAGGTTCTAGCATTTGATTTTTTATATGTTTTAATATAAATATTTAGCTATTATTTTGTAAAAAAAAACTACTTTCAATTATCAATACTTTTACTAGAAACTTGAACAGAAATACATGGACATGTGCCCTTTTAACATAATACTGCTATATAAAATTAAACCAAAATACCATGTTTTGCACCAATTATAGGGTAAAACTATATTAAAATGAAACAGCAATTACAGACAAGTTATCTTTAACCATTTTCTGTATTCCAGTTGTAAATAATAGTCCAAACTATAAAAAATCGTTGAGGTATGTACTGTTCTAGTTTCTTTAAGTCTACCATTTTGCTGTTTTTAATTGGTACTACTTCGCAATACATTCGCTGGACAGGAAAGGCAACATTTTCAGTCACGTTTGTTTTACGCAGCTTAAATTTGTGTTTGACTATCCCATTTATGAAGTCAGACTTAGTCACTGTATCTTTTTCAGAGGTATCAAATTGGAGTTCATGGTACTTTGAAATTTGGAATTTTTCTTTCAGACATCCTCACTTATTGCTAAGTGACAGTTTCGTTATGAAGTAATATTTAGAGTACCATCCCTGAAAATTAAGGATAATGCTACTGTCTACAGCAAAAACTGTAAACTTGTCCTTAATTTCAGAACAGTTTAGTATAATATCATGAATATATTCATCTATTGTGTACACTCTGTTAGTTCTTTTTAGCTTTCTTTTAATGAGACCTAAACTGCGGTCACATGGCAGGAAAGAGTGCCCACGAAAAGGGTAAAATAATTTGATTCTCTTGAACACATCCACAAAAGCCATTAAAAATCATACCATTACATGGTTCTTATTTTGACCTGCACAGTTATCGCAGAATAAATGAAGTTCATCATATTCTTCATGTTTATATATTTATTTTTTTACATTTATTTAGATGTAAAAAAGGGCACATGTCACTGGACAAGTGCCATTTTAGTACAAAACATAAACATCAGTTTGACATTTCTAGTACTAAAATGATTTGTACAAGTGCCTGTATAAAACAGAACGATGTATTTCAGTATAAAATAACACGAAGAAGCAAAAAAAAAAGAAAATCGTGAAAAACTGGACAACTGACGTTTTAGTATTTAAGGATTCATTTTGATTCGTAATCGAGGATAGACGTTTTTGTCTATGGGCCACAGCAATCACTTACCATCAGGCGGGTTGCTCGTTTGTCACACTTATCTTATAAAAAATATACCCTGGCACTATAATCCTGCCCTGCGCATATGGCTAGTCTGTGTTCAGACTGGCCGCGGTGACTGAAATTCGGTTTGGAGGACATCAGGATCAGATGGGTAGCACTCTAACTTAGTTCTTAACAAATTGCACCTACTATTTATGAACCAAAATGACTGATATTTGCTATATAATATGTTGGTTTGGTGTCGAAAAAAAGCAACAAAATTGGGACCCGATAGATGGTGTTGCAGGCGAGCTATTAATAAAGTTTATTACGACGGCTCCGTGGCGCAGTGGCTTAGCAATGAGTTGTTGCGCTGGGGGCCGCGGGTTTGAATCCCGCACGGAACAAGTATTTTTATGGCCTACAAATAATTGTTCCGGGTCTGGATGTTTGTCCTTGTGCAATTTATGTTTGTAAACTGCCTCCACGATACAGGAGAAAATCCTAGTGTGGGGATTACGTTTTTTAAAAGATAATAAAAAAATATATTTAAATTGTAATAAGTTCGTAGTGTATTCGAAGTAATACTCATCTTCGCGTCACCTATCGGAAAGTACAGAAAGTCTGCCTGCTAGTTAAGTATACATTTTTAATCCATAAAGTGAATGAAAATTTGTTTTCCTATGTAGAGAAATAAAATACTATTCTCCATTGAAGTTACTTATTTCGATGTTAAATTTAATAGGGCCATCAACATCCTTAAAGAATAAATGTTATGACAGGGTTATACAAGTTACGTTACTTTTTTATTTATACATACGTTTTACGTTTAGGTTGAATCTAGATTTACTGTCAACTAAGTTTACATTTAGGCTTTCTAGAAATCATGAGCAGAAACTGAAATGATTAACGATTGAAACGGAAACATTTCTGAATATTAATTTGTAGTGGAGGTCACTGGCGGCCTAGCGAATGTGACAGAGCCGCTGCGAAAGGATTGGTACGCCATGGACCACCCCGCCCGATGGGGGTGAAATGTGTGTGCCGAATTTATAGGTGTGAGAGATGGAACTTCAGGGTAGCTAAAGGGTGAGGTGGACTTCGGACCACCCTAACTTGGGGGGTTGTAAACCCCCCAATTTGCCCTAGTCCGGCACCCCCGCCCGAGGCTCCCCGTCCGTTTCTGTCCAAGCGATAAGAGGGAAGAGGGGTGAGCGTCAAATGGACGTTTTACGCATAATTTAGAGCAGTAAATGGATTTGAACAGTCTCCGCATAGCAAACCTACGTCGCAAACATTAATGTATTGATTATCTAAATATAAATTGAATAGAATATTAACAGAGAATTTTTAATCATAGACAACAAATGAACACATTATTGCCAAAAGATGGAATTAGCTATTATTTAATGAGGGCTAATAATCTTCCACTCACCAGATGTCGCTAGTTGTGACTGAGGTAAAGATTTTTGGTACACAGTATCAGTTGATTGATAAATTAGTTTTAAATAATAGTTTATCATTACCTAGAGTATTATATTAATACACTACACAATGCGTCAGTGGCTTTTTTTTAATTTTTTGCACTTTATAACACCTTTTTTTTAAATCGGCTTTTAGTTATATTTATAGTTTAGTTTATTCATTTCTAATGTAATTAATATAAAATATAACTAATAATAAAGAAAGAAACCTTAAAGATTAAATTTTTTAAGAAATTATCGTCCCCGCTATGAAAACTGTCAAATATTTTACCTCACTGTAAAGTGGCGCCGCCCTGGTGGCAGAAAAAGTCGTGGATGCCCTCATTGATACAACATTGAGAGGGTGAGTTTGTTTGGCAATTAAAATTAAAATATCATATTACTTTTTATTTTTTATATTGGCTCATTGCATTTTAATTTTAATTAACAGCAAACTCTCTCTCTCTCACACACAATATAGTAAAGATATAAGCTTATTAAATATGCTTAAAAACTAAAAATACTGCTAATTTTAGTTTTTACATCTTTAGATGTACCTTTAAGATATTCAAACGTGTATTCCACGAAAATTCTTGAAACACCAAATAGACACGAACAGCGTTTGAGAAGAATGTTATAATATGTATTTTGAACTTTAAAACAAGTGTTTTAAGATTGAATTTTATTTTTGCTAAAATATCTTAAAGCTGTAATTCTGCAAAATATATACGAACTCATACTAACTTGTGCCATAAAATAAACGATGTTTTGATTTTATGTCACTGATTTAACGGAAATCGAAGTTTTTATTCCCAATATTTTTTAAGCAATTAGTTGCGTAGACATCGCTAAATTCATGGCCTGATGCTTAAAAATCTATTCATACATTTTATAGATATGTAATTAAAGAATCCTTTATTACAACACCATTTTATGGTTATTTTATTAATAACCGAACTACATACGATACAAGATAAATGATTGAGTAATGAAGAAAAGTTTGTTTCAGTACTGAACTTTCATATTGAACTGAAACGATACCTACATCTTTTAGGCAGAAATATGTTGAAATATCCTTTAAATCAAATAAATTAATTGATGCTGATATTCCTTTTCTTATTGCACTTCATCGTCATCATCATCATCATTACAGTCCTTCACAAGTCCACTGCTGAACATAGGCCTCCCCAAGGAATGTCAAAAAGCACGGCCCTGAGCCACCTGCCTCCATCGCCTTCCTGCATGTCTTACCAAGTCGTCACTCCATATCTACATTACGCTGCTGCCACTCCAGAACCTTTCTCCTCCATCGATTGTAGGTTCTTCGAGTTTTATGGCCTATTGTATTTAGATATAATTTTTAACAAATAATAATCCGATTTAATGACAAAAAAATACTCTATAAATGATATTTAACGATAAGCCGAGTTGAATCCGCCGATTGACCTCTCAGTCGAAGTTGAACTTACCTAGTCGGACTATTTGTCCCAGGTAAACATACTCGTCAACAACTTCGAGCTTAGTGTTTGCTTGTTTTGTCCATGTTCATCTTAAGACCTATCCGTTGGGAAACACTATTGAGGTCATTGAGCATAGTGCTTAGGTCCTCCAGCGATTCTGCCATAAAGACTATACCGTCGGCAAATCGAAGGTGAGTGATGTACTCGCCATTGATGTTGATACCGTATCCTTTCCAGTCCAGAAGCTTGAAAACGTCTTCCAATGCAGCGGTGAAGAGTTTCGGGAATATGACGTCATCCTGTCTTACACCTCTCTGCAATTGGATAGGTTTCGTACTTTGGTTCTGTACTCGGATAGTCATCGTAGCCCTACTTATACAAGCACTTCAACACTTTGATATACCGACAGTCAACTTGGCACCGCTGAAGGGACTGCAGCACCACCCAAATTTCGACGGAATCAAAGGCTTTCTCATAGTCTACATATGCCAGACATAGAGGCAAATTGTACTCCTCGGACTTTGCCGAAGGGTATGTATGTGGTCTATGGTGCTAAAGCCTTTTCGGAAACCGGCTCGTTCGGGAGGCTGGAAGTCGTCAAGTCTGCGTGCGAGACGATTCGTAATGACTCTCGAAAACAGCACGTAGATGCAGCTCCGAAGGGAAATCGGTCTGTAGTTCTTGAAGAACAAGACCACCGCACTTCCGCTCCACGCCTCCGGTGTAATGCCACCATGGAGGACGGAATTAAAGAGCTTATGAAGGACTTCAATTACCGGTTTTCCACCCACTTTCAGAAGCTCCGCTGTAATTCCATCCTCGCCTGGGGCCTTGCCGTTTTTAAGGTGCTGGAGAGCCATTCTAATCTCGCTCAGACTGACGTCTGGGATATCATCGGAATAATGTCGGATAAGACTCGCTCTTGGATCGTTACTCACACTTGCGTGCGGCTCCAACGATGACGTGTACAGCTAGCTGCCCATAAAACCTCTCAATCTCACTCAAAATCTCAGGTGCCCCGGAAACGATGCTGCCACACTCTGTCTTCAGCTTTGACAGTTGCCTCTTCATGGCAGACAGATCTCTGGCAAAGACTTTGGAACCTTGGTTCCGCTCGATCGCATCTTCAATACGAGTTGTATTGAAGTTGCGTATGTCCCGCCGCATGCATTTGGAGATCTGTTTATTCAGTTGCCTGTATGCTGTCAAATCTGTTGAAGAATGTAGCTTCATCTCCCGTCTAACAGCCATGAGATTAAGAGTGTGATCGGAGAGTTTTTGTGTTCTTCTGCGGCGAGTCTTGCAGAACTTAGCTCCGACCGCATGGACAGTTTCCACGAGCTTGTCATTCAAATCGTCCACTTCGTTGCAGTCTTCTAGGCACTGAAAACGGTTTTGTAACTCGAGCTGAAAGGTTTCGGGACTCTAGATTAGAGCACGAGGGGGACGGAGCGTTGACTTCATTAGACGAGACCTCTCCAACTTAACGTTTAGGTTCAGTGTGCCTCTAACCATTCGGTGATCGCTGCCGGTTTTCACCCTCGCGATCACTGTTGACAGTTGTCGTCTGGTTATCATAATGAAGTCGATCTCATTTTTTTTTCGAACCGTCGTGGTTCCCCAAATTTCCCCACTTTCAGCTCACCGTTCTCTCTTGTGCCTACTTTTGCATTGAAGTCTCCCATTAACACCGTATATTGGGTTTTGGAGGAATGCATGGCTCTAGAGATATCCTCATATATTTCCTCCACCTTCTCATCGGGGTGGGCCGAGGTTGGTGCGTAAACCTGTATGACCTTCAGCGAATACCGTTTGGTGATTCTGAGTATAAGGTACGCAACCCTCGTCGACGCACTCTCAATCTTTACAACGTTGTTAACGAGAGACTTGTGGACGATAAATCCGACACCTCCTTGGGACAGATGGTCGCCCTCCCGGTAATAAGCCAGGTAATAGCAAGTTGCCGGATTCGAGGATTACCGTGTCCTCTCCCTCTCTTCGGACTTCGGATAATCCTCCAATATGCCAGCGTAACTTGTCTATCTCTTGTTCCAGCTCCACAATCTTCCCGTCAGTCCTCAGGATGCGTGCGTTGTATGTTGCCAGGTCGAGTCGTCGTAGGTGGCAACCGAACCTCCACCGGAGATTCTTAGCACCCCCTGCCCCGCCGTTACCATGGTCGCCACCATTGCCAGGAATAGCGGGGCCGCCGGGGACTGGGGGCCGTCTCTTCGTAACTTTCATCATGGGGGGTATATTGCCATAGTTGCCACGCTTGGCGAGCGGGTTGGCAACCGCAGTTTTTTTATTGTATTTTTGCCGTTACCAGGAAGATGCTGCTGCCCATCTCCTGCCAGATATATATACATATATATATATATATATATAGTATAATATGTTGTATGTAGTATGTTGCAGTCAACTTTTTTAAATGTTATTTTATTTGTGTATACTTTGAATGTCTTGGTTAATATTTTCTTCCTTAAGAAATCCTTGTCCTTTCCATAGTCCCATCTTAAGACATACATGAGCTTATTGCCATCATTGATTTATATGTTACACTCTCTGATTAACTCAATGATAGCCATACACGGCAAGAATTACTTCAGAATGAAACTAACAATAATCAAGTCCTAACATGATGTGAATGCAATTGTATTGCACGGCTTACTTTTTTACTTACTTTTCGGAACACACAGTGGGATTACAGATCACACTACTTTCCCAATTGTACTTAACTTCTGATTTGAAAAATAACTTTCAGCCCTAGAAAGTTCTACTATCAGTTTACGAAGCCTAACTTTAGGTTTGTTCTCGTACGTATCATTATATGAATTAAAAATATTATGAATACATCTTTATCTATAAATGATAATATGATCATTCTGTAGAAAAACCGGGTGTGCCTATTTCTAAATTAACCAATCTATCGCTACTATGCCGTTTATAAATGTTTTCATATTTAATTGTACAACATGTTATATTAAATTATGTTTAAATAAGGCCCGCTGGATTACTTGCTGGATCTTCCCAGGATAGATGTTTTCCGAATCACTGATAAAAAGATAAATTATTGTTATCTATGTTGAATAAAATAGTTTTATTCTATTCTAGTCCTTTCTATTCTATTCTGTTCTGTTCTGCTCTGATTTGATTTTTCTAATCTTTTCTGTTCCATTCCATTCCATTCCATTCTATTTTATTTTGTTCTATTCTATTCCATTATATTATAATATTTTCTGAAACCACATGACTTGGGGGTAAGTAGAGGGACACTAAAGTCAAAATAACGATTTTTAAATGTTTTTCTTTATTAGTTGAGGATATATTAATGATTTACAAAAAATAATCTCGACGAGTTTTAATGAAAATTGGTATGAATATGAAGATGCTTAATGTGACTACGGAAGAGCTTAACAGGAGGGTGTGTGTTTTCATTAGAAGGTTATTTCCATAATAGGGATATTCGATATACGTCGATGCATCGAATTCACTCGATGTTTACAATACGATGCATTGAATCGATCCGATGTTTTGGAAAGTTAGTGATATAATCGATGTATCGATATATTTCCATAAAACATCGAATGAAGCCAATGGTAAAAAGATATACTTACCTATCACTATTAATAATTAATATTATAACTTGTAGTGTTATGCTACTTACATTTCATTGTACACTAATTCTCCATTCTGTTTTGATATTCTGCATTCATGTTTTGCATCACTTTATACTATTTTTTTCATTCTGTTTTTGATTTTCTGCATTTATATTTTGCATCACCTTTATTTATATAGGATCCTGTAACGTTTTTACACAATAACATATCATTTTACTGCGTATTTTCACACTATTTAGTACTTTTAAAATAGCTGTCAATGGAGTCTTACCTTTTTTGGTCTTTTATTGAATTCTCTGTAACTCTACAATTTCAGGCTTCGTGCACGCTGCCGTGCATTAGTTTTTCCTATGTGAATAATATCTCATTTCTTACTAAAATGTAATAGTTTCTTAATAATAGTCCAAAAACCAAAAATTGCTAAATATGACAACTATTATTTATGTCGTTGTTATGGTAACTTTTATTCAAATTCGTCTCTGGTATGATGTTCTTTCTACATAAATACTCTTTGGCTGTAGGTCATTTACAATAAATTTCGTTTTAATTTAAATAATTTCTCGTTCTCTCTAAAAAGGTATAAAAGCCGAGCAATTGGAGAATACAGCACAGTCTCGCTTCAGTTCTCAAACGAGAAACATCTACTAAAGGCCTTATCCCGGGGCCGCTTTGCCCCGGGATCCTGCAAGCCTCCATCTACACGTGAAGTCGTCGGCAGTCTGCTTCAAGCGCGGGGCCACACTACCTTCGGGCGCGCTACGACTGCTTGCTCCAGGCGCCGAGTGCACCTACTGCCCGCGCTACCTTCGGGCACGCTACGACTGCTTGCTCCAGGCGCCGAGCGCACCTACTGCCCGCGCTACCTCTGGGCGCGGCGACTACTTCTCCAAGTACTGAGCGCACCTACCCCAGGCGCTACGTGCGCCGGCTCCGGACGCTGCGTGTGCCCAGTCCAGGCGCTGCGTGCCGTCGCCGTTGAGAAACCTCAAGCTCTGCGTGTGCCGATTTCTACAAAAGCAGCGAGGCTCCAGGCTCCACTATAAAACTATATTGTCCTATTCTCCTACCTTTATTTTTTTTAAAACCTAATTGTAATCTCATTTCATCCATCATCTTCATATTTCATTTTTTTATAAAATTGTAAATACTTTTCTGAAACTTTAAATATATTATTTTCTTGGTCTATTTTGTTGTTTTGCTGTTCTTAGGTTAGGTTCTTTCTCTTTTTAATTGTCGCTTCACGACAAACTTCTCAATCAGAGTGCTCTGATTTAGAAGTTACGATATTAAACCTGTTGGTGGCGTTAGTTGACAACTGTCAGTCCCTTAAACGGAATCAAGAAATTGAGATTGGCTGGTTGGCAACACTGTGCTAAAATGAATTTAAAAAATCCTATGGTCTGTCTCGGTCCTAGATCATTTAACTGACTAGACACGCTTCACATGATTATTCCCTTCTGCCAACGTATTGGATTTAAAAATATTGTGCGTTTATAAAAACTGTTTACGGAATCGATTTTATCATTACAAAAATTATTTCCGCCCAAGTAGGTGCTATTTGCAAAATGCCAATCTGTGCAGTTGAAGTGTGCATAAAGCAGTATTTAAAATTTACAAAAAGATATATTTGTAGAAAATATGTAAACATATTACACATGCTCTTATCTTCTAAAATCATTTAAAATAATATCATAAATAATAATGGAAATCATTGCCGATTAAGTAAGAGTATGTAATAATATTTCGCAAAAATCGTAGTGATAATCGCAATGTGACAACTGCTCTCCCCACGAGACTTTGTTTTTTTTTTAAACAATTTCAACCTTCACTAGCTACACGCTCGGTTTAAATTTGAACACGCACGTATAAACGGACTCCTTACGAGATTATTTTATATTTGTATAGTAATTTCAACCAACAATGTACCGAGTTAAGGTCGAAATTTGAATAACCTGACACCTAAATAAGTGTAACGAGACTATTTCTTAACCCTGCATTTGTCGCGCCATATAAAAACAAGTCACGTGGATTTCATATGTATTATTATATTAACAAATAAATTCTCTATTTTAAATAAAGGTAACACTTGATCAACGGTTAATCATATTAAATAACAAAAACATTTATCCTTTTTTAATTCAAATAATAATAATGAAAAAATCTTTTACATACCTATTTGAAAATGGCACTATAATTTCAAAGTGAGATCACAAATCCGTTTACATATTTATTTCTAATCTAACCATTTGTTTCAAAATAAGATGAACATAAGTACTTGTGATGATCTGGACAAGCGAATTTGCAAAAAGCAGTGAACGATCGGCGCGAACTTACGTTGTGCGATCTACTACTGTCGTAGCAGTGACCTACTCTATTACGAGTAGTTTGCGATAATGCTAACGCAGATGGTTGAATATCGGTTTCGGGAATATCTAAAAATCTTTAATTTTGAATGTCAGACTTCGTGATTATGCCTTTTGTTTTAATATTTTGTGTGCTGTAAGTTTTATCTTTTATTTTTTTATCTCATTTCATTTTCTACAGGATGCATTTCGGAGAGTGTGCGCAGGAATTACATAATTTAATACCCCCTCTCCCTTCCACCATCGGACAACCAGACGTTCGGCCTGTATTCACCCTTTCGTTGTTGACTTACCACGCATTCGAACGAAACGGTTCGCCATGTCGTTCATCATGCGTACAGCAAAGGAGTGGAATAAGTTGCCAGCATCTGTCTTTCCATCCGATTACAGTATGGGTGTCTTCAAGGCAAGAGTGAATAGGCTTTTGTTAAGTCAGTGCGCTTCACCATCTTAGGCTACATCACCACTTACCATCAGGTGGGATCGTAGATAAGCGCTGGCTTAGTAGAATACAAAAAAATGCCAAGAAGAGTAACATAAAGAAAGTCGCAGCGAATTATCTTTTCAATTTTTTTGTTTACTATGTATAATAATGTGATCACCAGTGTTTCCTCTATTCGTTGGTATACTCATCAACCAGCAAGTTACCATTTAAAAAATGAATCATAAATAAATGCACGTGCACGTGCTGTACTGAGCACGTCCTCCGACTTTTCAACTTTTTATACTTGACGTGTCAAAAGATTCATTTAAGCGATTTTTCTGAAATTTGATATTATTTAGAAATAGATTAACCACTCAGGTCCCGACATTTTATTGGACGAACTTAGTTAGAGCTATGGTCAGAGAAAGACATTTTTTTAGGTAATATTAAAAATAAAGTAGAGTAATTTTACCAATTAATTTTTATATTATTTTATTTAAAAACTTTATTGCATCCCTTTAGATAAAAGAAGGATACAAAGGGCGGACATAATGCGTAAAGGCATTCTCTACCAGTCAACCCATGGAGTGGTGAGAGTTTGTCGTAGGTGTAGCAATTAAAAGACAAAACAGATTATGATATAATGTTATAAGTAAATGCATATATATATATATATATTCGCACATTTACATATATTAACAAATATTCATAATATAGATATAGTTATATGTCAATAAACAAATATATACATACATAACTACATATATATGGATGTAAATATTCATAAATAGAAAGTTAATACATACATATAAATACGATTAATTAACAATTTTGTAAATTCTAATGATTACTCAGTAAATGCCCGCGTACCTTCTTTATAAAGGAGTATTTGTTAGATGCTTTTCTGATATTATCAGGCAAGGAAATCCAAAGACGTGCAGCCTGTACAGTGAAGGAGTTACCATAGAACCCGGTGAGATGAGTGGGAATATAAATCTTGTTATTAGAGGAAGATCGAAGAATCCTATCATGACAAGAAAAGAGATATTGAAACCGTTCTTTGGGGTAAGAAGGTGAATATGGATCATTAAGAATTGAGAAAAGAACAAGTAATATTCTGGAGTTGCGCCTTTGTCTTATGGTAAGCCACTTAAGCTGAGATCTATAATGAGAAATATGGTCATACTTACGCAGACCAAAAATAAATCTAATACAGTTGTTAAGCAGGCGCTCCAGCTTGTTAAGAAGTTCTTGGGACAGGTCTGGGTAGCACACATCTGCATAATCAAAGATAGGTAAAATAAGAGTTTGAACAAGCATGAGCTTAGACTTAATAGGAAGGAAGTATTTGAGACAATAAAGGGAACGTAAGGTGGCAATGAATTTCCGACTTAAATCGGTAACCTGCACTTTCCAGCTCAGAGAGCTACTAATATACAGGCCAAGGTTTTTAACAGACTCACTAAATGGAATAATAATATTATCATAGCAAACAGGAGGTAAGTCTGCTTGATTAACCCTAGCCAGCATCTTTTTACTTCCCACTAAAATCGCTTGGCATTTTACTGGATTCACACAGACTCCATAGCGCGAAGACCAATATTTAATTGTGTTTAAATTTTGGTTTAATTTATGAATGCCATTATCTCGTTCTTCAACGCCACAATGCACATATACTCGTAGCTGCAGATCATCGGCGTACAGATGATACAAGCAATCAAAATTATGAGTGATCAAGAGTAGTGATAATTTTACTATGTTTTATCTTAAAATAAAAAAATAACTATAATTAAAATATTGAATTATTTGTATGAAGGTTAAGTGAGCCCTAGAGAAACGACGATTGCAAGACCTTGTCCATAAATAAAATGTTTTCAAAAATTATCAATTACCTTATTGATAATTTTGGTGGCGGTGCAGGAATATCCATATCATCTCGTGGATGTTGTACGAGACTTGGGGAATTATATTTAGGTATATATATTATATATTTAATTAGCCGGTATTACAAAAAAGTCACGTTAGATCACTATTTGTAACATTAGAACGATTTATGACGTTACTTTGTATTATATGCATTTTAGATTTACTTAAAAGTTAAAGTTACAGCCTATTATGCGTCCCACTGCTGGGCTCAGGCCTCCTCTCATTTCTGAGAAGGTTTTAGGGCAAGGAAATAAATATAAGAAAATATAAAATATAAAGAAATAAAATAAATAATATGAATATGAATAAAATGAATATGAATACGAGTATGACATGTCCGCCGCACTGCCCCAATGTGTGTTGGCGTGGCGAACTTTACGTGACTTTGAAATATTTTTTTTCTTATTTCTCAGACATGCAGGTTTCCTCTCGATGTTTTCCTTCACCGCCGACCACGTGGTAAATCAGCACTTAAAATTGCAATTAACAATTTCATTGGTGCCACGAATTTACAGCAAGCGCCAACCATCTGAGCTAACACGGCTCAGTATTGTTTTATTTAAATCAATTTAAATAGTCGATTTTTTATTTCCTACCTTACTATGATTTTTGAAACATACGAATTTCACCTAACCTAGCCGATTAGTCGGTCTGGGTGGCGGTTTTTCTAATAAAGATCGATTTTCTTTTTTCGAACTGATTTTCAATTAAATCGAGATTTAAAAATCAATTAAAATTGATCTTCTCTGATTTACTCTTCCAGTTTATATTTACACTAGGTACCAACAAAATACAACAAATCGATTTTATCTTTTTTTATTCATTAATCCATAAAAAAGGCGAAAGAAACTGAGCACGCAGTCATTTTGCGAGTTTTCAAATAATTAAGTGGAAAAACTGTAATTTTTTTATGTGTTTGGGTGCACTCAGCTAATTGTAAATAATTTTATGGTTCTTATCAAAACAGAAAAAATCGAATCTCGATTTCTAGGGTAAAATATCGATTCATTGCTAAATATCTATTTAAAATCGATCTTTTTGGAACAAGAAATCGATTAATCGATTTCGGATCGTCATGCTTAGTCGGTGCACCGTTCTAGTCAGGGGGGTACACTTCCATACTTTAGGTAGGGGTCCAATAATCTGCAAAGACACTAGTGCCATCTTATACGATATCCGATAAACTTTCGAACATCAAATTCTAAAAGATGCGCTAGATGGCGATTACACCAATTCTGGTTATTGAGTATGGAAATTAATATAATTCTCTAAAGTTGTAACATAAATATAAAGGACATTAAAAGCCTATTTAAAAAATATAAATATGTATTGAATAAAAATATTTTTTGTCGGTCTGAGATGCAATAAGTTTCTCGATTTGGCAAGTGGCAACTTTATTACTTTATCACATATTGGCTACCGGCGTGTGAGCAAGTTGTTTTCACGAACGCTTTTGCCCATAGAATTATTACCCAGTAGAAATGCAGTCTATAGTATGTGCCAAATCGATTGAGAAAAACGGACAATGACCTTTCGGTCGTTTAACCAGGGGTTACAAACCTTCAATATATAGGCACATTTTATATGTAGTACTTTCTTTATTTATAATGATTTTTTTATAATGATTGATATAATATATATTTATTAACTATTATTAAAAAGTTATGTGAAAGATCGCTGTAGAAGAAAAATCATCTATTGTTATAAAGTACTTTATTCATTTAACAACAAAAAACATTAATTTATAACACATATAAAGATTCGAGTGATAACGACACCGAATAAGTACGTACTTATGCAAAAGATAAAACTTTATTTTTAATATTATATAAGAACTTTATTTTTATTCGGTGCAATCATCACTCGTATCTTCACTTGATGAACTATCTGTAACATTAATTATAAAGCGATCTGCAGTTTGGTCAATTCTATCATCCATGCCACGCATTTTTTGTTCAACCTTAAGGACATGCTGAACACAGTTTTTCCATTTATCTGGCGTGATTTGAGTTAAACCATCTTTAAGTAAATTTTTAACATCTTTTAACTTGAAAGTTGTATTTTTTCGTGCAACGTACCCTTTCACATCTGCCCACACAAGTTCAATGGGGTTAAGCTCACAGTGATAAGGAGGTAACCTTACCACTGTGATGCTTTTTTCTTTTGCCATCTCGTCGGTGACGTAACTTCGATAGTTATCTTTAACTGCCTTTATTTTTTCCATTAAGTGGGTCTTTGTGTCCGAGGGCACGTATGCGATCTGTTTAGATTCTAGCCATTCCTGCATATTTTGTTTCCGCCAAGACATTGTTGGGGTTTTTTCTAAACGTCTGGAGTGGTAACTAGCGTTATCCATAACTATGACATCGCCGCTTTGCAGTTTTTCTATTACTTTTCTAAACCAGTCCTCGAAATGGAGAGCGTCCATACTCTCATGGTAGTCACCAGTAGATGATGATTCAAATACCCAATCACATCCCTCCAAAAAGCCATTTTCATTGCCAACGTGTACAACTATTAATCGCTTTCCTTTACCCGAAGGGGCTTTCGCGCCAGTAGAGTAGCCTTCTAACCGTGATTGACGAGAAGATTCAATTGTGGTGTCTTCCCATACCTTTCCCATAGTATGACCTGCGTTAATCCATGTTTCGTCAAGGTAAAAAATGTTACGTCCCTCGTTTCTTAATATTTGTATTTCTCTCAAATATCTGGTACGCCACAGAACTATCTCTGGGCGATCTATTAGACCACTTTTTCTGTTTCTCTTTATATATTTGAATTTTAAATGGCGCAACACACGTCGCAGGGAAGTTTTGCTCAAGTTTGGCAACTGGTCATCTTGATTTATACTGAGCAAAATTTTGTCTAAAGTCGGTAATTCTCCTGCAAGAAAGAACTGATGCACTTTCGCTCTTATAGCCGATTTATCAAAATCGTCCAACTTGTCAATTATAGACTTTTTTCTTTTATTAATTATTCCCTTTTCTGGTATTTTATGGGAATCTCTATACACGCTTAATACGCGATATATAGTGCTCTTGCTGACTCCTGAGATCTCCGAAACCTTTTCTACCATATTAACGTTTGAAGGATACACGTCTTCGGGCCAGGTGTTTTTGACATATTTGTATACATTAATGATAATCTCTTGTTCCCCGACCGACAAAGTGGTAGGTTTTCTCTTTTTTACTGGTGACGTTAAAGGTGCTCCAGAAGATGGGCCTGTAAATAAATGACAAAAATATACTACCATAGTACTACTACATCACATAAATACATATTGTTTTAGAAAATAAATACCACATGGTCACATAAAAAGAGCGCTTTAAGAAATAGAAAGGCTACGTCGTCGCATTTGTACCTATTTGTACGTACCTGCTACGTTTATTATGGGTCGGCGACGTCTCTTTCCACTTGATGTTGAAGGACCGGGTCCTTCACCAAATTCTCCTGAACTCATGTCGATTTAGTAACGACCGTCACAGTAAAACTAATATAACAGATTCAAAAAACAAAAACTTAACGATATAACAAATTTAACAGTAAAAACTCAACTAAAACAATGCAATGAATGCTATGAATTACCCGAGACGTACACACGCAAGCGCTATCCGAACACGAATGAAAACAAAATGGCGGACCGGCCCAAAAAAGGTGACGCATCTCTGGCTGCCATTGTCACGTTTCTTTTAGAACGAACTGACGTAACGCGCGTTTTGTTTATTTTAAAGGGATGAATTTGCAAAAGCTCAATATGGTGATTATATTGCTTCAAATATTTTTTTAATATGAAACTGTTATTAAATGAATTGCTGCGTTACTTACCATAAATTGAAATATAAAATATAACACATTTTTCGCGATGTACCGTAAGATTTTACTATGTTTATAGGAACCACAGACAATATTATTTAAGAAACAAAAAAACAAAACATATGTGCTGACCTAGAAGTGGGAATAATATCAATATTTAAATATTGTTATCACATCTAAATTGAGATTTTGTAAGTTACGCCTTTTGACACTCGGCTCATATCTGAGGTCATTGTCCGTTTTTCTCAATCGATATGGCACATACTATAGTACAAAACACGAGCGTTAAAGTGACGCAAGGTCATTATGTTAGTGGGCGCGAGTCGAATGTGCCTACGCTCGTCACACGCACACATACACGCCATTCAGTGATACCAGTTTCTGACGTTTGCAAAATGAAATTGTGCAAATCACTATTTTATTGATTAATTTTAAATAATCGATATACAGATTACGTACGTACGAAGACATATTTTATAAGAATCATAATATGGAATATAAAATGGAATAAAATAAACACGATAATGATGTTACTAATATAACTTTATTATATATATTTTAATGGTACAAAAATGCATACGTCATAAAATTTAAGAATATTATTAAAAACAATTAATTTGCTCGAATACAATAAGCACATCGTGTAATGTTTAATTTTAACCGACTTCAAAAAAGGAGGAGGTTCTCAATTCGGTGTATTTTTTTTATTTTTTTTACCTTAGAATTCTATAATTTCTAAACCGATTTAGATTTTTTTATTTGTAGAGGATATACACAGAGATTGGTCCAATATACACGCTGAAATTTTAATGGTTGTTTTCCCGAAGTCGAATGATTTTGTCTTGGTAGTACAATAGATTTATTAAAATAAAAATTATTAGGATGCAAAAATGGCAGATTCACAATCGAGAAAAACAAAATTCGAATGCGATCTCAAGCTAATAGCAATATCTCGCAAGTAGGTCAGGCGTGCAGGCTAGCTTATGCCGTATTACTATAATAAAGTCTGAAAAAAGTAATTCGCTGGACGTAACGCAGTGTTACGTCTATCGCACGCGCTACCGCACAGCCTAGACAGTGAAGGGCCACTAATAAATGTTCAGAGCAGGAACTCTCAAGTGTAGTGATACGACATAAACTAGCCTGGAGTCTGGAGGCCCGACTAGCTCGTGAGGTATTACTCGTACTATTGTAAATCTGCCGTTTTTTAATTTTCATATTTTATATTTTAATTAATTGACTCTACTATCGAGACAGTATAATTTGGCTGCGGGATAACAAACACAAAATTATATGCAGCATGTATATACGAATTGATCTAGAATTGTCTTAGAAATCAGTGAATATACATATTGATAACCTCTCCCTTTTGAGAGTCGGTTAAAAATAGACTATGTTTGGGTGTAAAGTGACATATGGTTAATGTTTGGGTGTACAGTAACATCTGGTTAGTAAAGGCGTTCTTATTAATATTCTCTTGATGTTGTATATAAAAAAAGTTTTTATTCTATAATCTAAAACGTCGACTTATTCAATAAACAAAGCAATTAATATAAAATAGTTGCTTTAAAATGGCTGATCACTCCGTATTAGTTTTAAATAGGCAACCATTGTTAATATTATGTTAATACTTCGAGAAGTAGGTATCTAAAAGGAATGGGATCCGCAACTCGTTCGACCATTAAACGAAGTGGGAGCTTACTGCAGGGCTCCGTATCGTTTAAGAGTAGACTTCTTCTTGACCATAGGATGTTGAAGTTAAATGAAACAACTGTTTGTATAAAAAACAAGAGCAGCTTGTGAAGTGTAGCTTGTTGAGGCAGTGTAGAGATGTCAGTTGGGCTGGATGCAGAGCGAACGATGAGCGCGTGACGAGTGATGAGCAGGTAATAATTTGGGTCACTCACAGCACGCCTTTTATTTCGTTCGGTCAGTTGCACAACTCGTGCAAGCGCCCGTGAGGCGCATATGCTCCATTTGACCAATGAACGGACAGGAGGGAGGTGTGCGGGGTGTTGTTTAGTATGACTCATAATTTATTTCACAATATTACATTTTCGTACAACAAATCTTTGCAAACACAATATAAGACAAACAGCAAATCTTTATAAACAACTACTTGTAAGTATTTAACAAACATTATAAAACACACAACACTTTACATAGGCATACAAACATTAATTATGTATTTGACAAACACTATAAAGATATACAATAGATCTTTATTTGGCAATAACTACTACAAATACATAGGTGACAATCACTATAAAGATATACAATAACTCTTTATAGGTAAACAAAGCATTAATAAGCTTACGTACAATTGTAAGCTTACGTGACTAAAACTTAAATAACAACATAGATCGTCTTAAGGGACATTCAACATTAATAATGTCTTAAATCTAGACTTGTTATTTACAATCTCCCCCTCGTGCGCAAGCACTGAAAAACTGTTTTAGTCCGTTGTCGTAATTGCAATGAGGCGAGAGGCCGGACGGCGCACTAAACCCGTTGCTGTTCTTATTTCAGTTATTCGGACGCGCCCATATGGTCCTGGGTGGACTTCCGTCACTTCGCCTCTAGGCCATACTCCTCTAGGCATTGTGCCATCACAAATTATCACGATGTCCCCAACTTTTAGATTTTTGTGTTGAGAGTTGGAGCTGGACCGGGGCATTAAAAGAGGTCTGTATTCCGCTGACCAGCGTGCCCAAAACTTGTCGGCTAGTGCTTGAGTGGCTCTCCAGGAGCGTGGGTTCAACTGTGTGTCTTTAAATGAACCAAACGGAGACATCCCGCTAGAGCGCCCAATAAGAAAGTGATTGGGTGTCAGCGCTTCTTCATCCAAGTTGGGGTTCACCGGAGTCAGTGGCCTCGAATTAATCACATGCTCGGCTTCCAGCAGTAACGTGTGCAGCACTTCGTCAGGGGGCGACCTCTCCTTTAGTGTGACTTTTTGGGTGGTCGCCGCCCAGCCTCTATGGTCGCGATGTCTTCGGCGAATGAGTTATATTGACTCCTTCTTATGAGCAATAACTCCGCTAATTTTATATGGCTCGGTGCGAGTTCAACATTTGTGCCTCTTTTGAGTAGCTTGGCTTTAAATATCTCAGCGGCGAGCAAAACGGTGGCAGCGACGCGAACTAATCGACTGTATTTTGAAAATCGTTCTAATTCGGGTAAGTAATCGCTAACGTTACGCTTAATGATTACGTGAACTTGTTTTAATATTCTTTCTTCCCCTGAAGCGGGTAACGATGTTTCATTTAGTTTGTCCTGCGGCCACGTCGCGGGTTCGTTCCTTATAAACGCGGGTCCGGTAAACCACCTGTGTTTCGAATTAAAATTGGCAGGTATGCCCTTGGTTGCGTCGTCCGCGACGTTATCTGAGCTGGGTACCCATCGCCAATTGGTTGGCGAGGTTAGGCTTTCGATTTCAGCCAATCGGTGTGCGACAAACGACTTGAACGTGCGCGGGTCTGATTTAATCCAAGCTAATACGGTTTTAGAGTCTGACCAATAATGATATTTTAATATTTTATAATCCGACTCGCGTCTGACCGATTCAGCTAATCGACTGCCTAACACTGCGGCTTAAAGTTCTAACCGGGGAATCGATATTGGTTTTAACGGAGCTACTTTGGCCTTGCCTGTTACCAATCGCGACGTCTTAGTGCCGTCCGTTTTTGCACTTACGAAATATACAGCAGCGGAATACACCTTTTCACTCGCGTCACAGAAAATGTGTAGCTCCCCTTCTCCAGATGGCGTGGCAGGTATGTACCTATCTATTTCTAACTTTTTTAACAGCTGTAAGTTATTTATAAGTGATAACCATGTCACGTGATGCTCGGTTGTGATGGGGTCGTCCCAATCTATCCCACTACGCCATATTTCCTGTATAAGACATTTGCCTATCATCGTGATAGGCGAAACTAAACCTAGCGGGTCGAATACCGACATTACTGCGCTGGTTACCTGACGCTTGGTAGGTAGTGTGTCACCTCTAATTACACTCGTGGGTGTATTTCTAAGATTGACATTGAAACCTAACGTGTCGCGTATGTGATTCCAAATAAGACCTAATGTTCTCTCCGAATCACTTTTACCTAGCGTGGTTGTGTCGCTTCTACGCGTATCAGTGACGTCGCTAATTGCCTCGGGCTCGTTCGAGGCCCACCCGCGTAACTCGAAGGATGCGTTTCTATGTACATTGCACATGTCATTTACCATTGATTTTGCCTCGCTTTCGGAGTTGAACGCGCCTAAGTAGTCGTCCATATAAAAGTTACATACTGTAGCCTTCGCGACCTCGGGATGTTGATGACTGTGATTTTCTGCGTTTCTATTTTTAACATAGATGGCCGTGCATGGTGATGATGCCGCCCCGAATATTAACGAAGTCATCCGATACTCTTGCGGCGGCCCCTCTCTGTTCTCGCCCCTCCATAAAAATCGTAAGCTATCACGGTCCTCCTGTATAATTTTTACTTGTAAAAACATTTCTTTTATGTCGGCTACGACAGCAATACGACCCTCTCTAAACCTAATTAATACGCCGAATAACGACTGTAGTAAGTCAGGGCCTGCTAATAACGCGTCGTTTAGGCTTTTCCCCCCGCATTTGGCTGCTGCGTCGAACACTAACCTTATTTTGCCCTTCTGGGGGTGTACGACAGCGAAATGCGGCAAGTACCAGCTGCGTGGCGACGTGGCTGGTGCGACTACTTTTTCAGCGTAGCCTGCGTCTATAAGATTGTTTATCTGCTTACTATATTCGGTTTTTAGGTTTTCATTTTTATCTAATTTGTTTTCTAAGCTATATAGACGACTGAGGGCTTGTTTTTTATTGTTTGGCATCTCCTCAGTGTCCGTTCTCCAGAGTAAGCCCGCTTCGTATCTATTGCTATCGTCCGTTTTTTTACAAGTCTTATCTAGAATAGCTAGGGCTCGCTGATCCGGGTCGGATGTCGGTCGGCGTGCCTCTATTCCTAGAGATTCTATGCTGAAAAAATTTCTTATGAGCTCTAATGCGGGGTCATTGGTTTGTGTGGGCCGTACGTGATTAATTATCGCGACAGTATTACCGGGCCGTTCGTTGCGACCATGCAACACCCACCCTAATTTAGTTAAAGATGCTACGGGCTGGTTTTTATTACCGACGCGCAATTGCCTGGACGTAATTAAGTGCCAGTTGTCTTGGCCTATCAATATGGTCGGTTGCCCCTGTTCGTAACATAGTTCGTCCTCTATCTCCTTTAGGTGGTTGCACTGTTGCACTAACTCTCTCTTTACCTTTTGTGGCGATAAATTTAAGTTCTCTATTGTGCTCGCATTTATAGTTTCTAAGTTTCTGTTATATAAACCGCGAATGGACAATTTCACGTGACATGATTCTGTGTCGTTTATTTGATTACCCCCTACTCCTTCTAACGTCAAGAGCTGTCCGCGTCCCCTGGAAACTATCGAATCTGCCATGCCCCTTTCGATCAATGTCATAGTTGATCCTTCATCTAACAAGGCGTATGTGCTAGTTGTTCCTATTGGAGCGTTTATCTCGACCGGCACTATCTTTAAGTAGGTGTTAGACGCATGTACGTGATTTATTGAACTTACGTTACCGTGGTTGACTGTCGGTTTATTATCGCTACCGTGTAACATTTTATGGTGTGACGCTTCACACCCGTTTACCCCGCATGGTACGTATTTGCATTTGACCGGCCGCCTGTGTGACTTGCCAAGGCATCGAAAACACAGCCTGTTGCGCTTGGCCGTGTCCCATCTTTCGCTCACGGCTAATTTAGCAAAGTCTGCACATTCTTTGACATTGTGATTACCGGAACACATTGTGCATGTGTCATTTGATTCAGCCGATAACTCGACTATCGGTCGTGATGGGTGAGGTTTCGATGTCTGCCCTTTTTTGTACGGTTTATTTATGGCTGCTATCGTTTTACGCGGCGAATTGTTAATGTTTTCCGATCGGTCGCACGAGCTGTCGCTGCTATCGTCGCGGTGCCGTATGTGGCGACGATTCCGATCGTGGACCGTGTTCACCGCGCGTGTCTTTATTTTATTAACCTTGTGGTCATCCCGTGCTATTTCGTATGCAAACATCGCGCCGCACTGGTCTGCCATATCGTTTAAAAACCTAGATAGCAGTTCTAACTCCGGTGCTTCGGTGCGCTTCGATTTAAATTCGTACCATTTATATTTTAAAATAATACTTAGCTTTTCTACAACCCTACTTACTATCTCAGGCGAGTAGAGATATTGCGGCTGATTGAGTGATTTTATTGCTGCTACTGTGTTAGATATTTTGCTCGCGAAACTACCCATATTGTGCCCGTCTTCAGTCATGCGAGGCATGCGTTTTATATTTTCTAATTCGGAAAGTATTAATAATTCCGGCTTTCCGTAACGCCTTTCCAACGTGTCCATGACTTCATATGGGTCTGACACTGTAAATAGTAATGCTCTAACCGTTTCGCGAGCCGCGCCTCTTAACGCTTTGCGTAACCTGGCTACGTTTTGTACGTCAGTAAACATGCTTACTGTGTCGTTAAATACGGATTTGAAAGCCATCCACTCTGAAATCGCCCCGTCGAAATGAGGTAGCTCGTGGATGTATTTCGGTGCCGTAGAGTCCGATTTACCTAAATTTACCGCTTGAACAATCGCGTTGGCCAGCATCGCCATGTCGCTACTATTGTTGTTAGTAAACGTCACGTCTTTACCAATGCGCGATTCGTGGTTGTTCGTGTTAGGTGGCCGTGCGTTTGGCCCCGAGGGTCGTGCTTTATCTAATATTGCCGGTCTATCGTTTACATACTGCTCCGAAATCCAACCTTCAACACGCGACTCTTCTACTCTGGACGGCGGTTCAGCGTCGTTGGAGTTTTCTAGCTCTATTCTGGCTATTTCCAAACGAGTTAAGGCAGCTGCGGCTGCCGCCCTAGCCTGTGCTAATGTGGAATTATGTAACTCTAATTCGGCTTTTAAAATAGATAATCGACTATTCACCCTGTCCTCGGGGACATTTACTACTGTGCCCGGCGTACTCCTATCTTGCGTATTTAATTCGTCTACTTGAACGGACCTATTTTCGATTACTGCTCCCGTCACGTTGCTATGCGTGCCACTGTCACCGTTTGTTTGCTCTGTGCCCGTGCCCTTACTCCACGTACTTGTTTCTGTAGAACTCGTCTGCCCCGACGTCGGCGTGACGTCTGTGGTAGGCGTGGATTTGCCTGAACGTAATATACGTGAGTTTTCCATTGCGCGCGAGGGTCCCTAATCCTACTAATTACTTAATTTTAACACTTTCACTTTCACTTAGAGTTTCTACCCTACCTACCTAACGGGTCTGGCCGGACTCCTACCGCGGTGATGCCGGACCAGGGATGGAAACTAATGAGGAAAAGAAGGTGGATACCTCCCGGTAGAGGGCGCGGGCGTTCACGGGTGCATCAAAGTGCGGTGGGAATATTCCACACTTATCGTTGCGTACCAACCTGTGGCCCCAGAACGTAACCGCACCTTGCCGGCGGGGTCTATACTACCTGAGAGTACGGTCTTGATGGCAGTTAACACCGCAAGGTTGCCACGTACTTGTGATGTTTGCTTCCAAGTAATTAGCAGTGGTTATGTATGACCAACAACTAACACTCGCGCGTTTTTGTTTCTTTCTTACTTTCCGACGTGGAGAAATGGAAACTTCTTGCTTTCTTGACGCGGAGAGATGTTAACTTCTTGCTTCAGGCTTGTCGCAGGGATCCGGAACTCGAAGGACCATTAAACGGAATGGGATCCGCAACTCGTTCGACCATTAAACGAAGTGGGAGCTTACTGCAGGGCTCCGTATCGTTTAAGAGTAGACTTCTTCTTGACCATAGGATGTTGAAGTTAAATGAAACAACTGTTTGTATAAAAAACAAGAGCAGCTTGTGAAGTGTAGCTTGTTGAGGCAGTGTAGAGATGTCAGTTGGGCTGGATGCAGAGCGAACGATGAGCGCGTGACGAGTGATGAGCAGGTAATAATTTGGGTCACTCACAGCACGCCTTTTATTTCGTTCGGTCAGTTGCACAACTCGTGCAAGCGCCCGTGAGACGCATATGCTCCATTTGACCAATGAACGGACAGGAGGGAGGTGTGCGGGGTGTTGTTTAGTATGACTTATAATTTATTTCACAATATTACATTTTCGTACAACAAATCTTTGCAAACACAATATAAGACAAACAGCAAATCTTTATAAACAACTACTTGTAAGTATTTAACAAATATTATAAAACACACAACACTTTACATAGGCATACAAACATTAATTATGTATTTGACAAACACTATAAAGATATACAATAGATCTTTATTTGGCAATAACTACTACAAATACATAGGTGACAATCACTATAAAGATATACAATAACTCTTTATAGGTAAACAAAGCATTAATAAGCTTACGTACAATTGTAAGCTTACGTGACTAAAACTTAAATAACTACATAGATCATCTTAAGGGACATTCAACATTAATAATGTCTTAAATCTAGACTTGTTATTTACAGTATCTATATATAAGCATTTGAGTTTGACTCAGAGCGTTGCGATTAAATGTTTTCATCACAAATAGAAAATAAATATTTATAAAAGAAAATTGTGATTTTTCCCCACAACTAGCAACATTTGTATTATGATAGCTTAGGTAAATATATTTTTAGTTTTACTTAATTATAATGAATTATATCATACCTTTTTTTTATGTTTATCATCACTGTTGTGACAATATTTTACAACACAAACGGTCATTTTTTTACAATTTTTCGCGAGCTCTTCGCCGTAAGACGTGACGTTGCGCACTGATGCGTCGCTGAGCGGAGTCAACTTACGCGGTTTCGCGTTAGTTTTACTTGCTTCACTATTAGTGCGCGTACTGGTATTCTATTATAGAATACCAGTATAGAATTTCTATACGTAATAATTCTATGCTTTCTGCTTTTGCCATTTATGTGATTTTCCGTTGATGCTACAATAAGTTTGGTTGTCTCCTGTCTTATTGTTTAGTTTATATATATCTTTATTTATATTATCTTTAATAGAACCCTAAATTTTTAAAATATAAATATAACTGCCTATAGTATAGATAGCTGTATAAGCATAACTACATACAACTATCTATAGTCAAAATATTGAGATTAGTTCAACGGATATGATACCAGATGGCGACACTGTGCCACTATTTATATTGGGTGACAAAAAATCCTAGATTCTAGGACCTAGAAGATGGCTCTCTATTCCCATATATATATATATATATATATATATATATATATATATATATATATATCTACTCTATGGTTCTAGTACACGGTACACGTACCTTGTTACATAGTGGCAGCTATGGCAAATATATAAGGCCTGTGTTAAGCAGTGGACTTAAAATAGGCTGTAATGGTAAGTGTTTGTTGTAATATGAATAAGATAAATGTAATAGTAGGAAACAAAAAGAAGGATTTTTCCTTAATTTGTCTCATCGGTACGTGGGTGCTCCGTGCAATGTTTAGGGCAGTATTGCTGAGGTGAGCGATATTTGCGTAAATAAATAAAAATTCAATTATAGTTATATACTTTATTACGCTATCTTTGACCAACGCCATTTTTATTGAATACAACTTCGCCATAATTTTCAAGATGTTATATCGAAATTATAACATAAAACGTAATTTTCGCACATTGGACTTTGTTGAATATGAAAATTTGTTTTTTTACATGATACGTCACACTTTATATTGCATTTTCAATTTCTTTTGAGTACTTTATTTCATACGTGAATAAAATGTATGAAATTAATACAAGATACAATATAAATAAATAATTTTTAAAACAAGTGTAATTATTTACCTTTTATATAAAAAAACTAATCCACAACTTTTCTTTTGTACCTACTTAATTTTTTAAAATTGAAGTTGCCTCTTGCACTCACGCGGCGAAGGAAATATACTTAAGTACATGAAATAAACGGGAAGGTAAAGGCGCAAACTCGTCATTTGAAGTACATTCTCTTAATTTAGAGAAGCGTAATTTAGTAACGAATCTAATACACCACAATAACTTTTTTTAAAGAAGCTAATTCTAATAAAATTTAATAAAAACGAAACTTTATTAGAATTAGCTTCGTTAAAAAAACGAAACTTTATTAGAATTAGCTTTTATTAAATTAAAAAATTACAGAATTATGCAACAAAATTTTATTAAAGTAAAAATTACAGAATTATACAACTATTAAGAATTTTAGTTGTATAATTCTGTAATTTTTTACTTTTAAATAATGTAAAAAAGAATTTTCTACAAAATTATTACGGGGAGACCGGTATTGACCGGTGGGATATGACAGATTAATATTATAATCCACCTAACCACTGTAAGGTTAACTTTTATCAGGCATGTCTTACTCCGCGCTTTAGGCAATAAAATATACATACATGCGCGCACGAATTGACGCGCACCTTACGTTTACAAAAAAGTTATTTTCACTTATAAGTATTTAGGCACTTTTGATATTTATTTTTGAGTTTTTATTCAAGTATGGACACTCAAAAGCCAAAAGATACTGCATAGCATACAAGTGCTTAAATAACAATAGAAATGTCGACTTTTCATTCTAATCCTAAGGATATCGAAATTTAAGATATTATTATTTATAGGTAGATCTAGATAATTAGGTACCTAGTTACTGACGCCATAGTTACAGATTAGCGATCCGACTGATTTATTCGCGTATAATGTAAATGACCTTAAAAATTGTTTAGTGTAAATAGACCTCCCAGTACCAGTGACATGCTAATGCTAGAACAGCATATACTGGTAGAATAATAGATACAATAATACATATTATTAGTTAAACACTTACTTGGTCGATAAAAGAAAGAGATTGAAAATAGAAGCACTTCTAATTGCCACTCTTTCATTAATAATGCTGTCGCGTGTCGCATGTTTGTAAATAGCAAAAAATGTGAAACAGACAAGTGACGACTTCGTGACTCAGTGAGTTGCAGTGCAAAGGGTCGCGGGTTCAAATGCCGCACGAAACAAGTATTTGTATGACCTACAAATAATTTTTCTGGGTCTGAATGTTTGCCCTTGTGAAATCTACGTATGTAAACTGCCCCCGTGATACAGGAGAAAATCCTAGTGTGGAGCTAAAGACTTTTAAAAAGAAAGGGAGACGTTATGAATTTAATTTTTTTTTACAATCGGCTTCAATATTAATACGCATTATTATAACTCCAAAACTACTGGTCAGATCTTGATCAAATTATATAGAATATATAAATTATAAGCACCAGCTTTCAAATAAAAGAAGTATCATCAAAATCGGTTCACCTAGAAACAAGTTTTGAGGTAACAACTTTAAAAAAATACAACATCTCATCTCATCTCATCTCACCGAAAATAATTTTTTTAACAACAAAAATATATTTAAACGTATATCGTTTCGTCGTACACAACTAATATTGATATCACGACTTTATTTTACACAGTGACGTCTATGAATAACAACTTTGAACAAAATTAATGATATTTAATAGTATATCCCTTAATAAGTTTCATCAAAAAGTTGGTCTGAATTCAATTGTAACATTACTGTCAAATACTCATATTACTTATATTCTATAACATGTACAATTTCTCAATTTTGACCGTTTTTATATAGAGTAAGGGTCAAAGAGAATATAATCACTACGTTTAGTAAGGGTGACAAACGAGCACACAGTCCGCCTGGTGGTATGTGAATGCTGTGTCCGAGTGTTACCAGATGAAAATTGCAAACTACCGTGCCAATAGACTAAAATTACCGTGTTTTAAGTATACATTACCTTAAATTTATTTTGATTTTACATTTTATATTACCGTGTTAATGTAAAACAAAATAAAACTTTTTATGATATATTTTTATTAGAAATAATTTTTAATTCCTAAAGTTCTCCTTCTTGATCATAAATTGAAGAAGTCATTTTTGTAGTCACGTCTTTCGATGGCGATCAACACAATTTCCATTTCTGTGAATAGATTGCTTGCTTAGCCAGAGTGTTTCGTCCATCAGTTTATTTCTTTTCTTCGTTTTCATGTCATTTACTTGACAGAACAGACTCTCACATACATCATACATCTTCTCACATAACATTGCAGAAAATGAGAAAATCAAGGAGAGAATGTTCACCATTAATTTAAAATTTAAATATATTTTCTTCACTTCGGTCCTTCAGCTGAGCTATCTGTGAACAATGAAAACATTACTTAACTGTGTGTACCAAGAAAGAGGCGATCAAAATAATTTAAAAGTAATGAAATAACATATAACCACTCATATTTGAACTATTGTTTGTGATGATCACCTTTTTGCCCAGCCTTTGTTATTTTGGAGGATGTTGGTCCAGTTTCAGTATCAGTCTCGTTACTATTACTGTCACTGACATCGCTGCCTATTATGATCTCGTATTGTACGATTTTGTAAAGAAAAATAATATTTTATGCACCAATAAATAGCATTGAATTATTTAAATAAATTTAATTCCACTCATTCATTAGTATACAACTCATTTTAATATAATTTATACAAAAGAAGAAGAAACCACTTCCTAAAATATTTTTTTTATTTTGCCGGATTTTTTTACCTGAACTTACCTTTTTTTAGCAATGAAATGTTCGGGAATTTCCCCAAAAGGCGGCCGGTGTTGCTGATTAAGTCTACCTAATAAGAATATGCGTTTTATTTTACGTATTTTTAATAATTTTGGAGTAAATTCAACTATTATTTACACGGTAATTTATATTAGAAAATATCATAGAAAATGACACGGAAATAGATCATTGCCATAGACCGTGTTTTGGTAAAAATACCGTGCATTTACGGTAATTACCGTGTATCTGGTAATACTGTTGTGGTTCATAGACGTCTAGGTAAGACCTAACAACTTTACTACTTCATCCATTTTTAGATTAAGTTGCTCTCCTGTATACTTCCCTTCATTGCATTTCGTTATTTATTCTAACAATTCATTGAAATTCAAAACCGCCTTTATTCAATAGTTCTGTGTGATCTCCCCTTTTCTTTCTTCCTTTCTTCCAAAAATTGACAGCCTGTAAGAAGATCATCCATATAATAATCATTCAAGATCCTTTCATCCGTTTCCGGATAATCAGCACCCTCATCAATTGCTACATGTTGAAGAGCTTTCACCGCCAAGTATGGAGCTGACGCTGTACCAAATGTGACCTTCAGCAAACGGTAATCCTGAGTTGTAACTTCCAGATTTTCCTTCCATACTACACGTTGATAGTCTATGTCACTTTGTGATACCCGTATCTGGCGATACATTTTTACAGTATCTGCAGCTAAACATATCGGATAAACCCTCCATCGCATCAATAAACGCCTAAGGTCTGACTGCAAATTAGTATCCACCATCAGACAGTCGTTTAATGACACACCTGTTTTAGTTTTGCAGGTTTTTTTAGAACAGAGGGCAAATGAGCGTGCGACTCACCTAATGGTATGTAACTACCGCCGCTCATGAACAACCGGCAGGGCAATTGCAGGTGTGTTGATGCTTTGACGACTACTCTTAACTTTGTTGTATCTTTGTCATTCCTTACCATACCATGATGAGGTAAATATGAACAACCTTTATTTTTTAATTCTTCTTTTGGAACTTTTTCCATATGACCCATTTCTAAATAATCATTGATGACCTTTGTATATTTTTCTTTTAAGTCTTTATTTTTCTTCAACACTCGGTGCAATGTGTTCAATCGGTTCTCCGCGATTTCTCTGGAATCAAAGTAAGTATAATTACTTAAATCTTTTTTAAATGGCATTGAACTATGTAACGCTCTTCTGGATCTCGTGTTGTAGTTTCTTTGAATAACCTTTCGCAATGAATTTTTTCATCTGTCATGATACGAGCTTATGATTAGGGATCTGCTTCAATCTCCCAAAACTTTTTTGGTAATGTATTGTTCTCCATAGAAGTGTGCATAACCACCACGTTATATTTAGACATAGTTGTGTTATTTGCCCCTTTTCTTTTTTTTTGCGGATGGAAAATCATCAAATGACGCCTTTCGCTCTGGGTGGAGCGGAAGGGAGTGTCAGACTTTTACTGACTAAAAACCATCCGTGTTCCTTCAGTGCCCTTACGTTCCGGAGCCGCGGTATCTCTTTCGAACAGCCCGCAGCCCCGGCAGGCGTCGGCCCTTGCGGGCCCCTTCACGATGCTGACAGCTCTTTGAGGCGCGCGTGGAACAAAACGCGCCGTCGACACGGCCTGTCGTCGTTAGACGGACGGACGGCGAGCTACCCATTGCTCGCCATCCACAGGCCCGCGCCTACGGTGGCCGGGGGCCACGACGTAGCCCCCGACGCCCGGGGCGTCTCCCGCGGCGGCCAGGAAGGAAAGCTGCTGCTCTCTCCTTCTCCCGCTCCGCCACCTCCTTCACTAGCATCACTGCTTCGCAGAAGGTGGTGACGGCATCCCATTCCGTCTCGCTCCGGACCATGGCTTCGACCAGGGCCGGACGCGAGAGGTCGCCGCCGCCTATCGCCGCTACGAGGACACGGCGGTGCTCCGCCCAAGCAGGGCACACCTCCACGGTGTGCTCCACCGTGTCCTCCGGTCGCTCCTCGCAGTGGGAGCACCCGGGCGTTTCCTCCCGCCCGATTCGGTGCAGGAACCTCCCGAACACACCGTGTCCGGTGAGGACCTGCGTCAGGCGGAAGGTGAGGACGCCGTGGCGTCTCTCAAGCCACTCCTCAAAGAGGGGTCTTATCGCCGCTATAGTGGCGTGCCCAGCACGGGGTTGCGACAGTCGCTCTCTCCATGTCGCCATGAGATCATGCCGGAAGTCTGTCCGCTGCGCGACAACTTGCCGCGGCAGCGGGGTTTCCCCCCGGCATAGTGCCTCCGCGCGCCATTCGTGCAGGCACGCGAGGACTATCGCCTCCAGATCCCATGGCGGCAATCCAGCAAGGAGGCTCGCCGCCTCGCGGGAGATCGTGCGGTAGCCGCGAACCATCTTTACGGCAACCACCCTTTGGGGCGCGTTTAGGTGGTGGACGGCAAGCCGCGCCAAACCACGCGCCCACACCGGGGCCCCGTAAAGGGCCATGGACCTCACGATCCCCGCGTAGAGCCTCCGGCAGGAGGCGTTTGGCCCCCCCAGGTTCGGCAGGAGCCGCCTGAAGGCAGCCCCGGTCCGTTCCAGTTTGGGAGCCAAACGTCGGAAGTGCTCAACGAAGTTCCATCGGCCGTCGAGGACGAGTCCTAGGTACTTCAACGTCGACTCGACGCCGATGGATACCCCTCCTACCATCACTGAGGATCCCGGTGGTGGCCTGTTCCGAGGACCATGGAAGTGCATGGCCTCGGACTTGTGCAGAGCCACCTCGAGACCCAGTTGCCGGATCCTCTCAACGACTATCGCAACCCCGCGTGTCATAGTTTCCGCCGCCGCCTCGTACGACCCCCCTTGTGCCAGTACCAGCGTGTCGTCAGCGTAGCAAACTACGCTGACGCCGGTAGGGAGGTCGGCGCGCAGCACCCAGTCGTAACCGATGTTCCACAGGGGCGGCCCCAGAACCGAACCCTGTGGGACACCGCACGACATCTCTCGCCGGTTCCACTCACCGTTGCGACCGGGGTAGATGACGGCCCTGTCCGTCAGATAGTCCCCGACTATACGACGGAGATAGGTCGGCACCCGGTGATACCGGAGTGCCTCCCTAATGCAGCTCCAGGGCATGGAGTTGAAGGCGTTGGCGATGTCTAGAGACACCGCCAAAACAACCCCCCCCCCCCCCCCTGGCCACTGCATCCCCCGTCGTGAGGGCTCTCACGCGCATGATGGCGTCCACCGTAGAGCGCCTCTTGCGGAAACCAAACTGGTGTTCCGCAAGATCCGGCCCCGTCCCCGCAAGGTGCTCGGCGAGGCGGTTTGCAATGACTCTTTCAAAGAGCTTGCCCACCTCGTCGAGCAGCACCACGGGCCGGTATGCGGACGGAGAGTCCGCAGGGCGCCCTGGCTTCCAAATGAGGACCAGCTTCCCCGTCTTCCAACGAAGCGGGAATTGGCCTCTCTCCAAGCATGCGCTTAGGAGCCCCTCCAGTCGGGGCCCGAGAGCCTCCGAGGCCAGGACCCAGGCTTTGCCAGGCAAGCCATCGGGTCCTGGGGAGGTATTCCTGGCCTTGAGCCTACGTACCGCCACTCTCAGGTCTACCCCGGTCCCTTCCGGGATGTCGTCGTCGTCGTCCTGGTGGTCCGCTTCCGGCACCGCAGGTGGCGGAGCCATAGGCGGGGGCGGATGTTCCGCTCGCGCAGGGAACAGAGCGCTCACCACGTCCTCCACGAGCTGAGGCCGGAGACTTTGCGTCAGCGGGGGGGCGCAGGTGCGGAGTTTATCCCGCACCATCTTGTAAGGGCGCCCCCACGGATCTCTGTCGAGAGTCTCCAGCATCTCCTCACGGGCCCGATCCCGGGCCCGCATGACAGCCTCCCGGAGGGCGGTCTTCGCCGCTCTGTATTCCTCGTACAGCTCCGCCTCAATGGCTGCCGCATTCGGTGGACGAATGCGGAGCCTGCGATGCCTGGCGTACAGGTGCCGCGCGGCGACACAAGCCTCGCGCAGACACGTCAGCTCACGCGACCACCAATACACCTGACGCCGGGCGCTTCCTGGCCGGACGCGGGGCATTGCCACGTCACATATCTCGGACATGGCCTCCTGGAACCACCCTGCCTCATCATTGACGTCGGCAGGCCTATCCGGTGATGACACCCAGGCCTGCACGATCGAGGCTTCCAGGAGGAGCTCCCGGTCCAGCTGCTTCAGCGCCCAACGCGGACCACTCTGGGCCTGTTGGACTGGCGCGCTCGAGGGCTGGGTGGAGACGTCAAACCGGATGTACCGGTGGTCGGAGTAGGTCTCCACCCCCTCCATGACTCGCCAGTCAATGGCACGCGGCGACAGAGCGGGGCTAGCGAATGAAATGTCCACCACCGACTCGCCCCGCATCCGCACACACGTGGGGACAGAACCCCGATTTAGGACGACCAGGCCTGTCTCCAGAGCCCAGTCTTCCACCATCCTACCCCGCACATCTGTACGACGAGAACCCCAAGCCAAGTTCTTGGCATTGAAGTCCCCGAGGACAAGTACGGGGAGGGGATAGCTTCCGACGACGACTGCTCTCAGCTCTGCAAGAGAGTTATGGAGCTCGGCGAGAGATCGGTTCGGGGAGAAGTACACCCCCACAACGACGAACTCCCCGAACCGTGCTGCTACGCACCCCTGACCCCTCCTGACACCTTCAAGGGTCGGGGGTACCGGCGGCGGCCGAAGAAATGATGGCCACTGAGCCGTTAAGGTCCGCCACCCAGTCATCCCTAGGCCAGACAAAATACGGCTCAGCGACCACAGCGATGTTAATCGACCACTGCGCCATGCTCTGGAGCAACAGATCCTGAGCGCAGGCGCAGTGGTTGATATTCGCCTGGAGGAAGCTTAATGGGGCCGTTATAGGCATTCCATTTCAGCTTCCTCCACGGGCGCCCCTCTGCGGGCGTCGGTGTCGCGGCGACGGCGGCGGCAACAGTGACAGCGGCGGCGGCGGCAGTTGCGGCTGCGGCGGTGGCCATAGAGGCGGTGGCGGCGGAGGAGGGCCCTCCCCTACCCGCGGCCTTGGCCTTGGCGGGTGGCACGCAGGCCCTGCTTCCGGCCCAGTGATCGGCTGGCTTGCCGGTCGCCGCACATGCATCACAGTGCGGCGTGGCGCAGCAGGTCGCCGATTTGTGTCCGGGCTGACAGCAGCGGAAGCAAAGGCCACTGCGGTCAACCTCCGAGGCGCATTTCACTGACACGTGATGTCCCACGAGACAGCGGTAGCACCTCAGAGGTCTGGGCTCCAGCAGCTTAACCTGCGCTGAGACCCAGCCCACCAGAAGCCTTCGGCCCTCCACTATGGCTTTGGCCGCCGTAACAGGGCAGCACACCGTGGCGGCATGCATACCCTGTTGGTCCGGGCGTATAGCGCCTGACCTGACCTGGTCAGTAGTGCACCCCCCGGACCTGGCGACGGCGGCCACCAACTCCTCCTCCGATACCGAGTCGTCCAGACCCATGATGCGCAGGTCTGCGCATCTGACGGGCCTGGACACTCAGGCCTCGTCCGCGTTCAGGGACGCTCTGAGCTTCGCAGCCAGAGCGTCCGCGGTCGCGCCACTGGATTCCCCAGGAATCTCCAGCATACGAGCCCCCGTCTGGGTGACTTTGAGCCGGAGGCCCCCGGTGATCCCGAGCTCCCCGAGATCCACCGCCTCTTTCGCCTTCGCGAGCAGATCGCGGTAGGTAACGCCCTTCTTTTCCGCGTCCGGCTGTAGTGTAATCACTACAGCTGCGGTCTTCGGGGCGCGGAGCCTAGCCGCGATCTTGCGCGCCCTGAACTGGCGCTGCCGCTCCTGCTCCTTGCCCTTTTTGGCTGCCTTCTTCCCCTTTTTTTTGTCCCCGACAACCTGCCAACCGGCTTCAGCCGCGGGAGGTGTAGGGAGCTGGGGGGGCGGTGGCGGCGGCGGCAGCTGGCTTGCCGCTGGCGCTGGCCCATTCGCCGTAGGCACTGGGGCTGGCGCAGCCACTACCTGTGCTGCCGCCTTGCCCTTTTTTGCCTTGTGTTATTTACCCCTCCAGAGAGGATCCAGCAAAGAGATGTGGCTTGGGCTACTGGAGATCTCGAAGGCCCTTTCTTCACCCGTCTTGTATCACTTGAATATAGACCGCTGCCCCTAATGAAATGTCTATTTTGTTTGGTATGTAGTACTGAGGATCCGCCAAATCTGCATCATCTAAGTTGAGGCAATTCATCAAAGCTTAGACGCACGCTTAGACGGTAAAAACGTGGTGACAGATGTAAGCACATACGGGTGTACTATTAAATTGAAATGAGAATCTAATCTGGAATTTATTGCATACCTTAACCGAAAGCGCAAGGTATGTTCTACTATCGCCTAAAAATTAAGATTCCAACATTTTATCGAATAAAATCGTATCTAGCAATCATATTATACATACAAATGATATAAAAAGCATATTGTTAGAAAGATAAATGATTGTTGAACTTATTAATAATTTTTTTAAATCGATTAATTGCTATTTTTAAATAAAAAAAGGGGTTTTAGTGGCTTATGGTGTGGATTTATCATGTCCCCAAGGCTTGTAAACACAATAACTTTTAAAAATATCAATTGTTTAACTCAATCTATTTTTTAATCTCTTCATCTATCATGTGGGAAGCCACTGAATGTAAATGGCAGTGTAATTTTGTTTTGTTTAGCTATAATTAATTTTTCTCGGCTCCAAAATGGCGAAATTTTCGTTGATTTGGTAGCCTCGTATATAAATTATTTCTGTAAATGGGGAGCTACAGCCACAGAGTAGTTTAGTTCGGCTTCAGTCGCCGTCGTGAGTGGACATTGTTTCGGTTGTTTGCACCGGCTCAAAAAGATCGCTGTACAAATCACAATATTCGAATAACCAAATTTCTTAAATACTTGATTATAATAATAATAAGAGATTATTTTATTAAAATATTTAAAAGCACAGAATACGTATTAAAAGTAAGTAGTATAATTTTTTTTTGTCATGGGTGACATTTTCGTGGTTTTCGAGGGTGTTGAAACCGATAGGTTTGTCGAAATGTAAATCCAAGATGGCGGCCGCAATAGGTATTAATTATTTCATCATGGGTGTCATTTTCATGGTTTTCGAGGGTGCTGAAGCCGATAGTGCTGCCGAAATGTAAATCCAAGGTGGCAGCTGCAATAGGTATAAATTTTTTCATCATGGTTGTCATTTTCATGGTTTTCAAGGGTGTTGAAATCGATAGGGTTCTCGAAATGTAAATCCAAGATGGCGGCTGCAAAATATATCAATTTTTTCATCTTGGGTGTCATTTTCATAGTTTTCGAGGGTGTTGAAGCTGATAGAGCTGTCGAAATGTAAATCCAAGATGGCGGCTGAATTATGTACCAATTTTTTCATCATGGGTGTCATTTTCATGGTTTTCAAGGGTGTTGAAATCGATAGGGTTCTCGAAATGTAAATCCAAGATGGCGGCTGCAAAATATATCAATTTTTTCATCTTGGGTGTCATTTTCATAGTTTTCGAGGGTGTTGAAGCCGATAGTGCTATCGAAATGTAAATCTAAAATGGCGGCTGCAATAGGTATCAATTTTTTCATCATGGGTGTGATTTTCATGGTTTTCGAGAGAGTTGAAGCCGATAGGGTTGTCGAAATGTAAATCCAAGGTGGCGGCTGCAAAGGGTATCAATTTTTTCATCATGGGTGTCATTTCCATGGTTTTTCGAGGGTGCTGAAGCCGACAGTGCTGTCGAAATGTACATCCAAGATGGCGGCTGAATTATGTACCAATTTTTTCATCATGGGTGTCATTTTCATGGTTTTCAAGGGTGTTGAAATCGATAGGGTTCTCGAAATGTAAATCCAAGATGGCGGCTGCAAAATATATCAATTTTTTCATCTTGGGTGTCATTTTCATAGTTTTCGAGGGTGTTGAAGCCGATAGTGCTATCGAAATGTAAATCTAAAATGGCGGCTGCAATAGGTATCAATTTTTTCATCATGGGTGTGATTTTCATGGTTTTCGAGAGAGTTGAAGCCGATAGGGTTGTCGAAATGTAAATCCAAGGTGGCGGCTGCAAAGGGTATCAATTTTTTCATCATGGGTGTCATTTCCATGGTTTTTCGAGGGTGCTGAAGCCGACAGTGCTGTCGAAATGTACATCCAAGATGGCGGCTGAAGTAGGTACCAATTTTATTTTTATCTTGGGTGTCATTTTCATGGTTTTCGAGAGCGTTGAAGCCGATAGTGCTGTCGAAATGTAAATCCAAGATGGCGGCCGCAATAGGTATCAATTTTTTCATCATGGTTGTCATTTTCATATTTTTCGAGGGTGTTAAAGCTGATAGAGCTGTCGAAATGTAAATCCAAGATGGCGGCTGAATTATGTACCAATTTTTTCATCATGGGTGTCATTTTCATGGTTTTCAAGGGTGTTGAAATCGATAGGGTTCTCGAAATGTAAATCCAAGATGGCGGCTGCAAAATATATCAATTTTTTCATCTTGGGTGTCATTTTCATAGTTTTCGAGGGTGTTGAAGCCGATAGTGCTATCGAAATGTAAATCTAAAATGGCGGCTGCAATAGGTATCAATTTTTTCATCATGGGTGTGATTTTCATGGTTTTCGAGAGAGTTGAAGCCGATAGGGTTGTCGAAATGTAAATCCAAGGTGGCGGCTGCAAAGGGTATCAATTTTTTCATCGTGGGTGTAATTTTCATGGGTTTCGAGGGTGTTGATGCCGATAGTGCTGTCGAAATGTACATCCAAGATGGCGGCTGAAGTAGGTACCAATTTTTTTTATCTTGGGTGTCATTTTCATGGTTTTCGAGAGCGTTGAAGCCGATAGTGCTGTCGAAATGTAAATCCAAGATGGCGGCCGCAATAGGTATCAATTTTTTCATCATGGGTGTCATTTCCATGGTTTTTCGAGGGTGCTGAAGCCGACAGTGCTGTCGAAATGTATTTCAACTACTTTAAAAATTCCGTATAATCATGTTATACGTAATTTTTTTAATGCTCTTAAGGTATGCCCAATTGGATTTACCAATATTTATTTTTATTTTTACCATTGATTACCATTGATTGCACCTTGTAGTGTTATGGTACTAACATATCATTTTACACTGTTTTAAATTTATTTTTCCATTCTGTTTTTGATTTTCTGCATTCATATTTTACATCACCTTTATTTCCATAGGATCCTGTAACGTTTTTGGACCATAATAGCACAATAACAGGTCATTTTCACTTCGTATTTTCACGCTTTTTAAATCGGTGTCAATAGAGTCTACCTTTTTGTTCTTTTATTTAGTTCTCCGTAACTCTGCAATTTCGGGTTTCGTGCGCGCTGTTGCGCTACCTTTTTTCCTATATCAATAATATCTCATTTCTTACTTAAATCTTGCCGTTTCTTAAGTACGAGCCTAAAACTAATAATTGACATGTTTTGACATCGTTATTTATTTGGTTGTCATGGCAATTTTTATTCAAATTCGTTACCGGTCTGATGTTTTTATTTCAATATTTCCACATAAATACTCTTATGCTCTGGGCCATTTACAAAAATTTGCTTCTAATTTAAATAATTTTCCGTTCTTTCTAAAAAGGTATAAAAGCCGAATCATCGGTCAATACAGGCAGTCTCGCTTCAGCTTCCAAACTTGAAGCATCTCCTAAAGGCCTTCTAAAGGATTCTGCAAGCCTCGGTCTTCACCTGAAGTCATCGCCTAGTCTACTCCAAGCGCGGGGCCACACTGCTCCGGGATCCTGCAAGCCTCGGTCTTCACCTGAAGTCGTCGCCTAGTCTACTCCAAGCGCGGTGCCACACTGCTCCGGGATCCTGCAAGCCTCTGTCTTCACCTGAAGTCGTCGACGTAGCCTACTCCAAGCGCAGGGCCGCACTGCTCCGGGATCCTGCAAGCCTCTGTCTTCACCTAAAGTCGTCGGCGTAGCCTACTCCAAGCACGGGGCCGCACTGCTCCGGGATCCTGCAAGCCTCTGTCTTCACCCGAAGTCGTCGCCTAGCCTACTCCAAGTGCGGGGCCGCACTACTCCGGGATCCTGCAAGCCTTTGCCTTCATCTGGAGTCGTCGCCTGCGCCTCCACCTACTAGTGCCCGTGCTATCTTTAGCCACTGTGCGTGCTTGCTCCAGGCGCTGCGGGACTCCAAGCTCAGCGTGTGCCACTTTGACCTTCAGGCTCCGCTTCAATATTCATCTTTCTTTATTTTCTATTTAATTGTAATTCACGTCACCCATCACCATCATCATACTTCATTTTTTTATATAAAATTGTAAATATCTTTTTTAAATTTTAAATATATTATTTTCTTGTTCTATTTTTGTTGTTTCTTTGTTGTTAGGTTAGGTTCTCTTTTTTTTATTGTCGCTTCACGACATTTTGGCGCCCAACGTAAAAGTTCTCTTTCTCTCTTAATTTTTTTTCTCTTTTCTTCACCTTTACTGCGCCTTGTCCATTTCCTTTTGATTTAATTGCTTTCTCTTTCGTCCTTAACTCATTATTCATCATTCATTTATTTATCCTTTTCATATCTTCCAAATTCTAAAACAAAACTTCATCTAGTTTTTCAACTTATCTGGATTATATTTAGACCAACATATAACACTTCACTTACATTTATCACTTTAATATTTTTATTCTAAATAACTTAAATAGGTACAATTTTTAATTAAATTTTTATTTCTTATACTTTACTTTGCACTTAATAATAACAATGAAAAGGGTTATTAAGTACGAATTCCTTAACAAGGCCGAACTCGAATACGAAGTGAAGATTAGATGTGAGGAACCAGCTAATACTGTTTTGCTTCTAAAAAAACAGGTTTTGCGTTTAGTTGCGAATTCTCACCCTGAAGATATTCTGACTTCTCCAATTCCGATCGAGGATGACTTGTCTCAAATTGATTCTACTTTGACCTATCTGGACTATAAAATTGAAAAATTTTTACAAGGTGAAACCAAATACTTACGACTAATAGAAACTTTTATTAATCATGTTTTTTACAGATTAGAGCGAATAGATTCTGACTAATATCCAGACTTTAAAGCTAACTTCGATACTTTGAAGATGAAATTTGACGCTATTACTAAACAATTCGAATCCTTGACTCCACCTTCAACTGAAAATGACTCTCCATCACTTGACCCTCCTGTTGACCCGACTGTCATGGAACCTCCTCTGGTTTCTCAAACTTCTGTTATGATCCATACCCCGTATCCTTCACCACCACCTCAATCTTTTTCTCCAATTAACGTCTTCAAAGATCTGAAAAGACACACCTTCAATGGTAAAAGCTGTCCAAGATCCTTTCTTCAAAAACTTGAAGAATACTGCTTAGCTCGTGGCTTGTTCAAAGACTTATTGATTTCTCAAGCGTTCGAAATTTTCACCGACAATGCTCTTCATTGGTTCAGATTTAAATATAATCAGAATCCAAACTTAACTTGGAACGAACTTTCCTCTTTATTAATCAAAGACTTTGGTGGTTTTGACTATGATCATAAACTTCTAGAAGCTATTAGGAATCGAACTCAAGGCCGTGATAAACCTATCGTCATCTATATTTCCATTATGTCTGGAATGTTCTGTCGTCTTTCGAAGAAACTTTCTGAAACAGAACAGTTGGAGATTATTTTGAGGAATATTCGCCCATGTTATTCAGTCTTCGTAGCTTTAAAAGACATTGACTCTATCGAATCTCTTCTGGCTACTTGCCAAAACTATGAAAAATTCCTAGACAGAGACAAACAATTTAAAGAACCAAATGTAAAACAAAGTCCTCTTATTTCTGAATTCAATTACAAGCATTCCACTTCAAGTTCAGTTGACTCTCCAAATTCTTCCAATAACTCACGACCTTCTCCTCCCTTCATGAATAAATTCACTTCATCCTACAAATACCCTTCTAGACAATTTAATAGTCTCTCTCAAACTAAAGCTCCTCAAGAAAGCTCTTTTTGTGTTCGCTGTCGTAAACAAGGTCATACTTTGAACACTTGTACTCAACCACGATTCGTGATTTGTTTCAAATGTGGTCTTAAGGGTTTTAAAACTGCAGATTGCCCTACTTGTTCTCCCAAACCATATACTAGTTCAAAAAACTAACTGCTGACTTGAAAAGTAACTTAAACTTTGATAATGACGATTGGACTAGTTGGATTAAAACAATTCAAAACTTCTTTTCTTTTTACAAAATCTCTTCTACACTCTACTCCAAAGAACAAGATCTTAATCGTCCATTCGTTAATGTCAAAATTTATGACTTAACTTTATCTGGTTTACTAGATTCTGGAAGCTCAGTAACTATTCTGGGTAATAATTCTCATTTAGATATTCTTAAACTGGGCTGTAAACTTATCAAGTCAGATCTTATTACTGTCTCTACTGCTAATAATCAAAAAGTTAATTCCTTGGGTTATTTTGACTTACTTGTTCATTTCAATAATCAAACTCATTTGATTAAAGCTTATGTTTTCCCTGAAATATTTCCTTCGCTAATACAAGGTACTGACTTTTGGAGAAAATTTAATCTTTTACCTAGTGTTTTATCTTCTCTTAACTTTACAGAATCTAAATGCTCTGCTATCGAAACTAAAGATATTAAAGTTTTACCTTATGAGCATTTAACTCCTAACCAAAAGAACATCGCTAACGACATCATCCAACGCTTCAAGACAATTTCTTTTGAAGAAAAAGGTATCCTGGGAAGTACACACTTAATCACCCACAAGATTGATACTGGTGATTCTCAAACAAAGATGTTACAGACTGTCTCCTGAAAAACAAAAGGCGTTAATTAATGAAGTTGACAACATGCTGGGATGAAAGGTCATTGAACAATGCGAAAGTCCTTGGTTATCTCCAGTTCTCATCACTCCGAAGAAGAATGGTGAATGGCGTTTCTGCGTAGACAGCAGGACGCTTAACTCAGTTACACGTCGTGATGGTTTTAGTCTGCCACTAATAAGCGAAATTTTGGACAACCTGAAGAATGCCAAATACTTATCAAGCATCGACATTGCGAAAGCATTTTGGGAGAATCCCTTGAATCCTGCTGATAAAGATAAAACTGCATTTTATGTACGTGGAAGAGGCATGTTTAGATTCAAGGTAATGCCTTTTGGTCTCACTAACTCACCTGCAACTCTACAAAGATTAATGGATATGCTGTTTACTCCTGAATTTGAGAACAAGGTATTTTGCTATCTGGATGACATTGTTATTATTAGTGAGACTTTTGATGAACACATATCGCTTCTCATGAAAGTTCATGAAAAACTTTCATTTGCTAATCTAACTATTAACTTTGAGAAGAGTCAATTCTTCAAGAAAGAACTGAAATACCTTGGTTTTCTAGTGACGAGTATGGTCTACGTGCGGATCCAGATAAAATAAAAGCTATTTTAGAATATCCTGTACCTACTTGCAGAAAAGAAGTACGAAAATTCATAGGCACCTGCAGCTGGTTCAGAAGATTTATTCCAAATTTTAGCACTATTGCCTCTCCACTCAACCAACTAACCTGTTCCGGGAAGAACACTCCTAAATTTTTATGGAATTCACAAGCTGCAGCTGCTTTCCAGAAACTTAAAGAAGCTTTGGTAACTGCTCCTGTCCTTGCTTGCCCTAACTTCGAACTACCCTCCTCTGTACATTGTGATGCATCAAATTATGGCATAGGAGCAATGCTTACTCAACATCAAGATGACAAAGAAGTCGTGATTGCTTACATGAAAAAAGCACTAAACAAAAATCAACAGAACTACTCAACTACTGAAAGAGAAACATTGGCTGTCATAACTGCGTTAGAACATTGGCGATGTTACCTAGACAATGGTAAAGAATTTACAATATATACTGATCATACTGCACTTAAATGGTTTCAGAACTTATCAAATCCATCAGGAAGACTTGCTCGCTGGACTTTACGCTTATCATGCTTTAATTTTGTCCTAAAACATAAAAAAGGAAAGTATAGCGTTGTTCCAGATTTATTATCAAGACATAAGAATCAAGAACGTCCTGATACACGAGAAACTTCACCTCAAGGCGTTCATCCTATTACGATTGAAGAACCACCTGATCGTAGACTTGAGCACTACAACAAGATTTTTCTCGGATGCTCCAACAACCCAGACACATATCCCAACTACACTATCAGGGATAACAAACTTTACCGCTGCATCCATTCTCCCGCTCGTCTAAACGATGACTTTATTTGGAAAGAAGTTCCACTACCTCAAGATAAACATGCACTTATTGAAGCTAACCATGGTTCCCCTTCAGAACTCCATCTTGGTATCTTCAAGACATTCAAGAAAATATCTTTAAAATACTATTGGCCTGGTATGTTTAAGGACATTGCCGAATTAATCTCGACTTGTGAAACCTGCTTAACCTACAAACACCTTAATCATTCTCCCTATGGTCTTATGGGTAAACCAAAACTTTGCTCCAGACCTTTTCAAACTATATCCTTAGATCTTATGGGTCCATTGCCTATGACTCGAAGACGAAATCAGTATATTCTAGTAATTAACTGCAATTTTATTAAATATACTATGATTTTTCCCCTTAAACGTGCTACTTCAGCTAATATTATTAATGTTTTGGAAAATTCAGTTTTTCTAGTTCATGGCATTCCCCAAACTATTTTAATGGACAACGCTGTTCAATTTCAGTCGCGAGAATTCCACTCATTTTTAAATTCTTATAATGTTCCTTGTATTTTTCACACGGCTTTATATTGTCCTCAGGTTAATCCTACGGAGAAGTTTAATAGTACAATTGTTACAGCTCTAGCATCTCTAGTAGGAGACGATCATAGATCCTGGGACAACCATCTTGCTAAGATTCAGTACGCAATGAACAGCGCTACAAATGTAGCTACTGGTTTTACTCCAAACTTTTTAGTCTTTGGTAGGGAAACAATACCTTGTGGTTCCTTCTATACTCCAACTCAGAACCTCGAGGAATTGATATTTATGCCTCGTGATATTTACGCGTCTAATGCTGGTCTCCTCTCATCTATCTTTCACAAAGTTCAAACTAAACTTCACATAGCTCACGCTAAAAATAGCGCTCGCTATGATCTTCGCCGGTCTTTTAAAGAATTTAATGCGGGAGACACTGTTTGTCGTAAAAACCATGTTTTAAGCGATGCCGGCGCATACTTTAATGCTAAACTTGCCCCTAAGTTCATCAAGTGCAAAGTGATAGCTAAACTGTCACCACTAGTCTATGTGCTTGAAGACCCTAATGGAGTTAGAGGCAAGTGGCACATCAAAGATGTAAAATCATAAATTTTCTTAACTTTTATTAACTGTTAATTTGTATATATGTATAAATATCACCATCATTTTCACCTTATTATTTTTATTTCTTTTAATTTGTTTGTTTGTCTGGTGATCCAGTGTTCTTCAACACATCTTGCTTTAAGACCTCAAATTTTGGTTGGATTAATCTTCACTTTTTATTTTTGTTTCAGACACATCTCGTTGGTGATGTTGCATAAGTCATAGCGACTAATGCTTGCTTAAGATTAAGTTCTTTATCTTTATCTTCACTTGGGAACGGCTGACTACTCCCTTAATTTTCTTTATCTTTATTTTCACTTGGGAGCGGCTGACTACTCCCTTAATTTTTTTATCTTTACGCAGGAGCGGATGACAACTCCTTAAATAAGCCTGAATGTCCTTTCGAAAACACACTTTTAGAGTGGTGTTTCTTCGACTTATTTATTTTTTTTCCACGCAGGAGCGGTTGACTACTCCTTAAATAAGCCTGAATGTCTTTTCGAAAACACACTTTTAGAGTGGTAGTCATTGAATGTGAACTCCACCCTTACCTGAATGCAGATGATGAATGTAAGAGATAGTATATCTGATTTTGCCTGTTGATGTCTGTTTCTGCAAAGCTGTGTTTTTATGGTTTATTTTAGAATGTACATGTCAAAATTTTTGCTGAGTCAAAAATTTTCCAGGGCCGGGGGGAAAATGTAGTGTTTTGGTACTTACATATGATTTTACACTGTTTTAAATTTATTTTTCCATTCTGTTTTTGATTTTCTGCATTCATATTTTACATCACCTTTATTTCCATAGGATCCTGTAACGTTTTTGGACCATAATAGCACAATAACAGGTCATTTTCACTTCGTATTTTCACGCTTTTTAAATCGGTGTCAATAGAGTCTACCTTTTTTGATCTTTTATTTAGTTCTCCGTAACTCTGCAATTTCGGGTTTCGTGCGCGCTGTTGCGCTACCTTTTTTCCTATATCAATAATATCTCATTTCTTACTTAAATCTTGCCGTTTCTTAAGTACGAGCCTAAAACCAATAATTGACATGTTTTGACTTTCAATTTTTATTCAAATTCGTTACCGGTCTGATGTTTTTATTTCAATATTTCCACATAAATACTCTTATGCTCTGGGCCATTTACAAAAATTTGCTTTTAATTTAAATAATTTTCCGTTCTTTCTAAAAAGGTATAAAAGCCGAATCATCGGTCAATACAGGCAGTCTCGCTTCAGCTTCCAAACTTGAAGCATCTCCTAAAGGCCTTATCCCGGGGCCGCACTGCCCCGGGATTCTGCAAGCCTCGGTCTTCACCTGAAGTCATCGCCTAGTCTACTCCAAGCGCGGGGCCACACTGCTCCGGGATCCTGCAAGCCTCGGTCTTCACCTAAAGTCGTCGCCTAGTCTACTCCAAGCGCGGTGCCACACTGCTCCTGGATCCTGCAAGCCTCTGTCTTCACCTGAAGTCGTCGACGTAGCCTACTCCAAGCGCAGGGCCGCACTGCTCCGGGATCCTGCAAGCCTCTGTCTTCACCCGAAGTCGTCGCCTAGCCTACTCCAAGTGCGGGGCCGCACTACTCCGGGATCCTGCAAGCCTTTGCCTTCATCTGGAGTCGTCGCCTGCGCCTCCACCTACTAGTGCCCGTGCTATCTTTAGCCACTGTGCGTGCTTGCTCCAGGCGCTGCGGGACTCCAAGCTCAGCGTGTGCCTACTCCTACTCCAAGCGCAGCGTGTGCCACTTTGACCTTCAGGCTCCGCTTCAATATTCATCTATCTTTATTTTCTATTTAATTGTAATTCACGTCACCCATCACCATCATCATACTTCATTTTTTTATATAAAATTGTAAATATCTTTTTTAAATTTTAAATATATTATTTTCTTGTTCTATTTTTGTTCTTTCTTTGTTGTTAGGTTAGGTTCTCTTTTTTTTATTGTCGCTTCACGACAACCTATATATTTGTTGGCCTTATTTACCAGAAATAAGACCATGTACTGTATTGTACATCTTTTTGATACCCAAATATCCTTGATCCAGCAATGCCCTTATGATACGCTCATCTCCGTTTGCCTTTGCAGCTCGCATCAAGGCCGTCGTTAAAAGCACTTGGTTTTAAAGCCACTTGGTTAGAGGAAAAAACAAGCAACTACCAGAGCGAAACCATATGTACTGGAGGAAGCTTGTTCGCCAAAAACCTGCCCACCACTTTGACCATTAACTTTATTTGTATTATCCGAAGTAAGTATATTTGATGAGTTACCAATACTACTTATACCATCTAAATTCACTTCTCTAAGATGTAGCAATGTTTACTTACGTCTACAAATACGACATCAAATCTTATCACGACAAAATTTAGCCGAATAGTTACTGCCATACTCCAAAAAAAAAATTTTGTTCTACGAATTTACGACAAGTGTCTACATCCTCAGTTGCAAACTTCTTATAATGGTGTATATTATGGCTTTCATTACAATATTGACGTAATAAAGCCTGAGAAAAATGAAACACATTTGGCTTTGATACACTATCAGGTCTTTGTAAATGATTATTTCTATTAAGTGTGAATTTTTCTGAACCATGTTCCATAAATTCAAGAGCTCGATAATGATTGGTAATAAACTCTTTAAATTGCGAGAAAGTAGGAAAATTATTATAAGAAATATTGTAAGTGACATTGAGCTCCTACTGTTGCCTGTGAGAATAACAATGATCTCCTATGTACGGACATTCACACCAATATTTGTAAGAGCACTCAAACAATCGTTACTATAATATACTATATTATAGTGTCTTTCAAATCTCTTAACATACCAGATTATTCAGATACAATATTTATTTGACCCAAAAATTATTTTAAAATATTATTAGCTAGATATTTGTTATTATAATCACGAGCTATTAAAAAATCCCAACATCTTAAATTTTCAGATTCTATAGTCGTTATATGCCTGAGTAACTTTTTTTATATAGGATATTGGTGACAAACGAGCACACAGTCCACCTGATGGTAAGTGGTTACTGTGACCCATAGAAATCTCCATCTATCCTCGTTTGCGAATCAAAATGTAGATACGCTGTCACCCGTGAGGACTAAGATGGAATGCCTCTTTGCCATTATAAAGGGTCTCCGGTTCTCTACACTCACCATACGAAACACAGCAGCGTTAAGCTACTATTTTACGCTGGTTTTCTGTGAGAGCGTGGTACTTCCCCGGTCGAGCCGACCCATTCGTGCTACAACTATACTACTAATATAACTGCAGCATGGCTCTACCACGTAAGTAGTAGTTGGTGTAAATAGCCCTAAAGCACGAGTTTGAACAAAAATCGAATGCATGGATTGTGAATGAACATTATATTGTTTTAAACAGTGAATTCCTTATAAACTATAATATTTTACGTTTAAATAATGTTAAAAATTATTTTTTGCGCTATTCACTTCCTTTCCTTGTCGAATAATGTTTTTAATAAATAATATTTCGCTTAAATCTATCTAAAGTTTATATGTAATTAGAAAATAGAAATATTCGTATCTGCGGCCCGTCTAAAGTACAAACTTGCACTAGCTTATAAGTTATCTCTTTTCTAAATACATACATATTTTTTCGGAATAGTTGTTTTTTTCTTTCAAAATGTTAAGAAGGATAATAGTGATAAAGACTGATCTTACCGACCTTATAAATTTTCTTATTAAGGTTCCTCATAAACTTAATTAAATGTGTAGAAAGTTCAACCTTCTTTTATTTTTGCCTGTTTTCGATATCCATACACCAATGCCGTAAATTAAAAAAAGGATAAATTTATTTGTATAAAATAAATACTTATGACAATAATATGTAATAATAATAATAGTATGTAGTAACATTTAACAAAATAATTAACTTACTAAAATTTATAAATTGTAAGTATTGACTGTGTGAATGTGTTACATTCGAACTAGACATGGAACGAGTAGTGATTCGCCGAGTATTCGGCCACCGGGTACTCGGTCTAGATTGGGCCGAGTACTCTGCCGAATACTCAGCTTTAAAAAAAAGCAGTAGCGGGCGGCGTGCCGTTATTTCCCTTACGAACTAGACCCAAATAGGGCCGAAAAACTAGCGTTTTTGCATCACAATCTTGCTCTCTTAAATTTTAAATATTAGGAATAATAATTTCAATTATAGATTCTTATGTAAGTTCTAAATACTTTTGCTGCTTCTCATGTTCCTGATGTTTTAATGTGCCTAATATAATAATAATGATAAAAACTGGCTTTTTGTCTGTTTTTCTCTGGGATATAATTAAAGCCGAGTACTCGGTACTCGGCCGTTAATACTCGGTACTCGGCCGAACCCTAAAAAAGGCCAAATCCACCGAGTACCGAATCCAAACCGACTACTCGTCCTATGTCTAATTCGAACCAAACGATTTGCTACATCGTTCATCATGCTTACAGCAAAGGAGTGAAATAAGTTGCCAGCATGTGTGTTTCCATCCGATTATAATGTCGGTGTCTTCAAGGCAAGAGTGAATAGGCTTTTGTTAAGTCAGTGCGCTTCACCATCTTAGGCTACATCACCACTTACCACCAGATAGGATTGTAGTTAAGCGCTAGCTTAGAATAATACTAGGTGTTCCCCGCGACATCGCCCGCATGTAATTTAGGTTTTTAATTTTTTGCGCGCGTTTTGGAACCCTAATTCTTTTTCTAAAACAAAAGTAGCCTAAGTTACTCCTTATAACATCAGCCGTCTGGCTAGATACAAGCTACAAGATAGCTAGAACAAACAGACAGACAGACAAAAATTTTAAAAATTGTGTTATTGTTATAAGTACCATATATACTCGTATACTTCTATATACATTTAGTGAAAAGCTGTTATTTTGACGTTACAAGCAGACACTCCAATTTTATTTATTTGTTAAGATATAAAAAAGGAAGGTAAGCAACGGTTGAAAAACAAACTTCTGTCTGTCCGTCCGTATGTCACAGACACTTTTTTCCGAAACTAAGAACTATGGTGTTGAAACTTGGTAAGTAGATGTATTCTGTGAACCGCATTAAGATTTTCACACAAAAATAAAAAAAAACAATAAATTTTGGGGGTTCTCCATACTTAGAACTGAAATTCAAAAACTTTTTTATCAAACCCATACGTGTGAGTTATCTATGGATAGGTCTTCAAAAATGATATTGATGTTTCATATATAATTTTTTTCTAAACTGAATAGTTTGCGCGAGAGACACTTCCAAAGTGGTAAAATGAGTGACCCCCCCCCCTCCCCCGTAACTTCTAAAATAAGAAAATGATAAAACTAAAAAAATATGTACATTACCTTGTAAACTTCCACTGAAAATTGGTTTGAACGAGATCTAGTCAGTAGTTTTTGTTAATACGTCATAAATCGTAAATTATGTTACTTGCTGCTACGGAACCCTTCACTTTTCTTTTATAGTATTAGGCTGACAAACGAGAACACAGTCCACCTGATGGTAAATGGTTGCTGCGGCCCATAGACATCTACATCTATCCTCTATTACAAATCAAAATGTAGATGCGTTCTCACCCGTGAGGACTAAGATAGAATGCCTCATTTCCAGCAAAAAGGGCCTGGCGAGTCAGACTCGCACTTGGCCGCTTTTTGTAACTGTAATGATTTCTTATACATACACATTCATCGATCCATCCATTGATGCCTCACCGGGAGGATCGTAGTTGCCAAGCTTGGCAGGCAGATTTGCAACCGCAGTTTAATTTCAATTATTTTGAGTTTTTATCAGAAAGGCGCGGCTGTCCATTTCCTGACATAATTTCCCTCTGCGCTTCTTATGACACTCACGGATCGATTGGGGTTGTGGATATACATATATAAGCAGCGGCAATGTAAGAATGTCTACCTGTAAATATACTTATTTATGCTTAAATCGGCTGCCGACTGGGCATGGTGTCACCTGGTGCGGTAATTCACGGTATCACCCCATTTATATCGATTGTTTGACGCCGACCTTTATTTTTTCTTTTCACTTCTGAAATTAACAGCCGGCAGTAGCTTAATGTTTAAGAATACGGATTGCGAAACTAAATATGTAGTAGTGGGTTAGAATCCGTCATTCTACAAGTGCAGTGAACTTCTCCTAATGCAAGTAAACTGCAGTACTCGTAATATTAATAACGTCAGTTGTATTCTTTAAAAAGAAAAAAGTAAAAGGTGTAATTTTTAACGTTTTTGGTCGTTACAAAAAATAATAATCAAAAGTTTGATGGCTCAAACTTTTGATTATTATCAAATACTTATACCATGGCGGTATAAGTATTTGATGAGTAAATTTGTAAGTATCATATTATGTTGTAGTATGAATATCCCTATCTTTTATTAGTATTGACTTAGAACAACCACGCTGCAGCTATATTATGGTTGTAGCACCAATGGTTCGGCTCGACCGGGGAAGGACCACGCTCTTACAGAATACCAGCGTAAAATAGCAGCTTAACGCTGCTGTGTTTCGTATGGTGAGTGTAGAAAATCGGAGACCCTTTTTACTGGAAACGAGGCATTCCATCTTAGTCCTCATGGGTGACAACGCATCTGCATTTTGATTCGTAATCGAAGATAGATGTAGATGTCTATGGGCCACAGCAAACACTTACCATAAGATGGACTGTGTGCTCGTTTGTCACCCTTATCCTATAAAAAAACATCTAAGGGACCGTAGAGAATAATAAATAATAATAATTACTACTTTAAGTGGTTCCTGAAAAAATGGTCTTGACATACGAACAGACGCACTGACGGATGGGTGAACCTACGGACGGACAACAAAGTAATCCTATAAACGTTCCTTTTTTTCCTTTTGTGGTACAGAACCCTAAAAACATATCTTTTTAGGGTTCCGTAACCAAAGTGTGCCCAATGGGACCCTACACACACACACACGCACGCACGCACGCACGCACGCACGCACACACACACACACACACACACACACACACACACACACACACACACACACACACACACACACACACACACACACACACACACACACATAAACACACAAACACATACACACACACACTCACTCACTCACTCACTCACTCACTCACTCACTAACACACACAACATTCTTTAAATTGTATATTGTTTAAAGATGTGAATTTCGTTGTTAATAAATAAATATTTAAATTCCAGTTATAGCAGAACTATTAGATGTTTATAATTCACCTTACTACACCTACTTTAACTTTCTTATAAAGATGCTCATGTCATAAACTAGCACAGTATACTCGTAATAGGTGACGATAAAGTGACAGCACATGTGATTTTAGATAAAGTTTACCGCAAAAAGACACAATATGGCAAGAGTTTAGTTACTCTGAACATTGAATTTTTAATACATTCTCTACCCTTTTCAATTTAGCCATTGGAAGAGGGGTTGCTTCACTGTCCAAGCGCGGCTGACAATCCTTTTTGCGTTGATTAATTATTAACGTAAATTTCTTAATTTAGACACGAGTGCAAAAATCGCAGTGGCGTCGTCGAGCACTCAGTTGAATACTTTGATATTTTTTGCAAACATTGCTTCGGAATATAAAACGAAGTTTCACTCTTGTCTTGATTACAATGTATACTTATGCATTGAAATTGTATTGTTTACCATCCATCCATTGGAGACTTTCAAAGTCTTCTACTGAACTCATGCCTCTCCATACGTTGCCGCGTAAGAGGGATAGTTTACATAGTTATCTTGCTTGCCACGTGCGATGGAAACTGCAGTTCTTATTTTCGAGGAGGAAGAAGCTGGTGCTCTGGTTTGTTTTCCTGTATAGCCTCTAACGATATGGGGTAGTGGGTATTTATTCATCGCCACTACACGCTAATTATGTGTAATCTGTATTTTTTAATGTTAAAATCAAACAATTTATCAGCACGTAAGGTCTACTTTTGGAAATGAGGAAGTATCTCCTGTTGTATATGCTTTTGATTAAAGGATTTGCAATGACCCCACGCTTGGTAGTCAGATTATAATGATCACAGTACTATATGTCTTGCTTTCTGTATTAGTAATAAACCTAGCAAGCTAACAGCATAGCAAAGTGGCGAAGCAATCAGCTTTGTAGCGGTTTTTTACGGTTCGCCGTTGAGCAATCAGTTTCAAAATAGGAGGTTCAGATGCTTGGGTGATCAGTAATCGATTGCTGAAAACAGAATTTGAAAATTCGAAACCGTTCTCGAGATAATCGTGGGACAGACGGACAGACGGACAGACATCGTGAAATCAATAAGTGTCTTCGCAAGCTTCGCCACTTAATAAAGTAACGGACTATTTCATCTCACTCTGGACACAGCTTTCTGTCATTTTAGCGAGTATTTTGAAGCAAGATCGACAGGTATTTTCACGATATCCTTCTTCACCGAGAGAATCAGTTGATAAATCAACACAATTGTTACCAATTCGATTCAAAATTACATTATTAACGGCGAGGATCGGAAACGGTTCACTTCACCATATTATTATTAATTATTTTCAACATTTTGTTTTGCAGGTAATTGTCTAAATTTCTAAAAAAATTAATCGTTTAGGGCTAAGTCTAGTGATAACGTAGGATGACATATGATATCCATCTGCAGGTCTTGCATTCTTATAACTTTTTGTGGATTAGTGTAAGGACTTGGGTTATCATGGAGCAATAATAGCGAATATTATTGCTCCATGATAACCCAAGTCCTGTCTGCGATTGCAGAGTTGGAGAATTGGCCTGAGAGAAGTTCTTGTCAAAAGAAATCTGCTGTTATTGAGACACCGTATCACAGAACGGTATAGTGGATCGCACCACAAAGTGATCACTAAACACTTAATATAATTTCTATGGGGGAATTGCGCAAAAGTTATATGCATAGCACAATTAACTTAGCTAGTCGAGGGATACTCATCCCAATTTACCTGTCCGGTAGTTGTGGTATGGTATACGGGTATGCGACCCCGGCTTCCCTAGCTATTACTGTCCTATCCCTTGCCCTCATGGACGGTAATATCCTACATTTCCTATTTCCTACCCTAACTTACCTTACTCTTCCTTTTCACACCACCTATCCTTCCCGTTTTCCTATTCCTACCCTCCGCCAATCCAACGTCGGCCGCGCGGATGGATGCATGGCTAGGGGCGAGCCTAGTCGTTAGCGTGCCACACTGCCCTGGGACCGGGCGACCCCAGAATTAGGCTAGCCTTACCCTGGCATGCGGGGCTCTGCTGGGGGGGACAAACCTTTCCTTCGCTATTCGTGGGAACGCAATGGATAACCATAAAATTAACCAAAATGGCGGCGATGTGGTTCGCCACCCATCACGTCTCGTTTCTCGCGGGGGCGAAAAGCGGCCCACGGAGAGCCGCTTCGCTACGTTGAATGTAAGAGGAGGAATGGATGGTAAGGTAGATGAAGTATGTCAGATGATGGATGAACGTTGCCTTGATATTCTGTGCGTGAACGAAACCAAGAGGAAAGGATGTGACACCACGGTTCATGGCCCCTACACGGCATACTGGTCGGGAGTCCCCCAAACCAGCCGAGGCTGTCAGGGAGTTGGTGTCATTCTTTCATCTCGAATGGTTGAATGTGTGATGGAGCATGAATGTGTAAGCCCAAGACTCCTCTGGATTAGGTTAAAAGTCGCACTCACTCGCTTATTTATCCTTGGGGTCTATGCACCGACGGATCTGCGTAGAGGTGGGTCACTAAAATCACAACAAGAGAGAGAGGAATTTTGGGATAGCATGAGAGAGGTCTTGAATAAATGCGGAGAAAATGAACGGATCGTGATGTTAGGGGACTTTAATGGATGGGTTGGAGTAAAGCGGGATGGGTATGAAGGAGTTCTGGGTATGTTTGGGGACGAGAGAGTGAATGACAATGGGAGAAGCCTGCTTGAAGTATGCTTGGAATGGAATCTGTGTCTTTTGTGGCCAACACAATGTTTGGCCACAAAAAGATCCATTTGTATACAAGAGATGAGGGTGAGTCTAGAAGCATGATTGATTTTGTAATTGTGGATGAAAGACTGAGGAAGAAAGTGCTAGACACTCGGGCATACCGCGGTGTAGGCCTCGACACAGACCACTTCCTGGTCATAGCCCGAATGCGTGGCCTCTTTAAACGGTGGCGACACCGAGGGGCCGAGCCTACGAGTGTTTTGGACAGAGTAAAAGTGGAAAATCTACAAGAAAAAGAAAAGAAAGACGAGTATGTAGAGAAACTGAAAGAAAGTTTTAAAGGGATAGAAGAGATAGGAGTGATTGAAGATTTGTGGGAGACATTTAAGAAAGGGGTTGTAAATGTTGCGATTGAGGTATGCGGGATAGCTAAAAGAAGGAAAGGGAGAAAGAATGATAACGTGTGGATGGATAAAGATGTACAAAGGGTTGTGCAAGAAAAGAAGAAAGCGTGGTTGGATTGGTTAGCAACAAAAGCTAACCAAAAAGTTCAAAAGGCAACGGATGACGAGATAAAGGAAGCAAGAACGAAGTATAAAAGATTGAAAACAGCAGCGAAAGAAATTGTGTCTAGAAATAAAGAAGAACGAAAAGATGATTTCGATAGGAGGCTCACTGAAGATTTCCAGTCAAACATTAAGTTTTTCTGGAAAACTATCAAAACAGCCAGAGGAAAAACTTCTACCTCGGAGCTGAGTACAATCAGGAGTCAAAATGGGAGCATTATAAAAGGAGAAGAATGTGTGTTAAAGAGATGGAAAGAGTATTTTGAAAGTTTGTTTGAAAGAGAGGAAGTGCAGGTACAGCATCTGCCACCTTCCACGGAAAGTAATATAAATGTTGATGAAAATGAGATAAGCATGGATGAAATAGTGAAAGCGTTGAAAAGTATGAGATTAGGTAAGGCTGCAGGGTATGACAGGATTACCGTCGAGATGCTAAGGGCTGGACAGGGCCTGGTGGTTAGTCAGCTGTACCGCCTTTTCAATCTGTGCTGGCGAAATGGTCAAGTACCGGGAGACTGGTGCAAAGCCGTAATCGTGCCATTGTATAAGGGAAAAGGGTCACAGCAGGACTGCATAAATTACCGTGGTATAAGCCTTCTTAGCGTTGTCGGTAAATTGTATGCGAAAGTGTTGATTGAAAGGGTTGTGAATGAAACAGACGAGAAAGTATGGGATGCACAAGCAGGATTTAGAAAGGGAATGGGATGTACGGATCAGGTCTTTTCCTTGCGGTGCATAGCCGAAAAGTGTTTGGCTAAAAACAAGAAAGTCTACTGCGCCTTCGTAGATCTAGAAAAGGCCTATGATAGAGTGGTGAGGAATGAATTGTGGTCAGCACTGTCCGTGAACGGTGTGAGCAGTATCCTCATACGAGCACTGCAATCTCTTTATAGGGATTCTAGTGCTTGTGTAAGGATAAACGGGGCATACACTGAATGGTTTAATATCGAAAAAGGTGTTAGACAGGGATGTGTAGCGTCACCGTGGCTCTTTAATCTGTTCATGGACAATTGTTTGACAGATTTAAAAGATAATGAAAGTGGGTTGAGAATGAATGAGTTACTCGTCAAATGTTTTCTCTATGCTGATGACCAAGTATTACTTGCGTCTTCGGCCGAGGAGTTGCAGGAGATGGTAACTGCTATGAGTGGAGCTTTTGTTAGAAAGGGAATGAAGATGAATGTAAGGAAGACGAAAGTGATGGTGTTTGAAAAAGATGAGGCAGTGACAGACTGCAATATCGTGATTAAAGATGAACAAATTGAACAGGTGAAAGAGTTTGTGTATCTGGGGTCAAAGTTTACAAGAGATGGAAAGTGTGAGAGTGATATCGAAAGAAGAGTGAATGCAGGAAATATGGTGAATGGAGCTTTGCACTCCTTTATGAGCAGTCGGAAGGTGTCTAACAAGGCTCGTTTGGCTGTGCATGAGGGGGTGTTGGTTCCGACACTCATGTACGGAAGTGAAAGTTGGGTATGGCAGAAGAAACATGAAAGCAGAATAAATGCAGTTGAGATGAGAGCATTAAGAAGTATGATAGGAGTTAAACTGAGTGACAGGATAAGAAATAGTGAGATAAGGAAATGTTGTGGTCTGAAAGAAGATGTAGTGACAAAAATTGAGAAAGGTATGCTGAGATGGTTTGGCCACGTCGAGAGAATGAATGAAGAACGATTGACGAAAAAAATTTATAAGGCGAGTGTGAATGAAAGTGTTGGAAGGGGTAGACCTAGGCGGACATTTCTAGACCAAATTAGGGACGTCTTGAAAAAAGGCCAGGTTAAGAGTACCCTAAACCGTAGAGCATGTATGAAGGGAATAATGAAAGTGGACGAAGCGAAACAAGTATGTAAGCATCGTAGCAAGTGGAAAGAAGTGGTCTCTGCCTACCCCTACAGGAAAGAGGCGTGATTATATGTATGTATGTATGTATGTACAATTAACTTACGGTTGATGTTGTGAGGATAGTACCAATAAATTTATTTGAAAGTTATATATCATTCTATTTCTATGATACATTATAATTCCTAATTAAACAATATAACTCTTCCAAATTTAAAAACAAGATATTTCTACAATTATTTCTTCTGAGGAAGCTAAGTGCCGGGTAGTAGGTTATAAAATTAGAGCTTAACACTTTCACTGTCCGATTTCCAAACACAATAGTAAGACAATGGTAATGAACTATATTGTAGTACACGCTACAGTGAAAGGGTTAAAAAACAAAAAAAAAAGACACATTGACCGGTTCTGTTACATTTTCACAATTTCAGATTATTCAAATGTATGGAAGTGGGTAAAAAGTACTAAGTTTTGATATTCAGTAACATGCATTATTTTATACGTGCATACATATAAACATAAATACTTACATATATACATACTGTTTAAGATAGTAAATTACGTTAACTGCAGCCGAAGAACCCAAAAAACCGAAACTAATAATTTAAAGTACTTTAGTATAATATAAAAATTATAATTTAACTACCACAATTAAAATAAATGTGAATCAGATCGAAACTAGATCTAGAATGAAGTTTAATTATTACATTAAAAATAAAGTGCAGAGCTCTGATTGCATCCGTTGACGTCAATGCTCACGTTCTGCTGAGTTGCGCCTCGTGCCGCTGAAATGTATCGGGCTGTGTAGCCTCTTTACCTATGAGGCTATGTTATAACTACTCCACCCTCAGATCAACAACTATTTTACAACTTGAGAGAAAAAGTTGCTGGTAATGCCTTTTTGACTTTAGATTACACTGATATGTTGCAACATCCACTCCTTACTGTGCTAATGTGACTATTGAATCCTGATTCGTTCCTTTTTTTTTACATGGGAAAATGCCTATGCATACCCGCCTCGCGGGGGCAAGGACGGGTTATATCGGACTAGCTCCGACTAAAACCCTATGGTGTTCCAACTACGTCGCATATTGGCAGGGCCACGGGAACGCTTTTGCACACATCCGCAGCCCCACCAGCGCCGGCCGCACCATAGCGGCCCCTCCTAGAGGACTACTCCTCCCCCATCTACTTCTCAGGTAAGATGTACCAGAACATATGGCGCGCTTTCCTCCGCGGCCTTCAATTTCACACGCGCAACGGACGCCCCCGTGTCCGATGCGCGAAGGCCATTGGACGAGGAAAAACTAGCACTCAGAAGTACCAGCCTTCCTGACCCCAGCGGCGGATCTGGTCTATGGCTCCGCCGCCAACCAAGATTTGACTGCGGAGGGTAGGGAGAGCGGCGCCTCGCAATACCAACACTCCTCTCCACCCGCAACCCCACCACCACCGCATCAATTAACGGTGCGGCTCTATCAGAGTCGCGGAGGATAGGGCGAGTGGCGCATCGCCATACCAACACTCTTCTTCCTCCGCGACTCCACCTCGGCTGCAGCGGTAGGGGGAGAGGACACCCCTCTCGCAGCAGTCCACCGGCACACATCCGAAGTGGGCTCGCCAAGCCCACTTGGAGTGGCCACCTCGGGCTTGCCCTACTACAACGGGCCAGCCAAGGTGTTCCTCTTTGTTAACCGCGGGTACAAATCCCCCCCCCCCCCACCGCCACGACAAGGCGTGAACCCGTTCAGTGGGGATTCGACCCTATCTTGGTTATCCTTCAAAACTTTTATGGTATTATTATATTTCGCGGCATCCAAATAATATAGATTATCGGTTACGCTTTTGATTACTGAGCCTAATCCGTTTACTAGACCTTTCTTATTGCGACTGGGCCCTAAAATATTTAGTTGTATCAATACTTTATCTAATTTGCTTTAAAGATAGTCCATTTGCAATTCATACAGTATGTTGGTGTCATTATCAAGTCTGTTTTTGTAGTTCTGTTTGTAGCTGCAATAGTGTTACTTTGTCTCTGACGTCGTCAAGTTTGACATATTGAAGAAATGTATGATGGTGAGATATGAGAGTCGTTGGTCCAATTCAAAACGGTAGTAGGCCTGGTCCATATACTGTGGTGGCACGTTAAGCCAAAAATTTATTGTTGTGGTACATGAAAAGGTCGCTGTAAATTGGGCATTTGCATCGGTGTAGGAAAACTGAATGGTTTTTGCAAATGTAAGGTCATATATATGGCTAGGTTGAAGAGGCCTAGGTGCTTGAGGTTTCCTTTATGCGAAATATTCACCGCGTTGTTGCAAGTATACAACATTCAGTTCTTTCTGTACAAACTCCAAGTCGTTTTCAACGGTATCGGGGTAACGTATTCGTGAGCCAAGTGGCTCCTTTAAACCGCGTACGAAAGCTTGCTTTGTTAGATATACATTTGGCTTCTATTGTAAAAGGTAAAGTATCATGAAGCATAACATACGTCATGATAGTGCTGAACAGCGTCTGACACCTTGCATAAAATTCTTGGGGAGAGCTGTTTCCCTGAGTAGCTAACGAGAGGTTATTGTAGAGCGCCGTTTCGTCTCTTTGATCCCAAAAGTTTTTTCGAATTTAAAGAGATCGCGGCGGTTCCAGTTATTTTATTTAATATCCCGTTAAGCAGACATAAGTTCGATAGTTCTCTGCCAGGATCATTAAGTAATGATCCTGGCAGAGAACTATGTGACCAAATATGTGCATACCTAAGTAGGTATGCAGCACATATTTGATCACATAATTTTATAAATCTCGTTAGTACATTAGGGTTACCGTCGGACTTTGGCACTGGGCGTAAAACTTTAAAAATAGTATAAAGGTCGTGGGCCATTTTTGATGCCTCGGTAATTATATCTAACTCTAAATAACAAATGTAATCTCTATTATAGTCTAAACTTTGTCTACGTGGCCGCCTACGCAATTTAGGGTCACAGTGGCATGATTTCCTTGGATGGAAAATTTTGACAGGAAAAATTTACACTAGGAAAAAGGAAGCAACACCAGATAAAATTCTTGTGTACATACATAAATTTCATTTCGGTTTTCTCGGGATCGATGTCTTTATTTATCTTCTTGCAGTTGGTCCGTCTTAGATTCGAATACTCGTTTAAAGCTTGAGAGCTACGATAGCCTAACTAACTTTTGGGTATCCTACCGACTGTGCCAATTACGTTAACTGCAGCCGAAGGACCCAAAAAAACCAAAACTATTTTAAAAGACTTTATTATAATATAAAAATTACAATATTATTACTACAACTAAAATAAAAGTGAATCAGATCGATGCTAGATCCAGAATGAATTTTAATTATTACATTAAAAATAAAGTAAAGGTATATTGCAGAGCTCCGATTGCATTATTGACGTCAATGCCCACATTCTGCTGAGTTGCGCCTCGTGCCGCTGCTGTGTAGGCTCTTTACCTATGAGGCTATGTTATAACTAGTGAGAGTGTTAAATAGGTAATATTAGTAAAATTATTTCAATACGAGTCCCGTTTCTGCTTTAATAACAGTGACTCGATTACCGCATACATTGTTATACCGATTAAAAAGGCTCAGGACACAATTACGGCGAATATAGGCGTTCTAAAATCCACGCGTAGATGAGATACATATTAATACGGGAATTTAAGCCGGGCGAGCGTCGCAAGTATTCCGAACGCTCCCACCCCTCGATAGCCGCCTAAGTCCGAGTACCTTCACGAAGTTTGTGTGCGTGTCCGGCCCACGTGTGTGTACAAATTTCATAATAGGTGTGCGTTGTGCTCCGCTCAAATTTTACATCTCACATCTTACGTATACAGAATGATGCCCAGTACTTTTTGTTACGTAACATTAATAATTATAATTAGATTACGGACGTGTTTTTAAATGAAATGAGAAAAAGGCTCGTTTAACGACAGTAAATTCAACTGAATCAGATATTTCTATGGATTTTAAAATATTTATGTATGCGCCTGTTTGTGTAGTTACCATACAACTACCCATTCTGCTAAATAATCTGCTGAATAAAATAATAATAAAAAAAATCTTGACAGGTATCGTCCGCATACTTATTTAAACTATGTCAAATAGATGTCGGTGTAACCATCATGTAGTATACTGTATAGGCCAAATGTAAACACAGACCGTCAATCGGGAGTAGTGTCAAAGGTGCAAGACGTCTGGATGTGCGATCGTCAATCGTCGAGTCGATTAAGGCATAAAAATAAATAATCTACACAAATAAATAAAATTGAGGTATCTGTTTGTAATGTCAAAATATCAGCTTTTTATTTTTTTTTATTTATGGAAGTATATACGGTACTTATAAGAAAATTACAATTTATAAAATTTTTAAAAATTGTTGTCTGTCTGTCTGTTCCGGGTAATGTCCCAAACGGATTTTGATGGGACTTTTACTTGCAGATAGCTGAGGTTACGAGTATAAGGAGTAACTTAAGCTACTTTTGTTTTAGTAAAATAATTAATGAAAACGCATGAAATACAATCGTAATATATTCCACGCGGCGAAGTCGCGTAGAACAGCTAGTACGTAATAAAATTAAAGCTTAACACTTTCAATGTCCGATTTATCAGATACAACGGTTTTGACAACTTGAGTTATTCCGAGTGTTTTGGGAGTTTGTTTGCTGTTTGACTTAGTGCATCGAGTTGAGACTATCTACTCTGCTTAATTCCTCAGGTAGGATTTAATGCAAAAGAGGTAAGACGTGGGAAAAAAATTAAACATACAAAAAGGTTGACTAAGCATGACAACAATAACAAATGAAACTGGCACAATTTTTTCACAAATAACACAAAAATATACGCAAACACTATCTACGCAATGCACATGACATGTAAATTAGACATTAAAAATATCTCACGTCGAAATCTAAGGCCACATGCCGAAACCGCCAATGGGCGGGCCAAGATACTTTATCGAGATGCCGGGCCCGCCGATGGGCGGGCTTAATACCAATATAAGGCGGCATGGGGGTAATGTTGTAACTTCTTAGGAAGGCAGTGAATGGGTTAACTTAAATTTAATGGCAATGAACTATAAATATGTGGTACACGGGACAGCGAAAAATTAAAATCCAAGAAATAGACGCATTGAGCATTTTATTTTATTTATCAGTTGTCATAGGTGTTTGAAGTTGCTTGCATTCTATAAGCTAGTGTCAGATTTCTTGTTGGTATGCTGTTCGTTAAACTATGTCAATCCTATGCAGAGCAGATATAAACATTTGAATTAAATTACTCACAATATATATTTTTAATACACGCCTTTTAAATATATCCAAAATGGCTCTAAGACTCGGTACCGCCGTGGATAAGCGTTTGGCTGCGATGCAATGAGCCACGCGTTTGATTCCCGCAAGAAGCGAATATTTGTTTGGCATGAAAATATTAAAATTGCTTTGGGTCTGTATGTTGTACATGTATACATATAACATAACTTTGTAGGCGTAAGGTTTATTAAAAAAAGCGGCCAAGTGCGAGTCTGACTCGCCCATGAAGGGTTCCGTAGCAATAAGTAGGGTTTGGGTCCCGGGACGTCTTGTCTCGAAGTCCCGGCACTTTTCGTAATTTTAGCTGTCTCGAGTCCTGGGACTTTCGTGTCGAGACTCGAGACGAGACAAGATTGTCGAAATTGTTATGTAATCATTTATATTTTCAAATAATTGAAGGAGCCTAGCGCCATGTGTTAGTTTAATGAAATATTACTTGATCTACTACGTAACTACTAAATACGTAACACAATAAATGAAACAAATATTTGATTATGAGAATTAACAATGAGATTATGAACTATGATTAGATATTAGAATTACTAGATAATAGTAAAGTTATTAAGAATTAGTATGATTTTTAACTAAGTTCGTTTCATAACTATAAGATTTAACTGTTTAGAAGTGCATCTGTGTATGACTAAAAGAAATAAACAAAGCAATTGTTAAGGCTGAAATTAACGTTAAAGTTATTTAATTTACTGTTTAATCTAATATATAAAATTCTCGTGTCGCGGTGTTTGTTACCAAACTCCTCCGAAACGGCTCAACCGATTTGTATGAAATTTTGTGTGCATATCGGGTAGGTCTGAGAATCGGCCAACATCTATTTTTCAAACCCCTAAATGATAAGGGTGACCCACCCCTATATTTTTTTAACATTTTTTTAATTTTAATTTTATTATGATTTAGCTGTGAGAAATACATAAAACTTCAAATTTGCACCCTTCTACAAACTTGTGTCTGAAGTCGAGACTTTGCTGGACAAAGTCTCGAACTGGGGGCGACTAAATCTAGTCCAGTTTAATCCTCAGAAAACACAAGTATGCGCGTTTACCGCTAAAAAGAACCCCTTTGTCGTATCTCCTCAGTTTCAAGGCACTCCCCTGGTTGCCTCAGCCAGTATCGGAATCCTCGGCGTCGACATATCGAGTGACGTGCAGTTTCGTGGTCACTTGGAAGAGAAGGCCAAATTGGCCTCTAAAAAGCTTGGCGTGCTCAGCAGAGCGGGACAGTATTTCATGCCGGCACACAGCCTGCAACTTTACAAGGCGCAGGTTCGGCCTCACATGGAATACTGTTCCCATCTCTGGGCAGGGGCTCCCCAGTGCCAGCTCCTTCCACTTGACCGCATCCAGCGCAGAGCAGCTCGAATCGTCGACGACCGAGTCCTTTCCGATCGGCTCGACTCATTGGCGCTGCGAAGAGATGTTGCATCTCTTTGCATTTTCTTTCGCATCTACCATGGGGAGTGCTCTGAGAAATTATTTGCATTAATTCCAGCCGCCAAATTTCACGACCGCACATCGCGGCAGAACTCCCGATACCATCCACACCATCTGGATGATTAGCGGTCCACCACTGTGCGATTTAGAAGATGTTTTCTTCCTCGCACGACTTCCTTGTCGAATCGATTACCATCAGCGATTTTTCCGGACCGATACGACTTTGGGACCTTGAAAAAAAGAGCGTACTCCTTTTTAAAAGGCCGGCAACGCATCTGCAATTCCCTCCCTGGTGTTGCAGTTGTTCATGGGCGGCGGTTGTCACTTACCATCAGGTGAGCCGCATGCTCGTTTGCCCCCTCTCCTATAAAAAAAATCAACCCATGCTTTTTAATCGCGATTTTATAAGTAAAAAATATTTCTTTATATTATAAAACAACGTTTGCCGGGTCAGCCAGTTGTTTAATAAATATTGATTTTTACAAAAAATTGCCTTTTTTTTGTAACGTTTCACCAGAAATTAACTTAATTATAATTCTTCAAAGCAGAGGCTCTTAAAAAAAACAAAAACCTTTTTCTTAAAAGCCTCGAAGCCCTGGGAATTCCCGGGACTTTGATTATAGGCTGTCCCGTGTCCCGGGACTTTGAAATTGTCGGGAATTCCCAAACCATAGCAGCATGTAACATAATTTACGATTTATGACGTATTAAAAAAACTACTTACTAGATCTCGTTCAAACCAATTTTCGTGGGAAGTTTACATGGTAATGTACATCATATTTCTTTTTACTTTTATCATTCTCTTATTTTAGAAGTTACATGGGGGGGGGGGGGGGGGATTTTACCACTTTGGGAGTTTATATTGCGCAAACTATTCAGTTTAGAAAAAAATTATATAAAAAACCTAAATATAATTTTTGAAGTCCTATCCATAGATACCCCACACGTATGGGTTTGATGAATTTTTTTTTTGATTTTCAGTTCTAAGTATGGGAAAACCTCAAAATTTATTGTTTTTTTTCTATTTTTGTGTGAAAATCTTAATGCGGTTCACATAATACATTTATTACCAAGTTTCAACAGCATAGTTCTTATAGTTTCGGAGAAAAATGGCTGTGACATACGGACGGACAGACAGACAGACATGACGAATCTATAAGGGTTCCGTTTTTGCCATTTGGCTACGGGACCCTAAAAAAGGCAGAATTCAAATTATCCTGAGTTATTTCTTTAGCTCTTTGACCAGCCTGTTCTTAGTCGTAGGAATAGGATTTTTTGACGTTATTCACGACCATGACAATAGGCCGTTGAAAGTGAGGCTTTTTTCTACGTCTGGAAAAGGCCACTGCTAAAATATAATCGTTCGAAATAATCGAAGTCTATAAATAGGTTTCTAGCAGTAGGTAGGTCTAGTACATAGGTTTCCTAAGTTTAAAAAAAAATTAACATAAAGAGGAAAAACGAGGTAAGTACATTTAAAAGTCGTACTAGTCGTAATTCTTTTATTATTTTCATATAGGTTAATTTAAAAAAACAAAAATAACAATTAAATAAACTTTAGTAACAAGGTAACACGAAATAATGAAGCGTTAGCGAGAGATATTTTTAATCGCATTTCGAACATGCTGTATATCATTCACCCACTTTACAGACGTACGTCCTATACCTACTCACAGCTAAGTTGTAGGTACGTTATTAATTTATATGTAGCAGAGAACTAACCATCGCCCGGTTCCCCCAAGCGCCCTCCCCCTACACAGCTACCTCTGTTTAACCGTTTCCAAATGAGTATGCAGAAGACTGTGCCTAATACATGGCCACGCGTGGTGGAGCCACCGGTGAATACCCCCTGGCCCTCTAAATTACTTGAGCTTTAATTAAAAGCCCAGCAATTCTGTACATGACAAGTATTCCAACCATGACCGCTATGACTGACTCTGATAGTGCTAACTGAATTTCGCTATTATTACGTCAAGATCATTTCAGACGCTTTTTAATTTAGTTCTTTATTTATTTTTTATTATACATTTCTTTTCTTTTTTATTTAAAACTGGCTGGTACCCTCCGCATTGCTGCTGTAGAAAAAAACAATTGAGGAAATCGTTTTAAATTTAGAAGATTTATATAGTTTAATTAGAATGGTTGAAATTAGATGATACATAACTTTCAGATAAATGTCGGTTGGATACGCGCGCCACCTACTGTAAATTAATTGTAATATGCCTATAATATTTGTGTGTAAACTGTAAGCAATAAGTTGACAAAGTTTTTCCGCAATCTCATAAACCGTATAGCAGCGCATAAAATACGAATAAACATTAGTTTTTATAATATATCACATTATATTCAAAATATAGCTGTACACTAAATTTTTTTTTGACTTTGGATAGAAAGAAAATAAAATTTAAACATTGAATTTGAACAAAAATGATGTCAGCAATATGTTGTTAGCTATCCGAACTGCGGCGGAAGCAAAAAAAATATACAACTTTAATAATGAATGACTGTATGTTGTATTTTGTTGACTACTCGTATAGCGACGACTGTTCTTTATCCAGCCGTATCCATCGCCCCGCTTATGCGATAAAATCGCTATTAAACTCGAATAAATAGAAACACGTATTACTAACAACACAACAAGTATATTATGTGCTTAAGCAATAACTAATGCTTTTTCGTAGGATCGGCGACATAGGAGAAAGGTGTTGATCATTTGGCAACGCAGTCAAGAAAATTAAACAATAATACTACAACAAAATAAAGTAATATGGCGTAACTTTCGTAGTACGCATTAAATAAAACAATGATTTTAGGATACGCGATGAGCGCTGAAGTGATAAAAGATGGATTTAGTGACATCGTACATAAAAAGTAGCCTTTCTGTAGCATAGAACTCAGTGCAGAGTCAATTGTATCAAAGGGGTTTTTCCTGCGAAGTACGATTCTCCAATATTGCAGCACTAGTTGTGTGTGGGCTTACTTGGCAAATTTCGTAATTTTTTAATTTTTATTTTATTTATTTATTCCTTATTGCATTACTTAAAATAAAATAATACTAAGGGCGGACTTAACGCCGTGAGACATTTTCTACCAGTAAACCCATGGAGTGGTGAGAATTTGATGTAGGTGTAGCAATTGTTAACAATATTAGTTCAAAAATATGACAGAATATAGATTTATTATTATTATTTTCATACTCTCTCACTATTCTTAATTTAATAAAAATTGAACTAGATTAAGTATATTTTTATTAGATCGAGGATGTAAGTCAATTATCATAATTATTCAGGTTGCAACAACATTTTAAGCAGTCTACTATATTCTATTTCTATGTGTTACGTATAAACTACTTATAAGTACAACGTACGTTCAAGAAATACAAATATTTTTTGCTACAGTAGATAAACATGCTTAAACACAGCTATTCTGTAATAACTATATAAATCAATGATAAATTCAATTTATTAATATATACAATATTAAAGAAATATAATAAAAAAACTAAAACTACATAGTATAGTTCCAAGAACACTGGCTGCGTTTCCCCTCTGAATGGCTATACTTAGCCTTTGAACGAGAAAAGAACCAGCCCTCTTTATCACCAGCAGGAACGGCCAGTCGCGGATCGGATATCAATTTAAAAAAAAGTCATATTGTTATTGCTTCAGAGCAATATTTAAAACTATTATGTAAGGGGGATGCAACCGATACTCCGCCTATCTATCTTAGTCAATCTCAGACACCTCCAATTGCTGGTGATTGAGGATTCTTCAGATCTGAACGTTAGACGGTTCATTAAGTCTAAGGCCAAAGAAACTGCAAGGAAGTTATATTTCATTGCAAAAGTGCAGCGATACGTTTAGAGTGCGAAGGAATAACAATAACTTTTATTGTTAATTAGGGGGAGAATTAGTATCGGATTTTTGTTCTATCATGAGAACAATAAACCTTCGGCTGATCGTCACCCATTTACTGTCTAACCAAAGTTTAGCTTCGATGTTCATAACGCGTACAGCAAGGCAGGAAAATTTGCCAACATCTGTCATTCCGTCTGATTAAAATGTAGATGGAGACATCAATTCAAGAGTGAATAGGCTTTTGTTAAGCTAAATTAGTATACTTTATCATCTTCGGCTGCATCAACACCAGGGAGGAGAATACTCAAGCAATAGTTTATAATTGTTAAAAATCCTACACACGGTAAAAGTTAAAGTAAAGTTGCAGCCTATTTACGTCCCACTGCTGGGCACAGGCCTCCTCTCATTTCTGAGAGGGTTTTAGGTCAAGGAAATGTCCGCCGCGCTACCCCAATGTGTATTGGCGAACTTCACATGCCTTCGAAATATTCGTTTTTTCTTATTTCTCAGACAACAGTGGTAGAGCCACGCGGCAGCTTTTGCTGTCGCACGGATGGGCCGGCTCGAACCGGGGTGGTACCACGACCTCACAGAATACCAACGTGAAGTAGAGGTTTACCTCTGCGTTTCGCTTGGTGAGTGCAGGTGGCCGGAGGCCCTTTTTACTGGAAATGAGGCATTCCATCTTAGTCCTCACGGGTGACAACAATCTACATTATGATTTGTAATAGAGGATAGATGTAGATGTCTATGGGCCGCAGCAACCACTTACCATCAGGTGGACTGTGTGCTCGTTTGTCACCCTTATCCTATAAAAAAAGACATGCAGAGTTTCCTCACGATGTTTCCCTTCAGCGCCGAGCACGTGGTAAATCAGCACTTAAAATTGCAATTAACAACTTCATTGGTGCCGGCGGGAATCGAGCCCGGGTCGCTCGAGTACTGTGAAGTTTACAGCGAGCGCTAACCATCTGAGCTACCACGGCTCTCACACGGTGCTAAGACATATTATGTAGAAGAATTAAGCCGCGACATCAGAATGTGGAAATGTTTTATTCTTTTATTTGTTTGCAGTCGGTTTTTACTTTTTATTAAAAGTTATTTTTTACCCTTTTAACTGGACCGAAGAATATCACATTCTCAATGTCGTCTAAATAATTGCATTAAAATATCATTCACTGTTTTGCCTACCTTAGTACCCATAGAGCTGGAAAGTTCTTCTCCAAATTGTCATTATTAAGTGGCGAAGCGCTGCGAAGTCACTTATTGATTTCACGATGTCTGTCCGTCTGTCCGTCTGTCCGTCCATCTGCCCGTCTCTCCCACGATTATCTCGAGAAGGGTTTCGAATTTTTAAATTCTGTTTTCAGCAATCGATTACTGATCACCCAGGCATCTGAATCTCTTATTTCGAAACTGATTGCTCAATGGCAACCGTTAGAAACCGCTACAAAGCTGATTGCTTCGCCACTTTGCTATGCTGTTAGCTTGCTAGGTTTATTTTCTCATAATTTGTAATGCATACCCAAAATTGTGTAATGTTTTGCCTTTAAAAACATATTATATAGTTTCAATTACAAAATATTACTTTTAACATTCCATTTAAACAGGGGCCTCTCCACAGAAATATAAAATATTAAATTTGCTTCTCCCATTGTTCCTACTGTAACTGCACCGTATTGGCGAATACAGCACCTCACACCTTCGACGCTGCTTGTCACCAGACTCAGTTTTATGTATCTTGTTAATACGATATGTTAACATCTATTGGAGGCCGTAAGATTTCTGATTCTGCAAATATTTGTTTTTAATGTTCACGCAACAAAGAATTTATGTTAAAATTACGCATAAGAAAATGCGTGATACATTTTGAAATATTATTTCGAACTACTTACTCTCTATAAAATAATGCTGTTTTCATTTTATTGTGTAGTGTTTATTTTAGTGTATAGTAAGTCCGCCACTGCTTGATTTTTTTTATAGGATAAGGGTCACAAACAAGCACACAGTCCACCTGATGGTTAGTGGTTGCTGCGGCCCATAGACAACTACATCTATCCTCTATTACAAATCAAAATGCAGATGCGTTGTCACCCGTGAGGACTACGACGGAATGCCTCATTTACAGTAAAAATGATCTCCGGTTCTCTACATTCACCATATGAAACACAGCAGCGTTAAGCTGCTATTTTACGCTGGTATTCTGTGAGAGCGTGGTCCTTCCCCGGTCGAGCCGACCCATTCGTGCTACAACTATATTACTAATATAGCTGCAGCATGGCTCTACCACGTAGAATTTAATTTAGGGGTAATTCTAATAACCATAAGCAGAACCTTGAATAAATGGTAATCGAAAGTACTAAACATCTTATTATGTTGCATTCAGTGATCACTATCTAGCAGCGGGTGGTAGGCTACAGTGGTAAAGTAAAATGCTAAATAATATAATAATATACACTGCTAAATAATGATGATAAAATAATAATTATCACAATCACCTTCTGTCTCCTTAGACCGTGATAAAAGTTATAATTATATGAATTGAAATCTTAAACAAAGTAATAGATACAACCTGTACCACTGGAAGTGCCTGTTAAAATAATAATAGCTAACTCGTGAGAATAGATGAGTTACTACGGAGTGAATGAAACGAGAAGTCAACGGCCGGGAAAATTGTTCACAACAAACAACCTTAATAACTTGAGCAAGCCATTCATAGGGCGCCTTAATCTTTAGCTTTGCCGAGACCGACACGACTACGTTGGAATTAAGCAATTTAATAAGGCTGAATGTGGACAAGACTAAAGTTTGGAACGCACGGACTAGAAATTGTATAAAATGTGGCAGAGCACATTTCCATCGCCAAGGGAATTTGCACAAGGAGGAACAAGGAAGAAGCGGGGGCACCCCTTTCTCTGGGAGGTTTAGGGACGTCCATCCGCCCTACATACGCACGCGGGTAGGCTGTTTACAGCGAGCCAGGCACGCACGCCGCCGTTCTCTGTTCTACAGAATCAGGGCTGCGGGCTGGACACACAGGGCTGCAACACTCTTGAAAACATAATATAAACATGTAAACAATAAGCAAAAATTAATAAATTAGAAAGTTAAATGAAGATTCAATTTGAGAATTTGATAACACTGTTCATTGAATCTGATTCAAACGAGCAATAATCCTTATTATCCTTTTCATAATTCCATATTTGAATCCGAGATATTTAATAAGATATGTTTTGTAATAATACAGAAATAGTGTTTGTAAAAAATATTATTGACAGTTTTTAAAAGGGGAAAAGTAGTTAATATCTTAAAAATAATAAAATGTTCTTTTTACTGTGTATGATTTACTAAGTGTAGATTAAATTATTTTCTTTTCGTATATTAGGTATTACATACGTGTAAGTTTTTAAAAATCGAAAGTTAACTCTCACATTTAAAATGCAGGATCATTCATAGGAAACTAATTGCACTATGACACATAATTTCCAAATTATTGAGAAGTTATTAGTAAAGATACATTTTTCATTTTAATTTTTATAATGTTACTTACGTTGTTAAGATAAATAAATAAATAATTTTAATTTTTAGTGCAATTTTTCTTTCAAATATGTGATTACAATATGACCTAATACTATTTTTTCAGATATCAGCGGTAGTAAAAGCGAAAAATTTAGCATTTTAAAATATTTAAAATAGTCTAAAGTAGTTCGAATTAACCCTAGCGGACTAGTCGCCGCACTAGATGACGCAGGGTGGTCGAAGGATGGCAGGGGCCATCTCATGAAGGGTGGTGCGGGACAGCGGAGCGTCCCTCCCCCGCTCGTCCTCCACCCTTCACCCGCGCCCCCGCTGGCCAGGACGCTGCCGGTAACACGAGTGCGCCTATGCGAGGCATGTATCTTGGACGGGCAGATATAACGGAGAAGTAGCCCCCGGTACCCTGCTTGTAACCACTGCGCTTTGCAAGATGCTCTACTTTAAATTTACTGCTTTATTAAAATGACTGTTTTCTATCAGTCTTTATTTAAATATTAATAATTTAAATTATTATGTTAAATTTTTAAAGCATGCTGTGTATTTAAAATTTTAATTTATTACGTTTTTAATCATAGCAAAATCACTTTTTCTATAAATTTTATATTTAGATACACGCTACTGTTGAGAGGTAAAGGTGCAGTAAATATCAGCCGCACTGCAGCTTGTGTTCATGAACTTCAGATATATTCTAAATATCTTTTAGGTCTTAAATATGCATCTTCATAGTTTTCTTCACTGGCAATTAATCAAGTGTTAGGTTGCTTACATACATATGAGATTCGTTCTTATGACAGACGACTGTATTATTGAAAATTAAACGCTCATAAGCATGTCGTATGACATACTAGCTGGCCGGGCAAATGTTGTACTACCCTTCCCGGTAGGTATCGTAATGAGTTTCACTATAAATTCAAAGTGTACTTGTTTTAGTGCAAATATAATTACACTTGAACCATCAGGTTCAGAGTTTTGGATTTCTTTGTTTGACCAACGCCAACATAATATTGTGAAGATGAGTCACTATGGTCAAATAAAGAATTTGTTCATAACTTGGCTACAGCGCCGTCAATTGGATCCCAGCTAAGCTTTGTACAACCGTCCCGATGTCCCTACAAAACATATACTCTTACAGTGTATGCATATGACCTCAATCGGTCAAGTTCAAAAGTAACTAACAGAAGTACCAGTGATTATATAAATATAAATCTCAAGCTAAAGGATCAGCAGACGTTGTTCTGCTCTTTCTGGTAGGTAACGGGAACTTTTTACAGTGTAAAAAAATATTAATAGCTCAACCATAGCGCGTATGGGCTTATAGAAGGTATAGTCTTTATTTTTGGTTTTTGTTGGTTCTACACGATATCCTAAGACATGTTATCAACCGTATAGCACATCAGTGAATCTGTTAATTAATTAAAAGAGAAACTTTGTAACTCTTTTTAAGAATATTACGTGCACGGAGGGTTCAGGTTTGGCATAATTAAAGTCTGTATGAAGAAGGAGTGCAGAAAGCTTAAATTTATATATAACTAGCTGTTCCCCGCGACTTCGCCCGTGCGTAATTTATTACGTATGGATTTCATGGATTTTATTTTATTTGCGTGGAACCCTAATTATTTTTCTACAATAAAAGTAGCCTAAGTTACTCCTTGTGATATCAGCTATCTGCCAGTGAAAATCCCGTCAAAATTGGTCCAGCCATTTCGGAGATTAGCCGAAACAAACAGACAGACGGACAGACAGACAGACAAAAACTTTAAAAATTGTATTTTTGTTATTAGTGTCTGCATTTAGTAAAAAGCTGTAATTTTGTCATTACGAACAGACACTTCAATTTTATTTATTTGTATAGATGTGTGTTACAAATACATTAAGTGAAAAAAAAATACATGGCTTCACTTTATATTGCCAAACATTTATATCAAACACGTCATTATTATTGTGACAAATTATGTCGTTTATTGACTTTTATACTGCCAATGTCTCAGAGTAAGTATATATGTTTGCTATTACTCTAAGGACAATGTCAAACGCTTAATAGTCTGTAGTGAAACCGGTGCACAGGCTAGCGATTTTTGCCAAAGCATTTCAAATGTTACCCAAAAACAGTTACTGACTGAATTTTGTATGATTCTTAATGTTTCTTTTTCAATAGTTAGGAATTAATAGTTTCTGTTTCTTGGCAATACAATGATTTATTTTCTGAACCAGTGCATAATGACTTTTAGTGAATGAATTTTATAGTTTTTTTTTAAATAAAATAATCTTCGTTGTTATTGAACTTTATAATATATGCGGTGTTGGTAAGTTTTTAATGAATTTTAGTGAATGCATTTTGTAATTTATTTAAACAAAGTAATATTCAGTATTAATGACCTTTTAAAATGTATGCGGTGTCGGTAAGTTTTCAATGACTTTTGGTGAGTGCATTTTATAAGATCCTTTAAATAAAATAATCTCCATTTTTATTGACAATGAAGATTTATTTGGGCTCTCACTGTCGAAATGCTAACCTATATTTACTACAAAACTATATTTTTATTTATTTTAACATTTTATTTTATGCAATAGAAAATAAAATAATAAGTAGAGCATATCGCACACCTAAGCGAAGCTATTTTACATGTGCACGGACTATAGCTGCCCGCCCTACGTATTGGTAGGTAGGGCAGTCGAAATAGGTTTCCAACGGCGACGCCGAATACATTTTGTAAGGCTCGTGTGTTGCTTCGAAATAGGAACACTCTCAATTTCTTCGTCGAGGCCGGCTCGAATCAGTTTGCTTATTTTCTTTTACACATACCGATTCTTCGATTAAATATATGTACATATATGTGGCTTCTCAATTATAAATTATATTACAGTTGCGTTTCAAAGTAGTTTATGAAACTAAGGAAAAACTACTATAAGGAATAACTAACTAACCCGTGGTAGAAAGAACTTGCAACTTAGCAACTCGAGTTCTACACCACTGTAACTAATTCATCATCATCATCATCATTATCACAGCCTATCAAAGTTCACAACTGAACATAGGTCTCCCCCATAAATTAATCATAGGAAAATAAATTATTCATTAGTGCCATAGTTGTTATTCTTGGCAGCCGGGTCTTCAACAGCAGCCTTTTATTATTTTAATTCGTTATTAGGAAGTTATTGCTACCCACCTCTGTCACCTCTTAAGGCACCAACGAGATGATAATATGGATAGTAGATTCTCTTATATCACCACTATTTGGGGTAAATATAAACTAAATCATACGACACATGATAGACGGTAATAATAATAATGTCCTCCAGACCGAATTTCGGCCACGGCGGCCAGACTCAACGGAGACTAGCCATCGGCGCAGGACAGGATTATAGTGCCCAAGTGTATGCGCAAGCACAGATGCACTCTCTATTCCCTCACTCTCATAGCCCGATGGGACGGTAAACCGACACGACCGGAGAGAGATCAGGCGCAGGACCAACGGCTTTACGTGATTTCCGAGGCACGGGGGTGAAACACCGCCAACTTCCTGACTCCGGGCAGATACTGAGAATTCCTTGATGGAAAAACTCAATAACTGATTTTTTGGCCCGACTCGGGATTCGAACCCGGGACCTCATGATCAGCAGTCGCACTACTACAACCACTAGACCAACGAGGCAGTCAACGAGGCAGATAGACGGTATGTCATTAATGAGAAATAAAAAATAAAATTTTTTGGACAAATGGTATTTCACTTTTAATTAACAATTCCGACTTATAATCGCTTTATTCCCTTCAATAATAACAATGATGTATAGTAATTACGTTGTTATTCTCGAATGCTAGAAGAATGCCTTCAGTAGATTAATTGGCATAATTTTATTATTATATCTACTCGGCCGATTTATTCTTCCCGTCGCTGGTCTGGAAACTTTACAAGATTTATATAGCGACATCTATCGGATGCTACTATTACTTTACTATTCGAAACTGAGCCCACTCAGGTAGGATTTGAAAGCAGAACCCGCGGCGTAGCAACCACGTACTGTGACTACGCTGTAGTCATAAGAACAGAAAATAATATATTTTCTATTCCGGCCTTTGTACCTTTGACAAATATAAATAAATATCTAACAACGATAAATTAAAAGTTAAATTATAAAACACAACGACCTTTAGAGTTAGCACGTGCTACTTCACTGCCAATCGTATAAAGATCAGTCCCTTAGCGATCAATGATTTTTCCATTCCCGAAGTTTTCCATTAAACAGAAACCGTAACAAAGATATCCGGAGTATTAGAATTAAATTTGTCCGAAGGACTCCATTAGATACGACAATCATAGGAAAGAAAGGTTCGTGAGTAACAACCTTTACAAGATTACATCCTTCTATATAAAGATAAGTGCAGAATGGAGCGAATCGCCATTTGTAGTCCAGTCAAATAAGATCTGAAATCTAAATATTGGCACTCAATTTTGTATGTTTGGTATGTAGTTTTAATGATACAAAAACAATGTGTAAAGGTTTTCGTGTCTGTGACCCCCGGCAAGGGTTGAAATAAATTGTCAAAAGTGTTTTTTAGACAAAAAGTTCTAGAAAAATGTGTGGCGCTTAAAATTGTACCTACAAAAGGTTCTATGATTTTTTTCATCCGATCAAAATTAATCATGTTAGGAAGTTTTAAGTTTAAGGGATGAACGTAAATTTAAAAAAAATCGTAGGTAGTACAAAAATAAGATTGTTTTTGAATTGCTTAAAAAAATCTAACCTTTAATTTTGGGGATACAGATATTTTTTATTGTTAAAAATATGTAACAATTTTATACCTGTATAATAAATATTCACACCTGCCGAAATATATTTATTTCTCTTTTTCCCACCCCATTTTCCAATGGTGGGACAAAGTGGACTCTTTAATATGTGTTCGTCTACTTTTCCCCGCTAAACGTTTTTTGGCGGGACATATTATATTGTTATAATAAACCTCGTTCAATTTTCGCCCCTAGGGCTGGCATAAGCAAATTCTAAGTATACGTCTTGGCGTGTATATCGTAGTATATCTGTCTTTTTAAGAGGTCATATTATGAAACATTTGCGATTTCAGATATTATGTAAGTAAATCTTTTATAAACGTTGTCTGTGATTTCTATAGATAACTCCAAAAATATTATTTTTCTTTAAAGTAGATGAACTTGATTCCATACAAGCTTGGGCCCGGCGTGAACAAACTTAAAATATGTGTTAGTTTGAAGATTTATATATTTGATACTTATATGCAAAAATCATATTTTTGCCGGGCCTGGGGTTTTTTTGTTTTTATTTTGTTTTATGATTAGTAGGTTATGTAGTAAAATCACTCGTTCTTGTGATAGGTTGTTTGAATAAATTGAAAAAACACAAAAGAATGCAGTTTTGTAGTTATTATGATATAAAATAAAATAAAACTCAACATTTTTAATTGTTTAACTATTTTCTGCGATTATCAATAAAATTTCATCTAAAAAAACCAGGCTATACATTGTCTGTTCTATTCCTCTCAAAACTTAAGTATCAGATTATTTTCATTATATGGGCGCAACACACTACTGTCCTGTGATCCGAGAGAAAATCCAAGAGTCAAGTTAATTAAATCCACGAAAGTAAAAACACATAATCTACCCAAAAAAACAGCTACAATGCCAAATGCGCATGCCGCATGACACGCTGAAACTTGAAGTTACCAAGTTAAGTCTCCTTCGGAATATGCAATGAACAATAACCATGTACTAATGGGTCACCTGTACTAATGGGTGTTCCTCAGGGCTCGATTCTCAGCCCATTCCTGATTCTGGTGTATATTAATGACTTACCTCACCTTGTAGGGGATAGTCATGATATAGTATTATTTGCTGATGATACTTCCTTGATTTTTAAACTTAAACGTCAATCATTTAAATGTGACGAAGTGAATAATGCTATATCAAAATTAGTGCATTGGTTTAACGTTAATAATCTGCATTTGAACGGAAATAAAACTAATTGTGTTAAATTTACAACAAGGAATGTTAAAAATCTGAATACCAATGTGTTTTTTAATGGGGAGGAATTGAGCCCTGTTGTATCCACTGTTTTTCTTGGCATCACTCTTGACGCAAAGCTTCAGTGGGGCCCCCATATATCCAAATTAGCAAGCAGACTAAGTTCTGCAGCCTATGCTGTAAAAAAGATTAGAGGTCTCACTAGTGTCGAGACAGCTAGATTAGTTTATTTTAGTTATTTCCATAGCATAATATCTAATGGGATTTTGCTATGGGGAAATGCGGCTGATTCAGAAACTATTTTTGTTTTACAGAAGAGGGCCATTAGAGCTATTTACAATCTAAAACCGAGAGAGTCTCTTAAAGATAAATTTAAAGAAATTAATATATTAACTTTGGCCTCTCAGTATATTTACGAAAATTTAATGTATGTTCACAAATACAAAGATAAATTTAGTAAAAAAAGTGATATACATTCTGTAAACACTAGGAACAAACACAAGCTAGTGATGCCAGTTTCTCGACTCCACAGAGTCAGTAACTCATTCTTGGGGGCAATGTATACGCTATTACAACAAGGTCCCGGAAAGTGTACAGGTTCTCTCTATTACCAAGTTTAAATGTTTTATTAAGCTGTAACTGTTTAAAAAGGGTTATTTTAGTATAAATGAATACATGGTTGATAATAACCCCTGGGAATGAGGTGGTCGCTTCCAAGCAGTTTCTAAAATAAATTTTGTAAATAGTTCGTAATCATTAATATTGTAAAATTTATTTTAAAAAAAAGTCCCGCTGGGTTTCTTGCTGGTTCTTCTCAGGACAGGGGGTTTTTTTTCGAACCAGTGCTAAAGTAAAAAATGACTTTCAATAAGAATTACATATGTAATGTATATTGAATAAAAATTATTCTATTCTATTCTATTCTATACATACAGCATATTCATTCGTGTAGGATAATATTCAAATGTTTTTTTTGATTTAATAACATAGCCTATTCAATCGTTCTCTACATATATTATTTTATTCAATATTAATAACTACAGATTCGAGTCAATGTTTCAATATTATGATTTTTTTTTGGTAAGGAAGGTTATTTTATTATAAAAATATTGTTCATTATCTATTGCCATAGACAGAACAAAAAGATATTTAAAAACGTTTCGTTTTTGCTAGAGCAAAAGCATTAGCTTTTTACTTCAGTTTTAAAAAAATGTTTTTATGATTATCCCAAGGACTACAGAACTAAAAACCATTTTTTATGCTTATAATTTATCGTTATATTACCTAAATATTTTTATATAACTGTTACGAACGATATCAACAACCCAATGTCATACATCTCCTTTATAGAATAGGGTGACAAACGACCACACAGTCCACCTGATAGTAAGTGGTTGCTGTGACCCATAGACATCTACATCTGTAATGTCAATAAAGAAATAAAGAATCTCGATAAAGAATCAAAATCCAGATGCGTTGTCACCTGTGAGGACTAAGATGGAATGCTTCTTCTCCAGTAAAAAGGGTATCCGGTTCTCTACACTCACCATATGAACACACAGCAGTTTTAAGCTGCTATTTTACGCTGGTATTCTGTGAGAACGTGGTCCTTCCCCGGTCGAGCCGAACCATTCGTGCTACGACTATACAATAGGGTTTAGGTCCCGGGACGTCTCGTGTCTTGAAGTCCCGGGACGTCTCGTGTCTTGAAGTCCCGGGACTTTTCGTTATTTTAGTTGTCTCGAGTCCCTGGACTTTCGGGTCGAGGCTCGAGACGAGACAAGATTGTCGAAATTGTTATGTAATAATTTTTATTTCAAATAGTTGAAGGAGCCTCGCGCCATGTGTTAGTTTAATGAATAATTACTTGGTCTACTACGTAACTACTGAGTACGCAACACAATAAATGAAACAAATATGTGATTATGAGAATTAACAATGAAATTGGCTTGAAGATCACAACTTAGAAATTAACTTTAAAAAGACCAAAATTATGCAATTTAAAACATATAAAAGCTGCCCATTAACTTTAACATAAACTTTAATAATATACAGCTAGAAGAAGTTGATACTTTTAATCTTTTAGGTTTGAAAGTAGATTCAAACATCAATTGGAAAATGCACATTAATTATATAAAGTCTAAAATTTCAAAATTTACGTATGCTTTATTTCTAATTAAATACACCACTGACTCAGACACGGCATTGTCAGCTTACTATGCCTATGCTCATTCGTGGCTTAAGTACGAGTTATGTTGTGGGGAAGTAGCGTCGATGTGCAGCAGCTTTTCCTTACCCAGAAGAAGTGCGTGAGAATACTAGCCCAGATAGATAACACTACAGCTGTAGACCGTATTTCAAAAAACTAAATATTTTTACCTTACCCTGTATGTACATTTATGATCTATGCCTGTTTGTCCACAATAATAATAATATTTTTAAGAAGATTAAAGATACATATAACATAAATACACGTAACAAAAATAAATTATACCTACCACAGTCCCGAACAAAAATGTTAAATACAAGCCCCTACTATATGGCAATAAAAGTATATAATAAATTACCACAGGAAATAAAAATATATCAGAATTAACCAAATTTAAATCAAGACTCGGTAAATATTTAAAATAATTCTCCTTCTACTCAGTAGAAGAGTATTTAGATAAAAAATAACACTATTATATATTTTTATGTTTTTTATAGCTTTTAATTATATTTTATTTATGTTAATAGTATATAAGCAGTGCCCTTGTCAAATTTGCAGTGCCTGAAAAAGGCGTCTAAATTGTAAGCACATTATTAATTTAAGACCAATTATGTACAGTTAGATTGCAAATAAATGATTTGATTTGATTTGAAAAAAAAATTATGAACATCAAAAATCAACATCACCGAGTACCGGAAGAAACTTGTGTCTGAAGTCGAGTCTTTGCTGAACAAAGTTTCGGATTGGGGGCGGCTAAATATAGTCCAGTTTAATCCTCAGAAGACACAAGTTTACGCGTTTACCGCTAAAAAGAAACCCTTTGTCGTATCTCCTCAGTTTCAAGGCACTCCCCTTCTTGACTCAGCCAGTATCGGAATCCTCGAAGTCGACATATCGAGTGACGTGCAGTTTCGTGGTCACTTGGAAGAGAAGGTCAAATTGGCCTCTAAAAAGCTTGGCGTACTCAGTAGAGCGGGACAGTATTTCATGCCAGCACACCGCCTGCAACTTTACAAGGCGCAGTTTTGGCTTCACATGGAATACTGTTACCATCTCTGGGCAGGGGCTCCCCAGTGCCAGCTCCTTCCACTTGACCACATCTAGCACAGAGCGGCTCGAATCGTCGACGACCAAGTCCTTTCCGATCGGATCGATTCATTGGCCCTGCGAAGAGATGTTGCTTCCCTTTGCATTTTCTTTCGCATTCACCACGGAGAGTGCTCTGAGGAATTGTTCGGATTAATCCCAGCCGCCAAATTTCACGAACGCACATCGCGCCAGAACTCCCGATACCATCCACACCATCTGGATGATTGGCGGTCCACCACTGTGTGATTTAGAAGATCTTTTCTTCCTCGCACAACTTCCTTGTGGATTCGATTACCATCAGCAATTTTTCTGGACCTTCAAGAAAAGAGCCTACTCCTTTTTAAAAGGCTGGCAACGCATCTGCAATTCTCCTGGTTCCCCGGGTGTTGCAGTTGTTCATCGGCGGTGGTAGTCACTTGCCATCAGGTGAGCAGCATGCTCGTTTGCCCCCTCTCCTATAAAAAAAAACAACGATTAGATACTATAATAACTAAATAATAGTAGTTATTAAGAATTAGTATGATTTTTGAACTAAATTTGTTTCATAACTATAAGATTTAACTGTTTAGAAGTACATCTGTGTGTGACTAAAAGAAATAAACAAAGCAATTATTAAGACTGAAATTAACGTTAAAGGTATTTAGTTTTCTGTTTTATTGTTTAATAAATGTTGATTTTTTAAAAAATTGCTTCTTTTTAATACGTTTCACCAGAAATTAACTCAATTAAAATTCTTCAAAAAGGCTTACCCATCTTAAAAAAGACAAAAAAGTTTTTTCTTAAAAGTCTCGAAGTCCCGGGAAGTCTTTTTGGCTTATGCCAGCCCTAGTGGGGAAAAGTGGACGCGCATTATTATAATGGTGTAATTTGTCCCAACAATAAACGATTAGTGGGGAAAAGTAGACGAACACATTTTAAAGAGTCAACTTTGCCCCACGAGTGGGACATTTGGTGGGAAAAATGGAATAAGCCCCGAAACATACCAGGTAAAAAATTTTCAACGAGGAATCTAAATATGGCAATAAATAAATAATTCATAAATTTTGAAGCATTTATATTTCTATTTAAAAGTTTCAAATTGTTATATTTTTTTCATTAATAAAATAAAGATAATCTGTGTCTCTCAAATTATTTTAATTCGAAATTAATATTCAAAATGCAGATGCGTTGTCACCCGTGAGGACTAAGATGGAATGCCTCGCTTCCAGTAAAAAGGGTCTCCGGTTCTCTATACTCACCATACCAAACTACTATTCTGTGAGAGCGTGGTCCTTCTCCGGTCGAGCCGACCCATACGTGCAACTATGAAATATTTGCAGTATGGTTCAACCACGTAAAAACATGCACGAATGATCTCAAAGGAGTACGTAAACACACATGTAGATAAAAATAATTTAAAATCTTAACAATAAAATAATTATCTATAAAATATTGAATACCTATTTTGTAATAATAATAATGAATAAGTAATAATCATTTTACAAATATAAACTACAACCAAATTTTTGTGCCACAAACTTTTCTGTTTATAACAAAAAAGCGAGCCGCCCCGGACTACGCACTGTTCAATGTCCAGCCTAATAACAGTAAGTTTACCTAAGGGCCGTCTGGTACTAGATTCGAATCGAATTCTTATCTTATTGACGTTATTCTTCACAGAGCATTAAGGTAACCACCGTTACGTCCAGATTATTGTATCGCACTACTAAGTTATAAAGTGTTTATAATGTTCACTTTACGATTTAATAAATCTATGTAATTTAAGCAACTTTTATGCACAATTTTGACCCATATAAAATTATATTGAAAGTTACAACTTAAACAATTTTAAGTCAAAAACCATTAAGGTAATGAAATTAATTTTAAATGAATAACCTAAACAAAGTAATGCAAAAATTAAATATTAAAGCTTCAGCGACATTACATGAGCATTCGAAAAAAACACGCTTAGCACAAGAACAACCACAAAGACTTCTGTTATCGCGTGGGTACCCGTGTCCTATCGGGTCTCTATCTCGCTGATTAATATTGGTCAGAGCTGAGCATTCAAGAAAGATGTTAATACAATCAGCAATCAATAAGCAATAATCAACAATGCGCATCCAGTTTGCGATTATGTCTTCGAAGTCAAAATATATGTATGTAAATAATGCTATATCTAAATTAGTAAATTGGTTCAATGTTAATAATTTGCATTTAAATGGCACTAAAACGAAATGTATGAAATTTATGACTCCAAATGTCAAACAATTAAATACTAATGTAATTTTAAATGGGGAGAAACTGAGTCTTGTAGATACCACCATTTTTCTTTGAAACACACTAGACGCGAAGCTTCAATGGAGCCCCCATATATCAAAACTAGCAAGCAGACTTAGTTCTGCAGCATATGCCGTAAAAAAGATTAGAAGTCTAACTAGTGTTGAAACAGCTAGACTAGTTTACTTTAGCTATTTCCATAGCAAAATGTCGTATGGTATTTTGCTATGGGGACACGCAGCTGACACTGAAATTATATTTGTTTTACAGAAGAGGGCCATAAGAGCAATTTATGATTTAAAGCCTAAAGAGTCGCTGCGACAAAAATTTAAGGAAATTAATATATTAACTTTGGCCTCTCAATACATTTATGAAAATGTAATGTACGTACACAAAAATAAAAGTAGTTTTACAAAATTAAGTGATATTCATTCTGTAAATACTAGGAACAGACACAAGCTAGTAGTACCGGTTACTCGACTCCATCGAGTCAGTAATTCATTCTTGGGGGCGATGTATACGCTTTTACAACAAAATTCCAGAAAATATACAAAATTTGACCTGCTCAAAGTTCAAAAACTTTATTAAACTAAGTTTGTATAAAAAGGGTTATTATAGTATTAAAGAATTTATAGATGATAATAACCCCTGGAAATGAGGTGATCGCTACCAAGCTATTTCTAATTTGTTGTGTTGTTAATTTGTGTAACATACATGATTGTAAGCTGTTATTTTTTAAAAAAAAGTCCCGCTGGGTTTCTTGCTGGTTCTTCCCATGACAGAGGTTTTTTTTTCGAACCAGTGGTAATTATACAAAGGAGTGACTTTCAATAAGCATTATTTATAATCTATATTGAATAAAAAAGTTTCTGTTTCTGTTTCTATGCTCATGGGCACAAAGACGTGTAACTTGTGGTAACCTAAACGTTAATTGTTCATGGTAAACATATAATGCGCGTGGATGAAGCCAAAATCTTTGGTATAAACTTCAAAAGTAATCTCAGATTCGAAAAGCGTGTACTTGATATGGTAAAAAACAGTTTTCATCTTCTAAAGGTATTATATCAAATTCGTTACCAACTTTCTGTACCGTCACGCATTACTCTTTGTGAGTCACTAATTTTATCTAGGCTTAACTACGGAGATGTTGTTTATGGACCTCGGATTTTCAGCAAAACAAAGCGACTAATACAGCGCGTGCATAATGCATGTTGTCGGTTCTGTTTTGATGTCCCCACAAGAAGTCATGTTATTCCTTTTTTTAACACTGCTTTCATGCTTAACATGGACTTTCGTAGAGAGATGCGTTTAGGAGGGCTTATCTTCAATGTTATTTAGTTTAAAAAACAAGAATATATATATATATATATATATATATATATATATATATATATATATATGTATATATATGCGGCATTTACTGGCATTTCCAATATATAGCAACGAAGTTTTGGAATAACAGCCCACCACCAACGAGAAATTAAGAAATTATAACAAAAATATATACAAAAACTTAGTTTTTACGTGGTAGAGCCACGCCGCGGCTATATTATAATTGTAGATAGCACGAATGGGTCGGCTCGAGCGAGGTATTACCACGCTCTCACATAATACCAGCGTAAAATAGTAGCAATTTGCTGCTGTGTTTCGTATGGTCAGTGTAGACAACCGTAGACCCTTTTTACTGGAAACGTTGCATCCCATCTCAGGCGTGACAACGCATCTGCATTTTGATTCTTATTCGAGGATAAATGTGGATGTCTATAGGCCACAGCATCCACTTACCATCAGGTGGACCGTGTGCTCGTTTGTCACCCTAATTCTACGAAAAAAGTTATTAGAAAACACTTCGTTTGCCAGCTATATGGAATTATCTTTCTACTAACTCATCGTGGCTGTCTAAGCCTTTTAAGTCGTGGCTTTAACTTGTATGCACTTGTATTACACACGTACACATTCTTCAGTAATTTTACTAAATTCAACCCAAGATGCAAGTCATACGGCTGAAAGGACACACAATGCATACATATTTACACTGACCACACTATTCTGCTAATTTTCGTCTCGCCACCTCGAGGGTAACAGCTGAAAATCAGTGTTTGCTCTCTGAGTAATATTAATCGCTGAGCTAGGACGCATTTGTAATTTGCAACACACATGTACATTTGCATCTTAAGGTTATGTAACTTTTTTTATAACGTTAATTTGTACCTAGTTTAGTCACTGAATTTACGTGTGTAATTGGAGAAACAAATAAATGCTTTATTTGTCTATATATCTATCTATCCTCTCAGTGAAAGATGCACAGGGCTTAGATCAACGATCTGATACCAATTCTATACGGCATGAGTAATTTTTAAATTTATCTTGGTATTGGTATACACAGACCATCACCATAATAATGATGATGATGACTAGAGTTGCTAGGGACTGTGTTCTATATTTGCAATTATTCACTTGCCGTTAATATTTGACCGAGCTTACTTATAATTTGATTTGGTTAAGACGAGACGGTCGTAGCCGTATGAGGAAGCCCAAGGTTTACCAGCGAACTATGGCGAGGTCTATGCTCAAAGTTTCTCAGTGAGATACGACGTAAAAATGAGTATCCGCAGTAGAGCCAGAGTTACCGATATAGCCCAACGGATCAGTATGCTGAAGTGACAATGTGCTGGCCATATAGCCCAAAGGACCGATTACCGATCCGAAGCCGATTAGAACCGGTAGTCTCGTGCTTGTAAACGAAGTGTACTGTGACCCCCACTAGATGGTGTGACGACCTGGTTAGAGATGGAAAGTAGATGGAAGCAGGTGGTTAAGAACCGTGCTTTGTGGCATTCCTTGAGGGACGCCTATGTTTGTAAAAAATCTAGTTTCACGTTCGTATTCTATGCGAGCATGTTCCTCCCAGTTGAACCTTTACGGTCCTTACCCATTCGCGTTGCGTAATAATACATTTCTACTTACTTATGCATATAAACATACAATTAACTTATAAAAATAAAACTAACGCTTTTTTACCTTGACATACCCTTCCCAGGCTATTGAAAAAGGAACATTTAGAAATCACACAAAATTCACAACATTTTAAAATTATTTGGTGACAATCTCCAATCTGTGCGACAGTATGACCAAAAACTATTATGTGTTTGGCATCGGCAGTATGAATGTAAACATAATATAATTTTATATTTTATATATAAGTTTTAGCTTTCTGCTGTCCTTCTCAATATAAAATTTAACTATGTAAAATCTCACACACCCCGGTGTCCGAAATGTGCTTCAAAATGGGTACAAAGCTTTTCCTTCACGGTATTTCTAATGATACAGAAGAAGTCTACAAGTATCTCATTATAGTATATATGTATGTGTTTACGAGGCAGTATTATAATATATGGTGGTGTCGTGCTCATAATCACCTCCGATTTCATCCAAATTACAGCGGTGAAGTTAATTAAAATTAAATATGTAAAGTTAAAAATAAAATACTTAAAGCAATATTATCCGTATACTATGCATGTATTTCATTTAAAAATAAATTTGTTGAATATAGTTTTATATTGAGAAATATCTTGTTAGAGGCCTATATAATATATTTATTTAAAAAAAAAATAAGTATTGGGTGAAAAGTGAAGATCTGACAATTCATCATAGTTTTGTACAAGTCATACAGTTAAATAGAAAAAGTTAGAGTAGTTCACAGCTACGCTCACATTCGTACCGCCGTAGTTGATACTAACTAGCCCACACTAACACTTATTTTACATCGGGCATCATAGAGATAGTCTGAGAGCTGGCGATGAATTTGGGAAGGACCTTTGGGCAAGTTGAAATTGTGAAAAAATATAATTTCGTCAATTGGCGAATCCAGCCCCATGATTGTGGCAGAGCGTTTGCGGTTATTTCGTTACCGCGCAGCATTTGAAAAAAAATATATCTAAGTACCTAATTGCTGTTATTTTCGTATGCCTCACATATAGTGCAACACGGGCCAATGGAGAACCGGAGGGCAATAGTCATAGTGTTTTTATCATATACTTCTGTATATGAGACAGTTCTCTATCTGACAATTTTCGCAGGAGAAATCTGCGCACTCACAAATAATCGTGTGTCGCCACGAAACAACATAAGAGTAAAAACAATAAACTAGCTATTTCACACACACACACACAGATACATTATAGCAGTATCGCTTGGTGATAGCGACAACTTGGATACAGACTCGGATCAATCGCTCGACCGATCTACATATTGCAAGGTCGAGCGGCCTGTATAAAATGGAAGGTAATGGCATATTTTTGTAAATTTCAGGTGGCTGATCTCTTTTTACGGTAAAAAAACTGTACAATTCATCTGTTCTATAGGATGCTTATTTAGCCACGCAACTAAATTTAATTTAGTGAATAGTGCGGCTGCAACTAGTTTTTATTGTATGCACATGACCACGTGGACTTATACTTTGACAGAGACGCCTGCGTATGGCTACTCCCTTCGGATCCGCTGGGAACCCGTGGTGTCATATATTATTTTACATAGGTTACTTAGTTATTCCTAGCTCTTATACTCGGAAGTTCTTCAGTAGTGAACGAAATCTGCCAAGAGTTGGCGTTAGAAGATTTAGGTATTATTGCATGTTTTATGAGTCGAATAAAAAATATCTAAGAAGGACAAGCATACCTCTACAGTTTTATTTTATATATTCCTGCCAAATGTCTTTCTTTCTTGGGATTAAAATATTATACAACTGTAACACACATAGGTAATTACTAATTACGATTCACATATAAATAATATGGGCAGGCAGAATATGCTTTAATTTGTATAAGTCCATTAAAATATTAATTAAATAATTTAAACATAAATCATTTTTAAGAGCAAGTCATTTTTTACAGTTTTTTCTTAATTCAGTAAAGTATTTTAAGGGGTTTTTAAAGTTATCTCTTTCTAACTTATCGCCGTAAGATTAAATTTAAAGAAGGATAGCATAGCAGTTGCCTTAGAACATTTTTGGGCTAGATCTAACACTACTTACAATTATTGAACTTATTTTTCACTAATTGATAAATTTAAAAATAACAGGACAAGAGTTGGTAGCACAATTAACAAAATGAATATAAATTATATTACGATGATAATTTTACTGATCCTACATACGCAACGTTTGCGATGCAACGCTCAGATCAAGTGTGTATTACCAACGTAGGCATTGGTATACACACTTGACCCACGTATGAAACGTACAATTGACGGCAGATACTTTCCGTATATACACTCTTATCTATGGCAGATACTCCTGTCACCTCTTAGCGGACGCACGAATACAAATGTTTTCTGATTCTGAGAGTAAATTTGATAATAATATACATTGTCTGATGTTTATAAACGAATATATCAACGCCACAAAGACGAAGATTTTTCTTTTACGAACTCAATATTTTCACATCTTAACTTTTTAGTTAAGAAGCGAAGATATCGGGTTCGTAGAATACCATACAGTAGTAAAAGAACTGTAAAATGATGACAATAGATTTTTTCTGTACTTTGGTTTGTCAAACTTTGCGGGAGTAACACATTATGTTTTACATATTCCTGAATTCGTTAATCTTTAACGGTATTATTACCAAATTTTCTTAAGTTGGAGTTTTGGGTGTTTATGTGCTAAATATGTAAAATTTATGATTTATCATATCATCATCATCATATCATTACAGCCCTTCACAAGTCCACTGCTGAACATAGGCCTCCCCCAAAGAATGCCACAAAGCACGGTCCTGAGCCACCTGCATCCATCGACTTCCTGCATGTCTTACCAGGTCGTCACTATATTTATATAGCAAGCAAATACATGAAGAATATGTGGAATACAATTTGTTATATCTGAAATCATGTCTCATATCTAATCGTAACTGAGCTTGCTGGGATAAAAATACAAAAAAAAAATCACATAATTTTATTTTTAACAACATTCAACACATTTAATATTATAAAAACATTTACATCGCCTTTCTAAATCTATGAGCTATTCATCTCCCATTTAGGCAACAAAACGCACCTTACATGCGTTTTGTCTGTTGCATCGGTCTATTTGTTTATGACGTCCTACGACTAAGTTCTAGGAACACACTAGTCGTACGCGTGGGATTGCGTACGAATATCCCCTCTACCTTCCCACTCCGATCTGGATATCACAGATCGACGTTGCATCGGACGCGTGTGATTGCGTTGCATACGATAAGTGAAATTCTTGAAGTTTCAGTTTCTAATGCATAGTTTTTCATACAAAATCAAGAGTCCAGATTTCATAATGCGTTGCATATGTCGCGTACCTGGGACCGACCTGTCTCTGTCATAAATTATATATATATATATATATATATATATATATATATATATATATATATATATATATATATATATCGATCGATTGTATTACAGACAAAGGAAGTTAGAAAAAATCGGGACACCTGTCACCAGACCATTCGAACCACTCTGCGCTGGATCCGGTCAAGTGGAAGGAGCTGGCACTGGGGTGCCCCGGCCCAGAGATGAGAACAGTATTCCAAGTGAGGCCGAACTTGCGCTTTGTAAAGTTGTAAACGATGTGCCGGTATGAAATACTGTCTCACTCTGCTGAGCACGCCAAGCTTTTTAGAGGCCAATTTGGCCTTCCCTTCCAAGTGACCACGATACTGTACACTATTCGATATGTCGGCGCCGAGGATGCCGATGCTAGCTCAGGCAGCAAGGGGAGTGCCTTGAAAATGAAAAGATAAGATAAAGGGGTTCATTTTAGCCGTAAACGCGCAAATTTGTGTCTTCTGGGGATTGAACTGGACTAGATTTAGACGCCCCCAATCCAAGACATTGTTCAGCAAAGACTCGACTTCAGACAGAAATTTGTCCCGGTACTCGGCGATGTTTTCCCGAGAAATATTGGCACGGCCGGTATATAAGGCATCACCAGTGCTATCGTCTGCATAGCCATGAATGTTACCAGTTTGCAACATATCATTGATATGCAGGAGAAACAGCGTTGGTGATAGTACGCAGCCCTGTGGAACACCAGCGTTGATAGGCTTGAAATCAGAGCATGCACCGTCTACTATGACCTTGATGCTTCGATTAACAAGGAAACTGGTGATCCATTTGCAAAATTTCTCGGGAAGCCCATAGGAAGTAAGCTTCGAAAGAAGTGCTTTGTGCCAGACCCGATCGAAGTCCTTCGCTATGTCCAAACTAACGGCTAATACCTCCCCCTTGGACTCTACTGCTTCCGCCCATCTATGAGTCAGGTAGACCAGAAGATCACCAGCTGATCGATCCCGACGTATACCGTAATGGTAGTCACTAATCAGCCGGTGATCTTCAAGGTACCTCATGAGCTGGCAATTTATAATGTATTCCATTATTTTGGAGAACAAGGAGGTTATGGCGATAGGCCTGTAGTTGGACGGGTCTGAGCGGTCACCTTTTTTAGGGATCGGGTGGACCAAAGCTGTGTTCCATGAATTCGGAACTACGCCTTGGGAGTAGGAGTACCGGAAAAGATGCGTTAAAACCGGTGCCAAAACCGGACCACACGTCTTCAGCACAATTTGAGGGACTCCATTGGGTCCACTCGACTTGCTGACGTCCAGGGAGAAGAGTGCTATGCGAACCGGGCGCTGTGTAAACTGTACATCCGGCATGGAGCACTCACATCGCCGGGTGGTTGGCGGTGTGTTCCCCCGTCATCTAGAGTCGAGTTGGACGCAAAAAGAGAGCAGAAGAGATGGCTGACAGAAGTTCCCTTGGACAGCCTTGGTGAGAGACCAGAATGCACGGGTTCCCGAAGGAAGGCGAACTAGTTTCTCACCAATTCTGCCGATGTGTGTGTGTGTGTGTGTGTGTGTGTGTGTGTGTGTGTGTGTGTGTGTGTGTGTGTGTGTGAAGGACATGGAGGCGGAATTATACTTATTTTTAAGAGCATTGGTGTTTACATCCCGAGACGTTGATGCGTCAGCCCAGGCCCGGTAACACTCCGACTAAACCATGGCTGGGATCTGCCTCCTATGGGCACCACAGAGGATGGAATAAAAATTTCCACACCCTGAAGTACCACATCATCAACAGAAACGGCAACAACGCTGGGATCTTCCGCCGAGAAGTAAACCCGCCCCCAAGGGTAGGTGCAAAAAAAGACCGCATCCCATCCCAATCTACTGACCTATAGTGTCAAACATGGCGGCAGGCTGCAGATCGCAACTGCGATGAGAGCGTGAGTGGCACCGTACTTTGTATCAGACAATGGTCCGAAGAGTCCCGAGGGGCATCGTCGGAGACTTGATATCCGTCAGGATGAGAGGTCAGCAGAATAGACAGGTCTATCCGCATGATCGGTTAAACGGGAACCAAACGTGGTGGGCGTTAAGATCGCCGAGTATCACAATCTCTGCGGATGGGACCTGTTGTAGTACGTAGTCTTCAGCCATTTGGACGTGTTCGATGAGTCAGTCTGTGTCGGCATGGGGATGGTCGTCGTCCGTACCTTCAAGACTGCCGAGGCTTCGAAAACAGATGTCCTCTCTGACGTATACGCAAACTCCAGCCCGAGGCACAAAGGAGTGTTCTAATTTGTACCCCGGGTAGGAGAGATATGAGGTATCAGCCGGAAAGGACACCTGGGTCTCGGTTAAAAAGAGCAAGGCCGGCTTCGCCGTCTCTAGATGGTAATGGACAGCGTTAAGGTTGGAATGAAGTCCCCTGATGTTTCAAAAATTCACGAAAGGCGTGACAGGGGTCGCCGTGGTCTTATAGCTCCACCGCGAGCGGAATTTACCCCCCCCCCCCAGAATACGCGGGGTAGCCTGAGCACCCACGCTCAGGGGTGGAGTAGTTTGGTCGTGGATGCTCAGCGTAGGATTCTCCAGGGGTGCTGGTACCCTTCTAGGGTAGACTTTTGTTTAATTCCGCTACCATGCCTCCGGCAATCTGTATTCACCAAGTGCAACGTAGAGGTAAGCCTCTACTTCACGTTGGTATTCTGTGAGGTCGTGGTACCTCCCTGGTTCTAGTCGGCCCATCCGTGCGACAGCATAAGCTGCCGCGTGGCTCTACCACTGTTATAATAGGTTAAGGCACTTTAATATTTTCCAGATATACATATCTATCAAACGTATAATATAACAAATAAACTAAGCCCTACATGCATCTGTTGGGGCAGCATAAGAGAATACCTAACCTTATTTTGCTTACGCGGTACGTATATAATATGTCATATATATCTATATTTACTAAAATACAGAGTTATTTTTCAAAGAGTAGGCACATTTTAAACTTAAGTTCAAACATATAAATAATGATTATACCGTTATTGCAGTTTTTGAAAATACGAGTAAATAAGGATTCGACTTTTATTTGAAATTATCCCAAATTGGATGTATGGGCAACAACTACGCTGTGTGCGATTCGATTCACAACGTTTTTGCCGACCGATCGACCTTTACAAATGTGTGCGTGCGTAGTAAAATAGATATTTTCGAATGACAGTCACTTATAATAATGCATAACCACGCATTTTGCATTTAGAAGATAACAAGGACAGAATGTTTGAGATTTTTTTAATTAATTTTTTCTTCACCGTTTTCCTATATTACTTATTCTAAACCTCTACTAATTTGGGCGGTTAATGCAAAATAGCCCTGTATATGTATCATTGTGCTAAAAGATGTCTACGTGTGATCTGTAATTTAAAAAGCACCAACACGTGTAAACCACATTTTCTCAAACTATAAATTCTTACATTTCTAAAACGTAATCTTAACTTGTATAAAGTTGTGGAAAGTAAACGTCGCTCTGATAATGTTTGAAATAATGATGAAACAGAAACAGAAACAGAAACTTTTTTATTCAATATAGATTATAAATAATGCTTATTGAAAGTCACTCCTTTGTATAATTACCACTGGTTCGAAAAAAAACCTCTGTCCTGGGAAGAACCAGCAAGAAACCCAGCGGGACTTTTTTTTTTAAAAATAACAGCTTACAATCATGTATGTTACACAAATTAACAACACAACAAATTAGAAATAGCTTGGTAGCGATCACCTCATTTCCAGGGGTTATTATCATCTATAAATTCTTTAATACTATAATAACCCTTTTTATACAAACTTAGTTTAATAAAGTTTTTGAACTTTGAGCAGGTCAAATTTTGTATATTTTCTGGAATTTTGTTGTAAAAGCGTATACATCGCCCCAAGAATGAATTACTGACTCGATGGAGTCGAGTAACCGGTACTACTAGCTTGAGTCTGTTCCTAGTATTTACAGAATGAATATCACTTATTTTTGTAAAACTACTTTTATTTTTGTGTACGTACATTACATTTTCATAAATGTATTGAGAGGCCAAAGTTAATATACTAATTTTCTTAAATTTTTGTCGCAGCGACTCTTTAGGCTTTAAATCATAAATTGCTCTTATGGCCCTCTTCTGTAAAACAAATATAATTTCAGTGTCAGCTGCGTGTCCCCATAGCAAAATACCATACGACATTATGCTATGGAAATAGCTAAAGTAAACTAGTCTAGCTGTTTCAACACTAGTTAGACTTCTTATCTTTTTTACGGCATATGCTGCAGAACTAAGTCTGCTTGCTAGTTTTGATATATGGGGGCTCCATTGAAGCTTCGCGTCTAGTGTGATTCCAAGAAAAATGGTGGTATCTACAAGACTCAGTTTCTCCCCATTTAAAATTACATTAGTATTTAATTGTTTGACATTTGGAGTCATAAATTTCATACATTTCGTTTTAGTACCATTTAAATGCAAATTATTAACATTGAACCAATTTACTAATTTAGATATAGCATTATTTACTTCGTCATATTTTAGCAATTGTCGACTTAATTTGAAAATTAAAGAAGTGTCATCTGCAAATAATACTATATCATGGTTATCTCCTACTATGTAAGGTAAGTCATTAATGTATACAAGAAACAGAAAGGGGCCTAGAATTGAGCCTTGAGGCACGCCCATCTGTACCATCGACCCGGAAGAACTCATACTGTTAATGACAACTTTTTGCGTTCTCTTACTTAAATATGAAATAATTAATTTAAGAGCATCACTTCTTACACCGTAGTGTTTAAGTTTCCTGATTAATGTTTCATGGTGAACACAATCGAAGGCTTTGGATAGGTCACAAAATATACCCAAAGCATCCTGTGAATTCTCCCATGCATTAAATATATATTTAATCAGCTCAACACCGGCATCAGTTGTCGAGCGACCCCATTGTGAAACCAAATTGATTTTTATGAAGTAAATTATTTATATTAAAGAAATTTAACATTTGATGAAGAATAATTTTTTCAAAAATCTTACTAAGTGTTGGTAGTACAGAAATAGGTCTAAAATTAGCGGGGTCTAAATGTTTAAAATATTATATATTAAACTGGATAGACGTTACACTTGCTATATTTAGTTTTTTCGTTATAGTATGGTGTGAGTGACAGGTTGACAGGTCTAAAGGTGAGATTTAAATATATAGGTTGCTGGAATGTAACTTGCGTGCGTTTGTAATGGTGCCTTTCCATGCTTGCCAAGACTCAGCAAACGTCCACAAGTACAAGCGTGTAAAGCGGGCGTTTGGCTTGACTTGCGTAAGCTTGTAGACCCTTGACTCAGATCCGGTCTAGTGTCGGTTTTTGGACACAGATCAAAGAGCGCTTGCGGCAAGTACTTGCGACGCATTCACACGTTGGTGCAGTGATGCCAACTTAGCAACTTTATAGCTAGATATAGCTATTTTTTGGTGACGCACAGCTATAATTTAATGAAATTTGTAGCTAAACTTTTTAGCTACTTTTCAATCAACTTCTCATTTCATCATGAGACGTGAGGCTATCGAGATTTGTAGAGTACCGAGTCTCGAAAGAAAAAATAAAACTAAACGCGAATCTATGGTCATAGATGCTATGGTACGTTTAGGTCGGTGTTGGCCGGAATTCCCCGTTTCCTGCTGCGTTATGACAGATTACTCACTAACCTACCACTCACAAATTATAAAGTTGTATGTACTACCACTAACCAAAATAGTACACGCTACTCGTATTCCACCTTGTGTTGTTTTGTTTTATCCATATAAACTAATTTTATTTGAAAATGGATTTACCTTCGGAAAAAAGCGTATGCACAGAAATATAGACCGAAGTAGGAAAATATGGATGAATTTAAAGGTTGGTTGAGTTTCATAACTTTAAACTCAATCCTCTGCATTAGTGACTCTCAGGAAAAGTGATAAATGCTGCTATAGCCGTGTTTTGTCTAAAGATGTACTGTATATTTTATACAGCACCGCACCGCTGTATCGCTGAAAAATATTCGGAATTAAGTGCGCGTTTAGTACCCATTGTGATTTCGTGACAAGCGCGTGTTTAGTTCTTTGTTTAAAATGAGTTGCTGGTCGAACGAAGAGAGTTTATCGTTTCTGGAATATTACCAGAGCGAATCGTCTATCTGGAACCCCAAGGACGTTAATCATAAAGCTAAAAAGAAAGTTGCATATGCTTGCAGTCGTCTTCCCAACTTAACGGAGAAGCCTGTAAAAGAATTAAAAGTCGAAAAAGAAATATTGATGACAAGTTTTCGCAAGCATTTGAAAAAAAAACAGGATTTGTCGAGGATTCCTTATTGCTTTTTCCTTGATCGCCCAAATTGATAGAGAAGGTTAAGAATAAGTAATATAGGCAAACGGTGAAGAAAAATGAATTAAAAAATCTCGAACATTCTGTACTTTTTATTTTCTAAATGCAAAATGCGTGGTTATGCATTATTATAAGTGACTGTCATGCAAAATATCTATTTTACTACGCACGCACACATTTGTAAGGGTCGATCGGTCGGCAAAAACGGAATCGAATCGCACACAGCGTAGTTGTTGCCGATAATTTACATCCAATTTGGGATAATTTCAGAAAAAGTTGAATCCTTATTTACTCGTATTTTCAAAAACTGCAATAACGGTATATCATTATTTATATGTTTGAACTTAAGCTTAAAATTTGCCTACTCTTTGAAAAATAACTCTGTATTTTAGTAAATATAAATATATATTACATATCATATACGTACCGCTTGAGTATAATGGGGTTAGGTACTCCTACTCCCAAGGCGTAGTCCCGAATTCATGGAACATAGCTTTGATCCACCCGACCCCTAAAAAAAGGCGACCGCTCAGACCCGTCCAACTACAGGCCTATCGCCATCACCTCCTTGTTCTACAAAATAATGGAATCCATTATAAACTTTAAACAGTGGTAGAGCCACGCGGCAGCTTTTGTTGTCGCACGGATGGGCCGGCTCGAACCGGGGTAGTACCACGACCTCACAGAATACCAGCGTGAAGTAGAGGTTTACCTCTGCGTTTCGCTTGGTGAGTGCAGGTGGCCGGAGGCCCTTTTTTACTGGAAATGAGGCATTCCATCTTAGTCCTCACGGGTGACAACGCATCTGCATTTTGATTCGCAAACGAGGATAGATGTAGATGTCTATGGGCCGCAGCAACCACTTACCATCAGGTGGACTGTGTGCTCGTTTGTCACCCTCATCCTATATAAAAAAAAAAAAAAACTGCCAGCTCATGAGGTACCTTGAGGATCACCAGCTGATTAGTGATCACCAGTACGGTTTACGTCGGGCTCGATCAGCTGGTGATCTTCTGGTCTACCTGACTCATAGATGGGCGGCGGCAGTAGAGTCCAAGGGCCTCCCCCTTGGACTCTACTGGCCGTTACTTTGGACATAGCGAAGGCTTCGATCGGGTTTGGCATAAAGAGCTCCTTTCGAAGCTTTCTTTTAATGGGCTTCCCGAGAAATTGTGCAAATGGATCACCAGTTTCCTTGCTGATCGGAGCATCAAGGTCGTAGTAGACGGTGCATGCTCTGATTTCAAGTCTATGAACGCTGGTGTTCCACAAGGCTGCGTGCTATCACCAACGCTGTTTCTCCTGCATATCAATGATATGTTGCAAACTGGTAACATTCATGGCTATGCAGACGACAGCACTGGTGATGCCTTATATACCGGCCGTGCCAATATTTCTCGGGAAAACGTCGCCGAGTACCGGGAGAAATTTCTGTCTGAAGTCGAGTCTTTGCTGAACGAAGTCTTGGATTGAGGGCGACTAAATCTAGTCCAGTTCAGTCCCCAGAAGACACAAGTTTGCGCGTTTACGGCTAAAAGGAACCCCTTTGTCTTATCTCTTCAGTTTCAAGGCGGAGTGCTTTGAAACTGAACTTCAAGGCACTCCCCTTGCTGCCTCAGCTAGCATCGGAATCCTCGGCGGCGACAAATCAAATAGTGTACAGTATCGTGGTCACTTGGAAGGGATGACCAAATTGGCCTCTAAAAAGCTTGGCGTGCTCAGCAGAGCGAGACACTATTTCATGCCGGCACATCGCTTGCAACTTTACAAAGCGCAAGTTCGGCATCACTTGTAATACTGTTCTCATCTCTGGGCCGGGGCACCCCGGTGTCAGCTCCTTCCACTTGACCGCATCCAGCTCAGAGCGGTTCAAATCGTCGACGACCGAGTTCTTTCTGATCGGCTCGATTCACTGGCACTGCGTAGGGATGTTGCATCCCTTTGCATTTTTCTATCGAATTTATCACGGGGAGTGCTCTGAGGACTTGTTCGGATTAATTCCAGCCGCCAAATTTCACGAACGCATATAACGTCAAAATTCACGATACCATCCTCACCATCTGAATGCTTGGCGGTCCACGACTGTGCGTTTTACTAGGAGTTTTCTTCCTCGTACAACTTCTCTGTGGAATTGTTTACCACCGGTGATTTTTCCGGACCGATACGACTTAGGGACCTTCAAGAAAAGAGCTTACACCTTTCTAAAATACCGGCGACACATCTGCAATTCCCCTGGTGTTGCGGTTGTTCATGGGCGGCGGTAGTCACTTACCATCAGGTGAGCGGCATTGCGTTTGCTTCAATAAAAAAAATAGTTTTAATACTAAATTTACAATCGAACGACTCCATTCATGTCACCGAACTCATAATAAATTGGCAATAGTAATAAACAAATTTATGAATATTATATAGTCCGGGCTACGAATTATAATAATAATACAATATAATTTGATTACTACTATCTTTAAGCGAAGTGACCGATAATCGCTAAATCTAAATAAGTTAATAATTTTTTTTCCGTAAGTTGTGATGTTAAAGCCAAAGATAGTAAAACGCAATGACATACAATCTATCAACTAGTTTTAAGAAGCTGCGGGCTTCTTAAAACTAGCGCATAGTTAATGAATACAGTTTCATTAATTAGTTGTGAAAGTGGAGAACCAATTTGTTGCTACTGGTTTTAGGGTACCGTACCCCAAGGTTAAAGCGGAGGTCCAATAATTTCTCTGTCTGACTGACTGTACATCCGCATGTCACAAATCTCTAACTCAGAGATGGAATGAGTTACAGAGCCGAAATTCGGCCTTAGAATAATAATAACAATATATCGATTAACATTCGATTCATCAATATTACAATGACTCACTCATAATTCCCACCCCGATTTCACCTGGATAGTATATCCATTATTAAGATTTAAGGTAATCATCATATCCCTACCATTTATTTTATTAACTTTTCGACTAAAAAACGTCTACTATTACTGATAAAATATTTTTTTTATAGGATAAGGGTGAAAAACGAGCACACAGTCCACCTGATGGTAAGTTGTTGATGCGGCCCATAGATATCTACATCTATCCTCTATTACAAATCAAAATGCAGAGTCGTTGTCACCCGTGAGGACTAAGATGAAATGCCTCATTTCCAGTAAAAAGGGCCTCCGGCCACCTGCACTCACCAAGCGAAACGCAGAGGTAAACCTCTACTTCGCGCTGGTATTCTGTGAGGTTGTGGTACCACCCCGGTTCGAGCTGGCCCATCCGTGCGACAGCAAAAGCTGCCGCGTGGCTCTACCACTGTAAAATATAGCGCAGATCGCTTATTACATTGTTTTCTATCTGTTCGTCAGACGTTCGACAAACAGAGATACAATTGTATTTATGTCTTGATGGTGTACGAACCTCAGCTCAATTAAAAGTGGTAAATTTTAATATTAGATACCTTAAAACACTATAATACATTATAGTGTTCTATGTTACATACCTACACTTCAATTTTATTTATACGTGTATAAATATATATGTGGCGTGCCTTTGTCATTGTAGATTCAGTTCACAGTTTTGAAATCCATCCAGAATCTACATTCGGGCAGTGAGAAAAATCTGTAAGAAAAATATGAATGTATAAGTTGCTAGAAAGCAAAATTTTAAAATTACATTAATTTTTACCTGTTTCTTCAAAAATTTACAGAAAGAAACTTTAAAAATTTTCTGAAAGTACCTTTGATTTATATGTATAACTCAATAGAAAGTACCTAACCTAACTAGTATGGATAATATAATACACAATTTAGTTTTGAGTAGGTACTGGTGTCATTGAACACTTATTGTGATTATCATGTAGAACGTTTCTCTTAATAGGCATTAGACGTAATGTTTGCGTTACTTTACACGTGACATATTGTGTAAAAATTAAATTTAAAGACTGCTACTCTAATGTTTTTGTTTTCCGTAACTTAATACACATCGGTGTCAACAAAGTTTCCTGAGTTGTTTGTATACGTGTCCGCCAACTTGCGATGATGATGATGAACTGCCTTATGATAAAAACGTATTGCATCTCCTTTTAACTGTACCAAAAGAGTCGTCTGAAGAGATATATAACAATAGACATCCTAACGACATTTCAAAAGATGTGAATAGCACTGGTCTGTTTTAGAGTCGATAATGATGATGACCGTTACAAGAATATATAAAATATAATTTAAAATCAGCGTACATCATAAACAAATATATAAATATCTTAACGTTATTACGAGTTAAAGATACGAGTAGGGATGCAAGTAATCTAGGATGTAAAATAAATCGTTAACTGAGAAAATACATATAAATATCATAATTGTTAGTGAATGTGAAAAATTCTTTACGTTCACGTAAGGAAAGAATTGAATGAAATGACGTCATCGGCCAAATGAGTCCTGACCTAAAGGGCACAACTAATAAGCAATGTGCTGCCTCGTAACTACTGTCCCTTTTTCTACGACCCCGCTTTTATTCAATGTTCAACGAAAAATGTTTTAAAAGAAGATTATTTCGGTTCTTCAAAAGAAATCCTTTCTTTCGTTTTAATTAGCAAAATAAAAATCACTGTTTCGCATGAAAAAGTACTGAATTATTTATTATTTTTGCCGTTTTTAGTAACTTTTATAAGTTATTACGCTTTTTGGATGATTTTGTTTAATATGCAGAGGTATTGAAGTACAAGTATGCGCAGTGGTGGGTCTGAACATTAACTGCTTATGATTAAGGGAAGGGAAAATTTAAGTTTCTACGAATTCCATCGCCGCTCTGCTAAGAATAGAGATAGGCCGTAATAAGCATTTTTAGGCGACAGCGTGTGTTACGAAGGCAAATCTGTATATTCAATTAAGGGCTGAATTCTCGGACATAGGCGAACGGGCCGAGCGACGCAGCCCTTCCGCCGCGGGCTCTCGCCCCCGCATTGGTAAATTTTCTCTCGAAAATTGAAGATATTTCGTGCCTTCCTCCCTAGGGGCGACTCGTTTCTCGACACTTATGGTCGGCGTCCTCCGGGTGAGCAGGAGGCTTTTTACATAAAGTCCACACGTATAGGTATCGATCGAGGGCGGCCGGACAGGGTGTACGCAGATGACGACCCCCCGCGGCCCTCTCTTGGTCCCCTCTGACGCCCTGGCTTTCCCCCTTTCATTATGTAAGTGCGTAATGCGTGCTCGCGCGGACCTGATAAGGGGGCCTCTTTTTAAACTGACCCCCTAACTTACTGTGATTAAACTTAATTTCAGTGCCCTGACACGATCAGCTCCTACTAACTACTCCTAAATTGGATGCAAATCGTTGAAAATGCTTTCAGTAATAATAAGAATTAGAAAAATCAAAAGTGTTACATTTATCATTTCTATTTGCTTTTCCCCTTTCTTATTAGAACCATGTAGGATCCATATTTAGATAGTAGATTCTTTAAAAAGGAACCTACAATATCTTTAAGAAAAATACGAAAATTGCTCTATTAAGAGGCTTACCTCCAAAGTTATATTTATTTTGTAATCATCACTGCGTCTTCGACCCTTTCGTTAAATGAAAATGTATTGTACAATTCCAAACTCCAAAACTTTCTTAAAACACGGAAAAGGTTTATTAGTGTTAAAAAATTTAAAAGAGGAATTATGTAAAGAAGTAAAAATCTTCATTCGTTGTACGAACTTTCTTTAATAATGTATTTATAAAGTCAATGAAAAAATAATATTATTACATCATTAAATAATAATTTAATTGAAAACAAGGAACATATACTTTAAATATAAAAGTTAGTGGAACATAAATTTAACGATTAAAAATAAATAAAAATAAAACACCAGCAGGTACTTAATTATGATTGCGTGAGAATAGTTTCATTCCAATTGTTAATATTTCAGATGAAGTGTTATAAGATATAGACTTCGAACACAGAACACTCAAGCTAGAAAATTCTTTTGCCTTGATGTTTAGTTTGATCGATTATTAATTATAATTAAGTTAGTTTTATGGTAGTATCTAAGAGTTATTATAATAAAAATAAGATGTGGTTAGGGGGTCATTGTAAGTTACTTTGCAGCTTGGTATTTCAACCACCACTAAGCCTGGTTTATAAAATCTCATTATTATTTTAAAAACATATTTAATGATAAGCCTCGCCTATACACGTGAAAAGTCCGCAAACGAACCTAATAAAATATGTAAGGATTCTTTCAAAGACAACCGAATCCATAAAACGTTCAATATTCTCGACAATTAATGAAAGATTCTTATTAATATATAAAAGATTCCAAAAATAAATTACTATAAGAAACATCAATAAGTAAAGGTTTTAAAAGACTAATATCTCGATATGGAAATTCGAAAAAAGTTTTTTTAGTTATATTTTATTATTCAAATATAAGACTAATTGGTTCATTTTAACCAATAAATATTACTCCATTTTTACGTTAAACTCAGCAAAATTAGCTAACTGCTGTGTCATGGCGGCGTAAGAGAATCTATCACCAAATTTCTTCTCGTGGGTGTGGGTAGACTATGAGACGACACTAAAAAATGCCAGATAAATCAAAGGGTTTAATGACTGATAACGGCAAAATCATCTCGTTTACGCCAGACGTAAAATACCCAGACTCATGGTGGACTCTAAATAAAAAGTGAGACATGGACATAGACGTCATACTCATACATGATCTTTGTTTTGTCCATGTTAATCTTAAGACTTATCCGTTGGAAGGCACTATTGAGGTCATTGAGCATAGTGTTTAGGTCCATTTGAACAAAAATCTAGGGTGAGTGATGTACTTGCCGGTGATGTTTATACCGTATGCTTTCCAATTCAGTAGCTTGAAAACGTTTTAAATGTAGCTGTGAAGAATTTCGGGGCTATAACGTCACCCTGTCTTACACCTGTCTGCATTCGGATAGGCTTCGTACTCTGGTTCTGTACTTGGATAGCCATCGTAGCCATACTGTACAAACACTTGAGCACTTCGATATACCGACAGTCAACTTGCCACCGCTAAAGGGACTGGAGCACTGCTCAAATTTCGACGAAATCAAAGGCTTTTTCATAGCCCACATACGCCAGACATAGTGGCAAATTGTACTCTTCGGACTGCTGTACAATTTGCCAAAGGGTATGAATGTGATATATGGTGCTAAAGCCTTTTCGGAAACCTACTTGTTCAGGAGGCTGGAAGTCGTCGAGTCTGTGTGCGAGACGATTCGTAATGACTTTCGAAAACAGAACGTAGACGCGGCTCAGAAGGGAAATCAGTCTGTAGTTCTTCAAGAAAGCGTTGTAGCCTTTCCTGAAGAACAAGACCACCGCACTTCTTCTCCACGCCTCCAGTGTAGTGCAACCATGGAGGACGGAAGTAAAGAACTTTTGAAGGACTTCAAGTACTGGTTTTCCATCCACTTTCAGAAACTTCGCTGTAATTCCATACCCGCCTGAGCCCTTGACGTTTCTAAAATGATGCCGAGCCATTCTAATCTTGCACAGACTGACGTCCGGAATAATATCATCGGAATAGTGTCAGATAAGACTTGCTCTGGAATCGTCACTCGCACTTGCGTGTGACTCCAACGATGATGTGTAGGAAATATTGCCGCCACACTCGGTGTTCAGCTTCGACATTTGGCTCTTTCTGGCAGACAGACCTCTAGCAAAGACTTTGGAACCCTGGTTCCGGTCGATCGCTTCTTCAAAACGAGCTGTATTGAAGTTGCATAAGTATCGCCTCACGCAATTGGAGATCTGTCTGTTCAGTTACCTGTCAAATCTGTAGAAGACTGCAGCTTCATTTCCCGTCTTACAACCATGAGATTAAGAGTGTGATCGGAGAGTGTTTGTGTTCTTCTGCGGCGGGTCTTGCAGAACTTAGATCCTACCGCATGGACAGTTTCAACGAGTTTGTCATTAATATCATCCATAGTGGATGTCGCAATCTTCTAGGCACTGAAAACGGTTTTGTAGCTCGAGCTGAAAGGTTTCGAGACTTTGGATTAGAGCACGCGGAGCGACAGACGAAACCTTTCCAACTTAACATTTAGGTTCAGTGTGCCTCTCACCATTCGGTGATCACTGCCGGTTTTCACCCTCGCGATCACTGAGACATCACTAAACAGTTGTCGTCTGGTCATCATAATGAAGTCAATCTCATTTTTTATCGAACCGTCGGGGCTCGACCTGATCCACACTCTTTCTTCCGAAAGTGGCCCCACAGGAAGTGCACTGGTGCACACAGGCTCGACCTGGTCCACTTCCTGTGGGGCCACTTTCGGAAGAAAGAGTTCATCATAAAGTTCATCATAAAGAGGCCATCCTTCTCCATGAAGTCGGTCAGGTGCTGGCCCCTTGGGTTCCGTTGCCTTAGTGTGCCTAGTTTTGCGTTGAATTCTCCCATTAACACCGTATAGTGGGTTTTGAAGGAATGCATGGCGTTAGAGACAACCTCATACATTTTCTTCACCTCCGCATCGGGATGTGCCGAGGATAGTGCGTAAACTTGTATGACCTTCAAAGGATACCGTTTGGTGATTCTGAGTATAAGGTACGCAACCCTCGTCGAAACACTCACAATCTTTACAACGTTGTTAACAAGAGACTTGTGGACGATAAATCCGACACCGTGATAGAATAAGTTGCCGGATGCGAGGATTACTGTGTTCTCCCCTTCTATTCGGACATCAGATAATCCTATAATATTCCAGCTTCTCTTCTTCCAGCTCCAAGATCTACTCGAGTCCACAGAGTGCATGCGTTATACGTAGCCTGGTCGAGTTGTCTTAGGTGGAAACTGAACCTTCACCGAAGATTCTTATCACCCCCTGCCCACCGATACCATGGTCGCCAACGTAGCCAGGAATAGCAGGGCCGCTGGGAGCTGGGGACCGTCTCTTCGTAACTTTATTTATGGGGGGTATATTGCCATAGTTGCCACGCTTGCTGAGCTGGTTGGCAACTGCAGTTTTTTATTGTTGTTTTGCTGTTATCAGAATGATGCTGCTACCCATCTTCTTCTCAGTTTCTCTCTGTAGCCTCTAACTACACCCACGGGAAGATATGGGATAGTTGGTATTCTTACTCGCCACTACACGAGAGTTTACGACGTAATCCACGGCAAAGAAAATTTCGTGAAAGGAAAATGCAAAAGATAGATAGAAAATTAGTAAATTAAAAAACATTTCAAGGACATGCGGAGTCTGCTTACCCGCTTACTTTGTCTTATCTAAAAACCTTCTCAATGAATGAAAATTGAACAATTTTAGTTTTTCTTCTATAATCATTTTAATAATTCTCTCTTTGACACGGTCCTCTCTCCAAAAACGCATTTGCTACAGTCGTTATGCTTCATATGCGTATTAAAAATCCCAGTATCAGATATTGTACGCTCCTCGTCTTTGGTCTGAATATTTTGGATCTAGGTGGATTTATAAAATCAGGTGTCCATCTATTTGGCACTTTTGTTCTTGATCTAGATAGAATAGAATGATTTTTATTCAATGTAGATTATAAGATAATACTTATCGTAAGTTATTTTTTTTATTTCCCAGGCGTTATTTTCATTTATCTATGTATTCTTTGATATTATAAATAACCCGTTTTGTACAGTTTTTATTTAATAAATCATTTGAACTTGTTTATTGACAAATCTTGTACATTTTCTAGGATTTTGTTGTAAAAGTTTATACATTGACCCATAAATGTATTACTAATTCTGTGGAGTCTCGTAACTAGTATACCAAGCTTATGTTTGTTTCTACTATTTAAAGTATGAACATCTTTATTCTTATCAAAGCTTTTTATGTTTTATGTACATATATTACATTTTCATAAATATATTGCGATGCCAAAGTTAATATGTTTATTTCTTTACATTTTTCTCTAAGGAACTCTTTACAATTTAAGTTCAAAATGATCTTTAATGTGTGGTATGTACGAAAAGTCTCAGATGGTCCTCCTTGCTGCAATATAATACAAACAATTTGTATCTAAATTCAGAAAAAAATGTTCATAGTTTACACTGTCTGTCTAATTGATATTTGTTAGACAGTATTTTTCGTTATTTCTATTGAAGTTACAATAGGAAGCATATACGGTGTTACCACACCACTTGATCGATCGACAATCTTTCAAAATGTATTCAGAAGAGAACAATAGGGTCCTTGAATAATCAAGCAGCTCGATCGATGTCCACCAATACATTCCATCGATTGATGCCATCGCTCAATAATTGATGGTAACACGCATATTGATACACTAGCTTTAAAATTAAGTTCCGCGTTTTTTTGTTAATGGAAGAATAAAGAATCTGACTAATTCTTTATCCTTCTCTATTCCATTATCTATATCTATATCTCTATCTATTCCTTAATCTGAATAATTAATTAATTAAAGTGGATTGGCAACAATATACAGTATGTAAAAGAAAGCGATACAAGCAATCTACAACCTCGCAAGTTGGTACGTGACTTTTTCAAGGACACTAATATTTTGACACTTCCTTCAAAATATTAGTGTCCTTGAAAAAGGTGGTAGGGGTGGGGCGCTTTACTCTTCGTTTACTGGTACGAGGTTGCCACTCAAGTATCTTTATTCCCAATCAGTTGTCGTTTCTTCGAGCTATATAGCCGGTTATCCTCCGTTGGGCTATGTAAGTTACTCTGGTTCTACTGCGGATATCCTCATTTCTAAGTCTATCTTGTCTATCTAAGGACTATATTGTCAGCAATTTGAAAGTGAGGGATATACTCGCCATTAATACTAATACTGTATCCTTTCCTCTCAAGTAGCTTGAAAACGTCTCCCAATGCAGCGGGAGTTTCGGGGATACAACGTCACCTTGTCTTACACGTCTCTGCAATTGGATAAGTTTCGTACTCTGGTTAGGTACTGGGATATCACATTATGCAAACACTTCAGTTCTTCGATATACCGATAGTAAACTTGACGCCACTTAAGGGACTGTAGCACTTCAGCGGAATCAAAGATTTTTTCATAGTACACTTACGCAAGACAAAATAGTTGATTTTGGGTAGTCTCCGGTTTTCTACACAATTTTCCGAAGGGTATGTGTATCGCCTATGGTACCTGAAGCCTTTTCAGAAACTGGCTTGTTCGGGATACTGGAAGTCGCCGAAACTGCGTGAGAAAAGATTTGTCGAAAACAGCACATAGACGGTGCTCAGTGTGTGCCTAGTGTTACACCCCAATGACAGGTAATTTAAGGATAGATATCGCCTTTTCCAACAAAGTATTCAAGTTTTTGTGAAAATAGCGTTTGATTAATCCAAGTTCCTACCATCGCTATTTAATAATTAAGTCAGTAGTAAGTATCATAAGTTCACTTAACACTAAGTAACTAAATTCCATTTACTGCTCTATAAATGTCACCATAAAATCATATTAGAACGAAAACATCTTCATGTTTTTGCTTTCAATTTAATACTTTCAATAATTAACATTAAAGTAAAATGACTAATTCGCAATCTCATAATACAAAAACAAAAACTGTCGGAACTTTAATCAAATTACAAAACATAAACAAATAGGTAATAATGAATTGTGATTCCGATTATTGTCACTAGTTGGCGCTGATTTTATTCCATACAAATTGTTATTAACTTTCTCGGCATCGAATACGTAAAAATATAACTCGCACTAGGCACTCAGAAGGGACATCGGTCTGTAGTTTCAGCAATTATATATTAAAATTTTATCCATTCAGAAAAGTGTTTCTAGTGTTAACAAAACTGGAGTGTCGTCACGGACGCCTGTCTTGAGATATATAGTTAATGAGTCAGAAGAGTTCATGCAAATTTAAAAAAAATTATACGTTATTTAACTCAGCAATTTTGTGCAAAATTTAGAGAGCTATTTATAATGAATTTCATATATTAAGGATACATAAGAGTGTTTAGTGATTAGTGAAATAAATTGTAAAAAACAACATTTACGTATAAGAAACAATTTAGTTTTAAAGCCCATAGAATAAAATTAAATAATATAATACCGTCATATAATACTGATCAATACCGCCCCACCTTACGCCTCCGTTGTGAACTAATAATATATCAACGCATTTAACTTTTTCCATTATTGAAGCTTATTGATCATATGTGTTAACAGTGGTAGAGCCAGGCGGCAGCTTTTGCTGTCGCATGGATGGGCCGGCTCTAACCGGGGTTGTACCACGACGAGAATACCAGCGTTTCGCTTGGTGAGTGTAGGTGGCCGGATGCCCTTTTTACTGGAAATGAGGCATTCCATCCTAGTCCTCATGGGTGAAAACGCATCTGCATTTTGATCTGTAACAAAGGATAGATGTAGATGTCTATGGGCCGCAGCAACCACTTACCATCAGGTGGACTGTGTGCTCGTTTTTCACCCTTATCCTATAAAACAAAAAAAAGTCATGGCAGTTAAAAATGCTGTAAATACATGGTACTAATGTTACACAGTGTATAATACAAAGTACAGTAAGCAGCTACATCGTGCGTGAATAAGCATTGCAGTGGGCGCTTTACTAATACCGTCCTCGGCTTGCCCTGACTAATAATTAAAATTAAAACGTTGCAATACAAGGACACATCGCCGGTAAAACCTTCGGCAGTGCACTTTGCAAATAAGAGTTAGGTTTCAAACCTCGGGGAGGATTTGCGATGTATCCGAGAAGAGATGCGCCAGACCCGCGATGAATTTCGGGTATTCAGAGAGGAACTTCGTGACTAAATAAGCCTTGTGATCAATTGCGATAGTCGCTTAGATATGCTGAAGAACACGAACCAAACTGTCTGGAATCGCATTAGCAATATGGCTCCCAAGGATTCAACAATTAAATCCTGAATCAGCTGCAAGCCGTCTTAAATAACAGGGACCAGGAGTTGCTATCAAACGATGTGGAATTAAGTCGCATACGAGAGGAGAGTGGGGAGAACCCAACACATTTGGTTCTGACATGTGTCACCAAGCTTGGTATACGGAGGAACGGCTACTGGTCAATTTTATGCGAGTGGGGGGCGTCCACCAGGACGCTGCGTCCGGTCTAGCTATCACGACGTGACGTGCGTAATGACGTGCCGCGCGCAGCACGCGTTCTCTGGTCTCTTACAGGCTCTAGTCTAGGCCTTAAGTCCGAGCCTTGCAAAATTTTCAGAAACGAACGACTGACTAAAACAAGTAAACAGTTGTTCGCCTTGCACGCGGTACAGGTCGCAAGCAGGGATGGCGATATGTTTGGACGAAGGGAGCACGTTGGGATGCAGGAGCTTCAATAAATCGCATTGGCTTAAACGCGTGTATCGCAAAGGTTTTTGGGTCCGAATCTGTTCGGTCTCCATAACTGACTCAGTTTACTTACAAAAATACATTTCTGTTTTTAGTTTCATTTTGTTGTATATATTTCTACTTACTACTGTCATGTGTGTTGTGGATTATTGTTGTGTTACACTTGTGTTGCGGGTATCCCGCGGGGTATTCGTATATTTCTAAAGTTGTCAATAGGATTTATTTACAACTTCGAATGAGATTATAAAACTATAATAAGGACAAGTTATAATAATAAGCTATTTATATTTCTACGAAGGCGACGCTGAATATTTTTTATAACTGGCCACTTTTAAACGATATAAAAAAATAAGTCCAAATTTTGAAAATAGAACTCTTTGCAAATATTATTGTGTATGTATCTGAGGTATGTATTTTATTAATTTGTCATTTTTTACGATTTGGCGATAAATGAGGGCATCCATGATTTTTTCTGCCACCAGGGCGGCGCCACTTTACAGTTAGGTAAAATATTTGACAGATTTCATAGCGAGGATGATAATTTCTTAGGAAAATGTAATCTTTAAGGTTTCTTTCTGTATTATTAGTTATATTTTATATTAATTACATTAGAAATGAATAAACCAAACTATAAATATAGCTAAAAGACGACTTTTGAAAAAAAGAGTTATAATGTGCAAAAAATTAAAAATGAAACCACTGACGCATTGTGTTGTGTATTAATACTCTAGATAATGATAAACTATTATTTAAAACGAATTTCTCAATTAACTGACACTGTGTAAGAAAAAACTTTACCTCAGTCACAACTAGCGACATTTGGTGAGTGGAAGATTATTAGCCCTCATTGAAAATTGTCTGTGTCACGTCAGCATGAATTTAACGCGAGAAAATATTCATACAATGATTTTTTATGACTTTCAATCTAATTTAAGTAAACAACAAAGTTATGATAGACTTCGATTGGGCTTTCAGGATGAAGCCCCATCTCGTGTTACTGTTTACAACTGGTTTAATGAGTTTAAACGTGGTCGCACTAATCTCACCGATGATCTGCGTGAGGGACGGCTTTCTACGGCGACGACTGAAGATAACATCAGTGTTGTGCGGCGTATGATAGAAACTGACAAAAGAGTGACTTATCAGCAGATTCGGACAAGCTTAGGCATCTGTATAAGTCAAGTGCACAAATTCCTCCATGAACATTTAGTGGCCAGGAAGCTATGATCCCGGTGAATACCTCATAATTTGACAGAGGCCCAAAAACTCGTGTTGATTGGTGTCGTAAAAATGGTTCAAAGATTTAAAAGAGGTGACTCAAATGCTGCTTTCGACATACTTACCGGCGACGAAAGCTGGATTTCTGATTTCTGATCCTGAAACTAAGAGATAGTTTGCTGTCTGGGTGTTTCTTTCCGAGAAGTTGCCAACTAAATTGAAGAGAGGTCGGAACGTGGGGAAAAAGATGGTGGCCTCTTTCTTCGGAAGGACAGGTCATTACGCAACAATTGTTTTAGAGGATCGAAAAACAGTTACTGCAGAGTGGTACACTAACAATTCCTTGCCACTTGTCTTGGAAAAAGCTCAGGAGGAACGATCTCGCAGTAGGATCCTCCTTCACCACGACAACGCCTCGTCGCTCACTGCCAAGCAAACAATCGACTACTTGGTGACGTCAGACGTGGAACTACTGCGTTACCCGCCCTACAGCCCCAACCTCGCACCTTGCGATTTTTATATTTCCGAAAATAAAAGAAAAACTTCGAGGAAAACGTTTTATGGACGCCAAGGAAGCAGTGGCTGCATTTAAAATGCTGTCGATGAGACCCCTAAGGACGTGCGGGCAAAGTGCTTTTCTTAGTGGTTCCATCTGATGCAGCGATGTATTGATGTAAATGGACACTATTTTGAAAATATATAATAAAGCTAATAACTTGCTAGTTTGTTCAGATTTTGATTTTATAAGAAATTTCAGTGTCACCCTCGTATTGCACGCTCTCACATCCATAATGCGAAGCGTTATTAGGGTAGTGCTCTACTCTCGATACGTTAAGGTCAAGCGACTTTGTGTTCTTAAAATGCATTTATCATATTCTTAACCATATTGCACTTATACGATAATATGAGTATCCGTATATTAAGAAAACACTAATTAATCTATCTCACATTTTCTAAAAATCATTTTATATCATTACTTTGAAAAAAAAAACGGTTTGAAAAATATTTACGTAGGCGTCCGGGTATTGATTTTTATGTGGTCACGATAACTCCCGAAAAAAGTGACGTGTCGAGACCGAGTTTTTTTTATTAGCTTCAGAATTACATCAACTGGTTCTCTATTTCATATTATCAATAGCCTAATACGCGTAGTTTGTTAATAAAATTATTTTCAACTTTTATAAATTTTATTGCTATTAAAAATTTAAAAGCGCTTTCATATTTTTTTTAGTCCATGATAGACAAATGACAAATGTACCATACAGTCTGTATTGATTTTATACTTTATGTAGTCGAGTTATTCTGATAATTAATTTTTTTCGTTAAAATTATATAAAACGCACTTTTGTTTCTTTCCAGACTGTTTTTATTTTTTCTTGTTGTTATAGTGTCTTGACTTTTATTATTGTATTCTTTGTTTTTAACTGTATGCCAAAATAAAATAAATGTTTTTGTATAATATTCAGACTTTAAAAAGATTGACGTCCATTGTTCTGGTTGTTATAACTGTGGTAGAACAATGTCTGCGGGGTCGATAAGTTTGGATATTTATGAAACTTTCTTTATAAACTTCCAATGAGAATGTAAGAAAATATTTATATCCTTTATATTCTACCCATTATAGCATTTTGCTTGGTTTAAGTGTGTCTTGTTGTAACTTATTTGTTAAACTCAGTTAATATTTTAAAGTATTAAAGAACTACAAAAAAAGCCAGTCAAGTGTGAGTCGGACTCGCACATGAAGGGTTCCGTACCTTCGTAAAACACGATGCTAGTAGCCCCGTTTAATTTTTTATTATTTTTATTTTTATTATTTGTTATAGCGGCAACAGAAATACATATTCTGTGAAAATTTCAACCGTCTACTTAAAACGAATCGTGAGATAAAGCTCGCTGACAGACAGACGGATGGACAGACGGACGGACAGACGGACGGACAGACGGAGGGACAGACGGACGGATAGACGGACTACGGAGACTTAGTAATTGGGTTCCGTTGGTTACTCTATGGGCACGGAACCCTAAAAGGAGCAACGAAACAAGCTCAGTGTGACGTAAATTATTGTGAGTGTTACTTTGATATTTGTTTGTCAATTATATCAATTGTGAATATTGCTTTATCTCATACAACGCGACAAGTAATCTTAAGTTAGTGCTTCTCAAAGTAAGTTCCTTAGTAACAGGCCATGAAGAACTAGTAGTATCTTTGGATCGTCACGCTGTCTATATAATGGCGATTAACGAAACTTGGTTGCGTGAGGGTGACGAAGGACGCGCGTCCGCGGTGATAGGGTACCGATTACGTCACATTCCCCGACCGTGCGTTCGCGAGGTTACGGAGTCGGCTTCTATATATGACAGGGTCTAACTATCCCATCCTCTAGTCTAGCATCCCCCGACTCCGCTTGTAGAACAAATGTGGCTTGCTCTTACAATTTACGGTACAAAGATCGCGATTGGAACTGCCTATAGGCCGCCATGGTTAAATGTAGACACATTTCTCGATGCTTTGTCTGATACTGGCGGGACTATTGCGTGGTGCAATTATATAGTCTAGTTAGGAGACTTTAATATAAATTTATTGAATAACGTAGATAGTAATTATAAAAAGCTCAGTGAATTCTTACAATGCTATAACCTGAGCCAATGTGTAACTGCACCCACTCATTTCACCGATCACAATTAGACATTAAATAGACATAGATTGTTCAGATAACCAGCAGTACACTATTTTCGTTAATCACATACCCAATCTGAGTAACCATGCATTTATTTGTTGTAAAATTAACAAAATTTTAAAATTAATTTCAAAAAGTCCACACAAAAACCAGTTATAAAATCATGCAGAGATTTACATTCTATTGATGTCGAACAGTTTGAATTAGATCTAAAATCGATGAACTGGGAAACCATTAACATCTTGAATGTCGTAAATGATATGGTACCTCCCTTTAACCAAATGATGTTAAGCTCCACACAAAGATGCAGGTGACTCAGGACCGTGACTTGTCTTGTCTGTGTCTATGTTCAGCAGTGGACTTGTGAAGAGCTGTAATGATGAAGCAGCTGGTAGGACCCAGGTATCTTATCTATTGAAATTAACTTTTTTGATTTCAATCTTCTTGCAAATCATCCGTGGCAAGATCGGTGTTCTTTTTGCACATATTATAAGTTAGTGCATGACCAGAATCCCACCTGGGATTTTGCAGCGGTTTGTGGTGTGTCAAATCTGATTTTATGGCGGAGGCGATACAATACATGTTCAATGACTGCAAACTTCCCGAAACGTCGATTTTTCACATCGGCTAAATTACGTTCTTTTACGCAAGTTTTTATTGATATAACCACCTAACAACATCTTATAGTGACCATATTAATATTAAAAATCTTTTTTGTTTTAAATAAATAGATTGACTTGGCCATCGCATGAAAACACAATGTATCTCACAAGTAATACATATTATATTAAATTATATTGTTTAGTGCGATTGCCAAATCAATCTATGTATTTAAAACATAAAAGATTTTTAATATGGATATGGTCACTTTAAGATGTTGTTAGGTTAGCAAATTACATAATAACTTGAGACAGAAGGACCCTTAAGTAGGGATTGAATAAATTAACCGACTTAGTATTACATGGATCTCACATACTTTTTACAGTATAAGAACTGAGTTGCGAGACTTGGTTTTTTTACAAGTTATGTTTCTGATGGCATATCTATTTTTACTGATGAGTATAGCTACTGCCCACCGCAGTTCCTGACAAATTGGTCATTTGCTTATAGAGCAAATACAAACGCATTTATTCTATCGTTCATATACATTTTTCTTCTTCATGTTAATGCTTACGATGCACAATTTACATTTTTTCTATGGAATATGGGTGACAACGAGCACACAGTCCACCTGATGGTAAGCGGATGTTGTAGCCCATAGACTATATTTATCATCAATTAAGATTAAGATGAAGTACCTCAGTTCCAGTAAAAGGGGTCTCCGGTTCTCTACACTCACCATACGAAACACAGCAGCGTTAAGCTACTATTTTACGCCGGTATTCTATGAGAGCGTGGTTCCACCCCGGTCGAGCCGACCCATTCGTGCTACAACCATAATATAGCTGTAGCATGGCTCTACCACGTAAAAAACAACAGTTTTGAAACTTCAAAAGCTGGACCGAGAGACTTTTCCTCACTCACCGTTCGCACTCAATCTTGTTTCAGTAGATTTTCTTTTCATCAGCATTTGGAGCGTGTTTTGAAAGGAAATAAGTTATTTTGAGGTGTTTAGAACGTTACAACTCATTGATTTCCCAGTCTGTGTGTTCTTAAGTGTTGTATATAAAAGAGGCTCCTAAGAGTGAAGAGGCAAGTGTGTAGATAAAAAGTAAAGTTGCAGCCTATTTACGTTCCACTACTGGGCACAGGCCTCCTCTCATTTCTGAGAGGGTTTTAGGGCAAGGAAATGTCCGCCGCGCTGCCCCAATGCGTGTTGGCGAACTTCACATGTCTTCGAAATACTTTTTTCATATTTCTAAGACATGCAGGTTTCCTCACGATTTTTTCCTTCACCGCCGAGCACGTGGTAAATGTTGATAATATAATGTAAATAATACAGCCATAAACACAATACATATATAAAAATGTAGATAATACGGATAAATTGCTTGCATACTTGCACAGACACAACTTAGTAGCCAGGGCAGGAATCTACACCAGGAGCTCGCTCTGAAATACGATCTCGAGGATCGGAAATTGCCGTACTTGCCTGAAGCCGTGCTCGAAAATAACCGCGCCAAGCTCTACTGAGATCGGACCATCATCACAGATAGGACTGTTGTCGCGAATAAACCTGATATGATGCTGATGGACCGGGCAAGCATCTTTTTCGTCGAAATTACCAATTTTTTTATAGGATAGGTTGACAAACGAGCACACAGTGCACCTGATGGTAAGCGGTTGCTGTGGCCCATAGACATCTACATCTATCCTCGTTTACGAATCAAAATTCAGATGCGTTGTCATTTGTGAGGACTAAGATGGAATGCCTCATATCTAGTAAAAAGGGTCTCCGGTTCTCTACACTCACTATACAAAACACAGCAGTGTTAAGATGTTATTTTACGCTGGTATTATCTGAGAGCGTGGTCCTTCCCCGGTCGAGCCGACCCATTCGTGCTACAACTATACTTCTAACATAGCTGCAGCATGGCTCTACTACGTAGCAAATTCTTATGACGAGAACCTCTCAAAAGCCAAAGCAGATAAGCCAACAAAATATCTGGGCTTGGCTCACAAGGTGACCGTCATTGGGGTGGTCTGCCGACCGAAATTCTGGTTGTGGTTGTTTTTGCGAACGGGCTAATCTCAGGGTCATCTGAGGCGCCTAGGTCTCCGCGACGGACCGCTACGCGCTCAAACGCAGAAGGTTGTGCTCCTCGATACTACCGGCATCGTCCGCCGGTTTCTTCCCCTTTTTCCCTAACCCTCGGCTGTTTCGTCTCCCCTGCCGAGGGCTTCCATCTGGTTAGGTTTTTTGTTTATGTATTTTTTATTTATTTATTTCACTTTATTGATACAGATTTATGTATATTTATCGTTATCATTTTCAGGTACATAATTATATACAGCCCTACCACATGACAAACTTTATAAATACCCCAGGATAGTAATATATTTATTTGACACTTCCATTTCATAGCAACATTATTGAACCCTGACTATTTAACAAAAACTATTATACACAAAATAAAATATTAATAATGCGAAATAATTTTCAATACAATTATGATTAATCTATGACCCACCAACAATGGGATGTTCCGTGGCGCAGTGGCTTAGCAATGAGTTGTTGCGCTGGGGGCCGCGGGTTCGAATCCCGCACGGAACAAGTATTTGTATGACCTACAAATAATTGTTCCGGGTCTGGATGTTTGTCCTTGTGCAATTTATGTTCGTAAACTGCCTCCACGATACAGGAGAACATCATAGTGTGGGGGTAACGATTTAAAAAAAATGGGAGGTCCGGTTGAGGCAACCAGAAAACCTAGAAACATTGAAAAATTTGTATTGGAAGATGCCCGTTTAACAATGAAATAACTTGCAGAAGTTGTTAGAGTATCAGATATAACGGGTAATATTTTGCATAACTGTATTTACTTGTCGAAGGTGTGCGCAAAAATGCTCACTCACCATCAATCCAGTGACTTCAACGGTGACTTGGGTAAGATTCCATGCAGAAGCCCGAAAAATCAAGACTCGATGCAGAGATACAAAAAGGCATACCACCATTGAGTTATATGTACTTACTACGTACTACAGAAGCTACCAAACAAAAATTGTGCCCGACTCTATGTCTTCGCGCATGCGCGGAAGATAGTAGAGTCGCGTATGCGCAACGACTTTAATTTAATATAAAATAAGATATTAATATAAAATAAATATAAGAATTTAATATAAAATACTCTTATTGTAATCTAAATAAACATATTTCTATATAAAATATAATAATTATTATCTTATGGAATTTACAAATCTTTAATTTCCGTACACTGAACTAAATATTGCGTATATTTAGTTCAGTGTACGGATTGCAGTACAGTTCAGATGAACATAGTCAATCTTCGGAATGCGATATCTAGTGCATAGTACATATAATATATCGATGATATTACGTATGTTTATAGGTAGGTAGTAGTGGTTTACACAAGAAAGGAAGGTCTGAAGTTTATTTCAAAACATAGGTACAAGGTTTTACCGCTTAAATTTTTAACTTTAAATGGTCATATTGAAAAGGAATGTTGAATGAGGCAGAATTTTCTAAGGAATGCAGGTGATGGAAGTCAAATTAGAGCATTTGCGGCGGTCGAGGATGATGAGGATTACTTGCAAAATTTGAGAAGAACCCTTTTATTACAGTCATAATATGTGCTACTTGATGTTTTGTTAAGTATTCATTATTTGTATAGGTCTTGACTTTCTTAATGAATTTCTTCTTCTATATAATTAGAACAATGTATGTACCTACGTCGCTGCAGTGTGTCTCTTCCATGTACAACCACGTAATACCTGATAGGGCTACGTTACACCTATATTATGGTTGTAATGAATGGGTCGGCTCTACCGGGGAAAGACCAATCAGGTGTGTGTGTGTGTGTGTGTGTGTGTGTGTGACTGTGCTCTTTTGTCATCCTTGTTTTGTGAAATAAATATAATAATATCCTACGTAATATAGTATTGTTGTTTGGATATTTGCTATAGTGACATCTAGCGGCCGCAATTGAAACTGCATTCTCTAGTAGTGAGTTATAAAATGAAATGTAGTAAGCTTGCCTTCATTCTAATTAATGATAAACTGTGTAGAGGTCGCTGTTTTTATTAAAATATTTTTTTAAACGGTCTTAATCCACCTACGTTTAAATATAACACTACCCAATACCATACACTGCTATACACATACATTGTTTTATATTATTATACTTAACACTAGGTACTGAGTAACATCGTAATTTATTATTTCTTCATACCATTGGAGTCAAGTATTGTAATGTATTAAAGTTACACTTGCAAATCTAATAATAAGTATTATAAATTATTCATGAAAAGAAAATATCTACCGAAGTAGAGACTTATTATGCCTATAAATCTACACATATAAATAAAACTGAAGTGTCTGTCTGTATGAATATTAAAATGATTGGCTTCTATTAAGCTCAGGAGTTTATTTGCATTCTATTAATACAAAATAAACATTTTTAAAGTTTTTGTCTGTCTGACTGTCCTCGCTAAATTTTGAAATGGTTGTACAAATTTTGATGAAACTTTACGAACAGACAGATAATAATGCGTTAAGCAAGCGTTAAGGAATCTAGGCTGTTTTTTATCTGCATCTGTAGAGTGTTTTAATGAAAAGGAAAATTGGTAAAATTCGGTCTTTGATTAACTTAAATTTAAATAAGGCCACATTAGTAGAACGTAGCGCAGGCGTAGCTGGCGCGGGTCGCTAATATAATATATTATTGTTGAAATTAATGCTGCAATAATTCAATATGTCCTATTACCCTCATTTCTATGTGTACTTGGAATTGTTATAAATTTCTCCGTGAGTGCAAGTGTATATTGCTTGCACACTTCAACATTTTTGCTGTGATCCTGCAGTTCTCCTATTAGTTTTTCCATAAGTGATGGACCGATTTTTGTCAAAGGTAGCACAGGCAACAGGTTCGTTGCAAGTTTTACTTATTATATTATTATTTATTCGTAATTCAAAATTTTAATAATCTAAAATTTTATGGTATCATATTATTCCGATTTGCTTCTAAATTAAGACGAAAGTCCGCCGCAAACTAAAATAAGTTTATCTTAACTCGCATAGTTGAGCCAGTTTGTCATACATGAGCGTCAACCGCAAGCTATGCCAGCTAAGCTAGGTAAAATAGCCAAACTAAGTCAAACTAATTTAGTTGTGTAGGTCGATCCGAAACTACGCGAATTAAGCTAAGCGCCTCTCACCCCCTTACCTTGTGTTGTTGTTTGTTTTAGCTTATTTTTCGGTGGAAGTGCAAAGATTTTCCAGATTAGCTTAGCTTAGTTCACTAAGCCTAGTTATCACACAGTTTAGTTCGTGGTGGACGTTCGGCTTTACAATCAAACTTTGCTATTATATATGTGTAATAATTAGTATTAATACACATATGCTATAATACCCTGTCTGTAATGGGCCCGTTACAATCTAGTACCGTGGTTAATTTTAATTTATCTTCAAATCATTCGGATGGATGGTCCGATAAACGATCTCAAAGTAATTCCAAGAGTGAAATTAAGTGGTTCCGTTTTCAAATTCTGTGATTTTCTTTTTTGTCATTATCATGTAACACACACACACACACACACACACACACACACATTTATATTATTATGATTTTCGACTAAGGGTACTCTTAATTTGGCTCATTTTCAGACTTGGTCGATCAACTTCCGTCTAGGGCATTCCTTGCCGACTTTGTTAGTTACTTCTGCAGCATAAATGCTTATTTTATTGCAAATACACATCCTCACGCACATACATGAATTGAAAACCATGATCATCACTTGTTAATTCGTACCGATCGGTATCGTTACATGAATAAACAAATTCTTTAATGTTTTTTTTTTATAGGATAAGGGTGACAAACGAGCACACAGTCCACCTGATGGTAAGTGGTTGCTGCGGCCCATAGACATCTACATCTATCCTCTATTACAAATCAAAATGTAGATGTGTTGTCACCCGTGAGGACTAAGATGGAATGCCTCATTTCCAGTAAAAAGGACCTCCGGCCACCTGCACTCACCAAGCGAAACGCAGAGGTAAACCTCTACTTCACGCTGGTTTTCTGTGAGGTCGTGGTACCACCCCGGTTCGAGCCGGCCCATCCGTGCGACAGCAAACGCTGCCGCGTGGCTCTAACACTGTTGAAAAAAAAAGTTTTTTGAAATATGCTTTGCTTTTATTTTAAATTACCTGGTCCCGGCGCGTTGCTGCCGCAGAAGAAATAATTGTAGAAATATCGTTTTAAATTTGGAAGGGTTATATTGTTTAATTAGGAATGATAATACACTCATGATCAAATTTAATTCTATATAGCTTTCAAATCGACAGAGAATGCCGCAGGCATTAAGTCCGCCCATTGTTACCTTAGTTTTAAGGTGTTACAATAAATAATAAATAAATATCTCAAGGGGCTACGCAGACAAAACAACTTGAAATTTATATATCGGAGCACTTGTTTCATCGTTCACTAACAGTTTACATGTGCAGCCATAATATAATATACAAAATCGCATTACTTTTACGTACCAAATTCCATATTTCAGGGACAATACAGGCTATTCCTGTATACAATATGTATCAAAACCCCCGTGGTTCCCGTTAAATACGTTGTCACGATCATTATTCAAGCGTATAGAAATATTTTTTTTAAAAACACGAACTTTATTTTTTTATTTTATTTAAATTATAATTGTATGCAAATTTTATGTGATTTAATTACCTCTGCATTGTCTGGGGAGTAAGAGGATTGTCAAAGACCCCGTTTTACTTAGCTTTAGCATCGGCTAGTGTCAGTAAGAGGTAATAAAACCACATAAAATAAAAAAAAATAAAAAAAATATGGTCGTTAAAATACTGATCCTGATAACGTATTTAATGGGTAACACAGGATTTTTGTTACATGTTGTATAATCCGCCGATGTGAACTATGATCCCATTGTTCCAATTATCTCGTATGGACTTCTCTTTGCCTTGATCGCCACGCTTGGCACGTGGCTTGACGAACACAGTATCATAAGTAAGTATTGCGGCACACTCCTTTCTGCCCATAAAACACTATAGGTAATGAGGAGCCCCGTGCACAATAGAGAAGTATGTAAGCGGCTTCTTTAGTTTTTATACCTTTAATAAGACTTATAAATCAGTCCTTCCGAAGAACGAGGCTACCGTCTTTTTACCCACGCTTCGACCTCTCTTCACTTTAGTTGGCAACTCCTCGGAAGGAAACACCCAGACAGCAGACTGTCTCTTAGTTTCAGGATCATAACAATAAATCTAGTTTTCGTCAACCGTATGTATGTCGAACGCAGCATTTGAACCACCTCCGTTAAATCTTTGATTCATTTCACGACACCAATCAACACGACGGAGTTTTTCAAATTACGAGGTATCCATCCGACACAAAGCTTCCTGATCGCTAAATATTTTTCCTAATGATTTTGTGCACTTGACTCATACATTGGTAGTGGCATTGGCCTAAGCTTGTCCGAATCTGCTGATAAGTCACCCTTTTGTCAGTTTCTATCATACGCCGCACAACACTAATTATCTTAAGTCGTCGCCGTAGAAGGTCGTCCCTCACGCAGATCATCTGTGAGATCAGTGTTGATCGGATGATTGGTGAGCAGGTTTGCCGCCAAATCGTAAACAAATGACAAATTAATAAAATACATACGCATTAATATTGGCAGAGTTCCATTTTCAAAATTTAAACTTTATTTTTTTATTATATCGTTAACAAGTGGCAGTTCTACAAACTTTCAGTGACGCACTCGTAAAGAACTCATGGAGACGGGGGAGAGGGGAGGGTGAGTTGTTTGACGTCCTGATGTCATAGTTTATGAAGACTACATATCTTGATGGTCTTGCAGTAGTATGTTTGGGTTTGGATTTCATTTTATTAATTATGGGATCGCAAGTAGATGGTAGCACCCGGCAATCTTCTCTATTGAAGTTAGGAGTTTTTTTAAATTTCAATAGCCTAGATTCAAAGTCATCCTTGATAGGCATAGGAGTTCGAGAATTTGTTATTTATCAGAATGACATATATGAATTACAAGCCCGTGGAAACTGTCCATGCGGTCGTAGTTAAGTTCCGCAAGACCCGCCGCAGACGAACACAAAAACTCTCCGATCACACTCTCAATCTCATGGCTGTTAGACGGGAGATGAAGCTACATTCTTCAACAGATTTGATAGCATACAGGCAACTGAACAGACAGATCTCCAAATGCATGCGGCGGGACTTACGCAACTTCAATACAGCTTGTATTGAAGAAGCGATCGAGCGGAACCAAGGCCCCAGAGTCTTTGCCAGAGATCTCTCTGCCAGACAGAGCCAACTGTCAAAGCTGAAGACCGAATGTGGCAGCATCGTTTCCGGGGCACCTGAGATTTTGAGTGAGATTGAGAGGTTCTGTGGACAGCTATACACGTCATCGTTGGAGCCACACGCAAGTGTGAGTAACGATCCAAGAGCGAGTCTTATCCGACACTATTCCGACGATATCCCGAGATTAGAACGGCTCTCCAGCATCTTAAAAACGGCAAGGCCCCAGGCGAGGATGGAATTACAGCGGAGCTTCTGAAAGCGGGTAGAAAACCAGTACTGGAAGTCCTTTAGAGTACAGTTTGCCACTATGCCTGGCTTATGTGGACTATGAGAAAGCCTTTGATTTCGTTGAAATTTGGGCGGTGCTTCAGTCCCTTCAGCGGTGACAAGTTGACTGTCGGTATATCGAAGTGCTGAAGTGCTTTTACAGTATGGGTACGATGGCTATCCGAGTACAGAACCATAGTACGAAACCTATCCAATTGCAGAGAGGTGTAAGACAGGGTGACGTTACATCCCCGAAACTCTTCACCACTGCATTGGAAGACGTTTTCAAGCTTCTGGACTAGAAAGGATACGGTATTAACATCAATGGCGAGTACATCACTTACCTTCGATTTGCCAACGATATAGTCCTTACGGCAGAATCGCTGGAGGACCTAAGCACTATGCTCAATGACCTAATAGTGTCTCCTAACGAATAGGTCTTAAGATGAACATGGACAAAACAAAGATTATGTTTAATGTCCATGTCACACCTATGCCGGTAGTTGTTGGGAGCAGTAAGCTCGAGGTTGTTGATGAGTATGTTTACCAGGGACAAATTGTCCGACGAGGTAAGTCCAACTTAGACCGAGAGGTCAATCGATGGATTCAACTCGGCTGGGCAGCGTTCGGGAAACTACGACACATCTTCTCGTCAGACATACCTCAAAACCTTAAAACAAAATTGTATAACCAGTGCGTGTTGCCAGTGATGACTTACGGATCTGAGACGTGGTCCTTCACTGCTGGCCGTATGAGGAAACCCAAGGTCGCTCAGCGAGCTATGTAGAGGGCTATGCTCGGAGTTTCTTTGCGTGATAAACTCAGGAATGAGGATATCAGCAGTAGAACCAAAGTAACTGACATAGCCCAACGGATTAGTAAGCTGAAGTGGCGGTGGGCCGGCCATATAGCTCGAACAACCGACAACCGATGGGGAAGAAAGGTTCTTGAGTGGCAGCCTCGTACCGGTAGGCGAAGTGTGGGGCGACCCCCCACGAGACGGAGTGACGACCTGATAAGATATGCAGAAAGTCGATGGATGCAGGTGGCTCAGGACCGTGCTTTGTGGCATTACTTGGGGGAGGCCTATGTTCAGCAGTGGACTTATGATAGGCTGTAATGATGATAATGATGACGCAATATTTTATGGCACTTTCTTCAAAAGGTGTTTTTTTGTACAACCCGCTTAAATAAGAGGTAAAATGTAACGTGATTTATTAAAATTTGTTTTATTAAATGTGGAGTATTACATTTCAGAACTGCATTTATGACGTTTTGAAGTCTACTCGAACGTAGAAAAAATATCAAAATCAATTTTATGGTGCCATTCAATATTAAATGGGACCAATAATATAAATCAAATATCGCATATAAGACCATGAAATCATCATTACTTTTTCAAAACTAAATTAACTTTAATTATGAATGAATGTAAAAAGTAAATAATAATAATAAATTTTGATTCTAAGACAATTTATCTTTCTTATGAATACATCGGAAGACAACGTCCAATATAAAAAAAAATTGTAGAGGTTTCTAGACATAATATTAATGCAATTCTGAAAAAACTATTTATTCATGTAGATTTATCAATCATCTAGGTCCAGTAATCTTTGGGAATTCAAAACATCTTTGACAAACCGACATAGGGACACAGACCGAAGTGACTCTAAAAGTGATCGAATTTTGCTAATATTGGCACGGAATAGCATTTAATGATGTTTCTAAATTGTATACTACGCGAGCGAAGACGCGGGTAAAATGCTAGTATTAGAATAATTTACCAGTATCTGTCTTTCCATGCGATTATAATGCGTCTTCGAGGTAAGAGTAAATAGCCTTTTATTAAGCTATGTCAGTGCGCTAAACTAACTTAAGCTCCTTTTTACTTACCATCAAGTGGGATAGTAGGGAGGCACTGGTTTACAGTGGCTATAATTATTTATTTATTTATTTATAAAACCTATAGATAGTTTTTGCTATTAGAAAGATGTTCTTACACTATTATATTAATGACACGTCACTTGAAACTTACGTTAGCGCAAGCACGGGTACTCGTATTTTTAGATTAAACGCATTAAAACAGTGCAACACGGGCCACTGCACCGGTGGACTGGACGGTGGTCCGTTTTGCTCTATGCATAGAAACGAAAATGGCTACGTGCTTTTCAATGCAGCCCTTTTATCCGTAGACATATATACGCCGCAGCTACGCCCCGCAAGTGTTACGAATAGCGCTACGAAGCTGTAGTCAAAACGCCTAAATGATAGATAGATATATTTACATTAAAGCGTCTATTCGTTTGTGGCAGCACTGTCGTTGCGCCACAAGTGAAAATACATCTAAGCCTAAATCGCGCTATCAAAGTGCCTAACTAAAGGCAGTATACATAGAATAGCTCCGAATTACTAGTCGGAGCGTTGCCCGCTCCGCGGACTGAACACCTTGCCTGGCGGGAGATCTGCCTTTTCCCTTCCACCGACTACAGTGGTGACCCCAACGAGATACGAACACGCAACCAACAAACTTCGGAAAAAAGTACAACTTCAAGCCTTCAACATTAATTATCCTCAACAACCCCTACCATTCACTCCCAAGAATCGTCTTCTGCAGCCTTCAGCTCCTGCAAGCCAGTCCAACTTGTCTTCATCTCGACTCACCGTAGATATATAAGGCAGACTTCTATCACTTGTTCCGGCACATCGTTCTCACCAGCATCACTTGCAAGTGCGTAGTACGGCACGCATTACACAACGGCATATCGTTCGCACCGGCGCGGCGCGGCGTTTCTTAGCCTTACGCACACATCACGCATTCCCCTCCGGCAATCGGACTGCACCATCGACGTCCGATCTGAACACGGGGGGGGGGGGGGGGGGGGTGTATGTGGCGGCGCTGTCGTTGCACTACAGGCGAAAATAATTTTTCGAACTAAAAGTAGTATATATAGAAACAGAAACAGAAACTTTTTCATGGAAAAATCATATAGAGAACGTAGTAAGTAAGTTGAGTAGCTTTTGCTATGCCCTGCGCGAGCTACATAAGGACACAAACGAGCAGTGTGCGCTTACTGCGTACCACAGCCACGCTGCTGCCTGGATCAGATACGGCATCATATTCTGGGGCATCAAATTCTACCATACCATGCTTCAAAAACGTTGCCTTAGAATCATTACATTCGTAGTGATTCACGTCGAAAGTTGTTCCCTAAATTAAACTTATTAACTGTAACGTGCATTTATATTTTTGAATTATGCCGCTTTGTTGGAAAAGTACTCATTATTTTCAACGAATTGGGGATAGACCCAATCGATATGGCGCATGTCACCGTGGTTATAACCTGGTTGCTCCTACCGCACATCGATCAATATTTAAAAATGGTCCCTACCACATGGCTATAAGGGTGTATAACCATTTACCTAATACTATAAAAGGCCTGCAGTGGCGCAAATTTGAAATAGTATCTAAGAAAATGCTTATTGTAAAAACCTATTATAATTTGAATGAATATTTTAATGATAAATTATAAAATTGAATTATTTTGAAAAAAAAAAATATTATTTCTGTTATGTAACTTATTTGACATTGTTAATATTTTCATCAAAATTTTAAATCTTATTTACATGAATGAAAAATGACCAATAGTTGAGATGAAATATTTATTGACATTTCATTTTAAAATAAATGTGTCTTTTATTTGGTTTGATATTTAATAAATTAATTAATAATAATGTATAGATTATGTACTGTAAATATTGTAATTTAATTTCATTCTATATTAATTAACATTTAAACTCCGTCCCCGTACAGGGTTGTCACATGCTCTGTAAATATATTGTAACAACTTTTTACTTTATGACATACAAAAAATGAATTATGAATTATTATATAAATAACCATTTTTTTTTTCATATTTTCTCCGAACATTTGTTTATTTAAAGATAATTATTTTGATGATTATTTATATTTTTATATTTTATTATTATATTTGTTACGTCAAAAATATAAAAAATGAAAAATGATATGTCATCCCCTGAGCGTTGTAAGAGGTGAAGGGAAATCAAACAGAAATTGGACAGCAGCATCTACCTGACAACAGCTTAAAATTATAAAAACTTGCGGATGCCCACAGCCTGCCAAACCTGGCAATTATTTTAGCAGAAGTTGCTTTAAAAATAGTTAAATCGAATCCAGACGCTTCACTGGAAACATAAAGTAGGAAAGTGCTTGCATGAACACCATATTCAAAGCTGGGAGGAGTTGGCTTATGTGCCGTCTTTTATCAAAGTCTCATCTTGATGTGCAAAAACAATAAACAACGCTCAAGGCGTGTTTCTCAAGAACAGCTGCTTATCACTAGGTCAAACGCATGGCGCCTTTAGCCACTGCCATTCTTTGTTTAGCACCACAAAAAATACAACATTGTTTATAAAAGAACCTTTTGTTTCGTATTCGTAAGGTTTCGTATTTGCATATTCCAAACGAAACTTTATTGACGAGTCTGTCCGTCTGTCAATATACTTAAAATGTGCCTGCCATAGCTGCTCTGTGATTAGCGACGTTGGCCATTGACTTGAAATTTAGCATAATAGTAGAATTTATAAGCTGTTGCTTAAGTATTTCTGGTGATATATATTTAAATAGTTTAATTAGAATACATGTCTCTTTTAATTTTTAATTGCCTTATTTTATGACCCAAAAACGTAAAAGCAAAGTAGACATACTTACTCCTTACTTATCATTGAAGTTTACAGTCCAAAAGCTTTGCGTTTTATATATTAGCATAATTCGTTAGCGCTTTCTGAGTTCCTCTTTCTTATTTTTGTAGTCCGTATACCTATCTACGTTATTAAATTTTGTTTAAAATATATTATTGTACGGAAACTTCAGTTTTGCAGTCTATATAGGCTTGCCAACCGTTCCGTATTTTCCGGGACGTCCCGCTACTGGGTCAATTTTGGGGCGTCCCGCCGTGACCCCATGCGGAACGTCTTTTGTCCCGGAAATCAGTGATTATATGATATTAGTATGTATCTCGTACCAACAATACTAATTTGTTACACATTATTAAATTTTTTATCCAATTTGTATGTGGTGTGTTGTGTCCCGCGTAATATATCCAAGTCCCGGATGTCGAGCTAAGTAATCCCGTAAATGCCTTTTTGGATTTGGCAAGCCTAAGTCTATAACGCACTTGATCGGTATTTTATTATGAAATTTACCTTATAAGTTAGTATAAATACATTACTATTTGAGTTGGAACAGAGGTGTAGTATATTAATTAAATAATTAAAAATTAAAAATGTTGTACTGCCGACTTCAATATAAGTTATTTAAGAATAACTCAAAAACTATTGGTCTGACCTTGATCAAATTCATATGGGACCACACGAGAACTATCAGCTTTCATATAAGAAAGAATCATCGAAATCGGTTCACCCAGTACAAAGTTATGAGGTAACACACATAAAAAAGACATACAGTCGAATTAAGTACAGTCTCCTTTTTGGAAGTCGGCAGAAAAGACCTCAAGGAACAGAGCTTCAAACCGAATAAATTGCCATTTTACACGGCTTTCAAAAATCGAAGATAAATGCGAACGTAGTGAAAGAATGCTTTTATTCTTCCTTCTGTCCTACGAAATATCTAATCATAATCAGCATTAATTTGTTGATAAATCTCATTTCATAAAATTCGTGCCATCTATCGTCGACTAGTATAACTAGATTTAAGAGTTAGTTTTCGTGGTACCCTAAAAGGCCCAATAAGAAAAATCAAGAACTTTATTATAGATGGCGGTAGAGTGTCCATTTGGTCATTTTCATTCTCCTTAATTCAGCCCCAGTCAAGGAGGGCATCCACGACTTTTTCTGCCACCAGGGCGGCGCCACTAGAAAGTGAGGTATAATATTTGTCAGATTTCATAACAGGGATGTTAATTTATTTAGAAAATGTGAAGTTTATTGTTTCTTTCTGTACTATTTGCTATATTTTATACTAATAAGATAAAAAATAAATAAACCAAACAACAGATATTCATAAAAGTAGAAATTTTTTAAAAAAAGTTAAAAATGTGTAAAAATATTAAACTGACGCATTGTTTTGTGTATTAACATAATACTCTAGAAACTGAAAAACTTTTATTTCAAACTAAATTCTCAATTAAATTACATTGTGTAACAGAACACTTTACTTCAATGTGAACTAGCGACATCTGGTGAGCAGAAAATTATTAGCCCTCAGTGAGCAATTTTAGACACTCATTTTCATACTCACAACCAGACTGGGTTGCCACATTGGTTCTGAATGCTTTAATAACTTGAGTTATGCTGATGATATGGTGCTGCTGAGTCCCTCGATAGGTGCGCTGCGTGCACTACTCCAGATATGTGAGAAATATGCGATGGATCATAACCTATTGTACAACACCAACAAGTCTGTTTGTTTGCTTTTTAAGAGTGGTAGGGTTCAACTTCATATCCCCCCATTGTATTTGTGTAATTCACAATTAGAGTGGGTAACGACGTTTAAATACCTGGGTCATATTGTTACTCAGGATCTGTGTGATGGTTCCGATATGGACCGCGAGCGACGTTCCTTGTCAGTGCGTGCTAACATGATAGCTAGACGCTTTCAAAAGTGTTCTTATACCTCAAAGCTGGCGTTGTTTTCAGCTTACTGTCAGCCACTTTACACTCCTCAGCTGTGGACGAATTACACTAAAGAGGAATATCGCAGACTGAAGGTGCAGTATAATGATTCGTTCCGCGTGTTGTTCCGTCAGCCACGATACTGTAGCGCGTCCCAGATGTTCGCAGAGGCCCGTGTCGTTGGTTTGGATGCGTTGATCCGTCACCGTATCGCGCGATTTAGAAGTTTTGTTTTTGGGTCGCAGAATAATCTCATCAAAATTATTTGTAATATTTATGCATGTAGTGAAATTTTTAGTAGGTGGTCAAATTTATTAAAATCTTAATAATAAAATGTAATAATATCATTGATTAACCAATAATTATAATTAAAATTTAAGGTATAGTTTAATAAAAAAATAATAATTTTAATGTTATAATGGATCTGTGTTGTCTGTATCAAATAAATAATAATTATTATTATTATTATATTTTCAAAACATTTGAATAAATTTTGTCTTAGGGAGGCCTTTATTAAGCAGTGGACTTTGATAGGGTATAATTGTAGTAGGTCGGGAAAAATGTTTCTTCGTATTTGATATACAAGTTGTAGTCAATTTTTTTAAAGTATGTATAATTATTATTAAATTTACAATTTTACAATAACTTGCCATCTTGTAGGCAGAGTTGTAGGTAGTTTTGAAGATACCGAAACAGGTGAATATCTGAGGGTGCAAAGTCAAGACTATATGGTGGATGATTTCTCAACCAAGCTCTCTCAAGTTTTGCTGAACTGGCGTTATCATGGTGAAAGAAAACAAATTTTCTGTTGATTGATTCTGGCCGTTTCTTCTCCATTTTTGCTTGAGCCCCATTAGTTGTTGGCAGTAAAGATCAGAATCGATGGTATTGCCCGTCGCGCGTCGGTAAAATCTCATTAACAATGCCCTTCCAATCCTACCATACACACAGCATCACCTTATTGCGTGTTAATCCGGGTTTGGCTACAGTCTGTGGAGCTTGACTACCACTACCTATAAAAGTTGTATTTTCGAGCTATGACCTTTGAAATTTTATTGCCATGAACAGTTTCCCCGGAATATCTTTTTAACATAACGTTAATCAACTACAAATAGGTAGATACTTAATTAACTATATACCTATTTGTACTTTATATATTTCATAAATTGTTTTGCCATTGAAATGAAAAACGTTGACACGGAGTACATAGCGGCTGCTTTATTTTTCATATAACTATTACTTTTAATAATTGCAAACATGTAATAATTAAATACAATATAGAAATAAATTGTAATATTCGATTTAAATATGAATTTAAATTTAATAATTTAAGTAAGGAAACTTGTAGAAATCAGTTCAATATGGTTGCTTTGTTTAAAGGCCAATATGGATATGGCAGTATGAGGCTACTCTCTCTTTTATCTGTCCCTTACAAATAATAAACTTATTATCATTTTAGCTGCACGAGTAGAAAAACATAATCATACAACATACATACAATATTACAAACTATAATAATAAAAAAAAAACTAAAAATAGAAACTTAATTCTCATTAATAGTCCTACTCCCCGCGGTATCGTGCCAAGAAAACTGGCTGCGTTTCCCCGCTGAATGGCTAAACTTAGCCTTTGAGCGAGAAAAGAACCAGCCCTCTTATCACCAGCAGTAACGACCAGCCGCGGATGGAGTTCCTTTAGGAATGTACCAGGTGTCTAAAAATACAGAAGCACTGTCTATTCTCTCAATCTCGGTATGTTAAGAAAACGGTCACCCACCCATGGATTGACTGCGACAAGTGCAGTGCAGCTTAATCTCGCGGATCTATTGACCCGCGCAGCTGTTAACTCTACGACTAACGCTGTGGGGGATGATCCACTCTATCAAAGCCTCGGCACACTGTCGTCGGGCATCAAGCATAAATCGGGCATCGGACGTCGTGAGTATCAAATACTATGGAATTTATACTATCCTGGCACACAGCATTGGCCGTCTCATCTTATCGCGGGCATCTAGCGGCGCTTCAGGAGCATTACTAAATATCTATACCTAACTACACTAAAAGTTTTATCTTTGTAACTTGAGAATATAATCTGAAGCTTTGCTCAACCCCTTGGGGAAAATAACGTGATGGATTTGTACTACATTGGGATAAATATTGTACTAGTGTGACCGTGAGGGTGGTTAATTAAGGTAATACATTATTAAGTGGCGAAGCTTGCGAAGTCACTTATTAAGTGGCGAAGCTTGTGAAGTCACTTATTAAGTGGCGAAGCTTGCCAAGTCACTTATTGATTTCACGATGTCTGTCCGTCTGTCCCACGATTATCTCGAGAACAGTTTCGAATTTTCAAATTCTGTTTTCAGCAATCGATTACTGATCACCCAGGCATCTGAACCTCCTATTTTAAAACTGATTGTTCAACGGCAACCGTTAGAAACCACTACAAAGCTGATTGCTTCGCCACTTTGCTATGCTGTTAGCTTGCTAGGTTTATTTTAGTTGATAAATAGATACACAGTTGGGTTCATGATTGTTTAAATAGTATTATCTCAAGATTTTTTATTTTTGATATACTACCGTTAATAATATATAAAAATCTATCTCTATTTTTACCTAAAGTTTTTGAAGTCTTACAGTAACAATATTACACTTACTGGTAGAAATAATATAGGAATGGCTCATTTTAATAAAATTGTTTTATTCTGCTTTTTCTTTTATATTTCTCAAGAAAATGTTTGCTACAAATCTTTGGATTTCAACCTACCCGCCCAATTAACCTTATTCATTTTTTATTCTATCCATCTGTTTGACAAACGGCAAAATGAAATTACGTTTTTTGAACGCAAATTGAGCATTTATTTTCATTCCTCTCCTTGTTGTGTGGGCAAGTCTATCGATTTATTATAAACATTCAAGATAAATATCGACATTAATTTTGATATAGTTGTGTCAATCCCTAGCATACATGTAAAATATATTGATTAAAAATGAATTCACCAATATTATACAAATTATCAACAACGTGACTTTTTTCTTTGCAAAATATCAAAATGAATAAAATAATTGATAATATTCTATATTTTAAATCGTATATACCTAAGATAAATTTTAACCAAAAATAGACGTGTCACAGTAGTAACGACGTCTTGCAAATTTACCTGTGAAATGTGCAACCATCAGGATTATTTAGGTTATTGAATTTAAAATTTTATATAATGGTTGTCTAGTGGTCGAATTTCGATTACTATATATATATATATATATATATAATGTATAAAAATACATTATCCTTATCCGACTGAATAAAAAAAATATTTTTAGGGGTTTTTCTGGAGAATTATCGCTTGATAGACCGCTAACAGTCTCTGAAGTAATAGCCATGGAAATGGCCCGCTTAGGAAATGTATTTTGATCAGAATAATTTCGTTATTTCGTCTTTCCTGTTATCATATGCTATTTTTGTGAACATGAAGTTAACAGAAATGACGGAATATAACTCACCGAGAGTTTTAACATCATTGCTCGTTTTGGCAGTGTGTTATTAAAAAAAATAATTGAAAAGCACTAAAATTGATACGAGGGTGGATTGAAAAGTACTCGGCCTAACACAGATCCATTCAATTCTAAAAATCAAATCTACCCACATTATTTAGTTCAGTTCAGACTAGTTCATTGTGTGAAGTTCGAAACGTGTGCGATAATTAGTTGTGATTTTATAAATTTATTAACAAAGTAATCGGACATAATTTCCGCGAATGGAGCAAATCGAGCAGCGTGCCGTCATTAAGTACCTCCATAAGAAGGGGCTATCATCAAAAGCCATCCATGATGACATGGTCAGTACATTAGGCGATTGTGCTCTGTCATATTCATCCGTCAAAAAATGGATAGCAGAATTTAAGCGTGGTAGAGAGAGTGTGAAAGATGAACCCTGCTCTGGAAGGCCTTCGACGTCAACTACTGAGGAAAATATTAAAAAAGTACTTGATTTAATAATGGGAGACCGCAGATTAAAAATTAAAGAGATAGCTGAGATTATAGGCATCTCTTATGAATGATTTCAAAACATCATTGTCAACGAGTTGGGTTTCCACAAGGTGTCTGCGAGGTGGGTTCCGCGACTGCTTTCAGTTGAACAAAAAAGGACGCGATTGACTATTTCACGCGACTGTTTGGAGTTATTTGAAGCCGATGCAGATGATTTTTTGAATCGTTTTGTTACTATAGACGAAACATGGGTTCATTACTGTACACCGGAAACAAAACAACAATCAAAACAGTGTAGAAGACCTGGTTCACCACCCCCTAAAAAGGCTAAGTCGATTTTGTCGGCAAATAAGGTGATGGCTTCAGTATTCTGGGACTCGAAAGGTGTGATTATGATTGATTATCTTGAAAAGGGTCAGACTATAAACTCTGATTACTACTGCACCTTACTACGTCGTTTACGAGAGGAAATAAAAGAAAAACGTCGAGGAATGCTCAGAAGAAAAGTCCTGTTTCATCAAGATAACGCCCGTGTTCACACGTCAGTACAGTCAATGGCTGAAATTCACAACTGTGGCTTTGAACTGTTACCGCATCCGCCGTATTCACCTGATCTGGCACCATCAGACTTTTTTCTGTTCCCTAACCTAAAAAAGCACTTGGGAGGTCAAAGATTTTCGACAAACGACGAGGTCAAAGCAGCTGTAGACGCGTATTTTGACTCTAAGGAAGAATCATTTTTTTTCAACGGTCTAAATGCTTGGAAGGGGAGATGGCAAAAGTGTATTGAACTTGATGGTGATTATGTAGAAAAATAAAAATATAACTGATTTAGTATGTGTTTATTTTCTTGGTTAGGCCGAGTACTTTTCAATCCACCCTCGTAGTTAAAAGATTTTTTTAATTGTAATTACTTTTTATGATGTTAACAGGAATGATGCGTGAACTTTTACATTCGTATAATCACTTAATCAAAGTTTTGTGTCATAAAACCAAAACACAAACGGGTGTGTAATTCTTGTTCAGCGTAAGTGACAGGTGAATATAGCCATAATAGGTAATTAATTACTGCATGGTTTTACGCAGATTTTATTACAAAATTCGCTTTGTTCACAGCTATGACGAATTTTTGGTTACGCGAGTTGAATTAACGATACAAAATTAAATATCAAAGCTATTTTTTTTTGCTTAGTTGTTAACCAAATCAGCAAATTTTTTTAAATATAATTTTTGGTGAGTTTCAAACGTGGAAACATCTATTGAATACGTGTTCACAGGATATGACGATAACTGTTTAAAGTATTTGTAAAATGCCAAAAAACATTAAATTATAGTTTTTAATGGTAATATGTGATAAATAATAATTCGTTTTAATACACTGGAACTTCATATCTTTCAAAAGTAATTTTCGTGCTTGTTATCTGCTCGTTTTAAATATAGGATAATTTATCGATTTTATCTTTAAATTATAGTATAAAATCTAAAATATGGTATTATTAGTTTTAATTAATTTTTTGTTTTTAATAAACATATTACCTTCATGTTCGTACTGTTTTATTTTACTTTTATATATTTTTTTATAAATGTAGGTACATGATGTGGCTACTTGTAAGTTATATATTTCCTTAGTCGTAAGTAAGATCTGTTTATAAATGTGTGGGATTATATGATACTCTTATCTTGTTAGGTGGTCTTAAATGAACAAATGAATAAATAAATGAAATGCAACAGGGTGGACCCATATAATTTTGAAGATAAACGTCATCCCTTAGGGTAGGAAAATAAGGAATGAAGATTTTGATGTAACTATTAAGACGATATTCTAGTTGTTACCTTTAACTATTTTAGACAGTTAAGCTCTACACACGGTCAGTTTAACTGATCAGTTAAAACAGATTAAGTCAAAACGATTTCCCCACTCACTGGATATAAATTTCAACTTAAGATTTCACACTCACGGTCACATTTTGGATGTACGTCAGTTCAACTGATATTGACCGTGCCCCCGGAAAAATCCGTGGGTTGCCGTCAGTTACAAAATTCAACTTAATATTTCACACTCACGGCTCACAGTCAGTCTTTGGATGTACGTCAGTTGAACTGATCATTTTAAATGACTGTGTGTGTCTGACATTCATCACCATCATCATCATTGCAGCCCTTCACAAGCCCACTGCTGAACATAGGCTACTCCCACGGAATGCCACAAATCACGGTTCTGAGCCACCTGCATCCATCGACTTCCTGCATATCTTACCAAGTCATCATTCTATCTAGTAGGGGGTCGCGCTACACTTCGCCTACCGGTATCATGACTTATGGAACTGAGACGTGATCCTTCCAGCTCATGGTTGCTCAGCGAGATATGGAGAGGGTTATGCTCAGGGTTTCTCTGCGTGAGAAGCTTAGAAATGAGAATATTCGCAGTAGAACCAGAGTGACCGATATAGCCCAAGGGATTAGTAAGCTGAAGTGGCAACGGGCCGGCCAAATAGCTCGAAGAACCGACAACCGATGAGGAAAAAAGGTCTGCCATTTAAGGAGTCAATAATCGAACTTTAAAAAAAGTATAAACGATTTCAAAAACTAAATGAAATATATAATTTCCACATAATAGCTTCCGAAGTGGGACCTTTTATTATTTTACACACGATGTACGTAATATTCTTTGATGTCGGCTTACAATTTATTAAAAGTTGTAAGACTGCGCCGAGTAAAATAATTCAAAGTCGCAAAATTACAGGTCTGGTCCTAGACTGCTCGAAATACGACTGTCTTTCATAAACATTTTAAGTTTCTATTAAGCAAGCTGTATTTCACTTTCAATCGTACATTAAAACAAAGATGACTCTTGTATAAAATGTAAAATAATCGCTTTTTTGGATTTTTTTCAGTGGATGCTGTGCCCATAGACGTCTACATCTATCCTCATTAAGAATCAGAATATACATGCGTTGTCACCTCTGAGGAAATGCTTAATTTTCAGTAAATAAAGTCTCTAGTTCCCTACACTCACCATACGAGACAGCAGAAATTGAGCCGCTATTTGATATTGGTATTCTGTGACAGCGTGGTCACTCCCTGGCCGAGCCGACCCATAGTACGTGAAACTATAAAATATTTGTGATACCATTTCGTACAACATCTGTACATAACTAGAATATTTAGATATTTGACATTAAAAAAGGTAATTATGTTATAAATTTTAAAAGTTTTCTTCATTTTTTATTGAAAGGACACGATTTTCAGGTCACGTGAAATGTAGGTACGTAATGTTCTGTCTACTTTTTTTGTACAGGTGCGAGGCTGCATCTTAATGAGAGACCAGCGGATGCCAATTGGTATGCCATTGTTATTTTCATTAATTTATTATAAACTACCTGTTCACCGCGACTTCGCCCGCGTGAAATTTAAGGTTTTAATGTTTTTGCGCGGATCCCTACTTATTTTTTCAAAATAAAAGTATCCTAAGTTACTCCTTATAATATCAGCTATCTACCAGTGAAAGTCCCGTCAAAATCGGTCCAGTCATTTTAGAGATTAGCCGGAATAAACAGACAGACAAAAATTTTAATCGTACTGTATATACTTTTATATGCATGTTGTAAAAAGCTGTTATTTTGACATTACAGTTACTTTATCGACTGGATCTTTTACTATACAAGCTCTTGAGAAGTTAATTATAGCATACAATATTAACTTTTCAACGTTTTGTCAATCTTTTATTATCTATCTATCTATTTATATTATAATAAAACTGTGACCAAGTCAAATATGTACTTTGAATATATTTTGAAATTTTTTTATTTGAGTTACAGTTCTTCATGGATGTAGAAGCCAATCATTTATTTTTTATTTACTTATTTTATGTTTTGTCCCTTTGAACACAATAGGCTCTGAAACTGCTGGGTTAATTTTAATGAGATTTGGCATGGTGTTAGTTAATATCCTGGGATAACATTTCGAATATATTTTATGTTTATATACAATATATGTCAAGTCATTTTAACATTTTTAACACCTACCAACATTTACTTGTTTAATTCTCTCAGTATTGACTTGTAGAGAATGCCATAGACATTAAATCCGCCCATTGTAATCTTTAGACTAAGGTGTAACACAATAAAAATTAAGTAAATAACTAAAATAAAAATATGTTTTGAAAATAAAACTATAAAAATATTATAGCATAATTAACGCGCGGTGACTTCGTGCGCTGTACTTACATTTATATGTTCTAAATCCAAATATATAATACACAACTCACTACTAATACACGCAATACGAACGTTGGCAGACGTTTGAGCTTGAGCTTCTACCCTCACAGAAGTCGTTGACTGTTCACAAACTTATTCTCAAGAATTATCAAACGGGTTGTCTAAGTCCGGGTTCTCGCCGTTATAAGTTGGAATGCTTATAATACTGTTGAGAAACCTGAGACCACTAAAGTTATGCTACGGCATCCGACAAGCGACACTCATCTGCTGCGGAAAGTTTAATAGAGGTGGAGTTCCTAACGGGGAGTGGTTTCGGGAGAACATGTCTTTGTTCCTGAAATTCCACACATATACAACAAATTTTTCTTTACGCTTTAATCATGTGTAATTTCCTGTCAGGGTCTGCTTTACAACACTCCAGGCATTTGAATAGACTATGTCGTTTTTAGAAAAGATATATAAAGCGAATAAAAAAAAATCATATAGAGATATTATTCATTATAGATTATTTTTGTTTAGTGTTAACGGTTAAATGCTTTCGTTCTCAATTTATAAATAATTTAATAGTCTTAGTGACCACAATAGTTAATATAATATACTTCGTGGTCTACGAGATTATAATAATACTTTACGAAAGTTCACGCGAACGAAGTCGCGCCTACAGGTAGTTCTGTAATATGTGTAGTGAGCACACTCATATTTACACATACAATTATATGTATATATTTCTTATTTTGTCTTAAAGCTTTTTGAAACATAAAACTACGAAGGATAACCTAAATATTATATTTCTTGAAAAATTTATATATAAATATCGTATTCATTTAAAGAAAACCTATGTTTTCCCGCTTATAACTAATAGACTCATAACATACAACATGTAACAAAAACTCTGTGGTTCCAGTTAAGTGCGTTATCAGAGTCAGTATTCAAACGTAAATAAATAACTTTTTTTCAAAAAAATTGAACATTAAAAAAATATTTTAGTTTAAAAAAATTGTTTTCGAATTGTATGTGGTTTTATTACCTGTGCATTATCCGGAGAATAACAGGATAGTGAAAGACCCATCTCCACCGATGCTCGTGTCAGTTAGAGGTAATAAAATCACATAACATTTGCAAATTTTTTTTTAAATTAATATTAAATTTTTAAATGTTAAAGTTTTTTGAAAAAAAGTTATTTCTTTACGTTTGAATACTGACGATGATTACGTACTTAACGGGAACCACAGGGTTTTGTTACACGTTATATAATAGTAAATTAATAGGATAGAAAATACTTAACTCTTTTTTTTGAATTTTTATCAAATAAAAAGTAGCATATAAGTTGCCCCGGTTCACTAACTACACGCAAAATTTGAATGAAATGAAATGAAATGAACATGAAAATCCGTCCAGTAGTATTTGTGTGAATCGTGAATACACAGACAGGCCGCCTCTCCTATAAAAACAAGACCGACAGATGGACAGAAATTCTAAAAACCACTTATTTGGCTTCAGTACATATTCTTTGTTTTTTTTATAGAAGAGGGGCAAATGAGCGTGCGGCTCACCTGATGGTAAGTGACTACCGCCGCCCATGAACAACCGGAACACCAGGGGAATTGTAGGTGCATTGCCGCCCTTTTAGAAAGGTGTAAGCTCTTTTCTTGAAAGTCCCTAAGTCGTATCGGTCCGAAAAAAGCGCCGGTGGTAAACAATTCCACAGAGAAGTTGTGCGAGGAAGAAAACTCTTAGTAAAACGCACAGTCGTGGATCGCCAAGCATCCAGATGGTGAAGATCGTATCGTGAAAATTGACGCGATGTGCGTTCGTGAAATTTGGCGGGTGGAATTAATCCGAACAATTCCTCAGAGCACTCCCCGTGGTAGATTCAATAGAAAAAGCAAAGGGATGCAACACCCCTACGCAGTGCCAGTGTATCGAGCCGATCAGAAAGAACTCGGTCGTCGACGATTCGAACCGCTCTGCGCTGGATGCGGTCAAGTGGAAGGAGCTGGCACTGGGGTGCCCCGGCCCAGAGATGAGAACAGTATTCCATGTGAGGCCGGATTTGCGCTTTGTAAAGTTGCAAGCGATATGCTGACATGAAATACTGTCTTGCTCTGCAGAGCACGCCAAGCTTTTTAAAGGCCAATTTGGCCTTCCCTTCCAAGTGATCACGAAACTGCACATATGTCGACGCCGAGGATTCCAGTGCTAGCTGAGGCAGCAAGGGGAGCACCTTGAAACTGAGGAGATACGACAAAGGGGGTGCTTTTTAGCTAGAAATGCGCAAACTTGTGTCTTCTGGGGATTGAACTGGACTAGATTTAGTCGCCCCCAATCCGAAACTTTGTTCAGAAAGACTCGACTTCAGACATAAGTTGTCCCGGTACTCGGCGACGTTTTCCCGAGAAATATTGGCACGGCCGGTATATAAGGCATTACCAGTGCTGTCTTCTGCATAACAATCAATGTTATCAGTTTGCAATATAACATTGATATGCAGGAGAAACAGTGTTGGTGATAGCACGCATCCTTGTGGAACACCAGCGTTGATAGGCTTGAAATCAGAACATGCACCGTCTACTACAACCTTGATGCTCTGATCAGCAAGGAAACTGGTGATCCATTTGCACAATTTCTCGGGAAGCCCATAGAAAGGAAGCTTCGAAAGAAGCGCTTTGTGCCAGACCCGATCGAAGGCCTTCGCTACGTCCAAACTAACGGCCAATGCTTCCCCCTTGGACTCTACTGCTTCTGCCCATCTATAAGTCAGGTAGTCCAGAAGATCACCAGCTGATCGAACTCGACAAAAACCGTACTGACGGTCACTAATCAGCTGGTGATCCCCAAGGTACCTCATGAGCTGGCAGTTTATAATGGATTTCATTATTTTGGAGAACAAGGAGGTGATGGCGATAGGCCTGTAGGGGAAGGGTCTGAGCGGTCGCCTTTTTTAGGAATCGGGTGGACCAAAGCTGTCTTCCATGAATTCGGGACTACGCCTTGGGAGTAGGAGTACCGAGAAAGATGCGTTAAAACCGGTGCTAACTCCGGAGCACACGTCTTCAGCACAATGGGAGGGACTCCATCAGGCCCACTCGACCTGCTGACGTCCAGGGAGAAAAGTGCTTTACGAACCGAGCGCTGTGTAAATCGCACATCCGGCATGGATCACTTACACCGCGGGATGGTCGGCGTTGTATTCCCCCCGTCATTTAAAGTCGAGTTGGACGCAAAGAGAGAGCTTAAAATATCGACTTTCTTCTTTGCGGCATGTGCCAGTGAGTCTTCCTCTTTGTGCAGAGATGGAAGAGGTGGCTGACAGAAGTTCCCTTGGACAGCCTTCGCGAGAGACCAGAATGCACGGGTTCCCGAAGGAAGGCGAACTAGCTTCTCGCCAATTCTGCCGATGTGCTCAGACCTTTCTTTGGCAATGACGCTTTTGAAGGACCTGGAGGGGTTGTATTTTAATATTAGAATTGCAGTCACGATTTTTATACAGATGTAATTATAGTATGTTTAGATTTATAGATTATTGCGTAGTAGAGCCAAACAGCTATATTGGTTGTAGCATTAAAAGTTAGGCTCGACCGGGGAAGGATCATACTCTCACTTTTAGTTACTTTCATAGCGTAATGTCTTATGGAATTTTGCTATGGGGTAATGCGACTGATATTGAAGCTATATTTGTTTTGCAAAAGAGAGCCGTTCGGGCGATTTATAACCTAAATTGTAAAGAGTCCCTCAGACAAAAATTTAAAGAAATAAACATATTAACTTTGGCATCGCAATATATTTATGAAAATCTAATGTATGTACATAAAAACATAAATAGCTTTAATAAGAATAAGGATGTGCATTCTTTAAACACCAGGAACAAACATAAGCTTGTAATACCAGTTACTAGACTCCACAGAATCAGTAATTCATTTATGGGGCAATGTATACGCTTTTACAACAAAATCCCAGAACATATTCAAAGTTTATCAATAAACAAGTTTAAAAGTTTTATTAAAGAAAAACTGTACAAAAAGGGTTATTATAATATCAAGGAATACATGAATGAAAATAACCCCTGGGAATAAGGTGATCGCCACCATGCTGGTTCTATTAAAAATCATTTAAAAATTGTATAAATGAAATTATTGTTAAGTGAAATATGTTTGAAAAAACAAGTCCCGCTGGGTTTCTTGCTGGTTCTTCCCAGGACAGAGGTATTTTCCGAACCAGTGGTAAATAAAAAATGACTTTCAATAAGAATTATGTAATAATCAATATTGAATAAAAATTATTCTATTCTATTCTATTCTACAGAATACCAGCGTAAAATAGCAGCTCAACGCTGCTGTGTTTCATTTAGTGAGTGTAGGGAACCGGGGACTATTTGTTATTCGACGCGAGGCATTCCATCTTAGACCTCAGGGGGGACAACGCATCTGCATTTTCATTCTTAATCAAGGATAGATGTAAATGTCTATGGGCCACAGGATTCACTGACATAAGATGGACTGTTTACTCGTTTGTCGCATTTATTCTGTAAAAATAAGCTTTAAAGATTATTAGAACTTATTTGTGAGTATATTAAAGTTTAGTAAGAATTATTTGTGAGTATATGGAATCAAACTGTTTCAAATAAAATGAATCACCTGGTAAAACGGTTTTGAAAGAAAGCTTCAATTGGACATAGCACTGTAGACATAGTTAAACACACATTTTCAACAATTCCTCTCGATATCATAAAAACTTAATTGAGTTTCTACTAATTTACATGCTCGTTAACTCTTTCAAATTTTATAAACATCGGGCAAATAATTAACTTGTCAAACGAATATGGTTAAAACGATAATACCGAGTACATTTTTAATGGAGTAAATGTGATTATTTTATTTCCAATAAATACCTTTGAGGTTAGTTCTTTAATTGTAATTTATATATGATGTTTTGATATTTCCTTGCAAAATTTAAAGAGTCACCATTATCATTTTTATTTGTTACTTGTAAAGTGAACTACAGTTGTATAATCTATATATGTAAATAACGTTTGTAGTGTTATACTACTTACATTTCATTGTACACTAATTCTCCATTCTGTTTTGATATTCTGCATTCATGTTTTGCATCACTTTATACTATTTTTCCATTCTGTTTTTGATTCTCTGCATTTATATTTTGCATCACCTTTATTTATATAGGATCCTGTAACGTTTTTACACAATAACATATCATTTTACTGCGTATTTTCACACTATTTAGTACTTTTAAACTAGCTGTCAACGAAGCCTTACCTTTTTTTGGTCTTTTATTGAATTCTCTGTAACTCTACAATTTCAGGCTTCGGTGCGCTGTCGCGCATCAGTTTTTCCTATTTGAATAATATCTCATTTCTTACTTAAAGGTAAAGATTTTCCAATTATATTCCTAAAAACCAAAAATTTTATATTTGATAACCATTGTTTTTGTAGTTGTCATGGTAACTTTTATTCAAATTCGTCTCTGGTTTGATGTTCTTTCTTCATAAATACTTTTTGGCTGTAGGTCATTTACAATAAATTTCCTTTTAATTTAAATAATTTTCCCGTTCTCTCTAGAAAGATATAAAAGCCGAACAATCGGTGAAGAAATTCAGTCTTGCTTCAGTTCTCGTATCGGAAGCATCTTCTAAAGGCCTTATCCCGGGGCCGCTCTGCCCCGGGATCCTGCAAGCCTCTATCCTGCCTGAAGCCACTGGACTCTACGATCCGTTGCTCTGCCTGAAGTCGCCGGATCCTACAAAACGTTGCTCTGCCTGAAGTCGCCGAGATCCCACAAGTCTCTACTCTACCTGGAGTCGCCGGAACCTACAAACCTCTGTTCCGCCCGAAATCACCGGAACCTACAAACCTCTGTTCCGCCTGCAGTCACCGGATCCTGCAGGCCACTGCGCTGTCTGAAGTCGCTGAGGATCCTGCAAGCTCCTGCCTGGGCTGAAGTCGCCGATCCTGCAATCGCCGCATTCACCTGAGGTCGTCCCCTAGAGACGCCCACGCCTACCCACCTACGCCGTGCGTGCTCGTTCCAGGCGCTGAGAGCACGCTTGGGATCTTCGGACTCAGCTACGATATAAATCTTTTTTTTATTACCTTTTTTTTAAATATAATTTGTAAATCACATCATCCATCCTCATATTCATACTCCATTTTTGATATATAAAATTGTAAATATTTTCGAATCTTAAATATATTATTTGTCTTGGTCTATTTGGTTGTTTTGCTGATCGTAGGTTAGATTTTCCTTCTCTTTTAATTGTCGCTTCACGACACGTTAGTGTCTGTCAGTAATATTCTTAAGTTATTTCCATGTGTAAACATAAATAATCATTTTTAAATATGTTTGTCAGTCTGTCGGGTCTAATCTCCAGAAAAGTTAAATCGATTGTGACGATTGTGATGATTTTTTTTTAAATTTCTTACTTGATAAAATTAATCTGTACAATAAAATGAAATTGAAGTGTTTGTTTGTAATGTCAAAATAACAGCTTTTACCAAATGCATATGAAAATATATATTTATAACAATAAAACAATTTTCAAAATGTTTGTCTGTCTGCCTGTCTGCCTGCTCGTTCCGGCTGATCTCCGAAATGGCTGGACTGATTTTGACGGGACTTTCACTGACAGATAGCTGATGTTATAAGGAGTACTTTTATTTTATAAAAAGTATTAGGGTTCCGTCCAAAAAATATTAAAACCCATGAAATCCAGTCGTAATAAATTCGACGTGGACGAATTCGCATTCAACAGCTAGTAAATGATAAAATAATAGCTTCCATTATCATAAATCTTATTAGCGCCACATTAATATATATGAAAAGTGGAACTGGCCACTAGTCTAAAATTAAAAAGCCTTAGGTTTAAAATAAAATAAAATATTAATAACTTGGAGGTGAGAATACTAAATAAGTTAAGTTTATTCCTTAACAATCCGATCGAATAAGTTAAATAAACTGCCAATGACATAGCATGAGTCTGTTCCGTCTGGAGCCACTAAAGCCGAAAATGCCGCCCCTTTTACCTTTTCCTAGCATCTTAAAAATACAAATCGACGTGACTTCTAAATCTCTATGTATATTATTTGAAAATGAAATATCAAAAATCCGCAGATAAATGCAGGAACACCCAGGCACGTCACATAACATGGTTTGTGCCAATTGCATCCATCGATTTCCTGCATGTCTGCGTCGCTCCATAAGTGCGGGACCACTCTACACTTGAAGAAAATATTATAATATATTTTTATACCTTTCTATTCATTGAGAAATGTGTGTTTGTGTGTGTGGAAAAGTTTCGTTACCAGTAAAAATGGTCTCCGGTTTTCTGCAATCAATATACGAAACACAGCAGCATCATTTTGCCATTTTACGTTGGTACCATTGGGAGGAGCCATAATTTAAAAGAAGGAGAAGAAGATGATACCATTGGAGTGTGAAATCCTCCCGCGGTTAGGGTTACCAGATGAAAAAATTAAAAATCCGGAGAAGAGGCCTGGTTTCCATTTCAAAATCCTGAGATTTTTTTATAGTTTGCGAAGAAAACATTACTTAAAAAGGTATCTTCACATATTAAGTATGATAAAACTGTTTAACTACCTACTTGGATAAATAAGTTTTGATTTTAATTGTGGAATTATTACCAAAGGAAAATTATTTTTAGTTTGTTTAACTTTTTATTAAAGAGATCTTTCAAATGTAATCTGTATTATATTGAAAGTTCTAAAAATCCTGAGATTTCATGAGATTTGCAAAATCCAGCCGCAATCCTGAGAAGAGTCTAAAAATCCTGAAATCTCAGGACAAATCCTGAGATATGGTAACCCTACCCGCGGTCGAACTTAGTCATTAGTCCTGCAGCCATAATATAGCAGCATAGTGGCTTTACAGGTTCATTAGTACCTGTAAAATATACTACTATATAATACAAGGTGGCCCATAAGTCGTTAGAAATGTAAATTTCGAATAAAATACAAAAGGCGCGCATGAGTGGCGCGCGCGGTGCGGGGGGAGTACCGACGGTTTCTGGGAATTCAGTCGCCATGGAGCGTTTCACAGGTGCGGACCGTGCATTTTGTGTGCGCGAGTTTTATCGAAACAATGATTCGGCTACCATTGCGCGGCGTAAATTTCGAGAATATCAGAATTTACGCAATTTTAAAGACATTCCAAGTGTTCAAACGATTAAGAACTGGGTTATTAAGTTCGAAGAGAGTGGTTCGACGTTGGATAAACAACGGTCAGGTCGACCAAGAACATCACGGATAGAAGAAAACATCGATGTAGTGAAACACTCAATTCGTGAAAATCCTACCCAGTCTACTCGTAAGCGTTCCAGTGCATTAAACTTACCCAGAACATCGTTACAGCGAATTTTAAAGAAAGATTTACATCTTCACCCGTACAAGATTCAGTTAGTACAGGAATTAAAAGATACTGACACTATCCACAGACTAAATTTCGCAAATGAAATGTTGAACCGCTTTACTTCGTTTAATAACGTGTTATTCTCTGATGAGGCTCACTTTCACATCAACGGCCGTGTCAATAAGCAAAATTGTCGCTACTGGAGTTGCGAAAATCCAAATCGCAAACATCAAAAGCCCTTACATAGCCCTAAAGTGACAGTTTGGGCGGCTATGTCAGCGCATGGCATTATAGGCCCTTACTTTTTTGAGGACGGCAGAGGCCGCGCTCTTACTGTTACTTCACAACGGTATGTAGCTATGATCCAGGACTTTTTTACACCAGAGTTGCAGAATTTTCCAGGTTTCAATACGCAGACCTGGTTTCAACAAGATGGAGCAACTGCCCATACCTCTAACATCGCTATGCCGGTCGTCCGTCAACTTTTCCCTAATAAAGTGATCTCTCGAAGAGGAGATATTCCTTGGCCACCACGTAGTCCAGATCTGACCCCAATGGACTTTTTCTTATGGGGTTGTCTTAAGACTAAAGTGTACGAAACCAACCCGCGGACAATTGACGTCCTGAAAGAAAATATCCAAAGAGAAATGGCAAACATTACAGAGCTTACTTGCCGCGCAGTGAGGGATAATTTTAAACGTCGCTTACAGGAGTGCCGCGATCGTAACGGATTACATTTAGATGATGTAATTTTCAAAAAATAATTCCCATTTTATAAGGATTATGACAAAATAAAAACCTTTTTCATAATGTCATTAGTTTTTTTTTAAATTATTTTTTTACATTTCAAGGGACTTATGGGCTACCTGTATATAGGGCAAATGGTGAGAGAAAATTATTAAAAAAAAACTCAAACATTCTGTTCTTTTAATATATTAAATTCAAAATGCGTGGTAATACATTATTTTAACTAATTTTACTGCACGCACGCACTCGTGAAGGTAGATCGGTAGTCAAAAACGTTGTTACCCATAAATCACATTTAATTTGGAATAATTTGAAATACACCTATTTTCAAAAACTGTAATAACGGAATATCATTATTTATATATTTAAATTTAAGTTTAAAATTTGTCTACTCTTTGAAAAATAACCCTGTATAGGTTAAAACACTTAATATTTAGGGTATTTCTTCAAAATGTTCAGTTTGTTGTCCATCAATTCGTCGTTCTATCTCTACTAGTAAACGGAAGGTTCTTCCATAAGGAGAAGTTAAGTCATAATTCCTCGCTTGACATGCAGGTGCATTGCTAAGTGGGTTTTCAGGGTTTTACACAAGTTATGCTGTTGCCAATCGACTTTTATTTGGTATTTACCACCAGCCTTTAGACTGGTTATCTAATAAAACAAAGTCACTTCCCGCCGTCTGTATGCTTAGACCTCTTAAACTACATGACGGATTTTATGCAATCAATAGACAGAATGAAAATTAAATTAGAAGGTTTATATGTATAATACATGCATATTTATTCTGTGCGTGTGTATGTATGTGACTGAACTTCTAAACGGCTGGACTGATTTTGATGAAATTTTGTGTGTTACATTAAGTTGGTTATAGAATAGTTTAGGTTCAAAGTTAGACCCGGTAGGTGGCGTTGTTGTCGAGGTCCAGAAATAAATCGTGCGAAGCCGCTGCGGGTCGCTATTTGTTTATAGGGTAGTGTGACAAAAGAGCACATAGTTCACCTGATGGTAAGTGGTTGCTGTGACCCATAGACATCTACATCTATCCTCAATGAATAATCAAAATGCAGATGCGTTGTCACCCGTGAGTACTAAGATGGAATGCCTCTTTTCCAGTGATAAAGGTCTCCAGTTCTATACACTCACCATACAAACGACAGCAGTGTTATACTGCTATTTTACGCTGGTATTCTTTCTGTGCGAGGGTGGTCTTTCCCCGGTCGAGCCGAACCATTCGTGCTACAACTATACTATATACACAAAATTCTCAATGAACGATTCCAAATTAGTGGTAAGGAAGCTTTGTGGCTGGTGGATACCTCATAATTTGACAGAGGCCCAAAAACTCCATCGTGTTGATTGGTGTCGTGAAATGGTTCAAAGATTTAACGGAGGTGACTCAAATGCTGTGTTCGACATACTTACGGGTGACAAAAGCTGGATTTATTGTACAACAATCTGCTGTCTGGGTGTTTCCTTCCGAGGAGGTGTCAACTAAAGTGAAAAGAGGTTGAAGCGTGGGAAAAAAGATGGTAGCCTCGTTCTTGCGAAGGACAGATCATAACAATTGGTTGCCACTTGTCTTGGAAAAAGTTCGGGAGAAACGACCTCGCAGTTGGATCCTCCTTCACCACGACAATGCCTCGTCACACACCGCCAAGCAAACAACGGACTACAGACTCAGACGTGGAATTACTCGGTCACCCGCCCTATAGCCCCCACCTCGCACCTTGCGATTTTTATTTATTTCCGAAAATAAGAGAAAAACTTCAAGGAAAACGTTTTATGGACGCCGGCGAATCAGTGGCTTCGTTTGAAAATACCGTCGAAGAGACCCCTAAGGACGAGTGGGCAAAGTGCAGTTCTCAATGGTTCCATCGGATGCAGCGATGTATTGATGTAAATGGATACTATTTTGAAAGGATATAATAAAACCAATAACTTAATAAGTTTCTTCAGTATTTTATTTTCTATGAACTTTCAGTGCCACCCTCGTATAAGAGAAAAATGGCTGATCGTTAGAAATTGGTATTATTACAAAGAAAGTAGTCAAAGTACTCAAAGCCCGTGGTAGCTTACAGGCTAAGAGTTCGCTGTAAATTTCACAGTACGCGAACAACCCAGGTTCGATCCCCGCCGGCACCAATGAAATTGTTAATTGCAATTTTAAGTTCTGATTTACCACGTGCTCGGCTATGAAGGAAATCATCGTGAGGAAGCATGCATGTCTGAGAAATAAAAAAAATATATTTCGAAGATATGTGAAGTTCGCCAACACAAATTGGGGCAGCGCAGCGGATACTTCCTTGCCCTAAAACCTTCTCAGAAATAAGAGGAGGCCTGTGCCCAGCAGTGGGCCAAATATAAACTGTAAGGTGTGTGTGTGTGTTAAAATAGAATAGTTTAGTCAACGAGTTCGCACACGCGAAAAATAACCAAATGAAAATGTAAAATATAAATTTTTGAAAAGGTATTTTACTAAACCATATTTTAAACCAGAGACTATAAATAAACCACGATTTGTAATAAAACGGTGTGTCAATATAAAATTTCCAATACTTGTGATCCGGTATGAATGGAATGCGTTCATAACAATAGAAGTGTGATATACTATAACATTGATATCTGTTATATAAGGGTACCGGCTTTTGACCGCTTTATGAGAATGTAATATTGTCAACCTACTAGGCCAAAATGGACAATGCCGAACAATATGAGTCATAATATTCATTTTATTATTCAAATTCAAATAATTATTTCAGGCTCGTTATTACTAATAACCAACAACCGAAGGGGAAGAAAGGTTTTCGAGTGGCAGCCTCGTACCGACAGGCGAAGTGTAGGGCGTCCCCCCACTAGATGGAGTGACGACCTGGTAAGACATGCAGGAAGTCGATAGATGCAGGAGGCTCAGGACCGTGCTTTGTGGCATTCCTTGGGGGAGGCCTATGTTCAGCAGTGTACTTGTGAAGGGCTGTAATGATTATGATGATGATGATTGCTAATAATGATAGAACACATATGTACGTGGTGGAGCCATGCTGCAGCTATATTAGTAGTATAGTTGTAGCACGAATGCGTCGGGGGAAGGACTACTCTCTCACAGAATATCCGCGTAAAATAGCAGCTTAACGCTGCTGTGTATCGTATGGTGAGTGTACAGAAACTTAGTCCTCATGGGTGACAACGTATCTTCATTTTGATTCATAGTCGAGGATAGATGTCAACGTCTATGGGCCACAGCAACCACTTACTATCAGATATACTGTGTGCTCGTTTGTTTCCTTTACCATTAAAAAAAAGAACACGGCATTAATTTGTCTTAATATCTTCTTTTATACGTCTATACTATACTGGGTGGCGCCCAGGTTATCACGTTAAATAGCACAGCAGTTAATACAAGTTGATATATGTCTGTTAAAATAATAAAATAAACAATAATAAAAGAAAATAAAAAATGCATTTTTCAAACAAAATAAATAGGGTAAAAAATTGACAAGAAATAAATCAGCCTAGATATATAGGTTACTGACCTGAAGTGACTTACAAAACGTCGCACGCGCCAGAAAAATAATAATTTATATTAACACCCGGTGCCATTTCTTGTCACTTTGCGCGTAGAGAATTTTGCCTTAACTTCATTATTTTAAGTAAATTTTTCGCTTGAATTTGTTTTCACACACCCGCAGAGCGCGGTCCCTTTGTTTTTAATTTCGCGCATAAAATTATGCCTTAAATTGTTAGACGTAAGTACAGTTTTTGTTTGATTTTTTCTTTATTTGAGTAGTTCGGATTGACAACCTATATTCGCCTTCAAATGGCATGGGTCTTTGACCTTCTAGAATTCATCAGGTGATATCGGTATGCATTTACATGATGTTATTTAATATTAAAACGAAAAAAATGCTACCGCTACTAATGTATTAATTGTTATATATTTTTTTAGTTGTGTATGTTTAAAGAAATTTATGTAGCATACGTCTTTTCAATTTATGTGATAACTTTTTGTCACTCGGTATACTAATATTATAAAGAGGTAATGTTTGTTAGTTTGAGAGTTTGTTTGTAGGAAGTAATCTCTAGAACTACTGAACCGATTTTAAAAAATTGTTTCACCAGCAGAAAGTTACATTATTTTTGAGTGACATAGGCTATAATATGATTAATAATATTTTTTAATGTGAAATAACAATACCTGACAATCAATTCCGAAAATAAACTAAGAACCACACAAGATAATTTCATCACAAGTAAAAATGTTTGACGCCCAATAAAGTGGGCACGGGTCAGCTAATATAATAATAATATTATAGCTTAAAAATAACACGGCATTGATTTGTCTTAATACCTTTATCTATACAAATTATAATAATAGTAGAACATACCGACGCGCTTTAGCGCTTACAGCATGCAATATTAAAGCTTAAAAAACTTAAATCACACTTACTGGTCAGGAGCTGTTATGATCCATGTGATAATACCTAGTATTCCTAGTGAGAGCATAAAGTTATATTCATAAAATTATTGTATTGTCGGTGGTCTTAATATGTCAACAATTTTTTTAATTTGTCAGTCATCTGGAAGTGGGTGAAAACCGAATTACAAAACTCCATTACATTCATTCACACATATATACATACATGTCAGGCCAGTTAATACAAAAAATAAAACTTTTTTCACTTTATATATTAAAAATATTAAAAATCTATAAATAAAAAACTATAACTAAAAACTTAAATTACCATAAAGTCCGTGGTATCGTGCCATGAACGCTGGCTGCATTTTATTGCTGCATGGTTATACTCGTATTTGACATTTGAGCGAGAAAAGAACATCAGGAGCGACAAGCAGTCGCAGATTCTTTTCCTTTAGGAACTTCACCGCACGTGCGGTGCGGTCCACGTGCGGTGAAGTTCCGTCGTTGTGCCGTTGTCCGTGCGTTGTCTCTACAGCAAATGGCCCAATAAGTAGTTAACTCTCAGATACTCATATTTACGCCACTTATTTAGTTCAACTGCATATAACGTCGCCCCAGCTCCCAACGAGGTACCCTTAGATAAGAGGCTGCGAAAGTGTAAGCCCACACGTCCTACATGTCTACGCAAGTAGCATCCCACATTAGGGCTTTACCTCTTTCCCAAGGCGTGTAAAAAATAAAAGCGTGTTAAAAATATAAATTTCAGGTATCTGTAGTCTGTACATTGCAAGATTTTGTGACAAAAATTATTGACAGGCATTAAAAATAAGTATTTAAATACATTTCTATCATTTTTAGAATTATGTGTCTGTCTGTTTGTATATGAACGTATCACGTCTGAAATACTAATATTTTTCAAAAGGTTCGTTATGGAAATCATAAAGCGTGTCCTCGAGTAACATTTAGTATTGGTTTTATCAACATTCTTTAATTCTATGGAAAGTTATGTTTAATATTTTGAAGTTTGTGTGCGAAAATTGTTCAATGGTGGCGTTGAGTCATTAATGGCCACATACTCAACGCTACTCAATTTTAAGATGTCGTTAAGTGTTGTGGTGTCACAGGCACTTTGACTTAAAGTGATACAGAGAGCACTAGACTTAGACTTAACGGCATCTTAAAATTAAGCAGTGTTTGAGTATTTGGGTATAAGTGCTATTTAATATAATCTTAGAAATAGTAAAAATAATTCCATAATGATATACTTATACCTAAAACAAAAAATAATGTTTTCTTACATGATTAATGAAATACTTAGAGAATGTACAATAGTCACCAATAGATGGTGTTTTGCAAATGTAAAGCAAATAGGTGGTGTGTGTTCTTCTTTCCTGTAAATATGTCTTCATAATTGCTGCTGATCTCTGCGCCCATTTTCCCCTGCGCCCCCTTTCCCCAAGAAGGGTCGCTTCCGATGCGGCAGAAACGCCCTCCAGACCAGCCCCATGTGGTGTTTAGTGGGTAGGCACTTAGGTTTTCATAGTGAGTCCCACATAAACACGCAGCCGGCTGCGTGGTATGCGAAGAGCATTCACCACCTCCCTCCTCCGCTTCTCGGAGGGTAACCCTTTACTTTGCCAGACTACCTTAGTGTAAAGAAATGATGCAAACAATATTTAAAAATAGTGGGGGGGGGGCGTACAAAATAAAAATAAAAATATGAAAATACATACAAATAAAGATAAGTGAAGATTATGTATGATATAATATAATAAATTAAATGAAAAGAGTACGAAAAAGGAAAAGTAATTTATCTAATAGCGTTCTAAGTAATAAGTACGATTTAACAAGACTTTTGAAAGAATGAAGAGTTTGAGCACGACGAAAGTGAAGAGGTAAAGATTTCCACAAACGTACAGCAGTTACAGTAAAGAATTTCTTAAAATAGGAGGAAGAGTGCGAAGGAGTAGAGAGAGAAAGATTGACAGAGGATCGAAGTAACCGATTATGGGTAAGGGAAAGATACTGGAAACGTCATTATTATGTATTATGTAAGTATTATCAGTAAAAACTTTGTGATTTAGAGCTAAGATATCGATCAAATCAAATATTTAAGTTAAGTTACTTAAACAGAAAAGTAACCTAACTGCTGGGATGTATAAAACATGTTATGTTAGCTGCTTTTAAGATTTAAGTTTTCTTAGAATGTTTTTTTTTACCACCGAGCACGTGGTATATAAAATTGAAAAAAAGTCTTTCGTCAGTTTCGGCGAGGAATGAACTTAGGTTCTTCGCGTACTATGCGAGCAATTTTTGCCTGAACTACCACAGCACTTCTTCCGTTGTTAATCTATAAATTAAATAATGTATGTATTGCTATTCTATACCAAAAATTGAAGCCTAATTAGTTTGTCGTCAAAAATTCACATTTGAACGAAAATAAAACAAAATGTATTAAACTCACAAGACATAATGTTAAACAGGTATTTTTAACTAGCTGTTCCCCGCAACTTCGCCCGCGTGTAATTTAGGGTTTTAATTATATTACTCAAAACCCTAATTCTTTTTCTCAAATATAAGTAGCTTAAGTTACTTCTTAGATATTCAGCTATCTGCCAGTGAAAGTCCCGTCGAAATCGGTCCAGCTGTTTCGGAGATTAGCCGGATCAGACAGATAGATAGACCGACAGACAGACAGAAAAAAAATTAAAAATTGTGTTTTCGTTATAAGTACCATATTATACATTTATTTGCATTTAATAAAAAGTTGTTATTTTAGCATTACAAACAGAACAGATATTTCAATTTTATATATTTGTCTAGATTGGAGATGAGCTTTGTCTTGTTGGATCCACTGTTTACCTCGGAGTTATAGTTGACAAAAATAAAAAAAAACCTTCAGTAAATGCCCATACATCTAAACTAACTAGCAAACTTTGTTCCCCGGCATATGTTGTAGGAATATTAGAAATCTTGATGTGTTTATTTCTTTCCTTTATTACAGTGTATGGAAACTCCACTGCTAAATATAGGTCTCTCCATATAATAGGTCTTTACCTATGAAATTGCCGTTCTGTGTAATTTTGGGCATTTCAAAACTAAATAATTTTTGTTTGACTAAGAATTCGAATATAAAATTAATGTTATTTTAAAAACATGGAATGTTTTTTTTGATGAATTAAATGTGGTAGTGACCAGGTGTTAGTGTAACAGATCCGTAATGTTCTTTGAAACTAAGATTTTCCACGATAGCTAACTGTGGTGAATGGTGACGAGAGTCACCATTTTAATATTGCTTAGAGCGGTTCAAATCGTCGGCAGCTTTTTCTGATCGGCTTGACTCACTGGCACGTCTCGTGGCGCGTCTACCACGAGGAGTGCTCTGAGGAATTGTTCAGACTAATTTCAGCAGCTCAATTTCACCATCGCACATCTCAACAAAACTCGGGATACCATCCATACCATCTAGATGATTGGCGGTCTACCACTGTGTGTTTTTTCCGGATGACTTGACTTAGGGACCTTGAAAGAGACTACTTTTTTTTGAAAGACCAGCAATGCATCTGAAATTCCCCAGAATTCGGAATGACTAAAACATCTATAAAGGCTATAGAATCATTGCCTTTAACTGCATCGTGGTTGAAAAATGTCTGATACTTAAATGAGACCTAAAATTAAGATCCAAAAGCAGAAGGTAGATCAGGTTAGCTATGACATCAAGACGCCAAACACCAGTTCGCTGGGGACCTTTTTATAGAATAAGGGTGATAAACGAGCACAAAGTCTTCCTGATTTTAAGTGGATGCTGTAGTCCATAGACATCTACATCTATCCTCGATTAAAAAACACAAAAGCAGTCAAAATGTAGATGCGTTGCCACTCCTGAGGATTAAAATGGAATGCCTCGTAAAAAGCGTATCCGGTTCTGTACACTCACTATACAGAACACAACAGCATCAAACTTCTATTTCATGCTGGTATTCTATGAGGGCGTGGCCCTTCTTTGGTCGAGCCATTCATGCTGCATAGCTGGCGCATGGCTTTAGAATGTAAATGGGTGCTATATAGCAGCCAAAACGTCGGGAATGAAAAATAATTCAAATTAATCAAAATTTGAGAAAAAAATAGTTCTATTCAATAATTAATTTGTGGTACAATATTCTTAAAAAAAGGTTGCAGACATTAAAAAAGGAGCATTTAAACATAATTTGTCTATAGATAATAATGGTGCTCTTTAAAACTATTTTATGAATAAATTTATGGGCGCTTTCTTCTATAGAACGGTAAAGCCCAATCACGAAGATGACTTTTAACGAAAATTGTTATTGCTTAAGCGAGATAGGCAGGTGGTAAACCATCTCAACTTTTTTTATTATTTAAAAAATAATTCGAGGACATTTAACTACCGATTTTTGTAGCTGAGTTCAGAAAAGTAAGAAATATCTAATCTAAATTTGATATTCAGGTGGAAAAGGTCGGCTGTTACGCGTTATTTACTGTTAGTATTTTCATTAACATCATCACTCTATGGGTTTTCTAGCTAGCTATCGTAATCTGAAGCTGCAAATAGTCAGCAATATTCGGTTAATTGCTTTCTCTTTCAGCTGTATGTATTTAAAATATATTCTGTAATATATTTGACGGTAACATGCCACATGCCGCATTACCGGAATCCAAAGCATAGTGTTCTGCTGGCCGAACGCAGGTAGTTGGGGGCCCAATTAGTGAATTAGCTACTCATGAAGGGCTGCCCCGCCAACTAGCAAAAATCCCAGGGTGGCTCCATCGTGCCGTTTAGCGACCAGGCGAGAGGACCCGAGGGCAATTTCGGGGGGGGGGGGGGGGTTCGAGCATCTCCTCAGCCTCCAGCTCAAGTTTCCATGGACACCGTAGCTCTGATAGTTTCGTTTGGTTGCTAATGCACCGCCTCACTCTTTACTCCCAATATGTATCGTAAAAGAATAATATGGCTAAACAGCGGTTGCACATCCTCACGCTAAAAGTGCACCTCACTAATATTCGAGGATTGCACTCTAATCTCAGCGCAGTCCATCACCATCTTAAGACTGAGAAGTCGCACCTTCTTGACGGACACTCAAATTGGATATCCATTGAATGCGGTGTACCTTGACTATCCTGGGTTCTCCCTGGAGCACAAATTCCATCTACGTGCCGTAGTCTTTGTGTACGTCCGCAATGAAATCTGCTTCCAGCGTCTCTGTCACCTTGAAGACACCACTTTTTCGACAATCTAGGTGATGGTAGATAAAGGTATTTACAAAATTGTTTATCGCACAGCGGTGACCGGGAGACAACACGGTTATTTGATCACCTTAGTGAGGCTGCTGATGTGGCCCTAAATCGGTATCCTTCTGCACAACTTGTCTTTCTGGGGGACTTTAAAGCCTGTCTCCAAGATTACCTATTCCCCAATCTGTAGACGGAACATGTTGGAAGAGAAGCGTGGAATTTTGCCTTGACGTCAGGTCTTTCTCAGCTGGTAAAGGAAGTGAATAGAGTACCGGATGTAGACAGTCATACAGCTAATTGATTGGACCTTCTGCTGACTACTGAACCATACAGGTATGAAATATAGGTTATCTCGCCTTTGGGTACATCTGACCACTGTCTGGTGAAATCTGTATCGTCATATTCTCCCCCTGATTACGAGTCCCTAGATGTGCGACTATATGGTGCTATAAGTCAGCTGATTGGGATGAGATGCGATACTTTTTTGCATCCTATCCTTGGCGGGAGGTCTGTTTTTCTTCTGCGCATACATCTAGCTGCGCGGATGCGATAACCGATTTGTTGCGTTAAGCTATGGAGTATTTTATCCCCTTCTCTGACGCCCCCACCGGTAGCAAGGCTCGCCCATGTTTAAACGCTGAATGCACCTAAGTTAAAAAGCGGAAGAATTTAGCGTACCTATCCTGGGTTGACGCTCGAAATCGCAAAGCTCCAGATATTAGCTTCAAGAAGACAACTTTTAACCAGGCCGCCAAGTCCTATAAAAAAAATTACATTCCGTAATCGCTAGTCTCGATTGCATTAAACATATGGGCGCAAAACTCTCTGCCAGACCATTCGGCACTAGATCTTTTTAGTCTCTCGCCAAAGCGGTCCTGACTTCTGTCAGCCTACACTGCCTCCGCTGGTAAAAGCGGATAGCACACAATACAGCTAAGGAGAAAGCGGACTTTTTCGCGTCTCTTTTGCCTATAATTCACGTCTGGACAGTGGCAACATCGTTTCACCTAAATTACCTCACTGCGGGACCTCTATCTCCGAAGTCCGTCTCCGTATCATAAATAAGAAGGTTTTTAAAACCTTGCGGTTTCTAGACGCGAATAAAGCTAGAAGACCAGATGCTATACCGGCTATAGTTCTAAAGGCTTGTGTACCTGAGTTGTTTCCTGTGCTGACACGCTTGTTCCGCCTCACATTTAGGACTGGAATAGTGCCAAAATCCTGGAAGCTGGCCAACGTGCATCCTGTTCCAAAAAAACCAGCCGTACCTCCATACTCTGCAAGATTATGATATGGCATACCTAGAACAGAATGACCTTCTTAGTAACCGCCAATACGGGTTTCGCCGAAATCGGTCAGCTGGGGATCTTCTAGCGTATACCACACACGTATGGGGTGAGGCACTCGAGAACAGTGGGGAAGCACTTGCTGTTTCCCTTGATGTCTCGAAGGCCTTTGACAGAGATCGACACACTAGCCTTTTGAGTAAGCTTCCAGTGTACGGCTTATCCCCTGACCTGATTTAGTAGGTAAAGCACTTTCTGAGTGATCACTATAGGCAGTCTCCGAATAGGACGATGCAAACCTTGTGAAATTAAACGACTCCAAAACACAAGCGTGTCTCTTCACTGCAAAAAGGAGTATGCTCACCTTGGTTCCTTCTTTCCGAAATGTATCACTGGAGTACACCGACCTATTTCAGTTGTTGGGGATGAGATATCCTCAAATATAAACTTTGGTTGGTTGATTGAGTCAGCTGCAAGGAAGCTAGGACTCCTTGCAAAGATGTGGCGATACTTCACGTCGGGACAGCTATTTACTTTATATAAAGCGCCAGTCCGGTCGTGTATGGCGTATTTGCCGCCATATATGGGCTAGTGCTGTAAAATACCATCTAGCAGATTTGGAATTAATGGAAAGACGTGCTAAGAGGCTTATTGGTGACTCGAATTAGGTTAAAACCAATCCTACCAGTCTCGAAGGCAGGCGCAAAGTAACAAGCTTTTCAGTTTTCTACTGGATGCATTTCAGACAGTGTGCGCAGGAATTGCATAATGTAATTCCTCCATCTCCCTTCCACCATCGGACAAGCAGACGTTCGGCCAGTCTCCACCCCTTCGTTGTTGACTTACCACACATTCGAATCAAACGGTTTGCTACATCGTTCATCATGCTTACAGCAAAGGAGTGAAATAAGTTCCCAGTGGTTCCATCCGAGTTTAATGTGGGTGGCTTCAAGGCAAGAGTGAATAGGGTTTTGTTAAGTCAGTGCGCTTCACCATCTTAAGCTACATCACCACTTACCATCAAGTGGGATTGTGGTTAAGCGCTGGCTTAGAATAATATAAAGAAGACGATTTGACCTGGCAACATAAAACGCACGTACCCTGATCTGTACCCTGGTCTTTTGAGAAGATCCTGGAGCTGGAAGAAGAGATAGACAAGTTGTGCTGGGATATTATAGGATTATCTGAGGTCCGAAGAGAGAGGGAAGACACGGCAATCCTCGAATCCAGCAACTTGCTCTATCACCGGGAAGGCGAACATCTGTCCCAAAGAGGTGTCGGATTTAACGTCTACAAGTCTCTCGTTAAAAACGTTGTAAAGATTGTGAGTGTGGCGACGAGAGTTGCGAACCTTATACTCAGAATCATCAAACAGTATTCGTTAAAGGTCATACAGGTTTACGCACCAACTTCGGCATATCCCGATAAGGAGGTGGAGGAAATGTATGAGGATATATCTAAAACCATCCATTCCACTATACGGTGTTAATGGGAGACTTAACGCAAAACTAGGCACAAGAAAGAACGGTGAGCTGAAGGCAGGGAAATTTGGAATAAGGCAACGGGACCCAAGGGGCCAGCAGTTGACCGACGTCATACAGAAAGACGGACTCTTTATGATGAACTCTTTCTTCCAGAAGCAGCCCCATAGGAAGTGGACCTGGTCGAGCCCCTACGGTTCGAAAAAAATAAGATTGACTTCATCAAGACGATTAGATGCCAAATATTCAGTGATATCTCAGTGATAGCGATTGTGAAAGCTCGTAGCGATCACCGGCATGCTGAACCTAAACGATAAGTTGTAGCGATCTCGTCTAATGAAGTCAACGCTCCGTCCCCCTCGTGCTCTAATCCAAAGTCCCAAAACCTTTCAGCGCGAGTTATAAAACCATTTTCAGCGCCTAAAAGATTAAAATGCAGTGATCGATATGAATGACAAGCTCATGGAAACTATCCATACGGTCGGAGCTAAGTTCTGCAATACCAGCCGCAGAAGAACACAAAAACTCTCAGATCACACTCTTAATCTCATAGCTATTAGATGGAAAATGAAATTGCAGTCTTCAACAGATTTGACAGCATATGGGCAATTGAACAGACATCTCCAAATACATGCGACGGTATCTTACGCAACTTCAATACAGCTCGTATTGAAGAAGCGATGGAGCGTAACCAGGGCCCCAAAGTTTTGCCAGAGATCTGTCTGCCAGAAAGAGCTAACTATCAAAGTTGAAGTCCGAGTGTGGCAGCATCGTTTCCGGGACACCTGAGGTTTCGAGTGAGTTTGAGAGATTCTATGGGCAGCTGTTCAGGTCATCGTTGGAGCCACAACCAAGTATGAATAACGAACAAAGAGCAAGTCTTATTCCAACACTATTCCGATGCTATCCCGTCCATCAGTCTGAACGAGATTAGAATGGCTTTCCAGCACCTTAAAAACAGGAAGAATGTAATTACAGCGGAGGTTCTGAAAGCGGGTTACAAACCGGTTTAACAGTGGTAGAGCGACGCGGCAGCTTTTGCTGTCGCACGGATGGGCCGGCTCGAACCGGGGTGGTACCACGACCTCACAGAAAACCAGCGTGAAGTAGAGGTTTACATCTGCGTTTTGCTTGGTGAGTGCAGGTGGCCGGAGGCCCTTTTTACTGGAAATGAGGCATTTCATCTTAGTCCTCACGGGTGACAACGCATCTACATTTTGATTTGGAATAGAGGATAGATGTAGATGTCTATGGGCCGCAGCAACCACTTACCATCAGGTGGACTGTGTGCTCGTTTGTCACCCTTATCCTATAAAAAAAAACCGGTATTTGTAGTCCTTCAGAAGCTCTTTAATTCCGTCCTCCATGGTGGCACTACACCGGAGTCATGGAGCAATAGTGCGGTGGTCATATAAGTCAAGAAAGGCTCTCTTGAAGAACTAAAGACCGATTTCCTTTCTGAACTGCGTCTACGTGCTGTTTTCGAGAGTCATTACGAATCGTCTCGCATGCATACTCGACGATTTCCAGCCTCCTGAACAAGCCGGTTTCCGAAAAGGCTTAAGTACCATACACAACATACATACACTTCGGCAAATTGTACAGAAGTCCGAGGAGTACAATTTACCACTATGTCTGGCGGTTGTGGACTATGAGAAAGCCTTTTATTCCGTCGAAATTTAGGCGATGCTGCAGTCCCTTCAGCGGTGCCAAGTTGACTGTCGGTATATCGAAGTGCTGAAGTGTTTGTACAGTAGAGCTACGATGGCTATGCGAGTACAGAATTAGAGTACGAAACCTATCCAACTGCAGAGAGGTGTAAGACAGGGTGATGTTATATCCCCAAAACTCTTCACCACTTCCGTTTTCAAGCTACTGGATTGGAAGGGATACGATATTAAAATCAATGGCGATCATCATTACATCACTTACTTTCGATTTGCCGACGATATATTCCTTATGGCAGAATCGCTGGAGGACCAAAGTGCTATGCTCAATAACCTTAAAAGTCTCTCCCAACAAATAGGACTTAAGATGAACATGGATAAAACAAAGATCACGTGTAATGTCCATGTCACACCTATGCCGGTAGTTGCTGGGAGCATTTAGCTCGAAGTTGTTGACAAGTATGTTTACCTGGGACAAATAGTCCACAAGATAAGTTTAACTTCGATCGAGAGGTCAATCGACGGATTCACTTCGGCTGGGCTGCGTTCGGTAAATTACGACACATCTTCTCGTCAGGTATACATTAAAACTTGAAAACTAGATTGTGCGACTAGTGCGTGTTGCCAGTGATTACTTATCGGTCTGAGTTGTGGTCCTTCACTGCTGGGCTATGAGAAAGCTCATGGTCGCTTAGCGAGCTATGGAGATGCCTGTGTTCGGCTTGTGTATAAGAATTCAGCTTGACAGCAGTCAAGCTTGACAGATAGAATTTCGCAGAACTTTTTGGACTTTTTGAAGAAGGGTGACAAATGAGCACACACTCTGCGTGATAAATTTAGAAATGGGGATCACTGCAGTAGAACCAAAATGACTAACTTATTAGTAAGCTGAAGTGGCAATGGGCTGGCCATATAGCTCGAAGAACCGAAAAGCGATGTGGAAAAAAGGTTCTCGAGTGGCGGCCTCGTACCGTTGGGCGAAGTGTGGGATGATCCCCTACTAGATGGAATGAAGACCTGGTGAGACATGCAGGAAGTCAATGGATGCATGTGGCTCAGGACCATCTTTTGTGGCATTCCTTTGGAGAAGCCTATGTTCAGCAGTGGACTTGCGTAGGGCTGTAATGTTGATGATGATGAATAACGCAATAAAACTTTCTAGCTTCCGCCAAGTCCTACAGATTATAAATTTTCTAAGATTACTGAATACCGTGAGTATCAGATTTTACTGTTCATCTGGTTATTAACATTAAAATTATGAGATTGTAAAATGGCCAATGTATATTAAGGCCTTAACAGTGGTTGAAATGCCTAAATCTTGGATATTTAAGTAAAAATATCTCAATAACTGTTCATTTAATCCATAAAGAAAAAATACAGGGTAACAGAAGAAGATTTGGTAAATGTTTCTAATTGAACAAAATTGTATTTTTGTCAACCCCTTATTAGAAAAAAATCCCCAAAGAGTACCTTTCTTTGTGATATTTTGCAAAATTTCTCCAAAACGGCACAAGCTTTTTAAATAGTTCTTACACTAAAAAAAAAGGTCTTAAAAATATTAATATTTTTAATTGAGAGTTTTATTTTTATTCCCCGTTTTATAAGAGAATATATCATTTTTCCCTGAAATTGAATATATTTACGCGAGCGCGCATGCTCGGTCGCCCTGTCAGCCTGTCACAGTCCGTTTTCGGACATCGTTGAGGGTGGACCGCGCATCGGTGTTGGACCGACTTCGTTCAAATATATATTAGTTTTTTAAAAGTTTATACTCAATTATAAATATTTTTATGACTAGAAATACTTAATTTAGTTAATATCTGTACACTGATAACTGTAAATATTATTTTCTAAATAAATTAATTTTTAAAGTGCCCAAAGAAGAAGAAATTTTCGCGGCGACGTTGATTAGTGAAATTGAAAAATGCATTTTTATATAATTTAGATGTGGAACGACTAACATGCTCTCGTTACTTAGATTTCGATAGTTTTTAATACCTATGTAATTTTATTGTTGCATATTTTTATTAATTTGTTGATACTGAATTTTATAATATGTATTACAATAAAACGCTGTTTTTATGAGTATGACTTTATAAAATATTATTGGGGGGGGGGGGGGGGGGAATATAGATACATATACTTACATTTATGTACACTTTTATTTAGGTACACTGTTATTAAATTAAATCAAACAATTTAAATAGATAAAAAAATGGTGCTTCCCTAAGTATAAATACCTACATATATAAAGACATTCTTGGGTTTTGTTTTTTTTATGTTAGAAAAACTATCATCTAAAAAATGTAAAAAATTTAAATTGGAGAGGGGTTTCTCTACGTGATAAAGTTATAAGTGAAGATATTCGCAATAGAACCAGAGTAACTGACATAGCCTAACGGAATATTACAGTGAAATGGCAATGGGCTGGCTATATAACTTGAAAAACAGATAAAAAATAGGAAGAAAGGTTCTCGAGTGGCAACCTCGTACAGTTAAGTGAAGTAGTACTCAACCTTTATTCCTCTTCACGTATTCTCATACGCTTTTCTTCACACACACACATACACACACACACACACACACACACACACACACACACACACACACACACACATATTATTACATATATTACACATATATTAGGCAATAGTGAATAGGTTTTTGTTAAGTCAGTGAAATTCACCATCTTAGACTACATAACTTAACTTTAACGATTGTAGTTGCTTTACTACTTACTGGGTAAAAATAGTAAAAAAAAATTTACCTTGTGAAAGTTTGCATTTAGATATAATTTTTCTAACCAACCATAAAAATATGATGAGAATATGTATATAAGTATAAAGGTTCCCTCACACGGGACAGTAATAATATAATATTATATCTTCCATTATCTACGCATGAAAACTTTTAAAATCTCTGAATCCCGAAGTATGTTCATATTAAGAGGCTGAATAGAGCCACATTGATATTCATGGGGATCGTTTTGTAATTTCACATCGTTCTCGAAAAAACATTGTACGAATTTCAGGTGGCGGTTTGCAAAACACGATTCCACAAAAATTCACTCAATAGAAAATAATTGCATAGTTACTTCTGAAAATACTTAAATTTTCAACGTCAATTTTTCTTACGTGGTAGAGCCATGCTGCAGCTATATTAGTAGTAGGTATAGTTGTAGCATGAATGGGTCGGCTCGACAGGGGAAGGGCCACGCTCTCACGGAATACCATGTAAAATAGCAGTTGAACCCTGCTGTGTTTCGTATGGTATGTGTAGAGAACCGGAGAACCTTTTTACTGGAAATGAGGCATTACATCTTAGTCTTCACGGGTGACAACGCATCTACATTTTGATACGTAATCGAGAATAGATGTAGATGTCTATGAAACGTAGCAACCACTTACCATCAGGTGAACTGTGTGCTCGTTTGTCACCCTTATTCTATTAAAAAAAAAACTTTCTGAGATTTCAGTAAAATAATTTTAAGTATTGTAAGCACTCGTACAATTATATATCTCATGTTAATAAAGCTATTGGGCTATTTTGATTTTTAATAAAGTAATTTTACTTTATAGGTTAAATAATTTATTTACCCTTCTATATCAAGAACCGTTTTTCAGTCACTCCTATTGAATTTGACAGTGCTTGCTGAAATTTAGCATCTTTAGATGGGTCAGAATCGCGCGCTGTTCCAGCTGTTAGATATTGCAAAAATAATGGAAAATATTTATTTTTACTGTCATGCCGAAGACTACCTTGTTTTATTTTATTACGGTCAAATAATATTTATTAGGTTATAAAGCAAGTATTTACAAATATTTTCATTGTTTTGTTATTCTATTGTTTACAGTTATTATCACGTCTTAGTTTTACACCAAGAATTACATTAGAAATTCTCGATGGGATGCGATGTAACGCGCATACTTTATTTTCATCAAGAACTTTAATATATAGATATATATATATATATATATATATATATTTGGTTTTTTTACCAGTAGAGTTTTAACACAAACTTAAAAAAGTTCAATGAAGTAAAAAAATGCCGATAATTATATAATTTCAAGCCAGTGTTTTACATTTAAATATCAGTTATAAAGAGCCAAAATTCTTATTTTCATTTTGATTAATTTAATTCGAGACTACAATAAATGTGAAAGGGATTTTATCTGCAATAATAATTTTCATCAAAAATAACATAGACTTATAAAAGTCATATACACGGTCAATCATACTGAAGATTATCAATAGTACTACAAAATATTTAAAAGACTATTTCCAGTATAATAACCCGAATATCATCATTAATGTTTGACTGGCACACTTAAAAGTTTTATCACATGGCTAAATGATTAACTATTATATTATGATAAGGTCATGCTTTTCTATAAAAAGTTGCAAGAAATTTTAAATCACGGACCTATTGGTTTATTTTACTTTTCACTTAATTAGTGAAAAACAAGATGGACTGATCTAAAAGTTTACTTTCTTGTGTAAAAAGTGCTATTTAGAATTTTATACTTACATACTTATCTTCACGCACAATCCCTGACGGGGTAGCCAGAGAGAACATATCGCCAAGTGTCACGATCCTTACATACCTCTTTCGCTTCTTTCAGATTCATTATCTTCTTCATACATGCACGTCTAGGTATCCGAGTACTCTTGACCCTCCCCTCTTCGAGCAGTTTGCTCACATGGTCTTCGAAAGTTAGTCTCGGTCTACCTCGACACCTTTTAATATTAACTTTCGCGCTATATATTTTCTTCACCATTCGGTCTTCACTCATTCGCTCAACGTGCCCAAACCATCGAAGCACGCCCTTATCAATTTTTGTGATAAGGTCATCTTTCAAACCTGCCATATTGCGAATCTCTTCGTTTCGCTTTCGGTCGGCCATGGTAACGCCGCACATTTTACGAAGAGATCGCATCTCCACTGCATTCAACTTGCTTTTATGCTTCTTCTGGCACACCCAGGTTTCGCTGCCATATAACAAAGTCGGTACCAACACTGCGTTATGTATTGCAAGGCGTGCACTCTTCACTACGCCTTGCCTTTTGACTAACGCAGTCAGGGCACCATTGACTTTGTTCCCGGCAGCGACACGCCTGTCCACATCTAAATCACATCTTCCATCCCGGCTAAAAGCACTCCCCAAGTATACAATTTCATTTACCTGTTCTAGACATTCCTGATTTACCCATATTTCACACTTCGTTCTCTCTTCGTCCCTTTCAAATACCAGAACCTTAGTTTTATTAGCATTCAAACGGAGACCTTTAATTTCACATTCCTCTTTCATATACGTGACTAATGCCTGCAGTTCTGCCTCTGATGGTGCAGAGTTAGTGCTCTCTTTAATTATCATTTGCAATTTTATGCAAATGATAATTAAAGTTTCTATGTAAATAAGTGTAACATAGCGGGTATTATATTCAATGGTAGCGGCCATCCATATTTGCAAAGCCAGTATCATTTTCTGTACAGAAACCGGCAAAGTGTTGCTCAAGGCACTATAAACAAAGCAGCTGATAAAATGTTACACTCATAACTGTTAACAAAAACTGTTTCTGCAAATGGTCTTATAGATAATAATAACTGTTCCGCCGTGTTAGGTGCAGGAGCTATTATTAGAAGGAGAAGAGGTAAAATTTTGTTTTAGAAATGCGCAATCAATATTGTTTTGTCTGTATAATATAAATAATATAAATATTGCTACAAAGTAATGTAAGAGGCTATACAAGTCCCTCTACTGGGCACAGAACTCTTTTTTTATTTCTGAGAGGATTTTAGGGAAAGGAAATGCCCGCCTAACTGCCCCAATGCGTGTTGACGAAAATTGCAATTACAAATTGCATTCGTTCTGTCGAGGATCAAACCCGGGAAAAATTTACAGCAAACCCTTTGACCCAGATCTACTAATACGATACAAATAAATACGATTTAACATATATAATAAAAAAACTCTTACGTACTTGAAACTTGAACACTTGATAGCTCGTGACGCCTACCGGACAAAGCTACAGCACAATGTAATTGAAGATGCGTAACTACAACATAATTCTCAGTGATGCGCAAGCATAACGGGCAGTATGTCACTTTTATAATTGTCATCTCTGCAGTCTATTAATCTTTGCACTTTTATAAGTAATACAGAACGTAGTTGCTAGACGGTGTTGACGTTGGCTAAAATCTCTGCGATAGCCGTTTAGTCAAGGTCATTCGGAGTAGTTAAAGCCTTAAAATGATTTTACTATAGGAGTAGAATTGTCAAGCTTGACAGATACAATAGCGCAGAAATTTTTGAACTTTTTGAAGAAGGGTGACAAATGAGCACACATTTTCCCTGATTGTAAGTGGATGCTGTGGTGCATAGACATCTACATCTACATATAACTGCAGCATGGGTTTACCTCCTTAAACCTAGTTGCATCTTTAACCTTGCTCTACGTCATCGCTTTGGTAAATTTACATCAGCACAAGAAATGGTTACATGAATCTTATAAAACTCATATAACCATTTTACAAGACCTCTTGGCTATTGATTTCGTTTCACAATTATTTTCTCAAGTTTTTGTCTTCATTGTTAAGATCATATTGTATTTATATTCGATGGAATTATTTCCAGGAAAAATACTAGTTAGCGATTGTAATACCAGACTTTTTAAACTCTTCTTTAACTTTGCAAATTTTTCTTTATCTTCTGGCCATTACCATAACTTTATTGCAAGTTTTATCCAGTTGGCTTAAATTCAGTGACAAATTTCATTCAAACTTAGCTCGAAAGATTTTGATGAAAGTGAAGTTAAGTCACGTGGCCAACGATGGCGTAGTCGGTGAGGATAACGGCGGATGAATAGTTTAAAGGTTCCTCGCGTTTTGGTAACGTTGCGCCGTAGGCGGGTGCGGTGGCGTATTGGGGAGGCGGGCGAGTCCGCGCGGCGCGGGGTCGATAAGCAGCAAGTGTAGTACGGCGGTGGGAATAGAGTTGGGTGGTCGTGTTATTCGGTTTGTGAGTCGCGTTCATAACTCGCGCCACCGCCTCTCGCGCTACTTCTACACTACTCCGGGTCTACGAAAGATCAACAGCGCCACAGTGAGTATTTTATTTTAACTTACTGACCGACTTTAGGATATATAACATTTAAGTTTACCTGAAAACAACTTCATGTTTTTGGCATAATTCATTGATGGAGATTGCTGAGCGTGTTTTTCTTGATTTTAATTATTTTCGTGGCGCCCAATAGCTTTAGCGATCTTATTATTTAATTATATTTAAAGACTTAAAACAAATTGTGTGCAATGTGTAATTATTTTCAATAAGAAAAATGTCTTTCATAAAGTAACTACATTTTCAAGTTTATGGTCATGTCATCAAACGTTTTGCGAGAGTCGAGACAATGGTGCTATTTGACCTCATTCGGAATATTTTCTTATAATTGTCGTTTTGACTGTTTATTTGTAAAAGTATTTCAATGATTTTATCTCACGTTTTATATAATGTTTAAACAAATTAAATTTATATGAGTAGTAAAATTAAAAGTAAATATTACGTCACGACAGAATTTCACTTTCGTTGACGAATTCGTCCTACTTCTATTTTTGCAACAATTACAGGAAAATTTTAACAAATAATAATCCGTATATGAAATCGTTTAAAACCATAAGCTGTGCGCTTCAATATTTTGTTGTTATATAGAAGTCATAACTCCTGAAGAAAAATGTGTCGAAAGAGAAGATAGATTTATATTTTATTTAATATGTAATCTTCTCTTTTTGTTAATTTTTTATGGACCTATGGTTATAAAGCTTGTATAGATTGAATATGATTCACGGTTACTTAAAAAAGGACTGCTGAAAGTAAATTAATCGATAGATGCTTGAAAAAGTTTATGTCAAATGAATGGAGGTAGGTATATTGTTTTTGACTGACATTGACTGTATTCTAAGATTCAGTAACAGGAAGTTAACAAGTCGTATAGCTGAATTGAAGGTCGTATAGCTGAATTGGAGTGGCAGAGTAAAGGGTGCCTGAGTATGAATGTAAATATATGTATATATAACAAATTTCGACCTATGTACTGACTCATCACGATATCTCTGGAACCATAAGGTCTAAAGACTTGAAATTTGATAGGAATATTCCTTTCGCCAAGTAGAGGTCAGTTAGGAGCAACTTTTAGAAAATCCCCCCCCCCCTGCAAGGCGGGTTGCGGGGGCCTTAATTAAAATCACATTTTCAAACTATAGCTCTTATAGGTATAACACTTGGCCAGAGTATCGTATGAGTGGGTCTCTGGATGGTTTAGATGCACATTTGGACCCGGTAGGTGGTGCTGCTGTTGAGATCCATAAATCTCCCGTGTGAAGCCGGGGTGGATCGTTAGTGTAAATATAAATACTTCTTGGGTTGATAAAGGAAACGCTAAATTGTGAATTTCAGTCTAAATGTCAGCTTGCAATGCATTCTGTTGATTGTGGGAGTCTCTAGCGACTGATCGCAGAATATTCATCCAAACACTCAAAATCAAAAGTTTACACGTTTACCGATCCGTCTTCTGTCTCTCCTTAAATTTTGTAAATAACACGCCAGTTGGCATATTTTATTTTTATAGATATATAAACTAGCTATAAGCTGTAAGGGTGACAAACTAGCACACAGTCCACTTAAAGTTAAGTGGATGCTGTAGCCCATAAAAATCTATGTTTATCCTCGATTAAGAATCAAAATACAGAACCCTTTTCACCCCTTAGGACTAAGATGGAATGCCTCGTATTTCAACAAAAAAGGTCTCCAGCTCTCTACACTCACCAAACGAAACACAACAGCTTTAAACTGCTATTTTACGCTGGTGTTCTGTGAGTGCGTGATGCTACCCCGGCAGCAGCGTGGCTCTACCAACTATAAAACCACGTTAAATACCACGTTTCCAGCAATGCAATGTTGATGGATAGAAACAATTTGATGTATTTCACACGTTTAGATATTTTAGCAGCCTAGAATTCATTCAAAAACATCAAAAACGTTTAAGACTCCATATATTAAGCAGTTTTATTTAATTTCATTATGTTGTGCTTTCATATTACATAACTAATTTAAATAATATTACACTCATGCAGCCCCGGCGGTGAAGCGTTACAAGAAACGTCACTTTTTAAATACTAGTTGTACTAAATTTCTCCACTACGTCGATAAAGAAGTTTAACTTCAATAAACTATCGGTATTAATAATCATAAATGAAAATTTAACCTGAGTTTCCTTACTGAGAGTACCTATTATTACTTTTGTTAATAACTAGGTGAAGTTTCTTTTTTACTTCATCTATGTTGGTCATTTCATAAAGGATATTAAATATTTAAGATTTTATTTTTAATGTTTTTTTATTTACATTTCTCTCAAATTTCGCTCTAAAATAATAAAGGATAAAGGATGCAGATGAATAAATTGAACAATATTTACCAGTATTTAATAAAGTGATACCGTTTAAAAATATAAAATTATTTGTGAAACATTCATATTCGTAAATTTCGGTGGCAACTGAAAACTGAATTAATTAAGTTTGGTTAAGGTGGGCATTCTGTAATCATTTTTTTTCAAAAGTGCATTACTTATTCCGTTTTCAAAATTGACTCACATTCAATTATTACATCACTTATGGGTTACAGTATCTCGCTTAATTGGACACTAGGACTCTTCTGTATTTTTGAAAAGTTTTACACACACTCTAACAAACGTCCAGACCCGAAACAATAATTTGTAAGTCATATTTTTTTTATGTGTGTCTCCAGCCCGGTGCCCTGAAGGGGCGCAGGAAATACTTATTTTAAAATGTTTGCAGGTTCGTTACTCTGATAGCCATTGTAGCTTAAGTGTACAACCACTTCTCAAATACTTCAGACATTAAACTGGTACCACTGAAGGGACTGTAATACTGCATAAACTGCGAAGGAATGATAGGCTTACCCCTATTAATCTTTTATATTGAAAGTATGTTTGTGGACTGTTGTTCGAGATAGGTAAGAATATAATAGGGCAAGGAAATATTTTGTTTTGTAAATTGGCCTGTTGTTATAATAAATAAATTATTTAGACAAAAATAAAATCTATCTTAAGCAATAATAAAGTTTTCCCGCATATATATATATATATATATATATATATATATATATTCGATATCATAGTCCTTAAGTTAGGTTGCTACATGTTTTAACAAGATTTCGTAGATTAACTTTACAGATCCTATTCTCTTATGCTCGGTTAAATTTTGCGTTGACATCGTATGACAGGTCTAGTTATTGTTACTGCGAGGCTAAATAAATTAAATTATTGGTAGAAGTTAGACATTTTAGTTAAAGAAGTATAATAAGTGACGATACAAAAGAAATTTATAGTCCGTAGAGCACAAATACTTAATTACAGGTGAGGGTCCGTACAGGTCTAGGTCGTTATGCCCGTTTAGCCAGTAACAGGTTAGCAAGAGACAAGAGCACGTAGCGACAGCAAGCTGTAAATCTCAGTTTGAAGAGACAATAAGAGCGACATTTGCAGATCTGGAGTCCGCTTGTTTTCTACAAAAGGAAATGGGAATTTTTATATATTACTTTTACTATTACAGAAATATATATTGATACACTGCACAATTTGAAACTCTCGATATTACTTATTCAATTCCTATTCCCCTGAACTATTCAAAATTGTATACTAATAGTGAAGTTAGTTTGCAAAATATATTTACTTTTCCGTTTATTCATTTACTTATTTATAAAAGAAATAATCGATTACGTCTCAATTAAAAGAGACATCTTTTCAAAATTAGAGATTTTCCGACTAACCCTTAATAGATCTCGATGTAAATTTGATTTGTAAAAAGTAATTGATTCGAAATGGATAGCGAATTAAAATTGCAGATCGCATTTTGTTTTTTTGTTAGACTCTTAAAAGCCTTTATCAGGAGCATCCTTTAATGAATCCTTCGTCCTTCCCATCATTTAACGGTGTCTCTTAGATGCAAACTTTACAGATTTCTAAAAAAGACGTTCAATATTAAAGACACTTTAGAAGCCATTAGTCATTTAGTGCTACCAAAATTGAAGGAATTACGCCCCAACATCTTACATATCTATATAGATCAGTTCTTGTAAGCGTGTCCACCGGTGAAGCTGTCGGAGTACTTCTCTTTAAAGTTCTTTAGTTTTATAATATTTTCCAGTAATGTTAATCCCACTTTCACTTCCTTCTTAAAAAAGGTAGTGTTATTCAAGCTGTGAACTTTTCAACAAACGGTGATGCAGGTGCACATGTAAAAGTTGACCTAGCGAATGCCTATAACTCTAACGATAGGGCAATCCCACTGAAAGAACTAGTTAAAATATTACTGAAATTTAACATCATGTTTGGCAATTTTACATTCGGAAAAAGCACTTTGTTTAGTGAAACCAGGTAATTGTTGATTCTCCTGTCGGTGTTTAGCTGGGTTATTCGCTAGGTCGAGTTCTGTTTATTTTGAAAATTTAACTAATTGTTTCAAATTTGTAATGCAAACTTAAAAGTTAGTAGATTAGATGTCACCTGCTCTACCTCCCTGTACACTGAGAGATAGAGCAGGTGACATCAATTTAAATAAAATATTCTAGAACTCAATAACGCTAAATGTGAATTATTTATTTCTAACAATAATAGAAAGAGTTTTATTCAAAATTTCAATGATGTTGCAGGAATAAAATAAATATTATCAGCGCGGAATCGCTACACTTTCTAGGTGCCCCGTTGTTGCTGACAGTATTAATTTTACCACGCATTCTTCAAAAGTCTACTGCTGAACTTACCACAGTTACCAAACTGGACAATCGGGTTTGCAACCGCAGTTTTAATGCTGCTGCCTGTATCGTGGTTCATCTTCCTTCTGTCGCCTCTTAAGACAGCCATGGGATGACATAGGGTAATGAATATTCTTACACCGCCACTACATGGTTAAAGATAACATTATGTTGATGTACACATACGTTTTAGAATATTCCTAGTTTTACGTACTTACTCCGCTCAACTCCAGCCTCAAAATATTCGGATTTTTAAAAGAACATGACATTAATCTTAAAATAGCTAGTATATAGTAGTATATAGTCCAGGAGGGATCGGCGCATGAGTACCGAAAACTATTCCAACTCAATTTTTGTATGCAATTCTGTTCAAATTTTCCTACTGATGATATAAATGCATATTGCTATGGGGCTATTTGGTGCCATATTGTTTACACTGATTTTTTTTTCAACTGCAAGGAAGGGTTAGTTTTAAACTGGACAATATTCTATGATAAAAAACAAATAAAAATAACTCATAACTTTTTACAATAAAGCAAATATTTTCGGAGTTATGAATTTTTAAATGTTTGAAAATTCACAAATTCGGATGCTTTATATACGTATATGTATGTATGTATATATATAATTTAATAGATTTGAAAGAAGAATTACTTATTTTATTTAGTTAAGCTAAACACAAATTTTAGGTTTAATAAACATTTGCAATAATTATTAATACAATGATTATATATTATACAACGTGTCCCAAAATTCAACGATAAACCAACACCGGAGGATAGACCTGCCCCGGACTAATCGGGGAAAAAAAGAAAAAAAATATATCCTAATTATATTTTAAGTTATATAAAAAAATGAAATTCTTCAGAAATTGAGACCGTTTATGATATTTTTCACTACCATGACCACAATTTTTTAAATATTTTTTTCTTTTTTTTTATAGGCAACCTGAATAGTACTGCTATCTACCACAATTCTTAAAAACTCCAGAATAACTCTTGTTTTATCACGAAAATTAATGAAACTTATTTTATTCCCTAAATTTTTTGAAAACTTTTATTTTTAACCAAATTTAACTTATCGTGGTGTAAAAACAAAGTATGAACACTAGTATGGCAAGTTTTTTTATAAATTGACGAAACTAACCAACATTCCAAAATGGTATAATATTCTAGGAAAACAAGTTATAAAAAAATATGGGCCTATTATTTCTTAATAGGGGCCAAATGACGGTCGGGTGTAATAAAAGTATTAGTTCTTGAAAAATGTTTAATATTTCAAAACAAATGGTACAAACAGTTTCACGTGTAATTTATTAAGTTATTAACATTATAGCAAATGTTCGAACTGTTTGCCACCAGCATTAATACATGCACGACATCGCCTTAACAATGATCGTTTTATTTGTCTTGCATATCTTCTGCAATTAATGTAATCAGCAGCCTGAGTGATATTTCGACGAAGCTCGTCCAATGTCACAATGGGTTTTGAGTAGACCCTGTTTTTAAGTCAACCCCAATAGAAGAAGTCCAGGGGGTTCAAATCGGGTGAACGGGGTGGCCATAAGATAGGACCAAGTCGCCCGATCCAACGCCCTGGATATTCTTGATTTAAATATTCTCGCACAGGACGGGCATAATGTGCTGAGCAACCATCATTTTGGAACCACATGTTTTGAAGATCACTTAAGGGCACGTCGTTTAACAATTCTTGCAAGTCATTTTGTAAAAAGTTTAAATAACTATTGCCATCTAAGTTTCCTTGTAACTCAAAGGGCCCAATTACTTTTCCATTTAATATGCCGGTCCATAGGTTAACCTTGAATTGATATTGGGATTTGTCTTGTCTCATCAAGTGTGGATTTTCATTACTCCAACTATGTAGGTTGTGAAGATTTAAATACCCATCTTTCTTGCACGTTGTTTCATCCGACCATAAAATTTTGTCTAGGAAGTGGGGATCTTCACTGTGCCTTTGCAGCATTACACGGCAAAATGTGACCCGTAGCGGATAGTCCCGTGGTAATAACGTCTGCACACCTGTAGTGATATGGGTGAAGCTTGTGACGTTTTAATATTCGATGTGCAGAACTTTTCGGGATTCCTGTAGCTTCTTCTATGGCACGTACCGAAGTAGTCGAGTCATTTTCTATCTCATTGAGAACTTCTTCATCACGATCCAATCTAGGTCTTCCAGCGCTTCTCCTATTGGATGGCATATGGCCTTCCGAAAACGCTTGATGCACATTAATAAACACTCGATAATCAGGATATTTTTGAGCATTTGGGTATCTTTCTCGATACAGTCTGCTAGCAGCGTTAGCATTACATCGGCATTCTCCATAGATTAAATGCATATTAGCGTATTCCTGTGGTGTGTACGGTTGCGGCATGTTAAACGCCAAACAGTCCAAAATGCGCCAGAACTCTAAATCACAAAACACACAATCGTAGTCCAAGATAATGCCAGGTCAGTTCAGTTTGCAGATCACTTCCAGTCCAAATAATGCCAGGTCAGTTAAGTTTGCAGGTCGATTCCAGTCTAAAAAGCCAACCCAAAAGTCGATAGTATGTACGAGGGCCACGTAAGTTGAATTTGGAACGGTGCGCAGTAAACAAAGGAGCAGAGCGTACTGAACCGACTTGCTGAGAATAATAACAGCTTCTCTACCTGCCCTGTTGTTGTCTCTTTTTAACGTAAATATCTCTATATATCTATCTCTCTCTAACATCTAAGGTATTAATGCCCCATTCGAATTCCTAGAAATTGTAACAGGAACCCATTTTGAGCATGTAGTAAAAGTGATAACTGACAATTACAATTTAAGGAATTTGACCCCTGTTTAGAAATAATAGGCCCATATTTTTTTATAACTTGTTTTCCTAGAGTATTATACCATTTTGGAATGTTTTCAATTTTTAAAAAAACTTGCCATACTAGTGTTCATACTTTTTTTTACACCACGATAAGTTAAATTTGGTTAAAAGTAAAAGTTTTCAAAAAATTTAGGGAATAAAATAAGTTTCATTAATTTTCGTGATAAAATAAGAGTTATTCTGGAGTTTTTAAGAATTGTGGTAGATAGCAGTACTATTCAGATTGCCTATAAAAAAAAAGAAAAAAATATTTAAAAAATTGTGGTCATGGTAGTGAAAAATATCATAAACGGTCTCAATTTCTGAAGAATTTTTTTTTATATAACTTAAAATATAATTGGGATATATTTCTTTTTCTTTTTTTCCCCGATTAGTCCGGGGCAGGTATATTCCTCCGGTGTTGGCTTATCGTTGAATTTTGGGACACTTTGTATATATATATATATCACTTTATATATAATATATTATATATATATATATATATATATATATATATATATATATATATATATATATAATCATTGTATTAATAATTATTGCAAATGTTTAATAAACCTAAAAGTTGTGTTTAGCTTAACTAACTAAATAAAATAAGTAATTCTTCTTTCAAATCTATTAAATTAAATTAATGTATAATGTTGCTATGCCTTATCAGGGCTCATGTTTGGCTCTATTATATCCAACATAAGAACTATTTATGTAACCGCATGAACGCAAAAAAATGTTTAAGTTTGAGTTTGAATAAACTCCCTTTTTTTGTAAAATAAGGGTAACAATCGAGCACACAATCCACCTGATTATAAGTAGATGCTGCTGCTCATTGACATCTACATCTATCCTCCAAAATGCAGCTACGTCACCCCTGAGGACTGAGACGGAATGCCTCGTTCCTACTGAGAAAAGGGTATCCAGTTATCTACACTCATCTTTAAAACACAGCAGAATTGCTCCTGTTTTAAATTAGTGTTCTGTGGGGTTGAGCCCATCCATTATTGCTACAATCATAACATGGCTGTAGGATGATTCTAAATCGTATAAAGACCTGTTATCTCATATGCAATCTCGTAATGATTAGAAAGGTTTTTTTACGCTTATTAACGAATGTAATAATTTGTACGTTCACTTATGTTTGTTTTGTTTTAAATACTAGTACTAACTAGTATTAAATACTATACTAGTATTGATGTGCAAAATTAATTTTATATTTAAAATATTGTATTTACGATATAATAGGTATTCTGGTTTTAGATGACAGAAAAAGTTACTTCATACTACCTTTTAATACGTACGACTGTATGATTAAATAAAGAAAATAGGAGAAACTATGTAGAGTGTATCACTTATAAATAATATACATAAATAGATAGAGATTGAGGACATACTACAATATTTATTACAATGAAAAAGTAAAACTAGAATACGAGTAACGTAGTATTAATACTATTCTATTCCCCAGCGGTATAATACCAAGAACCTGTGTTCCCTTGTTGACTGGCTATACTTAGCCTTTCGGTGAGAAAAGAACTAGTCCTTTTGTTGTCGGAGGCAACGACAAGTCGCGAATATAGTCAATTTCTTTTAGAAACTTCAGCGCAGCTGATCTCCATGGATCGATACTTCTTCAGAAAATTGCACAAATAAAGTGTAGTCACATATCAGAGACTCATATTTGCGCCATTTACTCCATTAAGCCGCCTTGATGCCACCACGACATTAAACGAGGTACCCTGAAATGAGAGGCTGCCAGTTGTTTACAAATGTAGCATTTTACACTGTATCACGAGGCTTTGTCTATCTTCCAAAGGAACAAAGTCATACCGTCGTGTCTCTTGCCTCTGAACATTCCAACACAATAAAAAGGTTCTAAAACCGAGGGAACATTTATAGAGATATAAGCCTTTAGAATTATGTCGATCTCTATCTGTGATTATAAATCTACCGGCACTTTTATTGCAGGAATTTCCCTGGAGCCCAAACAAGTCCGTTGAGTACAAGAACACGCAAAGTAAATTTAAAGAAAGAAAGAAAAATATTAGTTCTTAGCTACAACACAGTACAGCATAATAAACATGAAACAAAAAGATTTAAAAAATCTGGCTCAGTTATAGGAGAATTGTCGCTGCACTATTAATCTGCCAGTGCAGAACAAAATGCACGAGCTGTCATAATGCATAGCTACCTATATTTTAAAAAGTAAATTCAGAATTATAACTATTAGTCCAGGAGGGATCGGCGCATGAGTACTGAAAGCTATTCCACCTCAATTTTTTATGCGATTTTCTTCAAATTGTTCTACTGATATAAATGTATGTTGCCATGGGATACCATTGCATAAACCAATTTTTTTTCAATTCCAAGGAATTGTTATAATTGCTATACATTTTGTATTATTTTCACAGGTATTGTTCTGGGAGTGACTTACGACTTTCTTTTTTGTGGTTGTGCGACAGATACGAGATAATTAGTTTATTTTGTCATCTCTTTTTGATATTTCTTCTCTTAATGAATGATTTTCTGATAACAATCGTTCCACTTCCAGGTCAGCACTTTCGAGGTTAGTTTCGAAATTTTGCAGTTTTAATTTCATTTCCTCGAAATCATCCATTGCTAAATAGTTATTTTCGGGGCAGTTACGATTTAAAGCGGTGTCTACAGAAATCAACGTTTTACCTAAGTTGTCAATTTGGGAAATTGATTGCGAGCTGCTACCACTTATAGACGGATTGAGTTTTTTTTTGTGCAATGTAATATTTTCAATTGCTCTTTCGGGATAGCTAGATTTACTGCTGTCCAAATTAGGAGATTTTTCTGATGACATATTTATATTTTTTGTCTAATTCTTTAACTGTATGCAAGTTGTCCACTTCCAGGCATTTTTGGTGTCTATTGACATCCAACGAAATCTTTTATCAGAAACTGTCGTGCAAGTTAAGTGAAATTTTTCATTAGATGGTGAACAAGTTAAGTTATCCTTATTCAATACTTTGTTACTACATTTACATGAAACATTGGTATATTTACGAGTACGAGTACTACCGTGGCACCAGTGCTGCAGAAACAGCTCGAAGGATTAATGATGTGAACGGCGCTGGTGTTGCAAAAGAAAGCACGGTACGTTATTGGTTTCAACGTTTTCCTTCTGGAAATTTCGGCCTTCAGAACCAACCCCGTGGACGGCCGGAGAGTGGAAAATGAAGAATTAAAGCTATTGTGGAAGCAGATCCATCACAAAAGTACTTCAGAGATAGCTGCAGGCTTTGGAGTAAGTGATACAACTGCATTAATCCACTTGAAGCAAATCGAGAAAGTAAAAAAACTTGAACGATAGGTACCTTATAAATTCAGTGAATCGAACTTGCAAACACGCGTCGACTGCTGTGTTACTTTGCTCAACCGACACAATAATTAAGGGATTTTAAATCGAATCATTACTTGTGATAAAAATTGGAAACTTTATGATAATCGGAAGCGCTAGTCGCAATGGCTGAACCCTGGAGACCCAGCCAAATCCTGCCCTAAACAAAAATTGACTCAGGAAAAGTTACTTGTGAGTGTTTGGTAGACTAGCGCCGGTGTCGTTCACTATAGTTTTCTAAAATCTGGCCAAACGGTTACCACCGTACTTCCAGGACCTTGCTCCGACAAATTGCCATTTTTTCCGGAATTCGAACAACTTTTTACAAGGAAAAAATTCAACTCCGATGCGGCAGTCCAAACCGCCTTCAAAGAGTTTATTGATTCTCGCCCTTCGTGGTTTTTAGGGTTTCGTAGCCAAATTGGCAAAAAACGGAACCCTTATGGATTCGTCATGTCTGTCTGTCTGTCCGTCCGTATGTCACAGCCACTTTTTTCCGAAACTATAAGAACTATGCTATTGAAACTGGGTAAGTAGATGTATTCTGTGAACCGCATTAAGATTTTCACACAAAAATAGAAAAAAAAAACAATAAATTTTGGGGGTTACTAATACTTAGAACGCAAACTCAAAAACTTTTTTCCATCAGACCCTGTAAGTGGGGTATCTATAAATAGGTCTTCAAAATGATATTGTCGTTTCTTGTACCATTTTTTTTCTAAACTGAATAGTTTGCACGAGAGACACTTCCAAAGTTGTAAATTGCCCCCCCCCCCCCCCCCCCCCTGTAACTTCTAAAATAAAAGAATGATAAAACTAAAAAAATATATGATGTACATTACCATGCAAACTTCTACCGAAAATTGGTTTGAACGAGATCTAGTAAGTAGTTCTTTTTAAACGTCATAAATCGTTAATTATGTTACTTGCTGCTACGGAACCCTTCATGGGCGAGTCCAACTCGCACTTGGCCGGTTTTCATTTTAGTAAAGGGAAGTGCATAGATAACAACGGTTCATACTTTATTAATTAAATATATTTACAAAAAAAATTGACTTGATATTCCTCCCGTACATTATGCCAATTTCATATGTAAGGACCTAATACAAAATAGTTCCTCTCCTTTGGTAATCCATTATCAATTATCATAGACGTCGCTTATTTAATCAGATGTACATACATTTTAACATTTTAAACTACCGTAACCTTCACTTTATTACTAAATTAATGTTTTTCCACTTTAAAGCAAAAATAAAATGTTGATAGCAATATCACTTAGTTTTTTAATACTGTTCTGTAGCGTTTCACTTTAAAAAGCACTGTCTTATTACAATAAATCCAATACAATAACAATTTATAGTTCACTGATTCACTGGATTACTTCTAGTTCGAAACAGCAATATTACACTCGACACAAATTAAATTACATTAGAATCTGTACTTAAGTTATAGAAGATTTCAGTGAATATTCTTTATAACATTTTTAAAACAAAAATTATACGGAGCCTATGTTTATTGCTTAAATAGCGCCACCTACTACCGTCGTACCTATTCCTCATCTGATGTGAGAGTTTGCTCTCGAATTCGTCAAATCTAAGTTCAATCTAGTTGCTTGTGTTTCGATTTCTACCCTTACCTTATTATAATTTCTTTTATTTTCTACAGTCGTTCTTAATAGATATCATTATAGTTATTTAAGCATATCGTAAGTCCTATGTGAAAAGGTCTCCATTATAAATTTTTACTAAGCACCTCCTAAGATTCTTCCATCAATTTTCTGTACACTCCTACAGGTTGTCACTCTGCCCATGCTGTTGCCCACCTGCAAGGTTTATTTCACTACTTCCCTCTCGGTTATCAGTCCTTCGGACTATATGGCCAACCCACTGCTACTTAATTTTACAGATACATACATGAGCCCATTGAAACTGACATTTCAATTTCCGAACATTGTTGGAATATGTGGTCTACGTACTGCGCAGGCATTTTATTATAATGCTATAAGTGCTTGCTAAGATTATTATAATAATAATATTATCTTATGTCATAAACAACTGTTATCCAATGTAATGCTTTCGTAATATAATTTAAAATTAAAAATTTTGTACAGCCGACTTCAATATAAGCGACTTCAATATAGGTTATTTAAGAATAACTCAATAACCATTGGTCTGACCTTGATTAAATTCATATGGGACCACACGAGAACTATCAGCTTTCATATAAAAAAAGAATCATCCAAATCGGTTCGCCCAGTACAAAGTTATGAGGTAACACACATTAAAAAAAAACATACACTCGAATTGAGTACCGTCTCCTTTTTGGAAGTCGGCAGAAAATCGAAATAACCTGGTAATTGCAGAAACTAAGGGATAATCACGACGTATGCAGAACCACAAACCCACAATGTGCATTTTCTTAGATGTTAGTTTCGTTTATGTTAAGGTGTAGCGGCGCTGCAAGAATATCCACTACACCTTATCATCCCGAGGGTGTTGTAGGAGGCGACAGAGGGAAACAAATCCGGAGATGGGCAGCGCCTTCCTTCTAACGACTAAAATAAAAAACGTAAAATTTATTAAGTAGTTTTATTTAGCTTTATTAAGTTGCACTTGAACCTTAACACACGTACACACGTACGAAGTGAAACTTCTTTACGACACATAATTATTTTTTTATTTTATATTTTACATAAGTAGGGTAAATAATATATGTATACTCATGCACCCCGGCGGTGAAACGTTAGAAGAAAACGTGACATTTCTTTAATACCGTACTAAATTTCTTCACTACGTCGATAAAGAAGTTTATCTTCAATAAACTATCTGTATTAATAATCATAAAAGAAAAGTTAACCTGAGTTTCATTACTGAGAGTATCTATTATTACTTTTGTTAATAACTAGGTGAAGTTTCTTTTTTACTTCATCTATGTTGGTCATTTCATAAAGGATATTAAATATTAAAGATTTTAAGAGTCTAACAAAATTAAATATATTTAGTTATTTTATTTACATTTCTTTTAAATTTTGCTGTCACATAATATAGGATAAAGGATGCAGATGAATAAATTGAATCATATTTATCAGTACTTAATAATGTGATATCTTTTAAAAATATAAAATTATTTGTGAAACATTCATATTCGTGCCGATACATTTCGGTGGCAACTGATAATTAAGTTTGGTTGATGTGAGCATTCTGTAACAATTCTATAATCCCAAATATCGCCGCCAAATACTTGTTCGAAAAAAGGTTTGAATCCTCTGTCGCTGCAGCCTGAAAGCTTTATCCAGCAGTGCTTTAAAAAAAGCAGAAAATATAATCTGAAATAAACAAATTACGATTTAAGAAAATTATTTAATTTATTGTTATTTTTGATTGGTCTTTACAGTCTTAGTTTACAGACACATAGTTTAATGGAAGTAAATATGATTTTGATGATCTCTTTTTACTAAATAGTTATATATAGTATAGTTTATATATCTAGCTAGTGGTGCCCTTAAGGGTGGCAAAATAGGGGACAAAGTTTTTTAAATGTAGCTTATTTACAAACATTGAGATGTATTAACTCCAAATGGTAATAATTACTTTTAATAAAAAGGAAAAGCATTCTTCAGAGAACTAAACTTTTTAGTTTATAGTGTACGTATACACAGAAAACATTGCCCTATTGCTGTGTTATTTAATTATTTACATTACATTTTTAACTGATTTTGAAACTTCACCAATTTTTCCAGTCGTTACTTGTCTGATTTGATATACCTATATATGTATAAAACCTGCAGACTTCTTTCAATTCCAACGACTAAGGCTATATTACAGTTGATGACGTAATCCAGTCCGGCCCGGCCCAGCTTTGAAGGTTGGTTATCTCAAGTGCCGTTTCGGCCTTGAATTTTGAACTTTTCCATCACAAGTCAGGGTGTTAAAGTCTAGCTATTTGAGAATGTCGAAAGTAAATGAATTTTATATAAACTGCCTTTTGTCGACTTTTAAGATATTAATATATAAAAAACTTTTTAAAGGATTTTCTTCTTTAAAGTAATAGTTTTCTATGTTGCTACTCTCAGACTCATATTCAAATTATTATCACGAAATCCAAAAATTACAGATAAAAGCATATAATTAATCTATAATACAATATAATACTTGAAAAAATTAAGGCACGAATCCTATGCTTGCGCCAATTACTCCTCTGTTAAGCATTAATCAAGTAAACCTGACCTGTAATTCCAAAAAGTGACGCAGCGGCGACAATTATTGTTCAGAGGTAAGCGACGGTTACAGGCCGCGATTATTCAGAAATATTTAAAGGCCTTGTGCTATCCTTATAGTGTATATCGAAGCGTTAAAAAGGGCAAATTAAATGATTTTCTTTTAGAAATATTAACAGATTAATTTCAAACACTATTAACATACATAATATAAAGTTGTAGGGACACAGTAGTTACGTACATTTTGCTGTTTTGACATTTTACACTTGTGTCCGGAGTGCGCCCGACGTCGAACGCCAGTCGTTCCCCGTCACAGCCCACGCTAGGCCGCTACCAACATTGAGATATTATGTACTACGTACTACATATTACTTCAATGGCTACCAAGTAGGAAATATATTTTATCGCCCGTAACATATAGCTTAACCTGTAAATTGTAATTTTTGAGTACAACATCAGTGATGTTGGGGGATGAGTCGCTCGCGTCCGTAGGCTTCGACCACCTAACCCTAGGCCCACCCTACACGTATCCCCCGGGTGGTGCTAAACGAGCGACAAAGCCGATAGGATAGACTCGGCTCCTCGCCGGATGGTAGCGGCGTAAAACCTACCACCCTTTAGTTCGCACCATGAGCCAAGAAGAAAAAGAAATGGCCCCGAGTTCCCGGCGCCCCTTTAATGGGGCAGGGGTGCGAAGAATCTCCGGGAGAAAAACCGGCGACGAGGTTCGCCACCCGTCACGTCCTGTCTCCCGGAGGGGCGAAAAGTGGATTGCGGAGGCCCGTCTGGCTACGCTGAATGTATGTGGAGCAATGAATGATAAGATGGATGAAGTATGCGAAATGATGAATGATAGAGGAATAGATGTGTTATGTGTAAGCGAGACGAAACGAAAGGGAAGAGATGTCACTGCACATGGCATGTATACCGCTTACTGGTCTGGAGTAGACGAGACCGAGCGGGCATGCCAGGGAGTCGGTGTCATCCTTTCAGAAAGAATGGGTCAATGTGTGAAAGAGTATGAATGTGTAAGCCCAAGGCTGCTGTGGATACGAATGAAAGTGGGCTTAAAGAAGTTGTTTGTGCTTGGGGTTTACGCCCCAGATATGTCTAAGCCCACTTATATCCGAGAGCAGTTTTGGGACATGGTAAGGCTGGTTTTGACGAAGTGCAAGGAAAATGAAAATATTATTATGTTAGGAGATTTTAATGGAAGGGTGGGAGTGAAGAGGTCTGGTTATGAAAGGATATTAGGAGCGTTTGGCGATGAAAGAATAAATGAGAATGGTGAAGACCTCCTCACCATATGTGTGGAAAAGAATCTTTTTGTGGCGAACACTTTCTTTCGCCATAAGAGGATTCACATGTATACATGGGAAAGAGGGGATGATAGAAGCATGATAGATTTCATAATTGTTGATGAAAGAATGAGGAGCGCGGTGGTGGATACAAGGGTTTACCGGGGCTCTAACGTAGGGACGGATCATTACTTGGTCTTATGCCGAATTAATGGTCTTTTCAGACGTTGGAGGCATCGGACATCTGTGTCTACCACTGCGTTACAGCGTATAAGAATAGAGAGGTTACAAGATGAAGGTGTGAAAGAGAAGTATAAATGCAGACTGAGGGAAAATATAAGTGGTCTGAATGAATTATATATGAATGATTTAGACTTGAAGAATGTATGGAATAATGTTAAGAAAGTTTTGGTGGATGCAGCCACCGAAGCATGTGGTGTAAGTAAGAGAACGAATGAAAGGAAAAGTAATACGTTGTGGTGGGATGATGAGGTACGGGTGGAAGTTGAAGCAAAGAAGAGAGCATGGCTAGATTTACTAGCAACTAAAGCTTGTAATTCTGGCGGTATGAATGATGAAATTGAAAGAAAAAAGGCAGACTTTAGACGTATAAATAAGAGAGTAAAAGAAGTTGTGGAAAGGAAAAAGCAAGAAAGGATAGATAAGAATGATAGAAGGATATCTGATAACTTCCAGGCAAATATTAAAATGTTCTGGAAGCTCGTAAGAACTGCCAGGGGAAATTCAAAACAGCCTAGAATGAATGCTATACGAGACGAGAATGGCTGCATGCTGAATGATGAAGTTTCAAATTTAAGAGATGGAAGGAATACTTTGAAAGCGTGTTTAAGAGTGAAGAGTCGTCTGAAGTAAGTGAAATAGAAATTCCGGAAGAAGTGGAGAGAGGTAGGGAGATAAGTGTAAATGAAATAATGAAAGCAATGAAAAGCATGAAAGTAGGTAAGGCAGCCGGATATGATAGAATATCAATCGAAATGCTAAGGGCTGGAGAGGGTGTGGTTGCAGGCCTGCTGTACACCTTGTTTAATTTATGTTGGGAACTGAAGCGGGTACCGGAAGACTGGTGCAAAGCCGTTATAGTCCCAATATATAAGGGAAAGGGGTCGCAGCAGGACTGTAAAAACTACCGTGGTATCAGCTTGCTTAGCATTGTGGGTAAACTGTATGCTAAGGTGTTAATTGAAAGAGTTATGGAAGAAACTGATGGAAAAATTTGGGATGTGCAAGCTGGATTTAGAAAGGGGATGGGGTGTACGGATCAAGTCTTTTCCATGCGCATGATCGCGGAGAAGTTTTTGGCCAAAAACCAGAAAGTTTTTTGTGCGTTCATTGACTTGGAAAAGGCTTATGATAGAGTGGACAGGAATGTGTTATGGCAAACACTGAACTCATTTGGGTTGAGCGCTGGCTTGATACAGGCATTAAGGTCTCTTTACAGGGACTCTAGTGCTTGTGTCAGGATCAACGGGGTCTACTCGGACTGGTTTGGCATTCACAAAGGTGTCAGACAGGGATGTGTGGCTTCCCCGTGGCTGTTTAACCTATTTATGGACAGTTGTTTGCAAAATTTGAAAGTTGAAGAATGTGGGTTGAGAATGGGTGAGTCAACCGTCAAATGCCTTTTGTACGCCGATGATCAAGTCATATTTGCATCGTCGGCGGCCGAGTTGCAAATGATGGTTACTTTAATGAATTGGTCATTGAAAGAAAGGGGTATGAAAGTGAACGCAAGTAAGACGAAAGTTATGGTTTTTGAAAGAGAAGAAAGTAAAACTTTATGTGAAATAAAAATAGAAGGTGAGTTGATTGAGCAAGTGGATGAGTTTGTATATTTGGGATGTTTATTTAGCAGGGATGGTAGATATGATAAGGATATAGAACGACGAGTGAACGCAGGAAATAGAGTGAATGGGGCTCTACACACTATTATGAGGAGTCAGAATATGTCAAATAAGCCACGTATGGCGATTCATAGTGCTGTGTTAGTCCCTACTTTAATGTATGGTAGTGAAAGTTGGGTCTGGCAGAAGAAGCATGAGAGTAGAATAAATGCTGTAGAAATGCGGTCCTTAAGGAGTATGCTAGGGCTGAATCTGAATGACAGGGTGAGAAATAGTGTGATAAGAGAAAAGTGTGGTTTGCAAGATGACGTTGTGACAAGGATTAAGAAAGGAATGCTTCGGTGGTTTGGTCATGTAGAAAGAATGAACGAGGAAAGAGTGACAAAGCAAATTTATGTTGCAGAAGTGAACGGCAGGGTCGGGAAAGGGCGCCCTAGACGAAGTTTTATCGACCAAATCGGCGATACATTAAAAATGGGCCAGATTAGGAGTACCTTTAACCGACGAGCGTGTATGCGTAGATATATGGATGTAAAGGAAGCGAGAGAGGTGTGTCAGGATCGCGCCAAATGGAAGTCCGTAGTCTCTGCCTACCCCTCTGGGTGACAGGCGTGAGTGTTTATGTATATGTATGTAACATCAGTGACTTTTGAGATTTTAATTACTGAACCCGATAGGCACCTTGGGAACCTTCTGTGAGTCATATTGCGAGATTATTAGGCATTAGTAACTAGTACATTATTAGCCAACAACACATTCCCACACATATCACGCACAAAATGATAAAACAATATAATTCGGACATAGGGATAAGACAAAAGAATTTAGACTGTTGGAATCTTTCATGTTAAAGGATATTGAAAAATTTGAAAATGGAGCAGTAATTTTTTAAATATTTTTTTAAGGAAAAGGATTTTTTCGTATATACTTACTTACTCGTATATTTTTCGTATACACTCGTATATACGCCTGGCGCTGTGATCGTTGAAAATAATGGAGTTTACACAACATTATTCTTACGCTATGATTTTTTATGATTAATTAAAGGATTTTTTTGTTTTTGCTGGCTACTACTTTTGGCCAGGTTGCTTTTATACGAGTATAACCATTTTATGACTGAGCTGCTGAATACAAAAAAAAAACGAGGAAGTTTCGGAAATACTTGTTCGATCCGTGAAAATGTAATTATGATCTATTACATAACATAAGCAAAGCAAATCATCATTCACGTCTAACTTTCTCTCCGTAAGAGTTCTTCGAGTTCGGTGCCGCACAAACTTACCGATTACTAGAAACACCGTCGGGTGGTGCCAATTCGTGATGTACTTTCAACACTTAACATACTTTCAACAATGATCCCAAAGCAACAGTCGACTGTATGATACCTTAAAGATTAGCCGACTCCTAGCAAAAAACATATGTTCGTTTTTCTGCAGGGCATACTACTGTGCTGTTAGTGAACTAAAACCTGGTTTAATCAAAGGGGTATGAGACTATTTGTGTCCCAAAAGAATTATCAGCTTGGTACGATATACCATTTAGGTAGATACCTATCTGGCTACTACAATTGCAACACCACAACCAAACGCGGAAAAGTCTGTCAGAACACTCAACTTTAAATTCAATATTTTTTTTATAAGATAAGGGTGACAAACGAGCACACAGTCCATCTGATCGTAAGTGGTTGATGTGGCCCATAGACATCTACATCTATCTTCGTTAGCGAATCAAAATTCAGATGAGATGTCACCCGTGAGGACTAAGATGGAATGCCTCTTTTCCAGTAAAATGGGTACCCAGTTCTACACTCAGCATACGAAACACAGCAGCGTTAAGCTGTTGTCTTCCCTGGTCGAGCCGACCCAATTATGCTACAACTATACCAGTAATATAGCTGCACCATGGCTCTACCACGTAAAAAAAAATATGTTTATCATATCACAACCGCCATATTTCCCAGATATTGAGATTTTTAACAGTTTTAAAAAAATCTAAGAGAAACTAAAAGGCACGGGGTGTTTAAAAGTAAAGAAGGCGCACTGGCTGATTGCAGATTTCTGAGATGTCTAAAGAAGAATAGTCACAGATATTTTTAAATTGGTTTAGAAGTATCAAAAATGTTTACATGCATAAGGTAAATATTTTGAAAAAAATGTCTTTTTTTTTGCTTGACTCTCTATTAATTGAATGGTCGTATAAAACAGAACATATTGTAACAAAATATTTTTATACGATTACTTAGAAGCAAGATTTACACTAAGACAACAGTAGGCATATTTATTCGCTTCAATCACTCTTGGTAATACTTTCAGAATATTAAAGGAAGTATAGAAAAATACGAAATTTCAAAAATATATAAAACCAACCAATTCGACAGAATTTGTTAGTAGTAGCTATTGTTAATATTAGTAACGATAAATGTTATATTTAATACAAAAAAAATATATTTATGGAAAAGCTTGTCGACTTTTTTATATTAACTGCGTCTTAAACATTATGTTTACCGTGAATTAACGGCGGTGTAAGAATATCCACTACCCCATATCATCTCCTGGGTGTCGTAGAAGGCGACAGAGGGAAACAAATTGGGAAATGGGCAGCAACGTCCTCCTAAACTCAAAATGTCTTACTAAAAATAAAATTAAAACTGCGGTTACCAACCCGCTTGCCACGCGTGGCAACTATTGAAAATATCCCTATGAGGCAACACATCCCGGAGACCTATGTTCAGCAGTGTACTTTAATAGGCTGCAGTAACAGTAATGATAAACATTATGTAACGTCATTTAATATCTACTATCATGAAGAGCAGGAAATCATAAACCATTTTTCTCTCATAAAACAGTCTTAGGGCTTAGTTGTGTTTACACAGAGGGTAAGCCATGTCTGTTAATGAAATGTGAAGTCAGAGTAACTTTCGTTATGGCCAAATATCTTCATAAAATTATCGCAATGAAGTCAGCCGTGTTTTCAAAAATTACATTCGATTTCAAATTATTATGGTAAGTAGACATGATGAAAATAAAGAAAGTGCTCCTAATTTTACTGCGCTAAAGATTAAATGTAAAATATACTCTCTCTCTCTCTCTCTGCTTTATACCAGTTCTTCTTAATGTGATTATGTTGTCCATGTTTATATCAACCGTTGCGGAAAATTGCTTTAATTTTCGGAAGCCCTCAACTGTGCCAAAGGTAATTCTAATGATACAACATGTACGAAATAAATACAGCAATATTCATAATATGTCCTAAACTAAACCTAACCAAAACATAATTTTTAAGTGAAATTCTCTAAGTTTTTAGAAGAACCTCACTGCACATGTTATACCGATATTTTTTCGATCCAGCTGGGATTCGAACAAACGACCAAGGTTTACCAGAAGTGTGTGATAAAATAACTACTACTAGTTTGGCCATAACATGCTACAATTTAAAAAGCTCTTTTCTCTTTTTTCTGCCGACTTCCAAAAAGGAGACGGTACTCAATTCGGGTGTATGTTTTTTTTTTTTTTTTTTATGTGTGTTACCTCATAACTTTGTACTGGGCGAACCGATTTCGATGATTCTTTTTTTATATGAAAGCTGATAGTTCTCGTGTGGTCCCATATGAATTTGATCAAGGTCAGACCAATGGTTATTGAGTTATTCTTAAATAACCTATATTGAAGTCGCTTATATTGAAGTCGGCTGTACAAAATTTTTAATTTTAAATTATTCTGAATTCAAATGATGTTTGGGTGTTTCATGTTCGCTTATGAAGTGTAACTATTACCCAAAAAAGATGGCAAAAATTAAAAAAATTAAAGTCGGAGAAAATTTTCATGAATAAGAAGTTTAATTTTTTTCAGTTATTATATTATAATACCATAACCATAAAACTCTTAGATGCTACAGCTGATGACAGGTAATGCATCAATTTTAACCTCTCTAAAAATTGTTGTCATCCGCCCAGCTACTCGTAGTTTTCTTATTCTTATAATAAATATAAAGATATATTTTTATATCCTTCTTTTCAGAACGCCTCATCTCTGTGGCTTTAATATATTTTTTAAATGCCTCACTGGGCATAAACTTGCCTAGGGATGCTGTTTGAGTAACCGTCCAGATTGCTTGTCATTTGAATTATTAGTTTTTGAACCATATCAACCGTTATACTTTCTTTTGACTCATCTAACAGTGTGAGGTTATGAATTCGTTGACCAGAATCTAATAATAAAATTCCTGCAGTTCTTCATGATATATCAAAAAGTTTATATGATGGTGGAGTTAAGTAAATTATAATAGGCTTTTACCTATGAAGTTGCCGTTCTGCAGTACTGGCCATTACAAATCAAAATAATTATTGTTTAGCTAATAGTTCAAATTAGAAATTAGTTTTAATTTATGAACACGGAATTCTTTTTTCAAAATTAGTCATTTATTTATTAATAAGCGCTATATTTTCATCGCATTTGAATCTTTTTCGTCATCATGGATACGCTAAAAGTTGGAGTAATTATGGAATATCAGTATCGTCGTGGCAGCACCGCGGCATAAGCGGCACGCAATGTCAACGACGTTTACGGAGCGAATACTAACCACCTGTATTTGGTTTTCCCACTTCCATTCTGGAAATTTCGATCTGAAAAATAAACCCCGTGGTCGTACGAAAACTTTGGTCGACAATGACGAATTAAAGGCGTTTGTGGAAGCTGATAATACTCAATCTACGGCTGAATTAACAGCAGCTTTCGACGTCATAATAAAAACAATATTGATTCATTTGCGTCAAAGTGGCAAGGTAAAAAGCTTGAGAAACGGGTGCCCCATCAACTCAATGATCGCCAGCGCCAAGTACGCGCCGAGTCGTGCCTTGCACTGCTCAACGGCCACACTAATGAAATAATTTTGAACCGCATTGTTACCTGCGACGAAAAATGGATTCTGTTTGACAATTGCAAGCGCTCAACAATTTGGTTGGATCCTGGACAGTGCCCTCAAAATTTAGTTTTCCCAAAAATTTCCCACTTTACCGCCAAGATATATATGACTAAAGTAAAGAATGCAGTGCGTGTTGCCAGTGATGACATACGGAACTGAGACGTGGTCCTTCACTGCTGGCCGGATGAGGAAGCTCAAGGTCGCTCAGCGAGCTATGGAGAGGGCTGTGCTCGGAGTTTCTCTGCGTGATAAACTCAGAAATGAGGATATCCGCAGTAGAACCAGAGTGACCGACATAGCCCAACGGATTAGTAAGCTGAAGCGGCAATGGGCCGGCCATATAGCTCGAAGAACCGACAACCGATGGGGAAGAAAGGTTCTCGAGTGGCAGCCTCGTCCGGCAGGCGAAGTGTAGGGTGTCCCCCCACTAGATGGAGTGACGACCTGGTAAGATAAGCAGGAAGTCGATGGATGCAGGTGGCTTAGGACCGTGCTTTGTGGCATTCTTTGGGGGAGGCCTATGTTCAGCAGTGGACTTGTGAAGGGCTGTAATGATGATGATGATGATGAAAGTAAAGAATAAAATATGTTCTTTAAAAAGAGGTACAATTTATTTTTAAACTCTTTCATTTCACTTTGCTATGCTATTTTGAAAATTTAATTGATTCGGCTATTCAGCGAAATATAAATATTTGTATTTTAGCTAAAAAATTGGCAAAATTAATGGCGTACTTTTATTTATCAGTGAAGTTACATTTTATCCACTCAACCTCCCCATCCCGGATGGGCGTTAAGCCCCAGGCCCCCACCCCCGCGGCACAAAAAAATATCCTGAATCGCGGTTTTTTACAGTTTCAAATATAACAGTACACAATACATGTAAAATGTGTAGTGTGAGGGAGATTGTATAAAATAATGTAACCTTTCTCTATAACGTATTTATGCCGATAGATAATAGAACTCCATTAATTTTGCCAATTTTTCCCTACAGTGCTAAATAAAATGCTTGAACTAGGTATCGTCTCATGTCGCGCGGCTGAGAAGTATGATATACGCGGGTGAAACCACGGGGTACCTAGTCACGTATAAAGCTGGTAAGAGAGGCCAGAGGTTGATGGATTCAGTATCTTATGACATTGTTTTGAGTGTTCCTTAGGGGAGGAGCCTATGTTCAGTTGTGAATTTGTGATGGACTATAATAATGATAATGAGATAAATCCTTGTGCTAAAACTGTTGTGAAACTAATTGTGTTGGTATAATATTTTTAACGCCACGTGGTGGTGCCGTAAGAGTTTCGTTTTTTGAGTGTCATATGAGCCGATTTTATGAAATACAAAAAAAAACTCATTTCGCCATATATGGTGGTATAACTATCTCGTTTATGTAAAACGTAATAATAAGCAAACCAGCGATGGAAAGCAACGTCAAATATATGAACACGAGACGTCTGGAACTGCAATCCAAATCCCCTCTGCAACGGGAGAGGGCCAAGATGATTTTTAAGTTATTAAGAATAATGCTAAAAAGTATGCCATTGTCCGTCATTTCAATATTAAAACAACGATTTATGATTTTTTATTTTATTTTATACGGTAATCTTTTCACTTTTCATAATGGTTTTATCGCGTTTAATTTTAACTTATTCATTGCCGACGTCACGGTCACGGGGGCGACTGAGGTGTTTGACGTCCCGATGTGATAGTTAGCCCGACTACTTTCAATTAATTTCGACTAAAGAAAAAAAGACCAGACTAAAAATTAATTTATGTTTGTTTTTTCATTTTTACTTATAGAATATCAGAAATGGGTATTTAATTTAAATGAATAATACTTGTCTTTATTCATCTTTTACTTCTGTCTTTGTCTCTCTTACGTCTATAAACTGAAGGTGTCTCGTACTATACTGATTTATAAAGGCTATCAATCATATAAAATTCAAGCATTTACGATTGCTTCGCCAACAATGTGACAGTTGGCATGCATTTATTAAAAACTTTCGTATCCTCATTATAAATAGCGTATTTGAAACCATCAGGGATTATTACTTTTGTAGGTAATGCTGCTCTTTACTAACAGTTTGTGACAGTGCTCGTTGCCCGGTAGCCGAAATTCGACCGTATTCAATCGGACAAGTTGTATTTCACTTCTATTTATTTACTTATTTGGTACACAATCAAATGTTACACTAATACATAATTATGATTTATACTAAGACAGTAATATAAACTTAGTGCACATTCAATAATACGAGTAGGTAAACACCGCATGCTTAGTGCTCACAGAATTTTCTACAAATAGCTAAAAATATACAATTTAAAACTTTAAATATAAATTATTACAAAATAAAATTACAACAAAGAAATATTAATATTTTGATAAATTTTGTCCCGAAAAATGTTAAAGCAGTCGTGGTGAATATCTACTACATTATTATAAGTATTTAAAGGTCTGCAAAGTGTTGGTATTGGGGAATTAAATCTTAGTACAGTTTTACGAAGGGGCGGCGATAGAGGAGTAATAAGTTTACGAGTATATCTACTTAAGACACGAAAATTAAATTGACGTAGTAATAAAGGGAAATCTTAGTTATTTCTGAATATTTTATATAAAAGTTCCACATCCAGAAAGTCCCGGCGTTTTGACAGTGAAACCATTTTAAATGTCTTTAATCAGTCTACATATAATGCATTTTTATATCCTTTTCGTGTTGAAAAGGCAAGATGCCATAAAAATCTTTTTTGTATGCGCTCAAGGCTAATGTTATGGGTAGAATAATGGTGATGCTAGACTGTGCTACAATATTCTAATATACTAGCAATTGAGAAGTATTAAAGTTTTTTTGTGGAATTTTTACGGAATACTTTACTATTTATTATAACAAAACCTAATGATTGAGATAATCTTTTAATAACACTAAGACATTTAACACATTAGTTGTGGTATAAATGTGAGCTTTTTATTGAATACTACACCCAGGTTTTTAACAGTCTCCACTTCTTGAATAACTATTGAGGGTATAAACTGAAGGGAACATATTATTATTGTGCACGAATTTAATATGTACACATTCTCTTAGATTAAGATTCATTCCATTAACGTCGCACCATTAAGAAAGTCTAATTAAACCCTCCTGAAGAATTATCATGTCTGGAGACTTATTAACCATTTTGCAGAAAAAAATTAGTTGATAAAAAATACCTCGCGTACATCCGCTCGATAAAAGAAAATTATGTGTCTTACCTAGTTTGAAGAGAACCTCACGCACTCTCTCAATTGCGTGCTCTATCCCCGACACCACTCATCCCAGCACCACTACTCCCAACACCACTACACTAGCTGAGCGGTCAGTCACCGTAGAATCTAAATCACCTGAAGATGCCTCGTGTAGAGGCGAAACACGTGACGTATTGTCGTCAGTGGTATATCTTTCCTTGTGGTCTTGCACTACTAAGACACTGTTTGAGAAAGTTAAACCAATCTGCCATTTTAATGCCTTGACTAAGTGTTCCATTTTACACCTGTATGTGATGTACACGATATACATATATGAGTCATTTATCAGTCACTACACTTATTAAACGCACTAACTATCACTGTATTTAAACTATATTTTACTTTGCTTACGTCCATAATTAGCATAGAGGTTTAAAAGTTCTTTAAAGTTGGACACACATTAAAAATACACTATTAACCAATTTTAAAAAGCTGGGAACGAAAGAGCTTGTCTGCGTACGCGTACATGCGCAATATATATACTATATATATTTCTGACGTGTATATAATATATATACTTCTGACGTGGTAGAGCCACGCTGCAGCTATAATTAGAGCTGTAGCACGAATTGGTCGGCTCAACTAGGGTAGGACGCTCTCACAGAATACCAGCGTAAATGCTGCTGTCTTTCGTACAGTGAGTGTACAAAACAGGGGAACCTTTTATCTGGTGACAACACATCTATATTCTTTTTAAATCTTTTTCAAGGTCCTTAATCAAGGATAAATGTAGAATGTCTATGGGCCACTACATCTACTTAACATCAGATGTACTGTGTGCTCGTTTGTCAGCCTTATTCTATAAAATAAAAAAATAAAAAAAATAAACATTCAATTGCACATTATTGTTTTATATTTTGTATATTAAGTATCTGTGTTTTATACACAGTTATATAAACACTAACTATGTCAAACCTCACACTCCTGTGTGTGCACAAAGGGGTACAAAGTTTTCCGTTCACATATTAATATATAAATTATTAGTTTTCAAGGCGGTTTATACATTTTATTAAAAGTTCAATTATATATAATGTTTTAGAGTGCAGTAAGCAATATCGCAGTGTAATTTGACACGGCGCTAGAGAATCGACTATCTTATCATCCCGTGGTGTCAAATAAGTCGACAGAGAGAAACTGTTACAGGTTGAATAATAAAAAAAAACTGCACCTGCTACCCGCCTGTCAGGCGTAATAACAACAGCAAATTAAGGCAATTGAGGCAATCTATGAGGTATATCTATTTGATAGGCTGTATTTTATAAATGTGGTAATCACACCTCTCAATTATTGTAATAAAAACTTCAAACCTTACTTTTTCACCCTTAAAGGTAGAGTATTTTCTTCAATTTTTTACGGTATCACCCTAGCGTTACTTATAGCCTGTTTAATATAAAACGAATCACTTAATCCGGTTTCGACGTGCCCGTGAAACAGGTGAACGTAATATATAAAAACAAAACCGTCAAATATAGAACCTTTCTACTTTTTTGAAGTCAGTTAAAAACCGGCATTCATCAAGCAACAAAGTGTTCTGAAGGTTAATTCGTACAGCTAAATTTGTCTGTACCGTTACCGTTAGCCTATTAAAGTCCACTACTGAACACAGGCCTCCCCCACATATTGAATTTCATAGGGGGGTATTTACCATAGTTGCCACGCTTGGGAAGCGTGTTGGCAACCGGTTTACCTGTCCACCTCCTGATTTGTTTCCCTCTGTGACCACTTGTAACACCCACGGGATGATGTGGGGTGGTGGATATTCTTACAAAAATACCTATAACCAGCAGTAATTAAAAAATACTATTAACTACATAATTAACAATTAATGTAATACTTACTACTTAATAAAACGTAAGTTTATTTGTTGCACTAAGCTCTGGGTAAAAGCTCTAAAGTTATTATACAAAATATTCGGTACTTACAAAAAAATCTAACCTTCTTTAGAACGAGGGTTATGAATAAATAAGGGACAAAAATATTTGAAAGTTTTCTGAGCACCATTTTTTATGAATAGAAGAGTGACTCTGAAGGCTACGACGCGAAGCTAAAACGACGAATGTGTGTTTTTATTAGGAACGTAACAGGCATTTGACATTAAAAATAAATTAACAGTAGAAAAAATCATTTTTAAAAACAAGCTTTTATTTAAATGCTCGAAAAGACGAAGATTCCTTTGATATTGTCATATTATGGTAGGTATCATAAAATATCTACTCCGCCATCTTTAGCGGTAGACCATAATGGATTTAGAGTGACGTTATTTTATTTGTCTTATTCTTCTCAGCAAACTTTTTCATATGGGAGTGTATAAAAATAATTAGTCTGCCATCTTCAGCGGTCCGCCATATTGGATTTAGAGTGACGCCTCTTAGCTAACCATGCATTGCTTTCAAACTTAACGTGTACCTGTGCAAAATTTCATCTCAATCGGTTGAGAATAGCCTTTTTTTAAATTCAGATGCAATATTTGACCTAAACAAAGTTTGTACTTTTTTAAAATTCTATTATTCAAAAGTTGCAAGTTAAATAAAAGTTTGCCATATGTATCTGTGACGTACAATCTACTTTTTTAAAATCTATGTATTTTTAAAGTTTTTTTATCTCTAAAACTATACACCCGATTGACTTAAAATTTAGTATAACCATACTATTTATTTACTTACTCAATTCGCGATAAAACGGATTTTACGATAGTCCCATCAAAAAAAATCTTGATATTTTACATTCAGGTTCCGCAATAAAATATTACCGTGTGCCCAGCGAAGCGAGCGGGTATCAGCTAAATCATATTATAAAATTTCACTCTCTCTATATGCCGTATGCAGATGATATTAATATTTAACTACTTTGGAATATCCAAATTACACGCCTCATGAGCGATTCTTTGAATTTTATGAAAAAAATAAGAAAAGCTGCCAGAAAAGGCAACAATGATCAATACGACTATAACCGGACATACAAGATTCTAAGGTCCCTCATACAATCCCAGCAGGCAACTCCACTTGTAAACCTCCATTGTCCAAAACCACAAAATCCAATACCGCCTGTAGCAGTAAGTATCAATGTAACTATCATAAGACATTGGCAACACAACTTATAACATTAGCCAAAAATAACACCTAGGTATCATAGCAGAATGCTACTAAGACGCCAATACTTAAATATGCATATATCATAAGCCTATTGCACTAAGACATGGAGTATTCATTTGCGTGAATTAACATTTGGATTAGACTTTCTGGCTCTCAACTCTTCTGGCTTCAATTGAGTCCACAAATAATGTGTTTAGGAAATGAGATAAATAGTCTTATAATATCGTTAGTGAAATAAGTACCTTCATTGAATTTAATGCGGCTTCTTTGATATGTAAATAATTATAATTTGCACTGGGGTACCATAAGATAATCCCTTCAGACTTTGAGCCATTTACGTAAATCAAAATTCTGACATCTGAATAATTATGACAAGTGCGCTGAACATTACGCACAGGGATACAGCCTTTTTGAAAGGACCTTGTCTTCCAGGTGGTTAAACTTTTCCTCAACCGTGAAAATCTTTTCACAAATAAACAGGGTATTCTTAGATAGTTCGTATTTTATAGCTCCATTTACGTATTTGTTCATTCAAATAATGGATATTTCTGTTTTTATATATCTTTGATATTATTCTTCTCAACATCCTGTTCACAGAAAATACAATTTTTAACAGACAGTTTTATCAAAATTATAAGACAATTATAACCATACTAATATTATAATAAAGTAAAAGTATCCTTTTCTCCCTCAAAGAGCAAAGAGCCCTTTGATTTTACACATAAAACGGAGCAAATTTCACGCGAACGATGCTGCTAGTTATTACAAAAGGTGTTGTTTAAAACACGGATTTATAACTGAAGAAAATAAAAATTTGAGATAATAAATATAATGCTAAACATTTTTTAAGATGCACTTAATGATGCTGATGTATCCTGAAATTCTTAAGATATCCATACCGCGACTATTATTGGGATGTTTTACCATTATCACCTCTAACAGTAACAGTGGTAGAGCCAGGCGGCAGCTTTTGCTGTTGAATGGATGGGCCGACTCGAACCGGGGTTCTACTGGTTGATGGAACTGGAAATTTTTTACTGGAAATGATGCATTCTATCCTAGTCCTCACGGGTGAAAACGCATCTGCATTTTGATTCGTAACAGAGGATAGATGTAGATGTCTATGGGCCGCAGCAACCACTTACCATCAGGTGGACTGTGTGCTCGTTTTTCACCCTTATCCTATAAAAAAATAATCTAATAATTAAAAATATAATGACACCATCACATAACTGGATACTGGTGATTTACAAAAAGCTACGTTCTAGCAGTGTGGTAAGAAGCTCACAAACTTTTTATTAAGTTGTAGATAGTAATGAAAAGAAGTTTGTTTATTTCATACTTGAAATGCATGAAGTTAAATGTTTTTGAAATTAAATGAAAAGTCTTTATTTTCGTTTTTCATACTTCAACATGTTTTATAATCAACTACATACATACATATAATCACGCCTCTTTCCCGTAGGGGTAGGCAGAGACCACTTCTTTCCACTTGCTACGATCCTTACATACTTGTTTCGCTTCGTCCACTTTCATTATTCCCTTCATACATGCTCTACGGTTTAGGGTACTCTTAACCTGGCCTTTTTTCAAGACGTCCCTAATTTGGTCTAGAAATGTCCGCCTAGGTCTACCCCTTCCAACACTTTCATTAACACTCGCCTTATACACTTTTTTCGTCAATCGTTCTTCATTCATTCTCTCGACGTGGCCAAACCATCTCAGCATACCTTTCTCAATTTTTGTCACTACATCTTCTTTCAGACCACAACGTTTCCTTATCTCACTATTTCTTATCCTGTCACTCAGTTTAACTCCTATCATACTTCTTAATGCTCTCATCTCAACTGCATTTATTCTGCTTTCATGTTTCTTCTGCCATACCCAACTTTCACTTCCGTACATGAGTGTCGGAACCAACACCCCCTCATGCACAGCCAAACGAGCCTTGTTAGACACCTGCCGACTGCTCATAAAGGAGTGCAAAGCTCCATTCACCATGTTTCCTGCATTCACTCTTCTTTCGATATCACTCTCACACTTTCCATCTCTTGTAAACTTTGACCCCAGATACACAAACTCTTTCACCTGTTCCATTTGTTCATCTTCAATCACGATATTGCAGTCTGTCACTGCCTCATCTTTTTCAAACACCATCACTTTCGTCTTCCTTACATTCATCTTCATTCCCTTTCTAACAAAAGCTCCACTCATAGCAGTTACCATCTCCTGCAACTCCTCGGCCGAAGACGCAAGTAATACTTGGTCATCAGCATAGAGAAAACATTTGACGAGTAACTCATTCATTCTCAACCCACTTTCATTCTCTTTTAAATCTGTCAAACAATTGTCCATGAACAGATTAAACAGCCACGGTGACGCTACATATCCCTGTCTAACACCTTTTTCGATATTAAACCATTCAGTGTATGCCCCGTTTATCCTTACACAAGCACTAGAATCCCTATAAAGAGATTGCAATGCTCGTATGAGGATACTGCTCACACCGTTCATGGACAGTGCTGACCACAATTCATTCCTCACCACTCTATCATAGGCCTTTTCTAGATCTACGAAGGCGCAGTAGACTTTCTTGTTTTTAGCCAAACACTTTTCGGCTATGCACCGCAAGGAAAAGACCTGATCCGTACATCCCATTCCCTTTCTAAATCCCGCTTGTGCATCCCATACTTTCTCGTCTGTTTCATTCACAACCCTTTCAATCAACACTTTCGCATACAATTTACCGACAACGCTAAGAAGGCTTATACCACGGTAATTTATGCAGTCCTGCCGTGACTTTTTTCCCTTATACAATGGCACGATTACGGCTTTGCACCAGTCTCCCGGTACTTGCCCATTTCGCCAGCACAGATTGAAAAGGCGGTACAGCTGACTAGCCACCAGGCCCTGTCCAGCCCTTAGCATCTCGACGGTAATCCTGTCATACCCTGCAGCCTTACCTAATCTCATACTTTTCAACGCTTTCACTATTTCATCCATGCTTATCTCATTTTCATCAACATTTATATTAGTTTCCGTGGAAGGTGGCAGATGCTGTACCTGCACTTCCTCTCTTTCAAACAAACTTTCAAAATACTCTTTCCATCTCTTTAACACACATTCTTCTCCTTTTATAATGCTCCCATTTTGACTCTTGATTGTACTCAGCTCCGAGGTAGAAGTTTTTCCTCTGGCTGTTTTGATGGTTTTCCAGAAAAACTTAATGTTTGACTGGAAATCTTCAGTGAGCCGCCTATCGAAATCATCTTTTCGTTCTTCTTTCTTTCTAGACACAATTTCTTTCGCTGCTGTTTTCAATCTTTTATACTTCGTTCTTGCTTCCTTTATCTCGTCATCCGTTGCCTTTTGAACTTTTTGGTTAGCTTTTGTTGCTAACCAATCCAACCACGCTTTCTTCTTTTCTTGCACAACCCTTTGTACATCTTTATCCATCCATACGTTATCATTCTTTCTCCCTTTCCTTCTTTTAGCTATCCCGCATACCTCAATCGCAACATTTACAACCCCTTTCTTAAATATCTCCCACAAATCTTCAATCACTCCTATCTCTTCTATCCCTTTAAAACTTTCTTTCAGTTTCTCTACATACTCGTCTTTCTTTTCTTTTTCTTGTAGATTTTCCACTTTTACTCTGTCCAAAACACTCGCAGGCTCGGCCCCTCGGTGTCGCCACCGTTTAAAGAGGCCACGCATTCGGGCTATGACCAGGAAGTGGTCTGTGTCGAGGCCTACACCGCGGTATGCCCGAGTGTCTAGCACTTTCTTCCTCAGTCGTTCATCCACAATTACAAAATCAATCATACTTCTAGACTCACCCTCATCTCTTGTATACAAATGGATCTTTTTGTGGTCAAACATTGTGTTGGCCACGCACAGATTCCATTCCAAGCATACTTCAAGCAGGCTTCTCCCATTGTCATTCACTCTCACGTCCCCAAACATACCCAGAACTCCTTCATACCCACCCCGCTTTACTCCAACCCATCCATTAAAGTCCCCTAACATCACGATCCGTTCATTTTCTCCGCATTTATTCAAGACCTCTCTCATGCTATCCCAAAATTCCTCTCTCTCTTGTTGTGGTTTTAGTGACCCACCTCCACGCAGATCCGTCGGTGCATAGACCCAAAGGATAAATAAGCGAGTGAGTCCGACTTTTAACCTAATCCAGAGGAGTCTTGGGCTTACACATTCATGCTCCATCACACATTCAACCATTCGAGATGAAAGAATCACACCAACTCCCTGACAGCCTCGGCTGGTTTGGGGGACTCCCGACCAGTATGCCGTGTAGGGGCCATGAACCGTGGTGTCACATCCTTTCCTCTTGGTTTCGTTCACGCACAGAATATCAAGACAACGTTCATCCATCATCTGACATACTTGATCTACCTTACCATCCATTCCTCCTCTTACATTCAACGTAACGAAGCGGCTCTCCGTGGAACGCTTTTCGCCCCCGCGAGAAACGAGACGTGATGGGTGGCGAACCACATCGCCGCCATTTTGGTTAATTTTATGGTTATCCATTGCGTTCCCACGAATAGCGAAGGAAAGGTTTGTCCCCCCCAGCAGAGCCCCGCATGCCAGGGTAAGGCTAGCCTAATTCTGGGGTCGCCCGGTCCCAGGGCAGTGTGGCACGCTAACGACTAGGCTCGCCCCTAGCCATGCATCCATCCGCGCGGCCGACGTTGGATTGGCGGAGGGTAGGAATAGGAAAACGGGAAGGATAGGTGGTGTGAAAAGGAAGAGTAAGGTAAGTTAGGGTAGGAAATAGGAAATGTAGGATATTACCGTCCATGAGGGCAAGGGATAGGACAGTAATAGCTAGGGAAGCCGGGGTCGCATACCCGTATACCATACCACAAGTACCGGACAGGTAAATTGGGATGAGTATCCCTCGACTAATACTCAACAATACTCAAAATACAACTAATACTCAAAATACAAAAAATATAATCAACTACCATTTCAAAATGAGGTTTTTTGTATGGAGAAAAAATGACAAAGAAACTCCGCAATTATCGTCTTTTTAATATGATATTCCCAATATAAAAGTTTTAAATGGGACCTATAGATAATCAAAGAAAGTTCTATAATAAAATTACACAACAAACCAATATATACGAGTATAGTATGTCCTGAGTTACTTAAATATCTATCAACGCACTGCCCAAACCATTAGACGTAGAAAGCTGAAATTTACAAAGTAGTTGCCTTTTATAACGTCAGTATCCACTAAGAAGGAATTTTGACAAATTCAACTCCTAAGAGGGTGAAAAAGGGTTTTATAGTTTATATGAAACTTTTCATTTTACAGGGCAATTGACTCGAAATTTACTGAAAGTACTCTATAAATGAAATATATGAATAAGGATTTTGCAATTTTTCTAAACAACCCCTTAGGCACCCCCCTACTTAAACAACCTCAAAGTTTGCTTATGTTTGTATAGATAACAGTGGTAGAGCCATGCGGCAGCTTTTGCTGTCGCACGGATGGGCCGGCTCGAACCGGGGTGGTACCACGACCTCACAGAATACCAGCGTGAAGTAGAGGTTTACTTCTGCGTTTCGCTTGGTGAGTGCAGGTGGCCGGAGGCCTTTTTTACTGGAAATGAGGCATTCCATCTTAGTCCTCACGGGTGACAACGCATCTGCATTTTGATTCGCAAACGAGGATAGATGTAGATGTCTATGGACCGCAGCAACCACTTACCATCAGGTGGACTGTGTGCTCGTTTGTCACCCTAATCCTATAAAAAAAAAGATAAAAAATAAATAATGGTCTTTTTTATTTATAAACTCGGGCAACTACTAAAAATACTAAAGTACTCATTTTTTAATTTTTCTTCAAAATTTTACCTCTCATACACCCCTTTGTATAACATAACCTATAGAATTTACGTCATAACCTTTTGAATCTTACTAAGCTAAGAGAGGACTCCAACAAACGAAGAGCTTGTTCATTTATACCGTAATATCTTTATTTCTAAAGTTTTATTGTGTGGTTAATACAATCAAATGCTCTAAATAAATTATCACAGAACATTCCAGGAGCCATGGTAGCTATGTATATGGTAGCTACTCAAATATTAATACTTGTACGTGGCAGCTATATTATGATTGTAGCAGGAATGGGTCGGTGCGACCGGGGAAGGACTACGCTTTCACAGAATACCAGTGTAAAATAGCAGCCACTGCTGTGTTTCGTATGGTGAGTGTAGAGAACCAGATACCCTTTGTACTGGAACCGAGGCATTCCATCTTAGTATTCAGAGGTGACAACGCATCTGCAGTTTGATTCTTAATTGAGGAAAAATACTGATGTTTACGGATCACAGGATCCACTTACCATCAGTCGGACTGTGTGCTCGTTTGTCAACCTTATTCTATAAAAGAAAAACTATTTCCTTTTTTTTTGTAGTGACTATTTTCAGTATCTAAAAATAAGTTAGTAAGAACATCCAGAACTTCCAAAAGGCCAGTGTCCAGTATTTTCTAAAGAGTATAATTTCTTATTAAACTAGCATTCTTTGATATTCACCAAATTTGCAGTCACTTGTCAGAGGCGGGAATCGAACCAACTCATACTTAAAAAGAATGAGAGCCTGTTTTCTCAAACGGCAATTAATAGAGCTAGTAATATGGAGCTAATAATAGTAATAAACCTAGCAAGCTAACAGCATAGCAAAGTGGCGAAGCAATTTCGAAACCGTTCTCGAGATAATCGTGGGACAGACGGACAGACGGACAGACGGACAGACGGACAGACGGACGGACAGACGGACAGACGGACAGACATCGTAAAATCAATAAGTGACTTCGCAAGCTTCGCCACTTAATAAGGAAGAACGCTTCGTATATTAAATCATAATATTATATTACTGAAATGGTACTTCAATGTTTTCTATTTTTTTTTAATTTATTAGCGACTTGAACAAGTGTAGCTTGCACGTATCCAATTTTTTTTATTGGAAACTAGCTGTTCCCCGCGACTTCGCCCGCGTGTTATTCGGGGTTTTAATGTTTTTGCGCGGAAACCTAATTCTTCTTTTAAAATAAAAGTAGCTCAAGTTACTCCCTGTGACATCAGCTATCTTCCAGTGAAAATCCCTTCAAAATCTGTCCAGCCGTTTCGGAGATTAGCTGGAACAAACAGACAGACAGACGGACAGACAGACAGACAGACAAAAACTTTAAAATTTGCTTTTTTGTAATTGTAATTGTACCTTGTAATTAGTACCGTATATACTTTCATATGCATTTAGTAAAAACCTGTAATTTCGACATTACAAACAGACACTTCAATTTTATTTATTTGTATGTATAGATTGTATAGATTAATATTATAAAATGGTAAATGCCCCGGCTTTGCACGGGTAATTTGTGGATGTCGACAGCAGCGCTACCTACAGGGTCTAATTATGAATCAAAGCCACCCAGGTATACTCAACCGCACACAAAAAATTAATCAAAATCGTTCAAGCCGTTTTTGAGTTTTAGCGAGACTAACGGACATCAATTGATTTTTATATATATAGATAATGTATCATGTTTGTTTATGCATACCTATTATGTAATATATATATATATATATATATATATATATATATATATATATATATATATATATATATATATATATAGGTACACAACATTGATAATAAGGCACATTATTAAAAAAAAAAACTTATTCGGTAGATCTAACGAAAAGTGAAGAGAACGAAAGAAAATTCTATTTTTTCTATAAAAGTAATCAGATGATTCGATAATATAACATCGTGAAATTTATCTAAAATGTTTAAAAGAATATGCTCCACAGAAAGCAAAATTAAGACGGCTTCTAATTAAGTTGAAATATCTTGAAGTGTAATCTATAGCAAAACAGATCGAACCAAGCAACTCAGATTTCCAATTAATTCGTAACAATAATTTTGCTAAATCAAATTAAGAAGTTGTGGCTGTTGGGAAATTTTAGTAACATTTCTGTTTTGACAAAAAAACTCTATATATACTTTTCCTACTTTCGTTAAACTCATACTCAAACAAAATGTAAAGTCTACTATAAACCTTTAAATTTGAAGAAGATTGTCCGTGAGAAGTATTGATTTTGTTTTACGTTCTACTTACATTTATCTCTAGAATCAATTTAAAATTTTTGAGAAAAAGAAAAGTGCAATGTGAAATGTGCTTCAGACAATGAGGGCATCCACGACTTTTTCTGCCACCAGGGCGGCGCCACTTTCGAGTGAGGTAAAATATTTGACAGATTTCAAAGCGGGGACAATAATTTCTTAGGAAAATGTAATCTTTAAGGTTTCTTTCTGTATTATTAGTTATATTTTATATTAATTACATTAGAAATGAATAAACCAAACTATAAATATAACTAAAAGACGAATTAAAAAAAAAAGAGTTATAATGTGCAAAAAATTAAAAATCAAACCATGGACGCATTGTGTTATATATTAATATAATACTCTAGATAACGATAAACTATTATTTAAAACTAATTTCTCAATTAAATGACACTGTGTAACAAAAAACTTTACCTCAGTCGCTAGTAGCGACATCTGGTGAGTGGAAGATTATTAGCCCTCATTACCCACTGAAGTTGTCACTTTTAGCTGTCAGTGTGCACGCGCATCGTAGCTACTTCATGGTGTAGTTTTTAGGTATCGATGTGCATCGTAAAAATTCACTCTCATTATTTTCCCAAACGCCAAAAAAGAAGTAAACTTCAAAAACTGATATTCTGACATCCACCTCCCACACACCCTGTTATTCCTGCCACAGGGGATGTAGAGCCAGTATAATTAGACTTTGAGGCATTAAATCATAGGTCTCAGAGATAACAATGCCTAGTTATGCCTAGTTACTGCGAAGAGATGTTGCATCCCTTTGCATTTTGGGCACTTTGCTCTGGATGATTGGCGGTCCACCACTGTGCGATTTAGAAGATGTTTTCTTCCTCGCACAACTTCCTTGTGGAATCGATTACCATCAGCGATTTTTCCGGACCGATACGACTTAGGACCTTCAAGAAAAGAGCCTACTCCTTTTTAAAATACGGGCAACGCATCTGTAATTCTGTAATGTAATTAGTAAAAGGTGTTGCAGTTGTTCATGGGCGGCGGTAGTCACTTACCATCAGGTGAACCGCATGCTCGTTTGCTCCCTCTCCTAAAAAAATAGTTCTTTATTGTTGCAGGTGATTACAAGATGCAGTAGCCACTTACCATACCATACCATACTAGGTGTAACTTCGTTTCTATAAGTTCATTTGTTTCTTCAGTTATATAAAAAAAAACAAAGACGATTGCCTGTTATTATTTTGGCTTATAACACCTTTAAATCGCAACATAATAGTGTATGCACTGCTGCTTGAACGCAGAAGTAACTTGGCCAGTTAAAAAAGACCTTTCTACTAAGCGAAAAATATTAATTGGGATACTTCGTCGAATAAAACAATCATCCCGAGTTAACTTGCTGCAATTTTGCTTTTGACTTGGGAGCGTGGTAACAAACCCACGTTGGTCTTTTGTAGGTGACAGCCATCGCCCTAACTGCGGTTGCCGACATTATTTAAGTTCATTCATTAAAGCCTATGAAAAGTCTGAACCTAAGAGAAGTCCTGAACATAAGTCTCTCCTATAGATTGCCTTATAGGGGAATATTTGCCATAGTTGCAACGCTTGGGTGGCGTGTTAGCAACCGCAGATTTTAATTATTTTGAGCTGTTAAAATGCTGCCTTTGTTTTGTGTCAGCGTCTCTCTATCTCGAAATTAATAATATTGAAGTGTCTGTTTGTTATTTCAAAATAACATATTTTTATATATGCATATAAATGCGTTTGAAAGCATATAATATGGTACTTATAACAAAAATAATATTAACTAATTTTTGTCTCTCTGTCTGTTTGTTCTGTCTAATCTCCAAAATGTATGGACCAATTTTGACGGTAATTTCACTGGCAGATATTTAATGTTATAAGAAGTAACTGAGGCTACTTATATTTTAGTTAAATAATAAGATTTTTTTATAGGATAAGGGTGAAAAACGAGCACACAGTCAAGCTGATGGTAAGTGGTTGCTGCGGCCCATAGACATCTACATCTATCCTCTATTACAAATCAAAATGCAGATGCGTTTTCACCCGTGAGGACTAGGATGGAATGCCTCATTTCCAGTAAAAAGGGCCTCCGGTCACCTGCACTCACCATACAAAACACAGCAGTGTTAAGCTGCTACTTCACGCTGGTATTCTGTGAGGTCGTGGTACCATCCCGGTTCGAGCCAGCCCGTCCGTGCGACAGCAGAAGCTGCCGCCTGGCTCTACCACTGTTAAATATACCACTTTTTTATAGAATAGGGGGCAAACGAGCATGCAGCTCACCTGATGGTAAGTGACTACCGCCGCCCATGAACAACCGCAACACCAGGGGAATTGCAGATGCGTTGCCGGCTTTTTAGAAAGGTGTAAGCTCTTTTCTTGAAGGTTCCTAAGTCGTATCGGTCCGGAAAATTCGCTGGTGGTAATTGATTCCACAAGGAAGTCGTGCGAGGGAGAAAACTTCTTCTAAATCGCACAGCGGTGGACCGCTAATCATTTAGATGGTATGGATGATAACGCGAGTTTTGTCGCGATGTGCGATGGTGAAATTGAGCGGCTGGAATTAGTTCGAACAATTCCTCAGAGCACTTCCCGTGATAGATGCGATAAAATCCGCAAAGAGATGCAACATCTCTACGCAGTGCCAGTGTATCGAGCCGATCAGAAAGAACTCGATCGTCGACGATTCGAACCGCTCTGTGCTGGATGCGGGCAAGTGGAAGGAGCTGGCACTGGGGTGCCCCGGCCCAGAGATGAGAACAGTATTCCATGTGGGGCCGAACTTGCGCTTTGTAAAGTTTTTTTTATAGGATAAGGGTGAAAAACGAGCACACAGTCCACCTGATGGTAAGTGGTTGCTGCGGTCCATAGACATCTACATCTATCCTCTGTTACAGATCAAAATGCAGATGCGTTTTCACCCGTGAGGACTAGGATGGAATGCCTTATTTCCAGTAAAAAGGGCCTCCGGCCACCTGCACTCACCAAGCGAAACGCAGAGGTAAACCTCTACTTCACGCTGGTATTCTGTGAGGTCGTGATACCACCCCGGTTTGAGCCAGCCCATCCATGCGACAGCAAAAGCTGCCGTCTGGCTCTAATGCATGAAATACTGTCTCGCTCTGCTGAGCATGCCAAGCTTTATAGAGGCCAATTTGGCCTTCCCTTCCAAGTGACCACGAAACTGCACACTATTCGATATGTCGACGCCAAGGATTCCGATACTGGCTGAGGCAGCAAAGAGAGTGCCTTGAAACTGAGGAGATACGACAAAGGGGTTCTTTTTAGCGGTAAACGCGCAAACTTGTGTCTTCTGGGGATTGAACTGGACTAGATTTAGTCGGCCCCAATCCGAGACTTTTTTAAGCAAAGACTCGACTTCAGACACAAGTTTGTCCCGGTACTACGGAGAAATATTGGCACGGCAGGTATATAAGGCATCACCAGTGCTGTCGTCTGCATATCGATGAATGCTACTAGTTAGTAACATATCATTGATATGCAGGAGAAACAGCGTTGGTGATAGCACGCAGACTTGTGGAACACCAGCGTTGATAGGCTTGAAATCAGAGCATGCACCGTCTACTACGACCTTGATGCTCCGATCAGCAAGGAAACTGGTGATCTATTTGCACAATTTCTCGGGAAGCCCATAGGAAGGAAGCTTCTAAAGAAGCGCTTTGTGCCAGAGCCGATCGAAGGCCTTCGCTACGTCCAAACTAACGGCTAATGCCTCCCCCTTGGACGCTACTGCCTCCGCCCATCTATGAGTTAAGTAGACTAGAAGATCACCAGCTGATCGACTCCGACGAAAACCGTACTGGCGGTCACTTATCAGCTCCTCAAGGTACCTCATGAGCTGGCAGTTTATAATGGCTTCCATTATTTTGGAGAACAAGGAGGAGATGGCGATAGGTCTGTAGTTGGACGGGTCGGAGCGGTCGCCTTTTTTAGGGATCGGGTGGACCAAAGCTCTCTTCCATGAATTCGGGACTACGCCTTGGGAGTAGGAGTACCGGAAAAGACGCGTTAGGACCGGTGCCAACTCCGGAGCACACGTCTGCAGCACAATGAGAGGGACTCCATCAGGCCCACTCGACTTGCTGACGTCCAGGGAGAAGAGTGCTTTGCGAACCGAGCGCTGTGTAAATCGCACATCCGGCATGGAGCACTCACATCGCGGGATGGTCGGCGGTGTGTTCTCCCCGTCATCTAGAGTCGAGTTGGACGCAAAAAGAGAGCTCTACAGATCGGCTTTCTCCTTTGCGGCATGGACCAGTGAGTCGTCCTCTCTGTGCAGAGATGGGAGAGATGGCTGACAGAAGTTCCATTGGACAGCCTTGGCGAGAGACCAGAATGCACGGGTTCCCGAAGGAAGGTGAACTAGCTTCTCGCCAATTCTGCCGATGTGCTCAGACCTTGCCTTGGCAATGACGCTTTTGAAGGACCTGGAGGCGGAATTATACTTTTTTTTAAGTCCGCTGGTGTTTACATCCCGAGACGTTGATGCGTCAGCCCAGGCCCGGTAGCACTCCTGCTTATAGCGTGATGCAATTTTGCAGGAGCGACCAAACCATGGCTGGGATCTGCTTCCGATGGGCACCACAGAGGATGGAATAAAAAGGTTCATACCCTGAAGTACCACATCGGCAACAGAATCGGCAGCAACACTGGAATCTTCCGGCGAGAAGCAAACCACAAGAGTAGGATGCAAAAAAAGACCGCATCCCGTCCCAATCAGCTGACCTATAGTGCCAAACACGGCAGCAAGCTGCAGATCGCAATTGCGATTGGAGCGTGAGTGGCACCGTACTCCGGATCAGACAATGGTCCGAAGAGCCCAGAGGGGCATCGACGGAGACCTGATATCCGTCCGGATGAGAGGTCATTAGAAGGTCCAACAGGGAACGTTTTAACAGTGGTAGAGCCACGCGGCAGCTTTTGCTGTCGCACGGATGGGCCGGCTCGAACCGGGGTGGTACCACGACCTCATTGAATACCAGCGTGAAGTAGAGGTTTACCTCTGTGTTTCGCTTGGTGAGTGCAGGTGGCCGGAGGCCCTTTTTACTGGAAACGAGGCATTCCATCTTAGTCCTCACGGGTGACAATGCATCTGCATTTTGATTCACAAACGAGGATAGATGTAGATGTCTATGGGCCGCAGCGACCACTTACCATCAGGTGGACTGTGTGCTCGTTTGTCACCCTTATCCTATAAAAAAAAGAAACATGGTCTTCCACATTTGGGATCCGCGTAGGCGAAGTAACCAGTTGTGTTAGACCATATGCCAAAGCAAAGTCATAGACAGATCTACCCGCATGATCGGTTAAACTAGAAATAAGCTATTCAGCGTGGTGGGTGTTGAAATCACCGAGTATCACGATCTCTGCGGATGGGACCTGTTGTAGCACGGAGTCTGCAGCCATTTGGACGTGGTCGATGAGTCGGTCTGTGTCGGCATTACTGCTATGGGACCTAAACCTGCACCCGTAGATGCGGGGATGGTCATCGCTGTCTACACGCAGCCATAGGATGGACAGGTCCGTACCTTCAAGACTGCCGAGGTGTCGAAAACAGATGTCCTCTCTGACATACACGCAAACTCCAGCCCGGGGCACGAACGAGTGTTCTAATTTGTACCCCGGGCAGGATAGATACGAAGTATCAGCCGGAGAGGACACCTGTGTCTCGGTTAGAAAAAGCAAGGCCGGCTTAGCTATCTCCAGATGGTAGTGGACGGCGTTAAGGTTTCCCTGAAGTCCTCTGATATTGCAGAAATCCACGGTAAGCGTGGCAGGGGTTGCCGTTGTCTTCTTGTTTTGCTTGCCCTAGCAGATTTCATCTTGAGCGGAATTTCGCCCCCCCCCCCCCCCCAGAATACGCGGGGCAGCCTGAGCTCCCACTCCCAGGAGTGGAGTAGTTGGGTCGTGGATGCTCAGCGAGGGATTCTCCAGGGGTGCTGGTACCCTCCTGGGGTAGTCTTTTATTTAATTCCACTACCATTTTGATGGGGGGGGGGAGGGGGGAATTTGGCTTCCAGCCACCTGCACTCACCAAGCGCAACGCAGAGGTAAACCTCTACTTCACGCTGGTATTCTGTGAGGTCGTGGTACCACCCCGGTTTGAGCTGGCCCATCCGTGCGACAGCAAAAGTTACCGCTTGGCTCTACCACTATTAAAAATTCCACACAAAACAATTTAAACCCATAAAATCCAAACGACTACGATTATTAAAAATTTCTACGCGGATGAAGTCGCGGGAAACATTTAGTTTGAAAATATAATCATAGCCTCGAAAAGTGAAAAAGTGGAGCACTTGAGTCAAGTAAGCGGTTAATACTTGTACCTCAAAAACGGAGTGTTCAAATGCCAATAACTCTTGACTATACAAATACAGTAATTTGAAAGTAAAATGTTGTAGGCTGAAGAGTTCTTTAAAGTTTCTATGGCCTTCTTTCTACTAAAAGTTTGGCAAATATAATATCCGAAAAAAAGTAAATATTCCTGGGAAAGAAAAGCTCGTTTCTTACGTACATGATGAATCAATACAAAGACAGTGCTACCACAGCTACCTTACCAGTAGCTCTTATGAAAGTATAAAATATCTAGGTGTTAGAAGGTATTATTTATTTATTTTATGCACTCAATTATTGGTTATAATAAACCCTTTTTAATATAATATTGTTTTATACTTCATCTTGTCTAATATTGTAAAAAAGGCCATGTGCAAGTCGGGTCTCGCTATGTTAGAGTTCCATTTATATCTTTATATATAAAAATTACGTGTCACATTGTTTGTCCGCGATAAACTCCTAAAATATTGAACTGATTTCAATGAAATTTTGTACACTGTGTGCAGTTTGGTCCAACTTGGGAGATAGGATACTTTTTATCCCGATAAGTGACCTTCAATATATTTTTATTGCGAATTTAAGGATTTTTTCATAGGAAGGGTCGTCAGAAAGGTCAGAACAACGTCTGCCTGGCCAGCTAGTATATATATTTTGCTTGCAAATTACATTGTTAATTGATATTTGCAGTGTTTTTTGTTATCATAGTATATTGTGTATAATATACAGAAAGTTTAAATTACCAACCAGTTTAGTTTTTCAATGATACGGATTGACAGACAGACGAACAGATAGCATCATCATTCACAAGTCCGTTGCTGACCATAGGTAGGCTTTCCCCAATGGATGCTACAAAACACGGTCCTGAGCCATCCGCATCCATCGACTACCTGCATCTCTTACTAAGTCTTTACTCTACAAACACCAGATCAGATACATAAAGATAGATAGACAAATAGCAGAGTGATAATAATAGAACTTCAATTTACGGCGGCAAACTTGTCTTTTATATTTTTTATTCGAGATAACGAACAATCGTCTTGTCTTTGTATTTCAATTTCCTATGCAGCTGCCATCTGGCAATTTACATATTATAAAACGGATTCACTTATTAATTTATATCCATCGCATTCGCACCATATAAAGCCAAAAAATAACTGGTAAACTAATACAATCGTTATTTTCTATCATATGGAATTATAAATAACAAATAAAAGAAAATGAAATAAATATTTTAATTACATTTGAATAAATATTTCACAATTAATGTAAGCATGTTAAAACTAGAATAGCATTAATTAATTCAGGTTTGAATTTCGTAAACTCAGTAGGAAAACCATTAATTATTTTAATAATAATAATAATTTTTAATTAATAATTAATTCAGATAGAAATTTAACAGTCAAACAATGCATCTCATATACTAATTATGTTCTTAAAAATGAACTTGCTTCCTACGTTAGGGTAAATCTTGTGGTTTAGGTTAAGCAAAGCTCTTCCCACTAATCCACAAATCCTTAAATAAGATACACAAAATATATTAAATAATGCAAGATTAACTAATACAATAAGACAAAAGATCAAAAAATTTAAGAGAGAATTAACAAATCAATATCTATGAACACTTAGGCAAGTACAGTCAAAGACTTCTCTGTTTCTTCTTATGACTTAAGTTGAAGCCATTTTCTGAGGGCAATGTTGCATTCATGCCTATTCATGGAATATAAATGAACAAGTTTGTTTCCTTTATTATATAAAAATTTGTTTCGATAATGACCTAAATTCTACAAAATACAAATTGTGTTAGTAATAATGTAGAAGACTGAATATAAATTAAATAATTAAGTACAGAAAATTACTTAGTACTAATTACTTAACTACGTTAAAACTAAAAATTAATCATCATCTATCGTTTTAAGCTAAAGGTAAAAAATAAACTAACAAATATATAGTCGAAAAATATTAGCCTCCTTCTGAGGCAGTCAGATAAAAATGAGAACACGATAATACTTCAACATGATTGATATATTTTCAAAAATCTATACATATAAATGAAGTGTCTCTGTAATATAGAAATGACTGGTGTGACGACACATTGTTATTATTAATAATAAATAATCATTAAATTGTATATAAAGTAATCTAAAAATATAATAGATATAATATTTTGAACAATTAAAATGCATTGATAAGCATAAAGTTAAAATACGTATATTTTGAACATGAAGCTTTTTATAGGATAAGGGTAACAAACAAGCACACAGTCCACCTGATGGTAAGTGGTTACTGTGGCCCGTAGACATTCTACATCTATCTTCGATTACGAATCAAACTGCAGATGCGTTGTAAGCCGTGAGGACTAAGATGGAATGCCTCGTTTCCATTAAAAAAGGTATCCGGTTCTCTACGCTCACCATACGAAAAGCAGCAGCGTTAAGCTGCTATTTTACGTTGGTGTTCTGTGAGAGCGTGGTCCTTCCCCGGTCGAGCCGACCCATCGTGCTACAACTATACTACTCTAAGCTGCAGCATGGCTCTACGACGTATAAAATAGTATAGTCAAGAAAAGGCTTAATTTATTGCCTTTAAAAGTTCATTAAATTTGCTTAAACTCTGCTTAAAATATTCAAAAGGTATTAAATAATAAAAATACAAGTCGGTTATTTTACAATAATAAAGATAAAAAATATTTAAAAGTCTTATATTTTAATTGGAAAACTGATCAAAAATTTCTAAGTTATTGAGCGTGTTCTTGTAACACTGGAGCGTGTTCTTGAATTGCTGGAGGGCGTTCATGTAGTGATTGCTTTTATAAGGCAGTAGCCGGAGACACATACCTGCAGTTATACATACGAGTATATATGTGGTGGTCAGATGATTGACTACTAAAGTAATGTTGCACAATATACATGATTATTTTGCAATAACCGGCCTAATTTTCAGAGGAGGTTCAGAATAGATAACATAAGTGAAAGGTGAAAAATATAAACAAGAAAAAACTGAAACATTTTATCCTTTTAATCCTTTATATTCAAAATGTGTGGAAATGGATTATTTTAATTGCTTGTCATTCAGAAATATGAAGCGTCTACTATTTTATATGCACGCACACCTTAGTAAAGGAGTATTGAGTTTCGAAGTAGCTGTCGGTGGCATTCAGAACTCGTGCTCGGTTAGAGATTTCGTTATCTAATAGTTGTTTTGACTCGGCAAAAACAAACGCGTCTCATCGCCCTTTCCCTTCCAATACACCGCTGGGTACGTTCAGCTGGCCGGCCGACACCCGACCCGACAGTGTTGACTTGACCGTGACCTCATTAAGTACCGAGTGTCCTATTTTTAAATTTTCGTAGGTAGTATTACTTGTCACAGCCAGTATTACGTCTGGAAACTACTGAATTCTTTTGAATATCACCCATTTCATTACCAACGTGTGCTAGCACTGAATAATAACGATGGTCTACCTCAATAACATTTATGTGAATGGTTGTTGTCAAAAATTGATAATACTAACATTATGTGGACTAACGAAGCCTTATTTACGCGTGTAGGGCTTTATAATAGTCGCAACGAACATTAGTGGGCAGTATTTGCATACTCCATATAAGATAGTTATCATCAAGTGCAATTTAGTGTAAATGTTTGGGCCGGAATTATAGATAACATAATTATTGTCGGGCCGTACTTCATTGGAAGACGATTAATGTGTGGTAATTATTTGGACATGTTACAAGGTGTTATTCAAGATTTCCTGTACAATAGGAATATTTTTTGTTTCCAACACGACGGTGCTCCGCCTCACTATTCAAGTGCAGTGCGTGATTATTTGAATAGCGAATACGAAGATAGGTGGATTGGGCGTGGCGGCGTTATATCAAGGTCTGCAAAATCACCGGACATTACACAACTAGACTTTTATTTATGGGGTGAAATAGAGACAAATTTATGTCGAAGAGGCCTAAAGCTATGATGACCTCCGCAGCAAAATAATTGCTGCATTCACAGAAGTAAAAAAATGCTCAGACACATTAACATGAAAAATAAAATTTAAGAAAACGTACTCAACTGTACGTTGGGACAAACGGACTCCATTTTGAACACCTATTAAAATACCAGATAGCTTTATTTTAAGTGATTGCATATTTAAGATGTAAATAGTTAATCGTTTTAAATTGTTAATAGTTGTAAATATGATTCCAATTTTTAAATATGCCATAAGAAAGATAGTCATCGGTGACGTCTTGTGACGCTTCATAATTATTATTAATAAATAATAATTAAATTTAATATAAAAACATTTAAAAATGTCATAAAAATTATATTTTAAACAATTAAAATGCAATGATATATTCATTTGGAATATTGAATATTTTAGTATAGTAAACGCATAAAATAGTCTTTAAATACTCTAAATTTATTAAAATTCTGTTTAAAATATTCAAAATGTATTAAATAATATAAGTACAAGTAGAGTATATTGCAATAATAAAGATAAATTACATTTGTGATATAATTGAAAAAAATGGATCAAAATTTTCGAAGTTTATGAAGGTGTTCTTGTAATGTTCCCTTATAAGGGGGCGTTGCCGGAGACATACCCAAGGTTGTATATATATATATATATATATATATATATATATATATATATATATATATATATATATATATGCGGTGGTCGGCTGACTGACTGTTACTAGTAAGGTTGCACAATGACTAGTCCTACATTAGGGACTTATGATAGTAAGGTCTAAGGCATAAAAATAGAAGGTATCTGTGATGCATAAGCATTATGATAGCAGAATTATGACATGTAGTCCCATATGTATAAGACATATGGTATGGTCTATGAAATAAAGCGTATATGTGGAAGGTCTCTAATATGTAAAAGCATTATATTGAAAGAAATGGGACTTGAAAAGGATTATTATAGTGGCGTGTGGATTGCTTCACAGCATCCAAGACCAAGGTAAACTTGGACTCGCTAACCGATGTTTCCTAGACATATCATCTTAGTGCCGGTAGAGAGCGGGTTTTTTGTAGCAATACGTCTTGCTCGTGGACATCACACACCCCTACCGTTTGTGGGCGGCGTTAGGCGGCGTCTTAGCGCATGGCGTTATGAAACGTCGGCTATCTTTCGGATTAGGGTTTCTTAGTGAAATAGCTCTATGATACGTGGATTTTTGGCCACCGGCGTCTTAGTAGTGTACTAATATTATATGTTGGCGCTATTTTTAATATAACAGCAGTACCAATTTTAAGGCCTAAGTTGATCCCTATCATTTGGATAGTTGCATCGATGGTTAATGGTTACTTGCAGTATTGCGTCTTGTGATGGATCTGCGGGTGTACTGCGCCTGATTTAACGCATCTGGCTATAATTCTGTCATAGTATGAAGGACCTTGGTATGGCGTAAGCCCGAAGATAGTCTTATTGATGCTTGTTGCTTTCTGCAGCATTGATTCTCTGTGATGATTATTTGGCAGGTCGCTGTCCTCAATGGCGCACTTTGCGTCTTGGTTTGACTCACAGCTAAGTAGCTTTGCCTAAGTCGGGTCCCTTCATGACGGCGGGGCTGCAGACCGTCTGAGCTCCATAGTGTTTTATATAACAACATAATAAATTATCTCTGTAATTTTCTCCCCTTTGAATGATTGAAGGCAACTTGTTAGTGTGCGAGACAAGAATGATCGAAAAATGCATATACTCAACGTCAGTGATACAAACCTTTTATGACGTTATTATCTTATAACTGCATTTTGATTATATCTGCCGTTGTATTGGTTGGTGGAGCATATGTGTCGACTTCATACGGGCGGTAGCTGGAGGGAGAAGACTCTCAAGGCTACCGCAGAAAGCCGCTCAACGTGCGACCCCATTCCAACGTGAGATTCATGACACGCTCTGCAGCTAGAAGCCGTGCTGATCATGCTATTATAAGCACGGCTCAAGTTATGATGATTTTTTGAATTATTAATATAATGAAATCCCATTTCTGGTGAGTTCGATGGAACCTGATAACATTATTCAAAGAATTGAGGACATGCAGACGATTATTTTTAAAGAGAATACCATTCTAACTGAAGTTTGCGTGAAGAGAGATCTGCGGGGTTTTCTGTAGACGGAACGTAGCGTCAAGTATATCCAGCCACAGTTTCTTGGATTTCAGAAACCCGATGTCGAACAAAAGTCATCACTGGAAGATTGAAACCCGCTTTTTATTAGGCAATTTTTTTATTTATTACCCATAAAATTATACAATTAGTAATACATATTAAAGACAGCGCAAATCACTGAGGTCTAGTTGCTGTACTTGAATTCGCTATGCTTAAAAAAAGAAAAATCAAAGAATAATTATTCATAAAACAAAGTATGCTCACCATTTTGTAACTCTACGAAGATATTACTCGTAATGAGTAAGCTTTCATTGAATGAATAAATAAATAAATATAACTATTTTATTTTGCTATCCATAGAACTCACTAGAAACATCTTTAGTTACTTTTTATATTTTTTTATTAATGGAGTTCCTAAACTCAGGATCTAATTTACGGTACATCTGCTGTAAGTGCTTCGCGCTGCTTTCGTGACCGAATTGCCGCGAATGATCATCCGAGTACCCTTATCATGTTCCACTTATATTTTAATAGAATTATTAAAAAAATCTTCCTTAAGAAGTTGGGGTATGAAATGATCGTGCACAGATAGTACGTTGCAGTATTTAAATAATTGTATTTCATTTGCCAAAAATTGTTGTTTTATATTAGGTAAGACCACTTGTTTTAATATTCTTATTTGATGATTATAATCCTATCCAGATATGACTTGAAAGTTCGCCAATAACTGGAGAGACCATAGCTGGCTATAAAAATAGCAAACCCGTTAAATAGTGCTAATCGAATACTAAAAGTCATTTGTTTTTTTTATGATTCTTAAGTTTGCGGGGAACGCTCGTAATCTGTGACATACTCTCTCAACTTGGGGTCCCAAGTTAAATGTACTATCAATTACTAATCCAAGGTACATGCGAGAATCTACTGTTTTAATTGGTGAAACCTACAGGAAATCTTGTATTCCTTGATATTATAATAACCCTTTCTGTTCAGTTTTTCTTTAATAAAACTTTTAAACTTGTTTATTGACAAACTTTGAACATGTTCTGGGATTTTGTTGTAAAAGCGTATATATTGCCCCATAAATGAATTACTAATTCTGTGGAGTTTAGTAACTGGCATTACAAGCTTATGTTTGTTTCTAGTGTTTAAAGTATGAACATATTTATTGTCATCAAAGATATTTATGTTTTTATGTACATACATTACATTTTCATAAATATATTGCGACTCCAAAGTTAATACGTTTATTTCTTTAAATTTTTCTCTGATGAACTCTATACAATTTAAAATATAAATCGCTCGGACGGCTCTCCTTTGCAAAACAAATATGGCTTCTATATCACTTGCTTTTCCCTATAACAAAATGACATAAGACATTATACTATAAAAGTAACTAAAATATACTAATCTAGCTGTCTCAACATCTGTGAGACTTCTAATCTTTCTTACAGCGTATGCTGCAGAACTAAGTCTGCTTGCTAATTTAAATATATGAGGGCCCTATTGAAGTATCGCATCAATAGTAATACCACGATAAAAAAACGGTATCCACAAGATTCAACTCCTTCCCATTTAAGAGCACATTGGTTTTTGAATGTTTCACGTTAGGTATTGTAAATTTAATACATTTTGTCTTATTGCTGTTAAGAAGCAAATTTTGGCGTTAAATCAATGTACTAATTTCGATAGAGCATTATTTACATCGTCATAATTAATTGACTGCCGCATTGATAAGAGGTACAGTATTTAAGTACATTAGTCATTTTAACATAAGCTAGAAATTGGAGAGGACCGATCATTGAACTCTGAGCCGTACCTGTCGAAACCAATACGGGCTTTCTTAGGCATTTATCCATTTTTACTCTATAAGTTCTATTCAGATAGTCTTGGCTTCAGTTTAGTATTATACCTCGGATTCCAGTACTTTCTAGCTTAGTTGTTAGTTTTTTATGATCAAGCGTATCAAAAGCGCGAGATAAATCAATAAATACTATTAGGACGTGAACTATTTCATTTAAAATAATATTGATATCATCCGTAAATGTTCACAGCAACCTTGTGGTGTTATTACCGGATTGATTTGATTTGTATTTAGTATATTATTTAGCTTATAAAAGTTATGAATCTGTTCACAAATGTATTTCTCCACTATTTTGTCGATAGCGGGTAACAAAGTTATGAGCCAGTAATTTGATACAACTCCTTTAGAAACCTTTTTTAAAAATAGGTTGCACATAACCAGTTTTTAATCTTTCCGGGAACTTAGTAACTAAGAATCTTGTGTTTATAAGGTTAGCGATAGCAGTGCATAATTTGTCACCTATCTTTTTGCTATCTAATATATTAACCCCGTCTAAGCCTGGAGCTTATCTTGCATTAAGGTTCTTAATTAAATTAAAAATGTTTTAGAGGTGTCTTTTTGAAGCGCATATTAACTTGGTCAGGCTTGGTATATGAACTAGATTTTAATAACTTTGTATGGCATCAAGGGATTATGTTCTTAACGCCATCTTTCATCATCCATCTTCTAATGTTTGCGAGTGATTTACTCACCCCCGCTATTGAATGCCTACTCCTACCATATACTACATTAATAATTTGCCAAAGTATCCTAGAATTTCTATAATTTTCATTACGTAATTTCCTCAAATAAGTATTTCTATAATACTCAATAACTTTATTTAATTTATTACGTATTTTTTCATAATTTCTAGACAAAAAAATGTTATTTAGATCTCTTCTCCATTGGCGAAAAGCTATATCTCTTTTACGACTTAAACTATTTATATTTTTATTTATCCAGGACATATCTGATTTAATAAGTTTGGTTTATTATAGTATTTAATGGCTTTATTACATGTTAATGTTAATTTTTCTTGTATATAACTCTAAATTTCGTGAGGACATTGCATCGTACTAGTACATGAACAGTCCACATCTTTTAGTTCATTATAAACAATATCAGAATCATACTGCATGCCTGGAGCATCATTCAGTGATATTATGAATAAAATTTTAACTAGTAAATTTAACCCTAATGGTATATTAATATTTTTTGTTGGGAGAAGAGGCAATATGAACAAGAATCAATTATTAAAATATATTGTATATCTCAATAACATAAATGTGGTTAAAGTTATCTTGTTTACATTGCCTTACATAGAGGGGTGGCCACAGGAAAATAAACTAAGATATAATTTAAATTTAATGATGCATAATTCGACATGTAACAATAACTTAAATTTGACATTTAATTGTAAGAATAATAATGATAAATTTCATTTAGTTGATATTAATAATTTAATTAAGAAATTTTTGACAAGAGATAGGTATTACATATCAAAGTTTAGTTTGAGACTGGTAGCAAATACGCTATCTCATTATTAAGTGGCAATGCTTGCGAAGACACTTATTGATTTCACGATGTCTGTTCGTCTGTCCGTCTGTCCGTCTGTCCGTCTGTCCGTCTGTCCATCTGTCCCACGGTTATCTCGAGAACGGTTTCGAATTTTCAAATTCTGTTCAGCAATCGATTACTGATAGCTTGCTAGGTTTATTTATATTTTAACCCAGCCAAATTATTGGCTACCTTAACACCAGCTTTTATTGAGCAGAAAAATAATTTCACAAATGATTTGGAATTAGTTCCAAGTAATTTAAATGAGATATTAAGACAATAGAGGTAATCTCTAGCAAAGATAACTTAAATACCTTAGAATACAATTCAACAATACTTACTTGTGTAATTTCACAAAATAGCAATAATAAAAACGGTATTAACCTGGTACATCAAAATATACAAGGTATGTTAGGCAAAGAACTAGAAATTGAATTATTTTTAAATAGTAACCTTATTCATATTTTATGTATTACTGAAAATTGGTTAAAAAATTACAACTCCATATTTAATTTTAGTAATCACCATGTGGTCAGTTCGTTCAATAGAGGTACTAAATTACGTGGTGGCTCCTTAATATTAGCTAATAAATCCTTATCATGTAAAGAACGTAAAGACATTGTGAGGCTCTCTGTTGAGCGTACTGTAGAAATGGCATGTGTTGAGCTTGAGCACCTTATTGTTGTCAGTGTTTACAGACCCCCATGTTCAAATTATGATACCTTCGAAAAAATTATGGAAGAAGTTTTAGTTAAGCTTAATAAATAGAATAAATCTCTTCCAGTGTGTGGAGACTTTAATATCAATCTCCTGGAAACTTCTTCCATCAGTATTAAATTTTGCTCTTTGTTCAAATCCTATAATCTTGATAATTTATTCGTTGAAGCTACACGTATTGCAGAGTGTAGTGCAACTTGTATTGATAATATTTTTACAGGTGTTGTACCAATCAACAAGTCAATAATTCAAAAACTTAGTTCAGATCACTGTGGACAACTGGTTTCATTACCTTATATGCACAAAAGACAGGAAATTGAGAAAATTGTGTTAGTTCCTATTAATACAAAACGCCTGGAGAGATTTAGAAGAAAAATGGTAAAAAACCTTCCATCGCTTTCTTATAAGAACAATGCAGAATTTTTATATGGAGAATTATTTACCTTTATAAGCAATGAATTTAAAAAAACATTTACTTCTAAAACATTCTCCAGAAACAGTCGCAAGGCATTTAATGAGTGGGCGACAGTGAAAATTCATAAAATCAGACGAAGGTTATATGACCTTTACCATGAAAGATCATATAATCCTTCCGATGCTTTTGAAGAATATGTCAAAAATTATTCTGAAATGTTTAAAAAAGTTTACTCCACAGCCAAATCGTTACATATTAGCAACAAAATTAAGACGGCTAAGAATAAAATTAAAATGACGTGGAGTATAATTAACAGCAAAACCGGTAAATAAAAACCTCGTAACTCAAACAATCAATTAAAAATTAACAATGAATTGACTAAATCAAATCAAGAAGTCGCAGCGGTGTTTGAGAAATATTTCACTGATATTCCTATTTTGACAACAGAGTCTTTGAATACTTCTCCAACTGTCACCGAGTCATTACTCAAACAGAATGTTAATATCTGTTTAAAAGAATTTAGATTTGAAAAAGTATTACCGCAAGATATTGTAAAATACTTCAAAACCATTGATGTAAAGAAAACCGCAGAATTGTGGGGGATTTCCGTGATAGTTATTGCGTCCATAATAGATTTAATTGCACCTCATCTTGCTATTATTTTTAATACTTGTATCGATTCTGGTGTGTTTCCTGATTTAATGAAGTAAAGTAAAGTAATACCTTTATTTAAATCCGATAGTACATTGGACCCCGCTAATTTTAGACCTATTTCTGTACTACCAACTCTCAGTAAAATTATTGAAAAAATAATTTTGGATCAATTGTTAATTTTTTTTAATACAAATAAATTACTTCATAAAAACTAATTTGGTTATACAAGGGGTCGCTCGACGTCTGACGCCGGTGTTGAGCTTATAAAATATATTTTTAATGCCTGGGAGAATTCACAGGATGCCTTAGGTGTTTTCTGTGATCTATCCAAGGCTTTCGATTGTGTTTATCATGAAACATTAATCAGGAAACCACAACTATACGGTGTAAAAAATTTGGCGCTTAGACTTATTACTTTATATTTAAGTAACAGAACTCAAAAAGTCGTGATCAATGGTAAAGGTTCCTCCAGATCGGTAGTATCAATGGGCGTTCCTCAGGGCTCGATTCTTGGCCCATTCCTGTTTTTAATCTATATCAATGACTTACCTTATCTTGTAGGGGACAATCACGATATAGTATTATTTGCTGACGATACCTCTTTAATTTTCAAACTCAAACGGCAGTTAGTTAATTATGACGATGAAAATAATGCTCCTTCGAAATTAGTACATTGGTTTAACGCCAACAACATGCTCTTAAACGGCAATAAGACATAATGTACTAAATTTACAATACCTATTGTAAAACATTCGAATACCAATGTGCTATTAAATGGGGAGGAGTTGAGTCTTGTGAATACCACTGTTTTTTTCGCTATTACTATTGACGATAGCAAGCAGACTTAGTTCTGCAGCATATGCTGTAAGAAAGATTAGAAGTCTCACAGATGTTGAGACAGCTAGATTAGTGTATTTTAGTTACTTTCGTAGCGTAATGTCTTATGGAATTTTGCTATGGGGTAGTGCGACTGATATTGAAGCTATATTTGTTTTGCAAAAGAAAGCCGTTCGGGCGATTTATAACCTAAATTGTAAAGACAAAAAATTAAAGAAATAAACATATTAATGAAAACATAAATAGCTTTAATAAGAATAAGGATGTTCATACTTTAAACACTAGGAACAAACATAAGCTTTTAATGCCAGTTACTAGACTCCACATAATCAGTAATTCATTTATGGGGCAATGTATACGCTTTTACACCAAAATCCCAAAACATATTCAAAATTTATCAATAAACAAGTTTAAAAGTTTTATTAAAGAAAAACTGTACAAAAAGGGTTATTATAATATCAAGGAATACATGAATGAAAATAACCCCTGGGAATAAGGTGATCGCCACCATGCTGGTTCATTTTAAAAATCATTTAAAAATTGTATAAATGAAATTATTGTTAAGTGAAATATGTTTGGAAAAAAAATTTCCGCTGGGTTTCTTGCTGGTTCTTCCCAGGACAGAGGTATTTTCCGAACCAGTGGTAAATAAAAATGACTTTCAATGAGAATTATGTAATAATCAATATTGAATAAAAAATTATTCTATTTTATTCTATTCTATTCTATTCTATTCTGTTCTATTCTATTCTATTCTATTCATAGTAAGCGTGACGAGTGCAGGCGACTGATTTGGGGCAGCAAGCACTGATATTATATATGTGTGCGGATCGCATCGAGTGACTATTACATAAGGAAACGATTGTAACTAGGTGGTCGTCTGGTCGGCTTAGGGATAGTAGTGTCGAGTGCGGCCGTGCACGGCTCGAATTGGTGGTACTTAATAAATATGTGATCTATACACGACATATTAATTTGGTCCAATTTCCGCTCAATTCGGGTATAATCTGTAATATCACAGCTGTAGCCGTGCTTGGATAGCATATCTATGTAACCATCTCAGCTGCTACTTTTTTTTTATAGAATAAGGGTGACAAACGAGCACACAGTCCACCTGATGGTAAGTGGTTGCTGCGGCCCATAGACATCTACATCTATCCTCGTTTGCGAATCAAAATGCAGATGCGCTGTCACCCGTGAGGACTAAGATGGAATGCCTCATTTCCAGTAAAAAGGGCCACCTGCACTCACCAAGCGAAACGCAAAAGTAAACCTCTACTTCACGCTGGTTTTCTGTGAGGTCGTGGTACCACCCCGGTTCGAGCCGGCCCATCCGTGCGACAGCAAAAGCTGCCGCGTGGCTCTACCACTGTTAAAAATTTTACATTATTTACAGTTAAAAAGTCGATATTCATGTCCCCAAGTATGATTGCATTCCTAGATAAAAAGTAAGTTTTTAGCATTTCGTTTAGCTCAGTGATAAAAATACTTTTACTATACTAGAAGGTGGTCTATAAACTAAACACACGTCAACAGAGAGGTATGAAAGCCGTTTTAATTGTTACAGTAATGCTTTCAAAAGTAAATGTTTTAATGTTATGAATGGTAAATTCTAGGTATTTTTTAACAAATAAAACAACTCCACCTCACCTTTTATTCGTTCTCAGCTATGTGTACGTTATATAACCTGGAATATAAAAAAAAATGCAAATACTGTCGGAAAGAGCCTCTAAAATTGCAATCATATCTATCGGGTGTATAATCTAATGTTTATATGCATACATTGTATATGAATATTGGTAGATATTTGTTTTACAAAATTGTTTATATTTAAACAATTATGATATTAGGTATATCTAAGTTCATATTTACAATGAGAGAAAAAAATACTTTATGTATTCTAAGATTAGAAAAAAACTTAACTATGTTAATTATTTAGAGACTTTTGATATATCTTAATTCAAACGGACAATAACCACTTTACTGTCATTTGTTTTACGGCATTAGATCGATCCATTTTTGCACCATACATATTTATGCGAAGTCTTTAGACTATTTCTGGCGTTGGTCTGGCTAGGGTCTTCGTGTAGGAAGTTAGTGCTTTTCGAATAAAGATTCTTATTCCAGGTTGTTCACTCGGTACGTTTTTAACGAATCCACTGGTCTCGGGCGTCTTTACATCTCATTACCACTGTAATGTTGCCTGGATTTTCCCTGCGGTTCGGAAACCGTCGTGCTCAAATTATTTAGCCAGTGTCGAGATCAAGCTTCTTCACAATCTCTTGAGTTATAGTGACCTCCTTTGCTTTAATGTTAAAAGTAATACCTGATATTTCTAGAGAAAATGAAAGCGTCCGCTGCTCCATTTCTCGTATTTCTTGTTCGATGGCTACAATTTGGATTTCAAAGTGTTGTTTTTGTTCTGAGAATTATTACTTTTGGCTTCTAACTTCTTTATCATTGCATTTTTATTTTTAACTGAGTCTATAATTGCTTGAAATTGATGTCCCAGAAACTACAATGAGCTCTTGCTTGTATCTAATTCTTCATTTATAAATTATCATGGACCAACTTATTGTAATTATCTGATGACCTATTATTCAAGTTCGGAAGTAATTCTCCTTCGTCAATATCATCATACATTGGTATCATATAAGAGGACCTTCGTGACGTGTTGTTGATACATTCTTCACAACTCCACTCGAGTCCAGAGGCATTGCGGAGGGTAGTCAGCTGTTTGTTACTGAGCTTCGAGCATACTGGTGTAGCACGGACTGACTTTTCACATCTACTGCACACTAGACCTGTAGTTTGATTTTTGGTGACATTTTTAGTTTTTTCCATTTAGTTTAGTTTATACAATTAGTTTAGTTTAACTTACGACTGACTGCTTTCCGCAACTCCACGTCTATGCGCTTATTTTGCGTGTGGGCAGGAATAATGTGATTATTCGAGCCATGAGATCTCCCCAAAGAACCTCAACAGTCCTCTGATGTTGCATGCAACTTCGGGGAGTGATCCCGGCGTGCCGAGCTGTTTAGTCCTGTACGTAGCGACCTCCGGACATGTCAGTAGCACGTGGGCCGTCATTTCTTCCTCCCCCATACATGCCCTACACAGGGCACTTGTAGTAAATAAATGCTTGTTGAAGGTGCCATGTCCCGTGATAACCCTACTGTTACTATCCTGCTCTGCAGCTTGTTTAGTCTCATTAGAACTTTGGTTAAACGACTGTTTATTTCAGGCAGGGCCTCCCTAGCTAGTTTACAGTCTACTAGATTTTTCCAAAGCTGAGCGTGTTGATTAGTGGAGTGTCTACGTAACAGTGAACGAAAGTTACCAAAAGGGATTGGTATGATTGGTTCCGGCTCTATAGTGGCCAGAGCCGATCCTCTTCTGGCCAGATCGTCTCCTGCATCGTTGCCTCTGGATCCACTGTGTCCTTTTATCCATTGCAGAGTCACATTGTTCTTTTTTTATACCTCATTTAATCGTTGATTATATTCATATATTAGTCCCGAGTTCTGTATCCAATTTCCACACTCTTCTCTATCCGGCTCGAAGGATCAATGTAAAGTTCGTGGTTGCTCCGTAATGAGACGTATTGGAGTGGACTGTATATGATATATTCCAAAACTTGAACAACGGTTGTCGTTAAACTAAGAAACTTAAATTGCGTTAAAAGATTCGAGAGTGCATGTGCGATGCCGAGCGTAGTAGTTGATTCACTGGCCGCACCGGCCGGTCTGAACTCTGAAGGCGAGCAATCGACATGCCGTGATGCTCTCACTCTTCAATCCCCCCAACTTTGATGTGGTATTGAGTTAGATCAACAGTCCCGCAACTGGGCACCGGCATCTTCTCATTTCTAGGAGGGTGTAGGTTCGAGGGGCTTTTCCCAAAGTCGTCTCTTACTACACCCCTGTGACGTAACGGAGCAACGCATTAATTTACGCGCCCGCTACACGGTAAACGAATCATCGTTGCTCCTTATCATTAAGTTTGCAATGTAAAAGGCCCCCGAGACGGTCAAACGGTTTGATTCAAACTTCAAGTGTTTGACCCAACCATTTGATGTCGCTTTGAATTCCCATCAAACAGAAGCGCGCAGCAGTGTGGCTTCAAAGTTCAAACAAGAAAGTCCTATTGCGGTTTTAAAAAATGCCGTCGACTATGGATAAAGATTTCTTCGCGTTTATTGTGTTAATGTCTTGCTTAAATAATAAGAAAAAAAGAAAAATAATTTGTGCAAAAAATGGTACAAATTAAGATATCGTTTCACACACGAACATCTACAAAGAGTGCTAGAAATTAGCGCACCAGATGACTATAAGAACTTTCTGAGGATGGAAAATGATTGTTATAAAAATTTATTAAATAAAGTTCGACCATTAATTCAAAAACAGAATACCTACTAACATGAGGCAAGCTATTCCAGTAAATCAAAGATTGTCTATAACATTGAGGTATTCTTTATCATCATTCATTCGGTCATTTTGGAAACCACATAGAACGTATCGCTTCGAAATTCAGCACAAGACTGATGAGGTTTGTTCAAACACATCGCCAAGACGATCAAACGGTGCTTCAAACAAAACCAAAATATAAATTTCTATCAAACGAGCTTCAAACACGTAACGTTTGATCAAACCTATCAAACCAACGGCGTAAACGATCAAATTGGTTTGATTCAAACCAAAATCTACGTGTTTGAATCAAACCGTTTGACCGTCTCGGGGGCCCTTAAGAAACCATATTATGTTTCTATAAATTAGAGTAATTGTTAACTACTTCCTTAATTTTTTTTTCATATTTTCTCAGTACATATCTACGCTACTTTAGTTAGATTAGTTTTATTTTAATGTAATGTTGAAAGTATATGGCAACCTCGCTTGTCATCCATACACGAGATCGGTTTAACGATAAAAGTATTATTAATATCTATACTATTTACTTACTGTTTGAGTTGGAAAAGTATTGTAGTCTATAAACCGTAATCTATTAGACCTGAAGTAACAAAACATCAAATCCAATAAATTACTAACAAAACATTATTTATTATAAAAAATATCAAAATGCTCTATGCAAACAAAGTCGCGGCCACACCTAGTCTATACAAATAAAAATAAATAAAATTGGAGTGCCTGTTCGTAATGTGAAAATAACAGATTTTTACTAAATGTATATGAAAGTATATACGGTACATAAGAAAAAAATCCAATTTTTAATAAATTTGTCTGTCTGTCTGTTTGTTCTGGCTAATCTCCGAAACGACTAGACCGATTATCACGGGACTTTCACTGGCAGATAACTGATGTTATAAGGAGTAACTTAGGCTACTTTTATTTTAGAAAAAGAATTAGAGTTCCAAGCAAAAAAAATCGAACCCTTGAAATGTTGCGGGGAACAGCTGGTATTATAATAAATTCCATATCATATGCATCAAACGTGCTGCACTTTCATAGAAACTTCAGATTTACGATCACTACTTTTCTTAGTATTAAATATATTGCCCTGAATTAGCGAGAAATTTATGAACCAAACGCGGTTAGTTTAATTCTCTCGGGGGTAAACGCCTCATCCGACGTTTATATTTATTTATTTTCAAAGAAGAAATTTTAAAACTTATCAGGCTTCAAAAATTTTTTATTTGATTAGCATCGTTTTAACTAGAAAAGATATTAAGAAAAAATGCCATTGCCATTACAGCCTATTAAAGTTCTATTGTCCATAGAATGACATCACCACCTTCATCATCATTACAGCTCTTCACAAGTCCACTGCTGAACATAGGACTCCTCCAAGGAATGCCACAAAGCATGGTCCCGAGCCACGTGCATCCATTGAGTTCCTGCATATCTTACCAGGTAGTCACTCCATCTAGTGGGGAGGGGGGGCTAAATTTCGCTTACCAGTACGAGGCTGTCACTCGAGATCCTTTCTTCCCATCGTTTGTCGATTCTTCGAGCTATATGCCGGCCCATTGCCACTTCAGGTTACTAATCCAGTGAGCTATGCCGGTTACTCGTTCTCAAGTCTACCACATGCCAACACGCACTGGTTGTGCAATCTAGTTTTGACGTTTTGAGGTATGCCTGGCGAGAAGATGTGTCGTAATTTCCCGAACGCTGCCTGAAAGCTGGACTTAATTTGACCCAGGTAAACATACCTGTCAACAACGTCGAGCTTCCAACAACTAACGGCATAGATGAGACATTTACGGTAAACATGGCTTTTGTTTTGTCCATGTTCATCTTAAGACCTATCCGTTGGACTATCGTGGACATTGAGCATAGTGCTGAGGTTCTCCAGCGATTCTGCCATAAGTACTATATCGTCGGCAAATCAAATGTGAATGATATACTCATTGACGTTAATATCGTATCCTTACCAGTCCAGTAGCTTGAAAACGTCTTCCAATGCAGCGATGAAAAGTTTCGGGGCTATTACGTCACCCTGTCTTACACCTCTTTGCACATGGATAGGTTCCGTACTCTGGTTCTGTATTCGGATAGCCATCGTAGCCCTACTGTACAGCACTTCAGCACCTCGATATACCGACAATCAACTTGGCACTGCTGAAGGGACTGCAGCACCGCCCAAATTTCGACGAAATGAAAGGCTTTCTCATAGTCAACATACGCAACACAAAATGGCACATTGTACTCTTCGATCTTCTGTACAATTTATTGAAAGGTATGTTTGTGGTCTATGATGCTAAAGCCCTTTGGGAAACAGGCTTGTTTGGGAGGCTGGCAGTCGTCGAGTCTTCGTGTGAGATGATTCGTAATGACTCGAAAACAGCACGTAGACGCGGCTCAGAAGGGAAGTCAGTAAGTAGTTCTTCAAGAGAGCGTTGTTGCCTTTCTTGAAGAACGAAACCACCGCATGTCGTGAAGCGACAATTAAAAAAAATTGAAGCTAACCTAAGAACAACAAAACAACAAAAGTAGAACAAGAAAATAATATATTTAAATTTTTTAAAAAGGTATTTACAATTTTATAAAAAAATGAAATATGATGATGATGAATAAAGTGAGATTACAATTAGATTAAAAAAAATAAAGATAAGAGAATAGGAGAATATAGTATTATAGTGGAGCCTAAAGGTCGAAGGACACACGCTGCGCTTGTAGAAGTAGGCACACGCGGAGCTTGAGGTTTCTTGGCGGCGACGGCACGCAGCGCCTGGACTGGGCACACGCAGCGTCCGGAGCCGACGCACGTAGCGCCTGGAGTAGGTGCGCTCAGCGCTTGGAGCAAGCAGTCGCAGCGCCCAAAGGTAGCGCGGGCAGTAGATGCACTCAGCGCCTGGAGCAAGCAGTCGTAGCGCCCAAAGGTAGCGCGGGCAGTAGGTGCACTCAGCGCCTGGAGCAAGCAGTCGTAGCGCCCAAAGGTAGCGCGGGCAGTAGGTGCACTCAGCGCCTGGAGCAAGCAGTCGTAGCGCCCGGAGTAGTGTGGCCCCGCGCTTGAAGTAGACTGCCGACGACTTCGGATGTAGATGGAGGCTTGCAGGATCCCGGGGCAATGCGGCCCCGGGATAAGGCCTTTAGTAGATGCTTCTCGTTTGAGAACTGAAGCGAGACTCCCCGTATTCACCGATTGTTCGGCTTTTATACCTTTTTAGAGAGAACGAGAAATTATTTAAATTAAAAGGAAATTTATTGTAAATGACCTAGAGCGAAAGAGTATTTATGTGAAAATATCGAACTAAGAACATCAAACCAGGGACGAATTTGAATAAAAGTTACCATAACAACCATATAAATAATGGTTGTCAAAAATATGAATTTTTGGTTTTAGGTATATAATTGAAAAACAGTTACATTTAAGTAAGAAATGAGATATTATTCATATAGGAAAAACTATAGCGCGGCAGCGCGCACAAAACCTGAAATTGCAGAGTTACGGAGAACTCAATAAAAGATAGAAAAAGGTAAGACTCCATTGACAGCGATTTAAACGGTGCTGATAGCGTGAAAATACGAAGTGAAAATGATTTGTTATTGTCTAAAAACGTTACAGGATCCTATGGAAATAAAGGTGATGCAAAATATAAATGCAGAAAATCAAAAACAGAATGGAAAAATGGTGTAAAATGATATGTAAGTAGCACAACTGATAGCGTGAAAAGTGATGCAAAATATCAAAACAGAATGGAAAAATAGTGTAAAATGATATGTAAGTAGCATAACACTACACGCACTTATGCTGAATAAAATAGAAATGAATGGGAAATAATTAAAATGCAGTAAATACATAATTTCTAGTAAGAAGTAATTATGTAACACAGTCTTAGGGAAATTGAATCATATTACTTTCTTCTTAAGGTGTTTCTCAAAAAATTGGAAACAAAAGTGTGAACTAGAGAATGCTGATAGTATTGACTTAGAAAACCAAGACAATGAGCTTTGTAATTTATAGAATTAAACCACGATATCCCCAGCTAATTGAAGGCGTTCGAGAACTGTGTCACGTGCTACGATGAAAGAAAAATAGATAATAAAAGTATGATACAATTAATTTTGCGTAACTCGTTGGGTAAGCGGTTGTAGGAGTGTGTTTTTCACGCAATTTTATCAATTCTTGCATTAATATATGAAATAACACAATTAATGAACGACAGTGAAAAAAATCTTAATAAACATGTTATAGTCTTGCTTACACGTCTTCTAATGATATCATGGATCAAGTTATTGTAATTATCTGACGACCTATTCAAGCTAAAATGTAAATAAAATAAACTAAAATGTAGTGAGATCTGTGGAAGCAAAGGCTGTTCTCGGGATTTCTCTGCGTGTCTGTAATAAGGAGAGACGCAGTAAAATATATGCAACACACGTAGTCAAGTGGATCAATAACTTAATATCAGTAATATAGTGGCAAGGTGACTCATATAGTTCGTAACTATGAACTCCGTTGTGGGCACAAAACTTTCGGAACTGCAGCTATGTATCGGCTAGCTTAATGCAGAGAAATCGCTTAGTATACCTATATAAAATGTTGCTCTTACAAATTGCTGGGATTCTTGTAAAATCATTTCAATGGTAATGATTCGGTAAGTAAACTTTTATTAAGATGTTGTTTTCATATTTTTGCTTTGTACATAAGGTTACTATAAACACCAATATAATTTAATCTTGTTATCTAAGCATCGGATCGTTAGTAATAATGACTTCATTTAATGCTGATGACAACGAATGCTGAAAAGTTCCGATATCAGTACGATGTTAAGCATAAAATAGTAATATAATCATTAAAACATTGTTTTTTGCGTATTTTGTTATGATTTGGTGATTAATTATTATACACTATTTTATTTTGAGACAAATAAACATTTTTCATTTTCATTTTTTTTTCACACTAACACTCATAGGGGTATGCTTGCCACCCAGAGGGGTATGCAGAGACTACGGACTCCCGTTTGGCGTGATCCTGACACACCCCTCTCTCATCCATATAGCTAGGCATACACGTTCGTCGGTTAAGGGTACTCCTAATCTGGCCCATTTTCAATGAATTGCTGATTTGGTCTATAAACCTTCGTCTAGGGCGTCCCTTCCAACTCTGCCGTTCACTTCTGCAACATAAATTTGCTTTGTCACTTTTTCCTCGTTCATTCTTTCTACATGACCAAACCACCGATGCATTACTATCTTAATCCTGGTCACAACGTCATCTTGCAGACTACACTTTTCTCTTATTACACTATTTCTCACCCTGTCATTCAGATTCATAACTTATAATTAAGAATTATTTTATATTATTGCATTGATCACATAACTTATAATTAAGAGGAAAACGGTTCATGTGCAATAATTGTAAAACAAAAACTTTGTACCGTAGCGTCCGCCTAGCGTAAATAACATTATTTTAATTGCATTCCGTCAATTAAAACAAAGTTATTTACGCTAGGTGCCTCGCACAAATTGTTTGATATTTAAAATAAATCCAAACTTTTTTTAATTAATTAAATATAATGATTTATCTTTTTTTTTAATCTATTAAACTTATCTAAATAATTCATTCTAATCCAAACTTAACAAGGGTTATTGCGAATCCATGAAATTACTCCAGCAAAGTAAGAAATCTAAAGATTTTATCGTATTTTATTAAAATAAAAAAAAATGATTTTATAATTTTGATTGAATTTCTTGCAAGCTGGATATCATTTGTACCGATACAAATAATAGTCTGAGAGCTGGCGACGAAGTTAGGGAAGGTCCTTTTGGCAAGTTTAAATTGTGAAAAAATATAATTTCGCCAATTGGCGAATCCAGGCCCGCGCGTTTGGCAGAGTGTTTGCGGTTATTTCCTTACTGCGCAGCTATACCGTGTGTTAGTGAAACGCTTCCGAAAACTAAATGTAAATTTTTCACTTCAATAAAACTGAATTAACACTCAAAATCAAAAAACAGCAACACCACTATCTATAATTGCACTTATTTGCTAAGGATATGGTAGTCGCCGACCCTAAGTGAGTTTTAAGAGAACAAAATGACAATAGCGTTCACAATTATTTCGCCGATTTTTTTTCCGAGAACATTATTCCAAAAGTTTTTGTCGTATCTTTAATGAAGAAACTGTTTCACTAAGTTCATATTATATTTTTTTACGAAGACTTATGTGCTAGGTAAAGTAACGAATATTATTGCATTATTTTATAACTTTTTGAATAATGGCTGGATAGTTACGAAAAAAATTGAGTAGATGTATTAGGCACCGTAGACTTCAAATATTGAATAACACTAAAACTATGGTAATATCAGTAATCATTTTATTCTCCGGGGGCGGCAATAAATCCCTACACGCGTAAATATGGCTTCGTTAGTCCACATAATGTTAGTATTATCAATTTTTGACAACAACCATTCACAAAAATGTTTTTGAGGTAGACCATCGTTATTACTCAGTGCTTGCACACGTTGGTAATTAAATGGGTGATATCCAGAAGAATTCAATAGTTTCCACACGTAGTACTGGCTGTGACAAGTAATACTACCTACGAAAATTTAAAAATAGGACACTCCTTACGTAATGAGGTCACGGTCAAGTCAACACTATCGGGTGTTGGCTGGCCACGGCCAGGTGAACGTATTCAGCGGCCAGCGGTGTAATGGAAGGGAAAGAGCGAACTACTATTAGATACCTAAATCTGTAACCGAGCGAGCGCCGACCGCTACCAACTGCTTCAGAACTCAACACTCGCTTACGAATATGTGCGTTCGTATTAAATAGTAGGCGTTTCATATTTATGAATGACAAGCAATTAAAATAATGCATTCCCACACATTTTGAATATTAAGGATAAAAAGGATAAAATGTTTCAGTTTTTTCTTGTTTTTTTTACCATTCGCTTATGTCATCTGTTTTGAAGTTCCTCTGCAAACCGGTTATTGCAAAATAACTCTGTATAGTCTTTATTTCTTTATACTTTACGTAGCATTGCAACGCATGCCGGGTACGGCTAGTATTGAATAAGAAGAAATATTTTCAAAATCGACTTCATGTATATTTATACTTCTGTTAAAATCTTATACTTACCTACTTTAATAGTTTTAAATAGGCTGACTGGTAAAGAAAGATATATCCTTTTCCGGTCCTTTTTACACAAAAAATAAGTATTCATAAAATGTTTGCAGGATTATTACTTTACCGTACAAAATATTAGCAGCCTCGTCATTTGGAATATATCATTCATTGTGTTGCCGATCGCGCTCACTTCGTGCCTTTTCCTTCGGCACGTTTTAAATTAACGACTCGTTTAGCATTCTGAATATATTTAGGCACAACCTTTTTTTATTATTTTATCACGCATTATGAATGCTAGTATTTTGAGAAACCTAGTTTCAGTTGGATTCTTGTGATGGCTACAATATTGATGATTTTATTATATAATTAGAACTACAAAACCACCCTTTCAGATCATCTATCGAATGTGAAGTTAAATAATTAAATTATAAATTTTAACTATAGCTATGCTATACTATCATAATCATAAGAAAATTATTACTATGTATATTTAAATGTAGCTATGCTATATTATAAATATTATAAGAAGATTATAACTATGCTATATTATAATATTCTTATGAAGTTGTATTTAATTCAATATAAGAACACTGCTTCAAATTAGAGCTGTCTTGCGTGGCGCACGGCGTCCGGTGATATGGTGATGCTAGAAATTTGCACTGTACTGATCAAACCTGAAATTTTCTCGTTTTTCTTCATCAGTGTATACGTCCTAGATGCACACCATTTCTTTTTTATCGGAATTGTGGTAACATTCTTTATCAAATAAAGTTAATAATATTTATATTATGTAAACAATAAAAATTTAATGCTGAATTCATAGATATCACTGTAAACTAAGTCTTCGCAAACTAAGATCCTATTTGCTCACCCACAACCTCATTATTAATCTCTCCGATTGGAAAACAAATCTTTGTTCAGAGATTGGGAATGGTCTTGTGATGTTATGGGGACATGAACAGACGAACCCTGTTGGTATTGCAGCCAATAAATACCTGTCTCAATTTTCAAACAAAGAGAAATGTGATCAAAATATGCATTGCCATCTTTGACATCTGAGGTGAAATGTCCTTACTACCAGTAGTTTACTCAGCTAATAACTAATTCACCCAATAACTAAGGTAAAAGTAGTTAATGTTGTTTTCACCGAACTGCTACTTACATAAGGAAAGTATCGAAACAAGGGAACGAGTATCTTGTCTTTTAATACAAAAAAAACATTATCATAAGCTATAGCTTGTATTATAGATTAATATAATGTTTTCTGTTTTTAAAAAAATATAACCAAAAAAAATAACCTTATTTCATCAACAAAGCATATCATCACTATACAGTACCAAAATATAATTGAACTTTTAATAAAAAGTCTTAGTAGTTAGTATGATTTTTGAATGTACAAGCCCTGCTATTTAGTAGCAGAAATAGGTAAAAGGGTGTTACTAACCCAAACGGACTCCGAGGCAGAAAAGAAGCCCTATCACCAGCAAATTTTTAATTACTGTATACTTTTAAATAAATACTGTACAACATTAGTATAACGAACCTCAATATAACGATTTCCTCAATTTAACAAATTCTTAGAAATCCCCTAGAACTTACCGTAAGAGTTAATACGAAATATACTTTTACATAACGAAAAACTATTGTAAAAACTCCTTTATAACGATTTTTTTAATAATTGTAAAACATAAATAGAAAGTATAATTAACCTCTGCATAAAGTACCTATTCTACCAATCAATCCAAAATGAAATCACAGACGGATTCAGACACGTTCAATTTATCGTAACAATCCATAAATTCAAACTGTCATAATAAAAAACTGTTTAGTGTTGCAAGGCATTCATTACAATATGTTCTGCTTTTTTACGTTTGCTCATCTTGTTAAAACGTATCTTAGCAAATCTAATTGTCACAAATTACTCGGTAGAAGGAATATTTTCTAATCCCCCTTGAGATTTATTATATCAAGGTTGTATTGAATTACTTTTTATGGAAAATAATTGCAACTATTTATATCTTTAACAGATCGTTGGCGACGTCGATGTAGGTCCAAGAGCATTAAACTACCCCTCGCCGCCATTATGCAGAGGTAAGTAACGAATTTCATTACAATGTTAGTCCGGTGGCCCGAAAATTAATTCAACACGTTCCATTTCTATTCTAACTTTCAATCTCACGCTTGCTGAATTATAAAATTAAGTTAAAAAGGTTTTTTTTTTTAAATTGGCACTGGTCATAAAATCATATTATGACGTCTCTACTTCTGAAATAGTACAAAAGTATATATAACCAAATTGTGGCGACAATAAAAATCCATTGCCTTGTTTCGACCAATGGATATTATAGGATGCAAAGGGTGGTGTACAATCCGGAATATACTATGGTAAAACGGCCATGTTGGTGACGGGTTGCAGCAACTAACAACGTCAAACGTTCGAGATATCTCGTACGTACCGTCGTCATTGTATAAGCCAACCGTGGTGGGGCAATATGAAAAACACTTTCTAATAAGATAAAGTGCAATATTAAGCAGTTAATTTTTATTTATATTGTAAAACTAAAATTTTTAATGTAAATAAATCTATGCTCACAAAATGAAGAACGCATGTACTGTCGCGATCATAATTGTCCTATTCACTTTGCATGGAATTAGCCAAGGTACGAATCCTTAAAAGGAAACAATGTAATCAGAGAATGTAATTTGTTTTTTTTTATTTATAGAATAAGGCTGACAAACGAGCACACATCCACCTGATGGTAAGCAGATGTTATGAACATACACATCTACATTTATCCTAAATTAAGCATCAAACTGCAGACGTGTTGTCATCCCTGAGGACTAAGATGGATTAACTCGTTTCCAATAAAAAGGATCTTCGGTACTCTGCACTCACCATACGAAACACAGCAGCATCAAGCTGCTATTTCAAGCTGATATTCTGTAAGAGCGTGGTCCGTCCCCGGTCGAGCCGACCCATTCGGTGCTACAACCATAATACTGCAGCATGGTTCTACCATGTAAAACACGTAGATGCGTAGATTAAAATAATAGATTATAGCCAAAATTCTAAATATTATTAATAATTTGCTTGATCTGGTTGCAGTTATATGTATTAAATTACTTTATACTAAATTAAGTTATTTTACAGATTGCTTCAACGCTTGCGGGAGGTGGACTGGGTGCAAGTTCGACGAGATGCCCATATAACTTTCACTAAGCTCATTCGAACCAGAGATCCGAGAGACTCAGAAACTGCTCAAGAACTAACCGTGCCAACCAGACAACGTTTATCGGTATGTACTTGAACTTGAAGTATGAATAATTTATATGTTAATAGTTGAAGACAACACTTTTCACCCCTTTTTAAGCATATTGCGCGTATAGGGAAGAGTGATATTTGGCATAGTTAAAGATAATAATACACAATAAGAAATAAAGTAAATAAACACAAATACATTTAAATAAAATAAAATATAAAGTCGTTGTTTACCTTCATAATATCTACTATACTCCACACGAGGTGTGTGATTGCCCCATGCTTACTTTGAGGGTGAGTAGTTACACATGTCAGGAATAGTTAACGTAGTGCTCTTCCTTCCTGAAAGAGTAATATTGAGATACACTAACGTTGTGCCTCTTTCTCAAAAGTAGAAAGCGGACAAGCTAACGTCATGCCTCTGTTGCGTGTAGCTTAAGTTATGTTAACGTAATGCCTATGAATTACAGTAGTACAGAGTTAAGATTATCGCTAAAGAATTTTAAAAATAAATGTTGCTAACAAAATAACTAAAAATATTTTGAAGGCATGTGAAATCCGCCAACACGCATGCATTAGGACAGCGTGGTGGAGGCTTCCTTTCCACATAACAGAAGTGAGATTTTTAGGGTTTATTTGATAATGTTAACGACTACAAATCAAACAATAACTACAATTTGGTTATTAAGATAACTGAATTTTAGGCTTGCCTTTGGAATGTTTCGTAAATATTCCCAGTATAACACAACCTTAGTAAATACCCATTGTGTTGTAGTTGCTAGAGATACATTGAAACAAAATAATTTGAATGCTATAATGAGGGCTAATAATCTTCCACTCACCAGATGTCGCTACTAGCGACTGAGGTAAAGTTTTTTGTTACACAGTGTCATTTAATTGAGAAATTAGTTTTAAATAATAGTTTATCATTGTCTAGAGTATTATATTAATATACAACACAATACGTCAGTGGTTTGATTTTTAATTTTTTGCACATTATAACTCTTTTTTTTAAAGTCGTCTTTTAGTTATATTTATAGTTTGGTTTATTCATTTCTAATGTAATTAATATAAAATATAACTAATAACACAGAAAGAAACCTTAAAGATTACATTTTCCTAAGAAATTATCGTCCCCGCTATGAAATCTGTCAAATATTTTACCTCACTCGAAAGTGGCGCCACCTTGGTGGCAGAAAAAGTCGTGGATGCCCTCATTGATTAAGGCAGAACAAAATTCATTTCAGATTTTTTTTATTTATTAAAAGCTAAACAGGCGTGTAGTAGTGACATAATAATATCTACTACCCGATATAGTCACATGGTCTCATAGGAGGCTACGGAGGAAAACAAACCAGGCGATGGGGAGCAGAGTCTTTCTCATAACTACTAGAAAATAAAAAAAACTGCGGTTGCCAACCTGCCCGCCTGCCATGCATGGCAACTATAACCAGTATCTGGGGGCAATCTATGAGGAAGGCTTTTGTTTTTTTAAAAAGTCCCGTTGGGTTTCTTGCTGGTCCTTCCTAGGACTTAGGATGGGCTGTATGTAATGATTATAGGGATAATGGTAACGAGGAAATCCATCTTAGACTTTATGTGTGAAAACTTAGACTTTAAGTGTTAGATCTGTCGTGGTAGCTCAGGGTAGTAATTTTCGCACCCCCACAAAGACCGTAACAACTTTGAACCAATATAAAATCTTAACCTGGCGTGAATTAAGGTTATATAATGGTATTGGGCTTTCGCGTCAATGTCATTCATTCGTAAAATGTTTATTTCATATATACTAGTAGTGGCCCGCAGGGTAACCTGCATGGATCCCATGCTTGTGGGAATTTCCCAAAATCCCTCCTTATGCACGTCTAGCATAGCAATGTTTAATCCAAATTTAAAATCTCTAGACTCACCGGTTAATATTGTTATTTTTTTGTCAGTCAGTCATTCAGTTACGGTAGAGATTGTCTAATTAAAAACTGGACACGCCTCCTGTGTATTGATCACAGAACACAATTACTCTCTATCGATAGTATGGCTCCGTGGCGCAGTGGCTTAGTAATCAGTTGTTGCGCAGTGGGCCGCGGGTTCGAATCCCGCACGGAACAAGTATTTGTATGGCCTACAAATAATTGTTCCAGGTCTGGCTGTTTGTCCTTGTGCAATTTATGTTTGTAAACTGCATCCACGACACAGGAGATCATCCTAGCGTGGGGGTAACGTTTTTTAAAAAAAAATCCAAAAAGAAAAAAAAGAATCCTTTCTATTGTATTTTAGTCTTAGATCGAGTAATTAGATATATATTACGTATGTATAGAGAGAACCTACAATTCTACATAAATTGAGTCAATATACTTGTTACGCCTTGTCTAAATCACTTTTCAATTAAACAAAAAAGGAAAAAAAGCGTGTAATTTATGCGTAGAGCTTATAAAGACAAGTGGACATCTTTGGTCTCCTTATAGTTTGCCAAATATGAGAGTTATACACGTATCTTCTGGTTTACTAAAAAAATAACATCCATATTGTAGTAGTATTATATTTGACGTTATTTCACAAGACATGACGTCTTTAATATATAGTGATTTCATTCCTGATGTTAGCAACAATCGACATCGACTTTTTCGTTTTTATTTATTTATTAGTGTTTATTCTTGATTAATTGTTTCATATATAGCGCACGGTATGAAAATAGATGGGTAGTAAAATCAAGTGTTAACAAAAAGTGAAGCCGTTATGGTTTGTCTCCGCGCAACATACTCGCGCATCTCATATGATAACAACTTACAGAAAAATAATTGAATTGTATATTTAAATATCCGCAAACTCACATTCACCGAAACATAATAGGGTTCCTAGTGGAACTAAAATGACGAAATTTATCAAGAAGTAAGGTGTATTAACCTACATCTGCAGATGAAACCTCGATCGTGATGTAGATCTATGTACCGGGCCAACTAACTTTTAAGTTTGTCCTTTCAGGATCTAGATTTAAGAGAAATTTCTTCGAAATCTACACAAATAAATAAAATTGAAGTGTCTGTTTGTAATGTCGGAATAACAGCTTTTTACTAAATGCATATGAAAGTATATACGTTAATTATAACAAAAACACGATTTTTAAAATTTTTGTCTGTCTGTCTTTCTGTCTTTCTGTCTGTCTGTCTGTTTGTTTATTTGTTCCGGTTAATCTCCGAAACGGCTGGACCTATTTGGACCGGACTTTCACTGGCCGATAGCTGTTGTTATAAAAAGTAACTTAGGCTACTTACGTTTTAGAAAAATAATTAGGGTCCCGCGCAAAAAATTAAAATCCATGAAATCCAATCGTAATAAATTACGCGCGGGCGATGTCGCGGGGCACAGCTAGTAAAGTAATAAATTGCTATAATTTTGACTGGACCAGCAGTTGGACAAATGGCACTAATATCCCACATTATTATGATTTCCACTTATTTGTCATTTAGTTTTAAAATTACTATGAATATTTTTTTATAGGAGGTGACAAACAAGCACACAGTCCACCTGATGATAAGTGGTTGGTGCGGCCCATAGACATCTACATCTATCCTCTATTACAAATCAAAATGCAGATGCGTTGTCACCCGTGAGGACTAAGATGGAATGCCTCATTTCCAGTAAAAAGGGCCTCCGGTCACCTGCACTCACCAAGCGAAACGCAGAGGTAAGCCTCTACTTCACGCTGGTATTCTGTGAGGTCGTGGTACCACCCCGGTTTGAGCCGGCCCATCCGTGCGACATCAAAAGCTGCCGCGTGGCTCTACTACTGTTAAATTATATTCAAATAAAATTTAAAATTTTAATATAAAAAAATATATAAAAATTTTAATATATATTGCGCAGGTATAATAACTTCGACGCGTCGACTCCAACATACTTAAAAGTGTACTTAAGAGAAGAGTTTTTTTCCAGAAAACTTTAATATATTGCGTTTTCTAGATCACTTTGCTAAGAAATAGTATATAATTATACTACAAGGAGAAAACACTAACAGTCGTTTACTATGATCACTGTAAGTTTTTTGTAAATTTATTTTTTGAACCATTGCTCACATTGATTGTAACCTTCTTATTTACTGTAGTTATTACAATTTGCGAAGATAATCATGAATTTGGTAGTAGTATTGGTTCAAAATTACAGTAAAATATAGTATTTTATAATTTCTAGACAAATTAAGTTTTCTGTTGCTAATATTTTGCACCGAATCGAAATACGGTAACTAAAAAAATAAGTTTTCTTGTGACTGTTCTAAGGAAAACTTCCAGTTCAAGGGAACAACTCAAATGTTGTCGAAATAATCCCATTAAAAACTTCATCCCTTATTTTCCCCCTAGCGATGGAATTTAGTCTTAAAAATCATATAGGACTTTCCCTGAGTTGTAAACATATTTAATTTAAAAAAAAAACATTTAAATCGCTTTAGCCATATTCGAAAAATCGGTGAACGTAATTAACAAAAATCTTGTTGGAAGGTTAAAGGTATAGATTTCTAAGATATATATAATTTACTCCTAAATATTATATTCCAATGTTACGGGGGGGTTTAAAGTACCTAATTGACGTTCTGATATAACAGTTTCGTCACTTTATTATACCATTTTTGCAGATCTACGTTCTACCGTTACAATAATTTTCCATTTTACCTGATCACGACATGGCGACTATGAAATAAAGCGTCTTATAATGACTATAAAAGTAAAGTAAAGTAAAGTTGCAGCCTGTTTACGTCCCTCTGCCGGGCACAGACCTCTCATTTCTGAGAGGGTTTAAGGGCAAGGAAATGTCCGCCGCGCTGCCCCAATGCGTGTTGGTGAACTACACATGTCTTCAAAATATATTTTTCTCATTACTTAAACATGCAGGTTTCCTCACGATGTTTTCCTTCATCTGAGCACGTGGTAAATCAGCACTTAAATTGCAATTAACAATTTCATTGGTGCCGACGGGGATCGAACCCGGGTTGCTCGAGTACTGTGAAGCTTACAGCGAGCGCTAACCATCTGAGCTACCACGGCTTAAATAATGACTATATTATATTGTAATTAAAAAACTTCCTTGTTTATAATTACCTTATTTCTTCTTTTACGAACGAGCACACAGTCCACCTGATGGTAAGGGGTTGCTGTGGCCCATAGACAACTATATCTATCATCGTTTGCGTTGTCAGCCGTGAGGACGAAGATAGAATGCCTCTTTTCCAGTAAAAAGGGTCTCCGTTCTCTACACTCACCATACGAAACACAGCAGCATTAAGCTGCTATTTTACGCTGGTATTCTGTGGGGGCGTGATTTCTCGGTTGAGCCGACCCATTCGTGCCACAACTATACTATTAATATATGTAGCTGCAGTATGGATCTACCACGTAAAAGATCCATTTCACAAATATTTAAACTTTCATAGCATAACATTAATAGAGATAGATAATATTATTGTAGTTCAGACATACGACGAAACGATCAAAAAGTGATTTTTAATATACAAAAAATGTAAATAACTTATAAGTGAAGCTTATCTAAATTGAAAACCCTTGAAAAACCATTGAACTACTTTTTACTGGAAGCAAGGCATTCCATTATAGTCCTCACGGGTGACAACGCATCTGCATTTTGATTTGTAATCGAGGATAGATGTAGATGTCTATGGGCCACAGCAACCACTTACCATCAGGTGGACTGTGTACTCGTTTGTCACCCTATCCTATAAAGAAAAAAAGGAAAATTAATGCGAATAAAAGTCTAGGTTAGACGTGGAGCCATAGTATCTCAGGCTCAGGGGATAAGCACTCAGAGATGTCAATTCTATGGTAATTGATATTTAAAGTTCTAATGTAAATAAAACATTTTGCTCCTAAATAAAAACAAAAAAAAAATATCTCGCGAAAGGTGTTTCAATTAAAAACTTTTTTTTCCAACAGCGATGTCTAACCACCATGGACCTCACGTCGCTCGGGGTCGGATCTTGCGTCGGCACTGGGATGTACTTAGTGGCCGGTATGGTTGCTAGCAAGTTTGCTGGGCCTGGTGTAGCTTTAAGCTTCATTATCGCAGCAGTAGCTAGTGTATTTTCTGGTAAGTAATACACCACATTAAATTTTGTTTTTAATTTTATTACGTTTCTATCATTGTGTTTTTAACGTACTTGCAGTTCATCTGCTCCTAGATGAAAATATCATTTCATTTACTTAAAAAGCCTATTCAGCTCTAAATAATTCACACGTACATCCCCTTTATAATTAAACTAGAATCAAAATCCTTTTCCTTACCTTTAAAATAAGATTTAAAAGTCTGGGATGTACTTAGTGGCCGGTATGGTTGCTAGCAAGTTTGCCGGGCCTGGTGTAGCTTTAAGCTTCATTATCGCAGCAGTAGCTAGTGTATTTTCTGGTAAGTAATACACCACATTAAATTTTGTCTTTAATTTTATTACGTTTCTATCATTGTGTTTTTAACGTACTTGCAGTTCATCTGCTCCTAGATGAAAATATCATTTCATTTACTTAAAAAGCCTATTCAGCTCTAAATAATTCACACGTACATCCCCTTTATAATTAAACTAGAAACAAAATCCTTTTCCTTACCTTTAAAATAAGATTTAAAAGTAGGTATATCATAATTTATTTTATATACACACCTTTTTTAATGCTACAATCTCTAAATATCTGATTAGGTACTTTTATAGAAAAAGTGGTATTTCCTTAACTTTCCATTATTTTACCGATTTTTTTAATATTTTGCCTTATTATCGATATAGTGTATATCTCTTTATTTGGTATGTATACACGAATATGTGTTGTTGTGTTGAATTTGAACATGAGTTGCATAGTTAGTTTTTGTTAAATGGCGTCGAGTCATAAGAATGATGAGAAATGTTTTGTTTTAGATATAAATCACATAAACTAATATAAAAATATTATCTAGGGTAGTAGTTTTTATTAATTTTAGCGTTTAAGTGAAGGAACCCACAGTGAAAAAATTATGAAACTTAACGTACGAAGTCTCGGGCGTCTCGTTCACAAAACAAGCAACTTATGTTTCTCATGAAACAATTAAAACAACAAAACTGTATAAAACCCCAAAGCTACATCATATATTATGATTTCTTATGTTTACGCGAATACTACACATTTAAATGAAACTAAGTTTTAATCTTCTTCGGCGGCTTGGAGTATGTTTGTGGGGTATGGTGTTGATAGATCACAAATCCTTGCTAAAGAACATCGAATCCTTCCAAGGATGATTTGTGAGGCTATTGAATAAAAAAATAACATCCTTGTTTCAATAGAGAAAATGGATAGGTGCTACAATCTGTTTAGGATTCTATAATAACTAATAAAATTAAATCCCAACCCTTGGGTTACTTTGGTTGTCAAGACACTATAACCGCATACTGCGTAGATAGGACCAAAAATTATTAATTTTGAACTGAAGGTAACTGTGGTTAACTAAGACATTGGGACGTCGAACACCTCAGACCCCGCCGTGAACATGGAGTGCTGTAAAGTACTCGAAACGTCGGAAATTTAAAATAAGATAAAAAATCCGTAAACTTAGTTTAATTTAAACTACATAATTCATATAAAATACTTCGAACTGCTTTTTTAAAAAAAAAACGACGTCAAAATGCCAACATACTATTTTTATGATTCTTAAAAATATATAAAATAACTTTGTAATTTACATTTTGTTTTACCTTTATATGCATCATCTCCACTGCGGACAGGTGTTTTCAGGAATGAGGTAGACTGACGCGTGTATTACTTTGAAGATTTACCCGTATTTACCCATTTTACTGGCTACTGGCACGCTAGGCAGGCGATTGGAGGCCTTAGTGTAAGCACTCTTATTCGGTTATTGATGCTTCAGTAGTTCCATATTAGCTTATTGGAATTTAGGTTTAACATATTTAGATGGGCAACATTTTTAAAGTCATGTTAAAATTAAATATACACACATACAAAACACATTTTGTTGTGGCGACGATTACTAAGGTTAAGCAAATAAAGATTGTAGTAAACCTGTCTCAAATTGCGTACCTTGTGTGAGTATGAACCTGCAGGGCAGCCCAACATTTTACGTGCAATTGTTCTTAACGCTGAGCCGATTGCTGAGTACGTTGGTTAGTTAAAAGTCTACCAACCATACAAGAAATTGTGTGTTTTAATCTGGTTTACCTTAAAATGTCAAAACAAATGTATATACATAAGCGCGTATTGCCAGTAGTGATTTATGGGTTCATTCATCATGGGACATAGCAATGACGGAACTTTCTTGGTGGAGGTGGCAATGGTTTGGTTATACAGCTAAAAGAAATAAATACCGATGTGGAGGAAACCAGAAGCGGCAACATGGTTCTAGCAAGCGCAGTGTATGGTGATGTCCATTTAGATACAATATTAACTTACTGAAAAACGCGTATCGTTAATGTATGTAGGTAACATAGGACAATGTTTTGTCTTTGTTGACACCTGTAGAGGCCTACCGCCTCGTTGTACAAACTATCTTAAGCGCGACTGCTGACAATGTGGTCCAAGGTTAGAATCCCCGGTCGTGCCACCACATATTTTCTACAACAGCCTACTTCCGCGCCTCAAATTATAACTATATTTAGTAAATAAACTTCAATTACGCTACTATAATACGATTTACCACTAAGGATCCACCAGGTGGGATAGGAAGAAGGACTGGCTGCTAATGAGTAAATAATAATATGGATAAAAAATTTGGAAAATCCAAACGATCATACAATGTTTTGAATAAATATTTTACTTTTATTAATTACCGAAACACGTATCTCATTTAAAACTACCAAAAATTGTTTATGTTTGATTAACACGAACTTTTTTTGACTGCTTGATACTGGTGATTCGTATTTTGTTTCCGAAAAAAACACACAAACACTCACGCCTGTCACCCAGAGGGGTAGGCAGAGACTACGGACTTTCATTTAGCGCGATCCTGACACACCTCTCGCCTCCTTTACATCCATATATCTACGCATACACGCTCGTTGGTTAAGGGTACTCCTAATCTGTCCCATGTTTAATGTATCGCCGATTTGGTCGATAAACCTTCGTCTAGGGCGTCCCTTCCTGACCCTGCCGTTCACGTCTGCAACATAAATTTGCTTTGTCACTCTTTCCTCGTTCATTCTTTCTACATGACCAAACCACCGAAGCATTCCTTTCTTAATCCTTGTCACAACGTCATCTTGCAAAATCATTGCCATCCGAAAAAATTGTCAAATAATGAATAAAATAAAGAATAAGATCAAAATCTAAAGCTTATAAAAAACAAACAAACAACGTGATAACAAAGTGATAAGTTCAGTTTTTCTAAAGATATCTTGTTCACATCCATACCGACCAACTGACTTCCAACTATAATTATTTTCAAATAACTTTATTTTAATAATATTCCAAATAAATAATCTTATAACTACGTCAGAAGTATGAATTGAAATCTCCTCTTGCTATTGGTGTACTTTTTTATTATATAAGTGCAATATAAAGCTGGTGGAAGTGATTTAAGTTGAGTGGATTGAGTTTTTTTTTATTGGAACTAACTTCTTTATCGGACGGTACGGATTAGGCGAATGGGAGCTATGCAACAAAAAGTGTAAGATTTTTTCGTCACGACCCCTTGTGACGTAGTGTAGTGAGATGGAATATTATCCATCTCCCTCGCACTTTTTCTTATATTGTCATGAAAGAAATATTATTTTATATTAAATGACGCTTCATTTTAATAGACGCTAGTAATTAATTTTTGCATTTGTTTATCAATAATATAATAAGTTTATAAATAATAGTATAATATTGATAAACGAATACGAAAGGAACTTCGTTCCAACCGAGTGTTCCACGACACTCACGCATATTTTGGTTATATGTAACAAGCGCATATTTTAGATATAACATGTTGTTATTATAGAATCACCATTAGCCTAAGGAGTATCATCTTTGGCATGTTTCAGCTGAATAAGTACTACAAATGGAATGGAAAAATGAAAATAGCTGACGTGACGTCAAGGCAGCCGTTTCCACGGCAGTATGTGTTAATTTTTGCTTGTGGAATTTATAGTCTATAATTTTACGCATTTTACAGCCATTTAATATAATTTTTTCGAATATTTAATTAAATATATTCTATGCTGTGGTAAATAAGAATTGATATACAAATTAAATTTTGAAACATATAAAATTCGAATCTATAAAAACATTTTGTGTGTGAATTTTCATAAATGTTGAATTACAATTATACATTGTCATTACAAGGCCGACCTTCGATTGTGTTCTTTTTCAACTTCAACGAGTTTTCCTTCGGCTTTTGTATCGTGATGCCAATCAGGGCGATTCGATTGACGGCTCCGTGGTGCAGTGGCTTAGCAATGAGTTGTAGCGGTGGGGGCCGCGGGTTCGAATCCCGCACGGAACAAGTATTTGTATGGCCTACAAATAATTATTCCAGATCTGGATATTTGTCCTTGTGCAACTTATGTTTGTAAACTGCCTCCACGATACAGGAGAAAATCCTAGTGTGGGGGTAACGTTTTTCTAAACGTATTTTATTTTAAATGTTCATCTTTCCAACTGTATGTTATAAATACACATATATAGTTTATTTGGGAATATTTTAGGTTTATTAGGATTACTTGAAAAATACTGGTCATTTTCAAAATATTTAATTATCAATTTCATTCTGGCCAATTTCTTTGCCGTATTTATTCAGTTAAAAAAGACTGTTTTTCTTCTTCATGTACTCGTATTGTAGTACTTTTACAACTGTCAACATAAAATGAAAATGTAAAAAAAAATATTCTTAAAAATATTATTTTATTTAAAAACTTCACAAAGTGCTGATGCCGTCATATTGCAAAGTTTTTGTAAGATTTCGACGTCAGCAAATAAAACACACCAGCAAAGAAAAGGGAAATGAACTTGATTATCGCTCTTCTGAAATCTTAAGATTTTCTCTAGACTACCTAATAGTGGTGGTTTCGCCGGTTGTACATGCCGTTATTGGAGAAATTGGTTACGTCACACCATAAAATGTTATTTAGAAATCATTACATATTTTTATTTTTTTTCTTAACTGGCTGCAAAAGGAATTTTTTTCGAATACTATCTCCAGAATGTAATGATTCAACTATGCGTCCCTACCGATAACATAAATATCCGTATTTTCCACCTACTTATCGCCCATTTCGCGAGCGAAATCTCTCGACGATATGCTGTCATAAGTGTCAAAACTGAAATCACCGTGTTCCTTCTCCTCCTGTGCACGTGACTGTCGTAGAAACTTTTTTTTGAACGAAACACCCTTCAAATTTCTGCAATAGGTTTGTAATTCCCTCACCATTCCTTAGTAACTTTTCTAGTTGACACTTGTCGCATTAGGTATTTGTTCCCACACCACCTCAATGCAGCTGCCGATTCTTATTATTTACTAAATACGCTTCATAAGTCCAAACATTATCGATTTGAGAATATTTTTAGACTTTTGTTTTCAAAGCAATTTTAACATTAACGTGTATTATTTCGAAATTCGAAAACTATTTTTTGTTTATTTTTGCAGCCAGTGCTCCTTATAGGACGTAGTTATATTTTTGACGTGAACGTTGACGTTGACGTGAGATATTCGAAGTGCAAGCTGACTTACGCATGCTAGCATTAAAACAGTTTTGCGCTATATTTTATATATTATACCTAACTAAACTTAATACTTGCTTAGACCAACCAAGGAAAAAGACGGAGCGCTACGTACATTTTAAGTAAAACTGAAACCATATTCAACTTCTTGACATTCACTCTCATTTGCGTATATATCATGTGCATACATTCTTTTCTCTGTTTTTCTTTATCAGCACGTAAAAGTTTACTGATGCGTGCACACATGGATGCACCTAAAACGAAAAAATGGTTGTAAATGATTTTAAATTCTGTATGTGAGTGCGTGTTCATACAATAAGGTGAGCATGGTTTTGGCTTGGTTTTTACATCCTTTGAAATGTAAGTACACAGTGCTCAGTTTTTCTTTCTTGGTTGGTATGAGGATACTTGAAGTATTATTAATTTTACAAGTATTAAGTAAAGTCTCTTGGCGAAACTTTAGAATCGCATTTGGTATTAGGCATGATAATAATGTTTATATTATTAGTAAATTTGAGAGTGGGGTGCGGGTTCAGCATTATTAAAAAAAATTGTATAGGATGCCACGAGCACGAGTGGGCTTGCGGCTGTTTTACCGTACATGTACCAATTACCCTTATCCTATAAAAAAAATTGTATGTGCATGTGTGAGTAAGGAATCCATTTAAAAAAAATAAAAATAAAACATGTAAATGTTTGCTTTTACACGTTTTCCATGGGTGTTTTTATTTGTATGTAAGCTTTGATAACTTAGATTCATATATATCGCGTATCATCTAGCTCTGGAGGTAAATTACAATATAACAGTACAATGTAACAGTTACAATAAACGTATGATTTTACTAAAAGTCCCTCCGCGTGTTCCTTCCAGAACTGGTCATCTCGTTTTATGAAATCAAATTTAATTTTACTGTTGTCTATCCACAGGCAAATTTTATACGCATATTTTAACGAGTTCGTAATTGACCCTGAACTTGGTAGCTCCATTTGCTTTTTGTGTTGACTGTGAAAACATCAGATTTATACAACCAAAAGTCAATTTTCTTTTGTTTCATTGCTTTTTCGAGTCCCATATTATAATCGAATCATAGGCATTTCAATTCTAAAGAAACAGGTTCATATTTTCCGTCTGGATTAGCACACAGTAATGTATATTTGTGGTATATTTGTATACTAGTCATGTATGTTAACATTTAAAGCCCTTTTTGATTCTCGGAGCGCTTTACGCTCGTTGTTCTTGCTATTTTTTTTTAGATGGCACAAAATCGTAACCACACAGTAATTGCTTAACAAAGAGAGCACCATGGATATTTTTAAGACGCTTGCAAAGTCTAAAAAACCATGAAGCTGTCAACTTTTCTTCTAGTTTTCAAGAGCGAGTTTGCACTTTGTAAAACAGTGCAGGTTTCAATAAAGTTTTTCTGTTCTGGGAACTTCAGCAACTGTAATATTAGTTCAGGTATTTAAAAGTACAGGTCCGTGGCCTGATAAAGACCTTTTACCTGTTGAACTCACAAAATTTCTTGAATGACATATGACATAATAATAAATTATTTTGTGTTTTGGTCGGGAACATGTGACAGAATACAAAATTTTCACCACATAGTACAGGACTTCTTTAATGTGCTGGTCACCAATTGTCGCAACATTAGAGGAAGAATCGTAACTTGTGCCGTATGAACGTTTACTCAACATGAGTTTTGCATGCTCCACCTCTTCTTTCCTAGCCTCAACTATACGATGTTCCGCTGTTTGTTCCCACCATTGGCAAACTTAATTACGCGTTGCTTCATACAACCGCAGAAATACGGTGGCATGTCCCCACAGGCAAGAACAATATGAAGCTGGATATATCCAGCACCAGTAGATATAATTCCTGCTATAACTTCCTGATTTAGGCCCATTTTACTATCGCCTTAGAGCACTTATTCGAGCTTCAAATTCTCAACACACATTTTGCAAAGAAATTTATCATTTTAAGGAAGGCCAGCTCTTTTTTCTTTATTAATACTGATGCTCAAGAAATTACAATCATTCTCCTATCTTTTGGCTTACATTCTTTAACTGTACATTTTAGCTTCTGTAGTTAAAAAAGACAACATCAGAACCTAAAGAAAAATAATAAAATCTCATTACTTTTTCCGTTTTTATCTCATCAGCACTAGGGATATTCTTAATTTGCCTGGAGTTAAATCATAAACTGGTAAGCACACAAATCTTGTTATTTATGCGTAATCATGCATAGTTATGAATCATGTTAGTTAACTAGCTAGTATAAGATAAATTTATTAGTATATAGTTTTAAATACACGTTTATATTTTTACATACACATTCCATTTATTTTTTTCGTTTTCTTTTATTTGCTAAAAAATAGCTTGGTTTTAGTTCCCATTACGTATGAATCGTAATTTGTTGTCACTCTAAAATAAATATTGTCGGCTATCAAAAATAATAATAAAATATTTTACTTATATAAAGTACTAAGACGTATGTGTTTATAAAGAACTAGGACTTGTCGATAACACTATTAGTGCACTATCCGCGTATGCACAGCAAACGTCAGGCAGAGCGCCGAGCGACGTGACCTCTCTGGGAAGCCTAGCCTTTTTTTTATCGTAGGGAAATTCTCATGGATACCTTCTATTGCGGGGGCAACGGAAAGGTTATGCCGGACTCCTACCGGCCAAAACCCCACGGTGGTCTTCATCAGCGTATATGAGGGGTCCCGGGATCTCCGTTCGGAACGGAACCGGGGCCCCTCTCACGCTTTGCTCTATTAAAGCACGTCCCGGGGGCAGTCCTTACTACCCCCAGCACCCTCGCAATGCTATCACGGTGCTCGAGACCACTTTCGAGTCACTGTCCTCCACAGGTGTTACATCACTAGACGCTCGGGGCCCCCGCCCCCAGCGCCCGTAACCCCCGAGGCCCCGTTTCTGGTAGGGGAACACCATCATCAAGGGGAGGGCCCTGACGGACGCCTTGGCGACGTCGTCTTCGAGCGGGATCTGTCCTCTCCCGACACCGCTCAGCAGCCTCCTTCTGGATCATAACGGATTCACAGAAGTTGGCTACGGCCCTCCACGCAGAGTCCCTGCTCAGCATCGCCGACACGACCGCCGGCAGGGAGAGGTTCTGACTGATCCGGCTTACCAGGACCGTCCGCTCCAGTTCCCACGCTGGGCATGTTGCCAACGTATGGGATGCGGAGTCCTGTTCCTGCCCACCACAGTGGAAACAGTTCGCCGTCGCTTCCCGTCCAATCTTACACAGATAATCACCGAAGCACCCGCGCCCGGTCATTACCTGTGTGAGTCTGTAGGTGAGTCGTCCTGTTCTTCGATGCATCCAGGCTTCTAAGTGCGGCAGGATTGCTCCAACAACGCGTTTGCATGCATAACGCTCTTCAGAGAGGCGAGCGCGCCACGTTACGAATGCGTTAATTCGTTCCTGCCGCTTGACCCCTTCGAACACCTCATCTGGCTCACTCCCGACGCTCTGGCGGAGGACACGCCGGTCCGGTCGTATACCCTCGCATCCATGTCCGCCAATATGTCCAGAGGTGGGAAGCGAGCCAGGAGTGCGGCCGCCTCAAAGGATATCATGCGGTATCCTCGCACGATCCGTATAGCCATCCTCCGCTGCACCCTGTAGATTTTAGCTCTACAGCGTTGGATGGCCAGCCTTTTCGCCCAAACAGGCGCCCCGTACAAAGCTACGGACCGTATCACTCCTGCATAGAGGCGACGCACTTCTTCCCTTGGTCCCACTAGATTGGGCAGCAGTCTATGCATAGCACCCGCTACCCTTTCAATTCGGGGGACAAGGCGCTCAAGGTGTTCTTCGAAGCCCCATCGACTGTCCAGGTGGAGGCCTAGGTACTTCATGTACCGCCCCACTTGGACTTCAGACCCACCTACGCGGACGCACAAGTCGGGTGGTTCCCAGCCGCGACGTAATTTATGGAACCATAGCGCCTCGGTCTTGCGAGGCGCTATTTCTAATCCCAACTCGTGGATTTTGGCGACGACGACTTCCGCCCCAAGGGAAGCCTAGCCTAGCAGCTGTCTAATTTGAATTGATCCAAACGCGAAATTTGATTGCGGTTTTCATCATCATCATTACATCCCTTCACAAGTCCACTGCTGAACATAGGCCTCCCCCAAAGAATGCCACAAAGCACGGTCCTGAGCCACCTGCATCCATCGACTTCCTGCATGTCTTATTGTCTTACTTTTTCGTCACTCCATCTCTTGGGGGAACGCCCTACACTTTGCCTACTGGTACGAGGCTGCCACTCGAGAACCTTTCTTCCCCATCGGTTGTCGGTTCTTCGAGCTATATAGCCGGCCCACTGCCACTTCAGCTTACTAATCCGTTGGGCTATGTCGGTTACTCTGGTTCTACTGCTGATATACTCATTCCTAAGTTTATCACGCAGAGAAACTCCGAGCATAGCCCTCTCCATAGCTCGCTGAGCGACCTTGAGTTTCCTCATACGGCCAGCAGTGAAGGACCACGTCTCAGTTCCGTGAGTCATCACTGGCAACACGCACTGGTTGTACAATTTCGTTTTAAGATTTTGAGGTATGTCTGACGAGAAGATGTGTCATAGCTTCCCGAACGCTGCCCAGCTGAGTTGAATCCGTCGATTGACCTCTCGGTCGAAGTTGGACTTACCTAGTCGGACTATTTGTCCCAGGTAAACATACTCGTCAACAACTTCGAGCTTAGTGCTCCGAACAACTACCGGCATAGGTGTGACATGGACATTAAACATAATCTTTGTTTTGTCTATGTTCATCTTAAGACCTATCCGTTGGGAGACACTATTGAGGTCTTTGATCATAGTGCTTAGGTCCTCCAGCGATTCTGCCATAAGAACTATATCGTTGGCAAATCGAAGGTGAGTGAAGTACTCGCCATTGATGTTAATACCGTATCCTTTCCAGTCCAGAAGCTTGAAAACGTCTTCCAATGCAGCGGTGAAGAGTTTCGGGGATATAAAATCACCCTGTCTTACACCTCTCTGGAATTGGATAGGTTTCGTACTCTGGTTCTGTACTGGGATAGCCATCATAGCTCTACTGTACAAACATTTCAGCACTTCGATATACCGACAGTCAACTTGGCACCGCTGAAGGGACTGCAGCACCACCCAAATTTCGTCGGAATCAAAGGCTTTCTCATAGTCCACATACGCCAGACATAGTGGCAAATTGTACTCTTCGGACTTCTGTACAATTTGCCGAAGGGTATGTATGTGGTCTATGGTGCTAAAGCCCTTTCTGAAACCGGCATGTTCAGGAGGCTGGAAGTCGTCAAGTCTGAGCGCGAGAAGATTGGTAATGACTCTAGAAAACAGCACGTAGACGCGGCTCAGAAGGGAAATCGGTCTGTAGTTCTTCAAGACAGCGTTGTCACCTTTCTTGAAGAACAAGACCACCGCACTTCCGCTCCACGCCTCCGGTGTAATGCCACCATGGAGGACGGAATTAAAGAGCTTCTGAAGGACTTCAAGTACCGGTCTTCCACCCGCTTTCAGAAGCTCCGCTGTAATTGCATCCTCGCCTGGGGCCCCACCGTTTTTAAGGTGCTGGAGAGCCATTCTAATCTCGCTCAGACTGACGTCCGGGATATCTTCGGAATAGTGTCGGATAAGACTCGCTGTTGGATCGTTACTCACACTTGCGTGTGGCTCCAACGATGACGTGTACAGCTGCCCATAGAACCTCTTAATCTCACTCAAAATCTCAGGTGCCCCGGAAACGATGCTGCAACATTCGGTCTTCAGGTTTGACAGTTGGCTCTTTCTGGCAGACAGATCTCTGGCAAAGACTTTGGAGCCTTGGTTCCGCTCGATTGCTTCTTCAAAACGAGCTGTATTGAAGTTGCGCAAGTCCCGCCGCATGCATTTGGAGATCTGTCTGTTCAGTTGCCTGTATGCTGTCAAATCCGTTGAAGAATGTAGCCTCATCTCCCGTCTAACAGCCATGAGATTAAGAGTGTGATCGGAGAGTTTTTGTGTTCTTCTGCGGCGGGTCTTGCAGAACTTAGCTCCGACCGCATGGACAGTTTCCACGAGCTTGTCATTCATATCGTCCACTTCATTGCAGTCTTTTAGGCACTGAAAACGGTTTTGTAACTCGATCTGAAAGGTTTCGGGACTTTGGATTAGAGCACGAGGGGGACGGAGGGTTGACTTCATCAGACGAGACCTCTCCAACTTAACATTTAGGTTCAGTGTGTCTCTAACCATTCAGTGATCGCTGCCGGTTTTCACCCTCGCGATCACTGAGACATCACTGAACAGTTGTCGTCTGGTCGTCATAATGAAGTCAATCTCATTTTTTGTCGAACCGTCGGGGCTCGACCAGGTCCACTTCCTGTGGGGCCGCTTCTGGAAGAAAGAGTTCATCATAAAGAGTCTCTCTTTCTCCATGAAGTCGGCCAGCTGCTGGCCCCTTGGGTTCCGTTGCCCTATTCCAAATTTCCCTACTTTCAGCTCACCGTTCTCTCTTGTGCCTAGTTTTGCATTGAAGTCTCCCATTAACACCGTATATTGGGTTTTGGAGGAATACATGGCTCTAGAGATATCCTCATACATTTCCTCCACCTCCTCATCGGGGTGTGCCGAGGTTGGTGCGTAAACCTGTATGACCTTCAGCGAATACCGTTTGGTGATTCTGAGTAAAAGGTACGCAACCCTCGTCGACACACTCCCGATCTTTACAACGTTGTTAACGAGAGACTTGTGGACGATAAATCCGACACCTTCTTGGGACAGATGGTAGCCCTCCCGGTGATAGAGCAAGTTGCCGGCTTCGAGGATTACCGTGTCCTCCACCTCTCTTCGGACTTCGGATAATCCTATAATATGCCAGCGCAACTTGTCTATCTCTTCTTCCAGCTCCACGATCTTCTCGTCAGTCCTTAGGGTGCGTGCGTTGTACGTTGCCAGGTCGAGTCGTCTAAGGTGGCAACCGAACCTCCACCGGAGATTCTTAGCACCCCCTGCTCCGTCGTTACCATGGTCGCCACCGTAGCCAGGAATAGCGGGGCTGCCGGGGACTGGGGGCCGTCTGTTTGTTGCTTTAATAATTGGGGGTATTTGCCATAGTTGCCACGCTTGGCGAGCGGGTTGGCAACCGCAGTTTTTTTATTGTAATTTTGGCTATTATCAGGGAGATGCTACTGCCCATCTCCCGCCTGTTTCCCTTTGTCACCTTTTACGACACCCACGGGAGGATATGGGGTAGTGGATATTCTTGACCGCCACTACACGGAAATTGCGGTTTTACAGTAATATTAATACATTTATAGAAAAATAATCAAGCTATTTTATTTATAATTTTAAACGTTAAGGGTTAAAAAATATCTTCATCTAACATACTAAGCTATTATTTTATTAAATTAAGTACTTAACATAAATTGGTGAAAATACTCGTTTTAGCCGCAGCATTTTCATGAAAATTTCTATTGGTTTGAATTTTTAATGTGTAATAACTATTTTCCTTGCGGTTTGTCAAATTGATTGTATTTTTTTTCGAAATCTCAGATATTTTAAGCTTTCCTAAAGTTATAAGTAATTAACATTTGTGGAATATAAGCGGTTGATGGATAGAATAGTACTTTTCAAACCTGTTAATTGTTTGAAAAGTACTATTTTGAGCTAATCAGCGCTTGAAACGTTTATACGTCCATATGTATGAAAGTTTGACTCTTTGCATACGAAATTTGTGGGAAAAGTTTTTTTGTGTTTTCTGACATTTCTAGTACTTCTAACCTTAGTTGGAGCCATACACACTTTTAAATATTATGAGAAACTGCATCGATTGGCATCATAAATGGTTTTTGTGTAAATTACTTTAATTACTATTTTCTATGAATGACTGTTGTCTTTTAAAATCGGACTGGATTTAGTTGTTTTTGCTTTTAGTTTATAAATAAAAGTGTTTTTGACCAATAATGTTAGACAAAACTACTTTTGACTTATACTTTTTGAATTTTTGATATTGTAAAGTTCAATTCTTTCAATATCATATTTTATGTAACTGCAGATTAACTAGTTAATCTGATATATTAAAATTTTACATATACTATTATTAATTTAATTTTGATTTTAATCGTAAAAGTTCACTGCTGGATACGGGCTTCTCCCATTGTAGGGACGGTTTGCCTTATTATTAGTAAAAAAAAAACTTTGATTATAACTTTGGTATATATGATACTTACGAAGAAAAATAATAGTATTTGTGAAGTCTTTGCCACTTCTTCTCATAGAGTTACTCGCAATTGAATTATAAATGAGACAAAAGATAGGAATGCTTGGACGCAGCATATAAAAGGGCTCATTGTATTTATGATAAAACTTCCCTGACTTTTGAAATGTGCTTTGTAAAGGCCAATTTCGACTAGAAAGGAACTTGAGACGAAATTAAACACTTTTGGGCCATTTCACGTGGTCAATTATTTCTCTCTTAGACCTACTTACACAATGAAAATATTTATCTTGATTGTAATCCATTTAACTATTCGATTTTATCATCTCTTTTTACCTACATTTTTACCATATTTCACTCACCTCTCACTTTAACTTTCGTTCCTTTTTTCTTTTATCTTTAAAAAAACTTCGGCAATGACTTAATTGAAATGAATAATTGAATTGCCTGACTGGCAAATTGGCTATCGCATTACCTGATAGAATCGCCATACATCAATGAAACTTTTCCAATTAATCAGCAGTGAAGGACAGTCTAGTCTACGTTCCATAGGTCTTGACTGTTAGATCGATGTACTTATTTTGTTTCAAAATGTAATGAACTTTGTGGTCTACATAAACATATAATGTTGTATAAATTCTTATTCATAATATATTCATGGTTAGGTGAGGTTACGAGTACTTATTTGAAGATGCAATAATGGTCAACTTTGTGTCAAATTCCCTGGATGTTTAATATGCCTTTTTATCAACTCGATAAAGCAGCCAACGTATATATAATTATAAAATATTATGATATGTATTCTTTAGTTTATATATTTTTATAAACTGAAACTTCATATTATATTTTATGGAATCATTATTAGTCGAAAATGAGATAATGTACGGCTCCTAAAATGTTTACTTTTATAACATACTTTGGTCATGATAGGAAAAGTTGGGCTCTCCCGCCGGGCAAGGTGCTCAGCCCGGGGAGCGGCCAAACCTCCATGTGTTGTTTCGGAGCTGTTCTATATATAGCCCGGTAGCACTGATTTGGGCTTCGATGTATTTTCGCTTGTGGCGCGACGACAGCGCTGCCACATCACCCCCCTGCTCAGACCGGAGGTTGATAGTGCAATCTAGATGTCGACGAATGTGCAAGTGCCAGAGTATTTCCTTGTAGTCTGCGGTATCTCGACAAGAAGACAAGTAATCTGCGAGAGAGCCGTGAAGTAGAGGCGAGCAATAAGACTCGTGATTTCGGCTTCGTTGTATTTTCGCTTGTGGCGCGACGACAGCACCACCATAATACAAAAATTAAAATTTTAAATCACCTATTTTTTGAGAACTAATTTGAAAACTAAATTATATATTGTGAGTTATGTATGTTTAAAAGCACCCTTTAAAAACTTTGCTTTAAAATACTTTCAAAACATAAAACGTGTTGTTTCTCTTATAGTAACTAAGATATAAATTATGTATTTAGTATAAAATTGTTTTGAAAATATTAAGAGCTGAGACTAAAACGTGAAAGATTCATGAATAAAGTCAATGATATGCATTAAATATTGCAAATAAACATAATGATGTAGTAGTAGTTTAGTAAGAACACGAATTTCTGCATTATTTTATGAAAATAAATAACGACCAGGTTACAACCGAAACATTGCAAATCTGATACTTCCTTCAATTTAATCATATAGCAAAGTACTCGACGTAAATTTCACAGTACACGGGTAACCTGGGCTGCATTCCTATCGGCACCAATGAAATTGTTATTTGTATTGAAAGTGGCGATATTACCACGTGCAGAGACATGCAAGTCAAGACATGTGATGTCCGCCAACACTCACTTACATACACATAGAGCAGCGCGCCGAGCTTATTACTCTCTAACCCTCAGTAGACTGGCGCGAACGTTAATTCACTTTAAACTGACAGATTATAAACAATATTAAAACAAAATTGTATTATGAAAAATACTTAGCGTCTGTTACATGTTCTTTTACGCGGGTTTATATAGATCTTTTTGTTTGTCAAGCTTGTAAAATCATGCATCTTGTAGAGGGATATTACACTTAACGTATAGTAAAAATTTACTAATCTTCTTTGGCAGCTGGTAGTAGGTATTAATGAAAGCTCGCTTCAAGATACACTTAGTATTGTCTGCAATTTCTCTGACATACGGTAGTACAGCAGGCATACTCTTGACTGTGGTGAGCTTCGCTCGTTCACTGTGATGTAGAATCCGAAGCTTGTTGTCTTGCAATAATTGCTTGACGTGCTGAAGCTGTGCTCACTGAACACTGAAACAAAGATTTTCCCACGGTAGCTAATTGCAGAATGGTGTTGAGATTCGCCATTTAAATATCAGTTGGTATAGGTATAGCCGTGTAGTGGCGGTCAAGAATATCCACTACCCCATATCCTCCCGTGGGTGTCGTAAAAGGCGACAAAGGGAAACAGGCAGGAGATGAACAGCAGCATCTTCCTGGTAACGGCATAAATACAATAAAAAAACTGCGGTTGCCAACCCGCTCGCCAAGCGTGGCAACTATGGCAATATACCCCCCATGAGCAATGACAATAATAAACGGCCCCCAGTCCCCGGCGGCCCCGCTATTCCTGGCTACGGTGGCGACCATGGTAACGGCGGGGCAGGGGGTGCTAAGAATCTCCGGTGGAGGTTCGGTTGCCACCTTAGACGACTCGACCTGGCAACGTACAACGCACGCACCCTGAGGACTGACGAGAAGATCGTGGAGCTGGAAGAAGAGATAGACAAGTTGCGCTGGCATATTATAGGATTATCCGAAGTCCGAAGAGAGGGGGAGGACACGGTAATCCTCGAATCCGGCAACTTGTTCTATCACCGGGAGGGCGACCATCTGTCCCAAGGAGGTGTCGGATTTATCGTCCACAAGTCTCTCGTTAACAACGTTGTAAAGATCGGGAGTGTGTCGACGAGGGTTGCGTACCTTATACTCAGAATCACCAAACGGTATTCGCTGAAGGTCATACAGGTTTACGCACCAACCTCGGCACACCCCGATGAGGAGGTGGAGGAAATGTATGAGGATATCTCAAGAGCCATGCATTCCTCCAAAACCCAATATACGGTGTTAATGGGAGACTTCAATGCAAAACTAGGTACAAGAGAGAACGGTGAGCTGAAAGTAGGGAAATTTGGAATAGGGCAACGGAACCCAAGGGGCCAGCAGCTGGCCGACTTCATGGAGAAAGAGAGACTCTTTATGATGAACTCTTTCTTCAAGAAGCGGCCCCACAGGAAGTGGACCTGGTCGAGCCCCGACGGTTCGACAAAAAATGAGATTGACTTCATTATGACGACCAGACGACAACTGTTCAGTGATGTCTCAGTGATCGCGAGGGTGAAAACCGGCAGCGATCACCGAATGGTTAGAGGCACACTGAACCTAAATGTTAAGTTGGAGAGGTCTCGTCTGATGAAGTCAATATCCGTCCCCCTCGTGCTCTAATCCAAAGTCCCGAAACCTTTCAGCTCGAGTTACAAAACCGTTTCCAGTGCCTAGAAGACTGCAATGAATTGGACGATATGAATGACAAGCTCGTGGAAACTGTCCATGCGGTCGGAGCTAAGTTCTGCAAGACCCACCGCAGAAGAACACAAAAACTCTCCGATCACACTCTTAATCTCATGGCTGTTATACGGGAGATGAGGCTACATTCTTCAACAGATTTGACAGCATACAGGCAACTGAACAGACAGATCTCCAAATTCATGCGGCGAGACTTACGCAACTTCAATACAGCTCGTATTGAAGAAGCGATCGAGCGGAACCAAGGCTCCAAAGTCTTTGCCAGAGATCTGTCTGCCAGAAAGAGCCAACTGTCAAAGCTGAAGACCGAATGTGGCAGCATCGTTTCCGGGGCACCTGAGATTTTGAGTGAGATTGAGAGGTTCTATGGGCAGCTGTACACGTCATCGTTGGAGCCACACGCAAGTGTGAGTAACGATCCAAGAGCGAGTCTTATTCGACACTATTCCGAAGATGTCCCGGACGTCAGTCTGAGCGAGATTAGAATGGCTCTCCAGCACCTTAAAAACGGCAGGGCCCCAGGCGAGGATGGAATTACAGCGGAGCTTCTGAAAGCGGGTGGAAGACCGGTACTTGAAGTCCTTCAGAAACTCTTTAATTCCGTCCTCCATGGTGGCATTACACCGGAGGCGTGGAGCAGAAGTGCGGTGGTCTTGTTCTTCAAGAAAGGTGACAACGCTCTCTTGAAGAACTACAGACCGATTTCCCTTCTGAGCCGCGTCCACGTGCTGTTTTCGAGAGTCATTACGAATCGTCTCGCGCGCAGACTTGACGACTTCCAGCCTCCCGAACAAGCCGGTTTCCGAAAGGGCTTTAGCACCATAGACCACATACATACCCTACGGCAAATTGTACAGAAGTCCGAAGAGTACAATTTGCCACTATGTCTGGCGTATGTGGACTATGAGAAAGCCTTTGATTCCGTCGAAATTTGGGCGGTGCTGCAGTCCCTTCAGCGGTGCCAAGTTGACTGTCGGTATATCGAAGTGCTGAAGTGTTTGTACAGTAGAGCTACGATGGCTATCCGAGTACAGAACCAGAGTACGAAACCTATCCAATTGCAGAGAGGTGTAAGACAGGGTGACGTTATATCCCCAAATCTCTTCACCGCTGCATTGGAAGACGTTTTCAAGCTTCTGGACTGGAAAGGATACGGAATTAATATCAATGGCGAGTACATCACTCACCTTCGATTTGCCGACGATATAGTCCTCATGGCAGAATCGCTGGAGGAGCTAAGCACTATGCTCAATGACCTCAATAGTGTCTCCCAACGGATAGGTCTTAAGATGAACATGGACAAAACAAAGATTATGTTTAATGTCCATGTCACACCTATGCCGGTAGTTGTTGGGAGCACTAAGCTCGAAGTTGTTGACGAGTATGTTTACCTGGGACAAATAGTCCGACTAGGTAAGTCCAACTTCGACCGAGAGGTCAATCGACGGATTCAACTCGGCTGGGCAGCGTTCGGGAAGCTATGACACATCTTCTCGTCAGAAATACCTCAAAACCTTAAAACAAAATTGTATAACCAGTGCGTGTTGCCAGTGATGACTTACGGAACTGCGACGTGGTCCTTCACTGCTGGCCGTATGAGGAAAATCAAGGTCGCTCAGCGAGCTATGGAGAGGGCTATGCTCGGAGTTTCTCTGCGTGATAAACTTAGGAATGAGGATATCCGCAGTAGAACCAGAGTAACCGACATAGCCCAACGGATTAGTAAGCTGAAGTGGCAGTGGGCCGGCCATATAGCTCGAAGAACCGACAACCGATGGGGAAGAAAGGTTCTCGAGTGGCAGCCTCGTACCGGTAGGCGAAGTGTAGGGCGTCCCCCCACAAGATGGAGTGACGACCTGGTAAGACATGCAGGAAGTCGATGGATGCAGGTGGCTCAGGACCGTGCTTTGTGGCATTCCTTGGGGGAGGCCTATGTTCAGCAGTGGACTTGTGAAGGGCTGTAATGATGATGATGATGATAGGTCGTTTTCCTGTACAAGTATGACTAATGGTGTTATCATGACTTCAGTTGACTAAGATAATGTATTATTGCCTCTAATTCCATTGTGAATTGTATGTAAGAGTTTATAGAGTTAAGATGGTATAAAAATGCAGTTACTTTGTCAGATGGTAAAATTGTGAAAGTGTGAAAGTGTGTAGTCTACGTACAGCTTGTACAATCTCAGATTTACAGGACCAGTAAGAAGGGATTTCTCCTCAAAGCCCTCCATGAATATATCGGCGACTTTTAGTACATTCTGTACATGGATCTAGATGGTAGGAAGATCCGGGGAGAGATCAACCTGTACGGGTGAAAAAGCTGGCCATCCAACGCTGCAGGACTAAAATCTACACTGTACAGCGCAGGATGGCCATACGGATCATGCCAGGATACCGCACAATTTCGTTCAAGCCGGCAACAATTCTGGCTCGCTTTGTACCTTTGGAGATTCTAGCGGCCATGGATGCGAGGGTGTACACGTGCGACTGGATCCGCATCCTCCAACAGAGCGGCAGGAGTGAGCCAGATGAGGCGTTCAAGAAGATTAAGTGGCAGGAATGGCTTAACGCATTCGCAACGTGGCGCACTCATCTCTGTGTAGAGCGTTATGCGCGCAAACGAATTATTGAAAGCAATTCTGATGCACTTCGAAGCCTGAATGCACAGACGGGCAGAAATACTCACATACAGACTTATGCAGATAATTATCGGGCAAGCGTGCTTCGGTGACTATTAGTGTAAGATCGGACGTGAAGCGATGGTGGACTGCTTCCACTGTCGTGGGTGGGACCAGGACTACGTATCCCATAAGCTCTTGGTATGTCCAGCGTGGTAACGGAAGCGGACGAGCCTCGTGAACCAGACGTCATCTTGATGGCGATGTTCCCCAACCAGAAACGGAACATCCGGGGTTGAATAGAATAGAATAACTTTTTATTCAATATACATTACATGTGTAATTCTTATTGGAAGTCATTTTTTAATTTACAACTTTTTGCTGGAGCTCACCACACTTTGAAATGTAACCGTCGCTGATGACGACCACCATATGGTTTCAGATGAAGGTATCTATGTAGATATCGGGATGTCAAACACCTCAGTCTCCTCCGTGAGCAAGGGTGCTTGTAAAGCACCCGAACGACGGGAATTAAAAAGTTAAAACTAAACGCAATATAATCTGTAAAATAAGTTCAATTTCATGAACAGTATTTGCGTAAATATAAGTAATCATAATGCTTCTATTTTTTGATACTGACAGTGACAAACAACGAGGTGATCCGATAAGTACAGACCGATTTACTTTCAGAGCCGCATCAACGTGCTGTTTTCCAGAGTCATTACGAAACGTTTCGCACGCAGACTTGACGACTTCCAGCCTCCCGAACAAGCTGGTTTTTGAAAGGGCTTTAGCACCAAAGACAACATTTTGGCAAATTGTACAGAAGTCCGAGGAGTAAAATCTGCCACTTTGTCTTGCTTGTGTGGACTATGAGAAAGCCTTTGATTCCGTCGAAATTCGGGCCATGCTACCACTCCCTTCAGCAGCGACAAGTTGACTGTAGGTATATCGAAAGCTGAAGTATTTGTACAGGAGGGCTATGATAGCAATCCGAGTACAGAACCAGAGTACGAAACCTCCATCCAACTGAAGAGAGGTGTACGATAGAGTGATGTTATATCCCCGAAACTCTTCACCGCTGCATTGGAAGACGTTTTTAAGCTACTGGACTGAAAGGGATACGGTATTAACGTCAATGGCGAGTACTTTACTCACCTTCAATTTGCCGACGATATAGTCCTTATGGCAGAATCACTGGAGGACCTAAGCACTATGATCAATGACTAAATAGCGCCTCCAAACGTAGAGGTCTTAAGATAAACATGGACAAAACAAAAGTCATGTGTAACGTCCATTTCACACCTATGTCAGTAGTTGTTGGGGGCAATAAGCTCGAAGTTGTTGACAAGTATGTTTACCTGGGACAAATAATCCGACTAGGTAAGTCCAACTTCGACCGAGAGGTAGTATCTGCAGTAGAACCAGAGTAACCGACATAGCCCAACGGATTAGTAAGCTGAAGTGGCAATATATATATATATATATATATTGCCACTTCAGTATATATATATATATATATATATATATATACTAGCTCGCTAGGCAGACGTTGTTCTGCCCTTTCCAAAGACCTTTCCTATAAAAATCCTTAAATTCGCAATAAAAAATGTTAAGAGTCATTTAACGGGATAAAAACTATCCTATCTCTCAAGTTGGACCAAACTGCACACAGTTTGAAAAATTTCATTGAAATCAGATCAGTAATTTAGGGGTTCATTGCGGACAAACAATGTGACTTGTAATTTTTATATATAAAGATAACTTGAAGAACCTATAAACGATGGAAAAGAAAGTTTTTCGAGTGGCAGCCTCGTACCAGCAGGCGAAGTGTAGGGCGTTCCCAGAATAGATGGAGTGACGATCTGGTAAAACATACAGGAAGTCAATGGATGCAGGTGGCTCAGGACCTTGTTTTGTACTATTCCTTGGGGGAGGCCTATGTTCAGCAGTGGACTTGTCATGGGCTGTAATGATCTACAACAAGCAACCAGTCTCCTTTTCATTCAACACCTTCCGACATTACAATGATGATTATGATTATGTACTCGTATAATGAGGTAAGTTTAGGTTTTTACGCGTTTTACAGTTATTAAACACTCCACCAGTATTTTTTTTTTTTACATAAAACACGTATTAAAAATGAATTGTGATGTTTTATAGAATATGGGTGACAAACGAACACACTTTCCACCTGATGTAAAGTGGTTGCTGTGGCTCATTGAAATTTATGTGGAATGCCCCTCGTTTACAGTAAAAAAAGGTCTCTGGTCCTCTGCATTCACCATACGAAATAGCAGCATTGAGCTGCTATTTTGCGCTGGTATTCTGTGAGTTCGTGGTCCTTCCCCGGGTCGTTTTACACTGGTGGTACTATCCTGGTATTGTGTACACAGTATATACAACAGCTACATTACAGAAACTATCTTCTGGGACTTCTATTAACTTTCAATTATTTTCTTATGTCCTAGTACAATAGTAAACGACAGCCTTTTTTTTGGAAACGTGGCCTTGAGATAAAACTGTTACTAAGTTATACAGACCTAATAAAATGCCTCTTAAACGCAGTCCACCGTCTAAAAAAGCATCCGCGACAACGTCTTTACCTCAAGTAACTCCCTATATGGACAAATCTATTTCGGATTCACGCATAAACGAGCTAACTGATAGCAAGCAATCGAGCTATATTCAAACTAGCATTCAAACGAGGGAGGGAAGATGACACAACTACCGAATTAAACAATTTCAAAGAGGAAATTAAAACTTGTTATCATCGTTTATAACAACGCAACAGTTGGAACTTCAAGCTATCACCAGTAAAATCAAGAAAATTCAGCAATCGAATCATAATATTGATAACTTCATCGCTATCCTGACTAGCCAAAACGTAAAATACAAAAAGAAAATAGAACAAATGAAGATCCAAGCCTAAAAAGACAGAGAATGCATTTCCTTACTAGAGGATAAAGTTGAAGACATACAAAGAGACAATCGAAAAACTAATATTGAGATAAAAAGTGTACCAATTATAAATAGCGAAACAAAGGAAGATTTGATAACAATGGTTCAACACTTGTCCAAACACATCGACTATAAGATCGAAAAATCTGATATAAAGGATAACGACAGAGTGAAACACTTTATTTCCTTTTATCGCAAATATGGATAGTTAACTCTTTAACTACATTCATTAAAAAAGTACCGGTAATGGATGATTCTTTTAAGGTTCCAAATTTTTTTTTATTGTTGTTAGATTAGCACAAGTTTTCCATTTTGGCGCGGAGTTTGAGTTACATCTGTTATTTAGATTAAATACAGTGTTCTTTTTAGTTATATCATATCAAGTGTGTATTGTGAATTTCATTCAAAAATTAATTTCAATTAAAAAGCTTCGGAGTGGAGCCTTCCAAATGAACAAAAACTTAAAAAACAACGCCAAAGTCGATCAGAAATCAAAGTCACGTTGACTGTTTTTTTTTATAAGAGAGGGGGCAAACAAGCATGCGCTCACCTGATGGTAAGTGACCAACGCCGCCCATGAACAACCGCAACACCATGGGATTTGCAGATGCGTTGCCGGCCTTTTAAAAAGGAGTAGGCTCTTTTCTTGAAGGTCCCTAAGTTGTATTGGTTCGGAAAAATCGCTGATGGTAATCGATTCCAAAAGGAAGTCGTGCGTGGAAGAAAATATCTTTTAAATCGCACAGTGGTGGACCGCCAATCATCCAGTTGGTGTGAATGGTATCGGGAGTTCTGCCGCAATGTGGGTTCGTGAAATTTGGCGGCTGGGATTATTCCGAACAATTCCTCAGAGCACTCCCCGTCGTAGATGCGAAAGAAAATGCAAAGGGATGCAACATCTCTTCGCAGTGCCAATGAATCGAGCCGATCGGACAGGACTCGGTCGTCGACGATTCGAGCCGCTCTACGCTGGATACGGTCAAGTGGAAGGAGCTTTCACTGGGGAGCCCCTGCCCAGAGATGGGAACAGTATTCCATGTGAGGCCGAACCTGCGCCATGTAAAGTTGCAGGCGGTGTGCCGGCATGAAATACTGTTCCGCTCTGCTGAGCATGCCAAGCTTTTTAGAGGACAACTTGGCCCTCTCTTCCAAGTGACCACGAACCTGCACGTCACTCGATATATCGACTCCGAGGATTCCGATACTGGCTGAGGCAAGAAGGGGAGTGCCTTGAAACTGAGGAGATACGACAAAGGGGTTATTTTAGCGGTAAACGCGCAAACTTGTCTTCTGAGGATTAAACTGGACTAGATTTAGTCGCCCCCAATCCAAGACTTTGTTCAGCCAAGACTCGACTTCAGACACAAGTTTGTTCCGGTACTCGACAACGTTTTCCCGAGAAATATTGGCACGGCCGCTGTATAGAGAATCACCAGTGCTGTCATCCGCATAGCAATGAATGTTACCAATTAGCAACATATCATTGATATGCAGAAGAAACAACGTTGGTGGTAGCATGCAGCCTTGTGGAATACCAGAGTTAATAGGCTTGTAGTCGGAGCATGCACCATCTACAACGACCTTGATGCTCCGATCTGCAAGGAAGCTGGTGATCCATTTGCACAATTTCTCGGGAAGCCCATAGACAGGAATCTTCAAAAGAAGCGCTTTGTGCCAAACCCGATCGAAGACCTTCGCAATGTCCAAACTAACGGACAACGCCTCCCCCTTGGACTCTACTGCCTCCGCCCATCTATAGGTCAGGTAGACCAGAAGATCTCCAGCTGATCGTTCCCGACGAAAACCGTATAAGCGGTCACTAATCAGCAGTTGATTCTCAAGGTACTGCATGAGCTGGCAGTTAATAATGCATTCCATTATTTTAAAGAACAAGGAGGTGATCGTGATAGGCCAATAGTTGGACGGGTCTGAGCGGTCGCCTTTTTTAGAGATCGGGTGGACAAAAGCTGTTTTCCATGGATTCGGGACTACGCCTTGGGAGTAGGAGTACCGGAAAAGACACGTTAGGACCGGTGCCAACTCAGGAGTACACGTCCTCAGCACAATTGGGGGGATTCCGTCAGGCCCACTCGACTTCTGGATGTCCAGGGAGAGGAGTGCTTTGCAAACCGAGCGCTGTGATAACAGCATATCCGGCATGGAGCACTCCACACCGCGGGATGGTAGGCAGTGTTTCCTCCCATCATCAAGAGTCGAGTTGGACGCAAAAGGGAGCCTAAAAGGTCGGCTTTGTCTATTGCGGCTTGGGCCAGTGAGTCATCCTCCCTGTGCAGAGATGGTAGTGAGGGCTTACAGAAATTCCCTTGGACAGCCTTGGCGAGAGACCAGAATGCACGGGTTCCCAAAGGAAGGCGAACTAGTTTCTCGCCAATTCTGCCTATGTGCTCTGACTTTGCCTTGGCAATAACTCTTTTGAAGGACCTGGAGGCAAAGTTATGCTTCTTTTTAAGTATGCTGGTGTTTACATCCCGAGTCGCTGAAGCCGCAGCCCAGGCTTGATAACACTTCTGTTTACTGCGTAATGCAGTCTTATAGGAGCGACCAAACCAAGGCTGAGATTTGATTCCGATGGTTACCACAGATGATGGAATAAATAGTTCCATTCCCTGTAGCAACACATCAGTGACAGAGTCAGCAACAGCGCTGGGATCATCCGGCAAGAAGCGAACCCGCCCCCATGGGTAGGATGCAAAGAAAGACCGCATTCCGTCCCAATACGCTGACCTGTAATGCCAAACACGGCGGCAACCTGCAGAACGCAACCGCGAGGGAAACGTGAGTGGCACCACACTCCGGATCAGATAATGGTCTGAAGAGTCGAGAGGGGCATCGACGGAAACCTGATATCCGTCCGGATGAGAGGTCAGCAGAAGGTCAAAGAGGGAAGGTGGTATGATCCTCAACATCTGGAATCCGCGTAGGCGATGTAACCAGTTGTGTTAGATCATATGCCAAGGCAAAGTCATGAACAGATCTCCCCGCATGATCGGTTAAACGTGAACCGAGCTATTCGGCGTGGTGGGCGTTAAAATCGCCAAGGATCACGATCTCTGCGGATGGGACCTGTTGTAGCAAGGAATCTGTAGCCATTTGGACGTGGTCGATGAGTCGGTCTGTTTCGGCATTACCGCTATGGAACTTATAGCGGGCACCCGTAGACGCGCGGATGGTCGTCGCTGTCTACGCGTAGCCAAAGGATGAACAGGTCCGAACCTTCAAGACTGCCGAGGCGTCGAGAACAGATGTCCTCTCTGACGTATACGCAAACTCCAGCCGGAGGCTCAAAGGAGTGCTCCAATTTGTCCCCGGGTATGAGAGATACGAAGTATCAGCCGGAGAGGACACCTGCGTCTCGGTTTAAAAGAGCAAGGCCGACTTCGCCGTCTCCAGACGGTAATGGACAGCGTTAAGGTTGGAATGAAGTCCCCTGATGTTGCAAAAATTCACGGATAGCGTGACAGTGGTCGCCTTGGTCTTACTGCTCCGCTTGCCCCGAGCAGTATTGGTCGCGTGCGGAATTTTGCCCCCCCCCCCACTCCAGAATACGCGGGGCAGCCTGAGTATCCACGCTCAGGAGTGGGCCTCCGGCCACCTGCACTCACCAAGCGCAACGTAGAGTTAAACCTCTATTTCATGCTGGTATTCTGTGAGGTCGTGATACCACCCCGGTTCGACCCGGCCCATCCGTGCGACAGCAAAAGCTGCCGCGTGGCTCTACCACTGTTAAACTCTACTCAACCTTACACATTTTTTTCTTCAGAAAATTTGTGACGTCTGATGGCCCTGGGATCTTGCTTTAAAGGATTCTCGGTCTGACAAAATTATGCATTTATCCTCCACCTTCGAACTTAAATGCATCTTATTTCATTGAGTCCTTGATTGCACACCTAGAAAGCATAAAATTTACATTAAACTAATGAGTGCAATAATAGAATTGATTATCTAAATATGCTAACTAGTTACGGCCTACTTGCTGGTACAAACTGCCCACGAGAGAATCCAGCTGCCTAGATCACTTCATGGTAAAATGAAACAAAAAAAAATTCCGCTAATATCACGGTAGTTAAACAGCACACTTACAGATCATCTTTCTATATTCAAGTGTATATCAAAACTTTAAAACAAAACAATTAAGCATGGAGTCACTGAGTGCGTTACTGTTTGACTAACATACCGTTTGACTCTACAGTAGAAAATAGAAGAAGAATTTTTTTTACTAAACAGTGTTTGCCAAACGTCAATGTGCTGCGAATTCTGTGTACATTTACAACAGCATTAACTGTTTTATTGGACATTCATACCAGCACTCACCGCGATTTTAAAAATCTAAGTTAAAACAAAGAATTACGGCGACCTTGAGGCACTTTTACACCGTACTTCGTAAATTGTAAATTAATTAATCAACCTACACGTACACGTACATATACACATAAACGCCGCGCGCGCGCATGCACACGTACACACACATACATGCCATTGATAACCCATACTATTTGCGCTTACATTTAAATACGTACAAGTACTACACTAATTACCTTATTTTAATCGCCGCTAATCCGCGAAATGTAATTGAGACGACTTCTAGTTTTATATAAAACAACGTAATTTTTTTTTATAGTATAGAGTGACAAACGAGCACACAATCCATCTGATGGTAAGTGGCTGTTGTGGCCCATAGACATCTACATCTAACATCTATCTTCGTTTGCAAAGCAAAATGCAGATGCGTTGCCACCCGTGAGGACTAAGATGGAATGCCTCGTTTCCAGTAAAAAGGGTCTCCGGTTCTCTACACTCACCATACGAAACACAGCAGTGTTAAGCTGCTATTTGACGCTGGTATTCTGTGAGAGCGTGGTGCTTCCCCGGTCGAGCCGACCCATTCGAGTTACAACTATACTACCAATATAGCTGCAGCATAGCTCATTCGTGCTACAACTATACTATTAATATAGCTGCAGCATGGCTCTACCACGTATAATTTAAATACTTTCCTATTTAACTCACACTGACACAGATTATCTCTTAAACTTACTAGGAGGACCCATTTACTATATTAAGTTTCTAATTCTAAAGAAATAAAGCATTTATTATATTATTTATTTATATATATTTATTCGTGTTAAATCCATAATATAACTACATCTTGGCTCAATCACTTGGAGTGTGATGTTAAAATAATATTTTAAAATTCGTTAACAATGGAAGAGGTTTTAATGCTTATTAGAGGCTGATGATGACGGTGACGTATTGTTTTATTGAAGCCTTTTGTTTTGTAGGTGCCTGCTACGCGGAGTTTGGAGTACGTGTGCCCAATACCACGGGATCTGCATACATGTACTCGTACGTGACAGTCGGAGAGTTTATCGCTTTTGTTATCGGCTGGAATATGATTCTGGAGTATTTGGTGAGTATTAGTTGGTAAGTTACTGTTACTTAAAATTTTATCTAAAATATGATCATGCCCTCAAGACCATATTACAGTTACGGCGATCAGCCTCAACGGAGGTTAACCTAAACGCGCAAACATAGATACAATCTCCATTGCCTAACTGACATAGTCCAATGGGACCGCAATCCGACACTCAGACCAGGTGCTGGACCAACGGCTTTACGTGCTTTTCGAGGCATAGTCGAAATACTCAGCCACTTCATGTCTTCGGGCTGCTACTGAAAATTTCATGACTGGAAAACCTAATAACTGTTTTTTTGTGCGGCTCAGGATTTGAGTCGGGGTCACATAATTAACAGTCGCGCTTACGACCACTAAACCAACGCAACGAGGCAGTCGAATGATTTTATTATAATGTAAAAGTGACAGACCAACTAAAAATCCATCTGATAGTAAATGGGTACTATAACCTGTGGACACCTACAAGCAACTTCAAACAAAGAAAGGCCTCTAATACATTGTCAGTCTTACGTGGTCATCAAATAGACTAGATATATTTTCTTCTTTCCCGTCGTAATAGATTTATTATTACCTATAGTTCTACTACCAAGAATTTTAAGACCGACTTTCGCAACTATTCTCGTAGAGTTCCGATGATGATGATGAATGTAGCAACATTGTTAAGAATTATTGTTTATAGAATTTATATAGTTAAGAATTCTTAAGGGATATAAATTAGTTTTAATAATTTTTTTTATAAAAATATAAAATTAGTTTAATTAACATTACAGTCTGAAAAGAAAGGCAGAAATAAAAAAAATTATCATAATAAATAGTTATAAAACAATAAAATTTTGCAAAGACCGTTCCGACATAAATAATCGAATTCTGAATCAATGGAAATTTAATTAGAGCTCATTTTAAATTTTGAACTCTTGAAAACCGTAGCAAGCGCACAATTGAATGGTTCCAATTGAAATTATTAGAACGTAAGTATTCAGCCGTCCGCTAGTAATCGGATGCGACGAGAACATTTTTTCTTTATTAGTTTATCCTATATTCGTGGGGTACAAGAAAATTATTGCGTAACTTCTTAAATAAAACAACAACAGCAATATGTAAACTGATATGTTTGCAGCCTTATAGTACTTTATTCCATTACATTTTATAAACTTTTTCATTTGTATAAACCATTTTTAAAAACATAATGACCATTCGTTTGATGTTTTTCAGTGCTAGTTGAAAGCTATCACGGCCCCTTTTGGCTTCGTAAATGTCAAACTTTTCGTCAAATCTTTGGTTTTTGATCTTTTGGGATTTGATTTTTATCATGGAGCAATAGGATGCGACTTCTAGATCGTTTTTCTCTAACCTTTTGAAAGACGCTGTGCAAACTAATAGTGGTGTGTACCACTCAGCACGAACTTAACTAAACGTCTTTTGCTCATCTAGTATCTTTATCTCTATTCTGTGTTGTTAGTGCTGTCCGCCTTTTTGGCTATTACAGCTTCATGTGATACAGGGCTGTTTAATTTGCTCATCTAGTGGGATCGTTCAGAAAGGATTCGTCTGGGAGAAAAACGGATAATTTTTTTGATCATTTATTTGCTGTCGCTTTCGAAAAACCGTACAGAAGTCTGTTGCTTTCTTTACGGAATGTAACAATAAGTCCTTGTTTCATCTCGTCACAATATCAGTTTGTTGAACGTTGGTGATCAATACATTAACAACATTTTTTTACACCAATAAACTCGAGCCCGTTTTTATTCTGGAGTAAGTTCATAAGGTATATTGCGGCAATAAATGTTTCTAGCTTTTACATGTTGATGTATTTTTTTTTTAATTTGACCCGTACTAATGCCCAAATGTCTTCGTAAATGAAGCCTCCTCCTCATAAATTAATATCCTCCTCATAAATGAAGCGCCGGTTCTCTTGAATTAGTCGTCTGACAGTAGGTATATTTTCAGTAATCCCAGTTGAGGGTTGAACTGAACGAATGTCATCATGGAGAGAAAAACGCCCACAGTTAAATTCTGCGTAATGATGCCCTCATCATCATCATCATCGTTACAGCCCATCACAAGTCCACTGCTGAAGATAGGCTTCCCCTAAGGAATGCCACAAAGCACGGTCCTGAGCCACCTGCATCCATCGACCTCCTGCATATCTTACCAGGTCGTCACTCCATCTAGTGAGGGGACACTCTACACTTCGTTCGCCGGTACGAGGCCGCCACTCGAGAAACTTTTTTCCCCATCAGTTGTCGGTTCTTCAAGCTACATGGCCGGCCCATTGGCACTTCAGCTTACTAATCCGTTGGGCTATGTCGGTTACTCTGGTTCTACTGCGAATACTCTCGTTTGTGTTATTGAATGAATGAAAAATTTAGACACACAATTTTTATATTATAATATCCTATTTCGTAAAATGTTAAGTTATTCGTTTGATTGAGAACAGGAGGTTAAATAAGCTCTGTAATTCACAGATCGGTACTAGTGCCTGTGCTCGCGCTCTGAGTGCATGCTTTGATTCTCTCTGCGATGGAGCGATCGACCGCAGCCTAGCATCCGCCATTGGGACAATCTTTGGTAAGCTGTATTTAGAAAGTGTAAGAATAAATTTGATCTTTTTGTTGGTATAACAGAGATTAAAAAAGGTGAATACGGTATGAAAATGATAAAAAATACAGTTTTTGTTCTCCACCCTCTCAGGAATAATTAATGCATCTTGCGTTGGTGTTACAATTCATCTTGTAGGACCATCATCGTTACAATAATATGAAAAACCAGATTTTCGTTATAATAAAAAAACAGCAAAATCAGTATTGATATAATTTGCTGATGCAGGATAGTTAAATTCCTTAAACAGAGTAGTTGTTTACAACTACTCTGTTTAAAGAATTTACCTCTCAAGTACGTTAAATTAGAATGATGAGTGAAGATACAATAAAGGTTACGTCATTTAATTTAATTTTTTTCTTAATAGTTAAACCTTTAATAAAAACTAAAACTGACGTAAAAAAATAAAGTTAGTTAAATAAATTATTTTCACATTCTTATAGCTCCTGAAGTCGGTGCTTAGACATAGTGTATCGGAGAATTACGAGTAAAGCCGCGAAGCTGGTTTCACTTTAATACTTAAAGTTTAATTGCTTTATACTTTTGAATGCTCTAAGGAATATTACAAGTTCAAGGTAACACTAGAATGTCGTTTAAATAGGTACATTAGAAATTTACATCAGTATTTTTTACACTCGGGGGTGGAATTTTTATTTATATTTGATGTAACCGCCAAACAATCATTTACATCGGTCAGCAGTGGCCGAGAAATACGCTTTGAATATCATAGAACTCCGTTAATAATACTGCGTCACCTCGAAGACACTCGGGAGCTCTAGATGTCAAAATTTTGCATATTGACAATAACAATAAAGAGCTATAGGTCCACATGGCTGCGTGATATACGAAGGCCCCCGAGGTTAGGAAAAGTATACCCCAGGAGAATGGTCATTAGCGATCGTGACAGAGTCGCAAAGGATTGGACGAGTGATACCTCACCATGAAATAAGGATTGCTTCCCCGAGCCATCTTCAACAACCTTTCTGCCACAGTTCACCAATACGCACGCATCTGGAGTGGGCTCACTAAGCACACTCGGAGCGGTCTCCTCGGGTAGGCCCCAATAATGTGGGTTCCTTTTAGTTCACTGTGGGTGACTAAACCACGATTATTCCCCATTAGAGTTAATTTATAAAATAACTAATTTATAAATTAATGGCTTGTTTTAAATCTCTAATGAACATCAAAATCTACATTGTTTCGCAGAAACAACACCTCAGAGAAGAATCGGCTAGCAAATCTGGTGTCGTATTTTAAAACTAAGATACAATTTCATTTTCATTTTCAACCTTTAACTAAATAGTAAAAGATCTATTAATATTTTAAGATATTACTATTAAGAAAATAATATCAGGGACTACCGCAAGTGCAGATATTAGCATATCATTATGATACATATTCTATATATATATATATATATATATATATATATATATATATATATATATATATATATATATATATATATATGTTACTTCTAATGTTATAGTGTAAATAAGAAAGTTAAGATTAGTCGGCTACTCTTAGGTTTATTTTGAGTTTAGGCTAGTGTTATTTACTTTTCATTTATATGTAAATGTTATATTATTTCATATACTAAATGATGTAGGGTATATTATGTTCATAATACCAATTCAAAGGACTCATTAAGTACAGTCAGTATAGCGCTTGACAGAAGAAATGTTAATTATATATTTCTTCTGTCAATTAGGATATTTGCAAAGTAAATTTTTTCTAAAAGCTTTTATATAATATTAAGTTAGAATTTAGTACCCAGTGAGTGAGTCTACGTCATTATTTATTTAAAAAAACTGCTACAAAAAAATTTCATTGCGTTTTCGTTTTAAAGAGAGAGTTTTCATAACAGATTTTTGGAACAAAACATTGTTTAAAGTAATCTCTCGCGTCGCTTTACCACTTAATGAAAACGTTTTTGCACACTGTAATTATTAATAGAGGACATGCTTTGTTTATAATCCAAACTACTTTTTATTAAATAATACTAAGCAATGCTTTCACATTTACTAATATGTATTCCCTTTACCACTCCATCTAAACTTAACTAATTGTGCAAGATGTTTTTCACACTAGTTCAGTTATTAGTCAGTAGTTAGAACACTAGTTCAGTTGCTTGTTTGATATTATGGATTCGAATACACTACAACAACCCAACCCAACCAAAGACAAAGATTAATATTTTCTGAAAAACAGTCCGGCGGATTAAATAAACGATGTTAAAGCCAATTTAGTGATTTTTAATATTGCTATAGCATTTTTAATATCCTATGTCTCTCTGTTATGGAAGTACAGAATTCAAAATTAGGATATCCACCATAGCACCAGAGAACCAACATAGCCCAACAGTGCAGTTTTTTATAGAATTAGTGTGACAAACGAGCACACAGTCCACCTGATGGTAAGTGGTTGCTGTGACCCATAAACATCTACATCTATCCTCGATTACGTATCAAAATGTAGATGGGTTGTCACCTCTCAGGACTAAAATGGAATGCCTCGTTTCCAGTACAAAGAGTCTCCAATTCTCTACACTCACCATACAAAACACAGCAGCGTTAAGCTGCTACTTTACGCTGGTATACTGTGAGAGTGTGGTCCTTCCCCGGTCAAGCCGGCCCATTGGTGCTACAACTATATCATTAATATAGCTACAGCATGGCTCTACCACGTATAAGTAAGATGAAGTGTCAATGACCCGGCTATATAGCTCGAAGAGCTGACAAATGAATAAAAAATCCTCTATTCTATGATATAGGAATATTTCATCGAACTAGAGAGGTTGGGCCGCGAGGTCACAGACTTCGTAATTTGACATTTCGGTACTGGAAAATTCTATACCTTACATTTTAGGTCGCATATTTCGCGCGAGGCCTCCTTCGTGATACAGATTCTAGTTTAAACCTGAAACTAATAAACCACTTTTTGTAAAAAATCAACAAACTTTAATAAATCAATAAGTTAACAATAAGCTTCGTTTTCGTATTTGGGTAACTGCATTATATATTATTACGATGCCATATGTCAATCAACAGTGTAAAAAATGTCTGAGAACGTTTGTGAGAGAGATAGTTTTGCTATATTTGGCATGAAACACTTAGCTAACTCAAAATATATTAGGTTTTTTCATTTGAAATTAGCGTTTTATATTGAAAAAGCAAAATGAAAAAAATTAAGAAATTAATATATATATATATTTCCGCCATTTTATTTGTAGTTTATTGCTTCCTTTGCCTAAAAAATTGGGGGAACGGGAATCAATTAAATCTTTGAAGGCGGATTTGACCATAGCTTAACTGACACAGTATTAACTGACATATTTGACTGCATCATCGGAATTTAATTCTTCTTTGTGCAAGAAATTGCCCGGATTCCGGAAAAAGTGGTAATCTATTAGAGCAGGGTCATGCGGTAAAGTAGATGTCGGAGACATTCCAATCGCTCTTCTCTCCTCTCAGCTCTCGCAATTTAACGCTCGTCTGTTGTGCAGTGTGTGGTCTAGCGTTGTCCTGAAGCAACGTTGGGCTAGAGCAATTGACCAATCTCGGTTTTTTAACGGCTAGCTTTTTTATGGCTTGCAATTGTTGACAATACAGATCTGTCGTAATCGTCTGGCCAGATCTTAGGGAGCTGTAGCGGATAACACCAGCAGTGGTTCACCAGACAGTTACCAGTACCTTTTTCGAAGTCAACTTTCACTTGGGACAGGTTTTGGCCGGTTCTACTGTGGTCAATCATTGTGATGAGCATTTCCTATTATCACGAGTAACGATACTATTCAAAATCCCCTTGTTAATGTGATGGTTGAGTAATTTAACGCAACACTCGACGCGTATTTAATGGTGACCTGCACTCAATTCGCGCGGTACCCATTTTCCAAGTTCTTTTTTACTTTTCCAATTTATTTCAAGTGAATTAAAATTGTTTTATCACTCACACCAAAGCCTGCTGCTAATTCTGAATTGGTTTGAGATGGATCCGCTTCCACGATCGCTTTTAATTCTTCAATGTCTGCATACTACTGTTAATTTTAAATCTGGAATTAGAAATGGAGAAAGAAAAAAATAATTTCAGTCTGGATAAAAATAGGTCGAGGTAGCATTTTTCGTTCTGAAGTCTTTGTTTTTATTGAGTCGAATTAACCTATGTACTTTATGTAAAAGTGATAATTTTTCTTTATGGCAAAGTATGTGATTATTGCACTTAGATATTATATTATTAAAAACTTTAAGTCACTAAGTTGATTATTCAGTGAAGCAGTCATAAAAACATAATTATTGATTATTTAGTAGTAGCTAAAAGTATATATTACTGATATTACATGTGGTGAGGAGTATAAGTATTTTATTTCAAAATAGACATATGCATAGGTCAAGTGTCACGTCCATTTCATACCTGTGAAGGTAGTTGTTTGGAGCACTACACTTGAAGTTGTTGACGAGTATGTTTACCTGGCACAAATAGTCCTACTAGGTAAGTTCAACTTCGAACGAGAGGTCAATCGACGGATTCAACTCGACTGGGCAGCGTTAGGGAGATTACAACATATCTTCTTGTCAGGCGTACCTCAAAACTTCAAAACAAGTTTGTAGAAACAGTGCATGTTGCCAGTGATGACTTATAGATTTGAGACGTGGTCCTTCACTGTTGGCATTTCTCATAATCTCAAGGTCGCTCAGCGAACTATGTAGAGGTCTATACTCGGGGTTTCTCTGCGTGATAGACATGATATATATAAAATGAGGTACCACGCCCTCACAGAATACTAGCGTGAAGCTTTGCTGCTTTGGGTTTCGCTAGGTAATTGCAGGTGGCCGGATGCCCTCTCCCCCTCCCATAACATGGTAGCAGAAATTCATCAGGTGAGCCGCATTCTCGTTTGCCTCCTATTAGACATATATAAAAAACAACGATCAAACTTTTTTCTTTTATACAATAATTGTTAAAAGTTTTATTTTTATTAAATTTTAATAAAACTAGTGCTTAATTTACATTGTCAAAAATATCCACAGAGCGTTAACACAATGCTCGTACCTGAAACTATGTGGTATGTGGTAAACCGAAGTTCGCAAATTGTATTGTTTTGTGTTCGCGGTAACCCGCTCAAAGCTTATTTCGTGGAACAACTCGTATTTAAACAAAAACATATTCAACATCATATAATAAAATCTAAAGAATATTATTTTTTTTTATCTTTAGAAAGGTCAGGAAATCCAGCGGGCTCTTACTTTTTTGACTTAAGACGTGGAACGCAACTAAATTGGCACGAATGGTTCAGCTCAACCGGGGAAGTACTACGCTCTCACGTAATACGAGCGTAAGGTAGCAGCTTAATGCTACTGTGTTTCGTATGGTGAGTTTGGAGAACCGATCTTAGTCCTCAGGGGTGACAACGTATATGCATTTTGATTCTTAATCGACGATAGATAGTAGATGTAGATGTCTATTTTCTGCAACAGCCACTTACCATCAGATGGATTGATGGTAAGTGGCTGTTGTAGCCAATAAATCTGAGCCGTTTGTCACGCTAAAAAAATGTATTATGAAGTGGAATTGATTATGCTGGGTTAACAGTGGTAGAGCCACGCGGCAGCTTTTGCTGTCACACGGATGGGCCGGCTCGAACCGGGGTGGTACCACGACCTCACAGAAAACCAGCGTGAAGTAGTGGTTTACCTCTGCGTTTCGCTTGGTGAGTGCAGGTGGCCGGAGGCCCTTTTTACTGGAAATGAGGCATTCCATCTTAGTCCTCACGGGTGACCACGCATCTACGTTTTGACTTGTAATTGAGGATAGATGTAGATGTATATGGGCCGCAGCAACCACTTACCATTAGGTGGACTGTGTGCTCGTTTGTCACCCTTATCCTATAAAAAAAAGGGTGGCTTAAGACTGTACTTTGAGGCAATCTAAGGGGTAGGCCTATGTTTATCTGTGGACTTGTAATGGGCTGTAGAGATGGTGATAGTGATAACTTAATATAAAATTTATACAATTAGAAAATGCTCGTGGTTTTGTTCGTGTAACTATTGAATTATTCGAAATACAGTAAAACTTAATGTATAGATGAATATTGCATATATTTTACATATTACATAATATTTTATAAAACTTTGTAATTATATGTTCCGTTGGGGTAGCCTTGCCCGCGCATATCTTGTATTACCTATGTATATCTTTCGAGAAATTTGATGTAATATCGGTAAAGAATTTTTATTAAAATATGTAGGCAGCTGAAGCAGCAGCATTGAACTTTTGCTTTGTGACTCAAAACTTTATTGCACAATTTAAAATTCAGGCATCTATTGAATAGGTTAGAACTTAGTTCATTTTCTGTTCTTAATATTTTTTTTTTAAGTAGAAGCACCAATATTTCTTTTTGACACGAATTAAAGTCATCTATCCGTACACAATTGACTTATTTATTTGTGTAGCTTCCAATAAATGTCGACTTTTTATTAGGTAAGCATTGTAGATTGGTAACGGGTCCAACTAAAATGGTGAATTGCAATTGCAAATTATAATTTCTTGGCTCAGCGGTGAAGCGTTACACAGAAAACCAACATGTAAAGCCGACTAACACGTACATATTACTGAAGCGTATCGGGTTCGCCCATGCTCCCAAATCCACTCACAAATTAGCACAGAATACAGAACACCCTTAGAAAAGACTGAATACCTGTGACAAACAATAGAATCTCTTATGTTGCATTGTTTTATGAATTTGTTATTTCATGATTTTTTATAGTTACACGTCCACTACATATTGAATGAAACTAGTCTTTTACGAATTTTGTCGCATTTATGCGCAAATACTCAAACGCTACTCAATTTTAAGACGCCATTAAACTTCGTGGTGTCACAGTCACTTTGACTTACAAGCGATTGAGATAGTCACTTTGACTTAAAGTGATTAAGATAGTCACTTTGACATAAAGTGATAGAGACAGTCACTTTGAATTAAAGTAATAGAAACAACACGAGATTTAACAGCGTCTTAAAATTGAGTAGCGTTTGAGCATTTGGGCAATCAAATTATTTTTATATTGCCATCGTTTCTAGTACTTTACATCACCTATATACACTAGGGGATTAAATCCTAATAAAAATATATTATAAATGATAAAAATATTTCTTAAGACTAATTTAATTCAATATTTTATTTATATTTGCTTTATCAGTGCTATGCCAAAAATTTGTGTACTCTTTTTACGTAATTCGTCATGGTAGGCTTTTTGGAGCGTGTGGTTGTCATGCACGCTTGTAAATTATCATTCAGTTTCTGAATCTAAAAATGACTTCAATAGAAATGTAATGTGATGTATGTATGATGTATATGGATATATATGATGATACATGGTATCATGATCTCGTGGTATCATGAATGCCTCGTTTCCAGTAAAAAGGATCTCCGGTTTTCTAAACTCACCATACGAAACACAGCAGCTTTAAGTTGCTATTTTACGCTGGTATTCTGTGAGAGCGTGGTCCTTCCCCGGTCGAGCGACCCATTCGTGCTACAACTATACTATTAATATAGCTGCAGCATGGCTCTACCACTTTAGAAATTTACAGATAAGTATCATTCTCCATTGGCAATTGTCTTGAATCCCAACAAAAATCCCAAGCATTTATAACAGACTCTTATTGCGGGATGGTTGCCTGTCATATTTGTAAATAGTATATGCGAACGAACTTGTGGACACAGCTGTTAATAAAATAAATGTGACTATCTAAACTAATAATAAAACTGTACAAAAGTTATATTTGCATTTATATAATTTCCTAGAAAATATAAGTTAAAGCTGCAATGAAATGGCCAGAAAGCCAAATTATTGATTTTTAAAATGTATGTCTGTAGCTCTGTCTGTTTGTCTATCTATACACTCATATAATCACAATGCACACAAAATCTACTAGGCGGATTATAATGTAATGTGTGTATGGTTAACGGCCATTTTTCTTTCTTTAGATGTTTATATTAATAAAGGCTCATGATGATGCTGATGTTTTTTGCTTCCATTAGTTATAAACGGGAGCGCTTTTCTTTTTTTCACATTTTGTTAATATTTTTCCCCTGATAATTAATTAACAAGTGAGACGACGATCTGTGTTTTATTAAACAGAGCCATCTGTTTAAAATGTCAATATTTTTATATATTTTATTGAGATTTTAATCTGTAAATTATTAAATACGTGATTTTTTATACAAATTTATTAATTAAAATTTTAAGTTAATCCTATAATTATAAGTTTGTAAGATTTTGTTAAAATTTCTTAAAATATTAGAATTTTTTATTTATTTTCGATATTTATTTATTTGTCTTTAAAACATTCTACATACGTACTATTATTAGGATGTTTCGTCGTAATCGATAAGATACAACATTTTGTAAAGATTCCCTTTAGTTGAATAAGTTAGGTTGTAAGATGTCGGAAAAGTAATAGTTTAAAAACTTTTCTTGCTATCAATATGTAGGTAATAAAATAATAAGTTCACTCTGAGACAAAATATGATACACGAACGTGAAAGGGTTTCTTTTCAGTTCTTCACACTATTCATACATTCCTAACTGTCGATCAAAAGCTTTACAGATCATATGCTTTCCCGGACGGAACGGAAGACTGGTGCAAAGCCGTGATAGTCCCAATATATAAGGGAAAGGGCTCGCAGCAGGTCTGTAAAAACTACCGTGGTATCAGCTTGTTTAGCATTGTAGGTAAACTGTATGCTAAGGTGTTAATTGAAAGAGTTATGGAAGAAACTGATTGAAAAATTTGGGATGTGCAGGCTGGATTTAGAAAGGAAATGGGGTGTACGGATCAAGTTTTTTCCATGCGTATGATTGCAGATAAATTTTTGGCCAAAAACCAGAAAGTTTTTTGTGCGTTCATGGACTTGGAAAAGGCTTATGACAGAGTGGACAGGAATTTGTTTTGGCAAACACTGAACTTATTTGGGTTGAGCGGTGGCTTGATATAGGCATTAAGGTCTCTTTATAGGGACTCTAGTGCTTGTGACAGGATCAACGGGGTCTACTCTGACTGGTTTGGCATTCATAAAGGTGTCAGACAAGGATGTGTGGCTTCACCGTGGCTGTTTAACCTATTTATGGACAGTTGTTTGCAAACTTTGAAAGTTGAAGAATGGGGGTTGAGAATGGGTAAGCTAACCGTCAAATGCCTTTTGTACGCCGATGATCAAGTCATATTTGCATCGTCGGCGGCCGAGTTGAAAATGATGGTTACTTTGATGAACTGGTCATTGAAAGAAAGGCGTATGAAAATGAACGCAAGTAAGACGAAAGTGATGGTTTTTGAAAGAGAAGGAAGTAAATAGTTATGTGAAATAAGAATAGAATGGGAGTTGATTGAGCAAGGGGATGAGTTTGTATATTTGTGATGTTTATTAAGCAGGGATGGTAGATATGATAAGGATATAGAACGACGAGTGAACGCAGGAAATAGAGTGAATGGGAATCTTCACGCTATTATGAGGAGTCAGAATGTGTCAAATAAAGCACGTATGGCAATTCATAATGCTGTGTAAGTCCCTACTTTAATGTATGGTAGTGAAAGTTGGGTCTGGCAGAAAAAGCATGAGAGTAGAATAAATACTGTAGAAATGCGGTCCTTAAGGAGTATGCTAGGGCTGAATCTGAATGACAGGGTGAGAAATAGTGTGATAAGAGAAAAGTGTGGTTTGCAAGATGACGTTGTGACAAGGATTAAGAAAGGAATGCTTCGGTGGTTTGGTTATGTAGAAAGAATGAACGAGGAAAGAGTGACAAAGCAAATTTATGTTGCAGAAGTGAACAGCAGGGTCAGGAAGGGACGCCCTATACGAAGGTTTATCGACCAAATTGGCGATACATTAAAAATGGGACAGATTAGGAGTACCTTTAACCGACGAGCGTGTATGCGTAGATATATGGATGTAAAGGAGGCGAGAGAGGTGTGTCAGGATCACGCCAAATTGAAGTCCATAGTCTCTGCCTACCCCTCTGGGTGACAGGCGTGAGTGTTGTATTGTATTGTATTTATTGTAATTTTTCTCTAAGAGACTCTCTCGGTTTAAGGTTGTTAATAGCTCTTATGGCCCTCTTCTGCAAAACAAAAATATTTTTTTAAATCAGCCGCATTTCCCCATTGCAAAATCCCATAAGACATTATTTTATGGAAATAATTGAAATAAACTAATGTACCTGTCTTGATACCAGTGTGATCTCTAATATTTTTAAAGCATAAGCTGCAGAGCTTAGTCTGCTTGCTTGGTTTGATATGTGGGGGCCCCACTGAATCTTTGCGTCGAGAGTGATGCCAAAAAAAACAAAGGATTCAACAGGGCTCAATTCTTCCCCATTTAAAAACACATTGGTGTTCAGATTTTTAACATTCATTGTTGTAAATTTAATACATTTAGTTTTATTGCCATTTAAATGCAGATTATTAACGTTAAACCAATGCACTAATTTTTATTCACTTCGTCACATTGAAATGATAGACGTTTAAGTTTAAAAATCAAGGAAGTATCATCAGTAAATAATACTATATCTAGACTATCCCCTATAAGAGAAGATAAGTCATTAATATACACTAAAAATAGGAAAGGGCCAAGAATCGAGCCCTCAGGGACACCCATCTTTACAGACAACCTGGAGGAACTTTTTAATTTGATACCAAATTTCTGCATAATATTACTTAAATATGAAATATTAAGTTTAAGCGCTGTGTTCTTGACACCATAGTACTGTAGCTTCCTGATCTATGTCTCATGGTGAACACTGTCGAAGTCCTTGGAAAGGTCACAAAACACACCTAAAGCTACCTCCGAATTCTCCCATGCACAAAAAATATGTTTTATAAGTTCAACTCCGGCGTCGGTAGTCGAGCGACACCTTGTAACACTAAATTGATTTTTATGAAGCAATTTATTTATATTAAAAAAAACTTAACATCTGATCTAAAATATTTTTTTTTAATTTACTTAATGTTGGTAGTACAGAAATTAGTCTAGAATTGGTAGGGTCTAATATACTACCAGATTTAAATAAAGGTATGACTTAATTATGTTTCATTGGATCAGGAAACACACTAGATTCGACGCTTGTATTAAAAAATTGTTTCTAGATAAGGTGATATAGTACCTATTGTAGATGTAATAACTTTAACGGATATCCCACATAAGTCTACCGTTTTCTTAACATCAATAGTTTTAAAATATTTAACGATATCTTTTGGCAATACTTTATAGAATTTAAAAGTATTTGAACATGGCTTTATGTTTTGTTTAAGCAATGATTCGGCGACAGTAGGTGAAGAATTTAATAATTATATTGTCAAAAAAAGGACAGTAAAATGTTTCTCAAAAGCCATAGCATATTCTTGATCAGATTAAGTTAAATTATTGTTAATATTTATTTGAAAATCCAAGTTGCGTAGTTTGATCTTGCCCGTTTCACAATTTAATTATACTCCAAGTTATTTTAATTTTATCGGATGCTGTTTTAATTTTGTTGCTTAAATGCCTTAGCTGTGGAACATACTTTAAAAAAATTTAATATGTTTTATATACTCTCTAAATATGACACTATAATTATATAATCTTTCATTATAAAGCTCGTATAACTTTCGTCTACTTTCATAAATTCCTACTGTCGCCCATTCATTAAATGATTTGCGACTATTTAAAGAAAAAGTTTTAGAAGTAAATATTCTATTAAATTTACAAGTTATAATTTTAAATAATGATCCATACAAATAATCAGCACTCTTTTTAAATGAGAGTGATGGAAATCCTTTTACTATGTCACTTCTAAACCTCACCAAACGATGTTCATTTATTGGAACAAACACAACCTTCTAATTTTTGTTTTTGTGTATGTAAGACAATGAGACTAACTGTCCACAGTGATCTGAACTTAAATTTTGAATTATTGATTTATGCAAGGGCTTAACATCTGTAAAATGTTATCTATACAGGTCGCACTAAGCTCAGCAATACGTATCGGTTCTAAGAATAAATTAACAAGATTATACGATTTAAATAATGAGCTAAACTTAATACTAATGGAAGAAGTTTCAAGGAGATTGATGTTAAAGTCTCCACATATTACAACAGACTTATTCTGTCTACTCTGTTTGAGCAAAACTTCTTCCAAAATCCTTTCAAAATATTCGTAAGCACATGGGGGTCTGTAAACACTTACAACAATGAGGTGCTCGAGCTGACACAAGCCATTTCTACAGTTCGCTCAACAGAGAGGCTAACAATATCCTTACGCTTTTTATATAATAATGTTTTATCAGCTGATATTAAAGAGCCACCGCCTAAACTTTTTTTTCTATTGAATGAGCTGACCACCTGGTGATTTCTACAATTAAACATTAAATTATAATCATTTAGACAATGTTCAAGAATACAAAGAATATGTATGTTGTTACTATTTGAAAACAATTCAACTTCCAATTCTTTGATGCACATGCCTTCCAAATTTTGATGCACCATGTGTAAACAGTTCTTATTACTTAATTATCGGCTGCATTCTAAATTAATCAAACTCTTATTATTGCTAGAGATTGCCTCTATTGCCGGATTCACTTCATCTACGTTATATTCCTCTGTTGCCTCTTACGACACTCATGCATGAGCTAAAGTGACAACCACCGTTTTCACACGCTTTCACGCGTATATAATAAATCCTTCGCTTGCATAACCTAATTCGCATATAATACAATTATGAAAAACTCAATCCAAATCGCAACTATTTCATGAAATAGTCTCTGAGAAAAACGCCTGTGACACAAAAAGAAAGAGTCAGAAAAAATAGACTTGAGGCGTCATCTACTGTTATGAAACACTATGTTACTAAACTGCAGCCCATGCAAACGAAGCCTCTGACAGAAAGCTAGTTGTAAATATAATCATTATACAACACAAGTTGGACAAGTTGGTAAATTATTTAAGTCCAGCATGTTTTGTCATAATGTTGACATACAAATATTTATCTAATACATAAATTACATTTTCACAACTAATATAATAAATAACATATTTTCAAATTCCTCGATCGATGCCTAATCCTAATCATAAAATTTAAATATTCTTCAACAACGTGGAAGCATTGCTCCTCAAGCCATTGTTTAACAATCCTGCGAAAACGTACTTTTGGAAGTGATTGAAACTGTAGACAGTGCATTGAAAATTTTTATACACATAACTGAACAATTTTTCCTATAGGGGCTAGTGTTTGGTATTACACTATGAGTCAGTCTTTCAGTATGCCTCAAGTTCCTCTGTACAGTATATCATCAGCTACCGTAATCTTGCCAAACATGGCAATTTTGGCAGATCTTGTAATGGAATATGGTCATATCTAGCTCTGAACTATTAAAGGTTGAAGAAGAAACGAGCAAAAAGACGACAGAACCACACTACTGAATTGCCAAAAATCACTGTGTGACACCAAACATATTAATTTATTTCTCAAATCCTATTTTAACGAATTGTTTAAATAGAATGTTGAGATCACACTAATATCTAAGACAAAATGTAAACACTTCTTTGTGATCTATACATAGACATGGATGTATTATAAAGGTATAATATTTTAGTAAATACTTTTGCTCTAAAAATAAATTTACCTTATTCCTACGCATAGTGTGACCGAATGTCGTAAACACTGGCTCTTTCCGTCCTTCGCTCATACCCACTTATTACAGTTGCTAAATATCGATTTCACTTTTCGCGTCCACATTGTGTTGAAGTTTAATTAGAAAAGATAAAAAATCTAAATTATCTGTACCTCTATGGTGGGGATTTACTTAAGCTCCAGTTCAATAAAAGTAAGGATGTTTTTGCATTGTAATATTTTTATAAAATACGAGTGAAAAACAACCAACAATTTGTTAACTAATTTTAAGTCAAAATGGCTACAGTTGCGTATTTATTTCTGAGGACTAGGACGAAATGGACTAAAACAAAAGTGAATATGATGCTGCTTACGGAAAGCAACAGGTAATTTCGTGAAAATATGTACCATGTAGTGGCGGCGTAAGAATATCCACTACAACCATAGATATAATAATAGAAGGAGATATGCCCGGTAGTTGAAAATGTATCGCAACCCGGTGTCTCCAGTTGGCCCCTACCACCCGCCTACTACTACACTTGCAGATCAATAAAAGCAATAGATACGCAGTCGCGCACACACCCGCATTTTATAAATCAGAACGTACTACACAATCAATTATAAACCGTATCCCTACAGAAACAGCGTGTATTTATCATGCACCGTACTACTTACTCACACAAAAATATCAGTCATTTTCGTTGTGCTGTGCATTTTAAAGACAAAAGCCATTTATTTTACATATACATTAGTGATTGACTAAATTGGAAAGTTATCGATTCTCTTCCATTTATACTAAAGTTGCACTAAAATTGAAAATAAAATAAATAAAAAACGATATGCACAGGAAATTATATAATAAAAATAAACAATATGTAGCTAAACGTAAATTATTAAGTGGCGAAGCTTGCGAAGTCACTTATTGATTTCACGATGTCTGTCCGTCTGTCCGTCCGTCTGTCCGTCTGTCCCACGATTATCTCGAGAACGGTTTCGAATTTTCAAATTCTGTTTTCAGCAATCGATTACTGATCACCCAGGCATCTGAACCTCCTATTTTGAATTTTTTTTCCGTTAGAAACCGCTACAAAGCTGATTGCTTCGCCACTTTGCTATGCTGTTAGCTTGCTAGGTTTATTAAGTACCTAACCAGGTTTAGATTGTCATAGCGTATTGAAAAAGTAGGTATTTTGGCATATGGTACTAGTTTTTGTAGGGAACCAGTTTGGTGGTCTTCCTGTGGCATCAATTCATTTCTTTTTTAAATTAGCATCTTTTGGGAAGCTGAAAATGTACGATAATAATTTATTTATAATTTACATATATCCTACGCAATTTCTTAACCGCACCATGTACCTGGCAAGCCTTTGTTAAAAAACCCCTGGTTGGTTAAGATATTGTTAAATATATGAAAACAAACACACCCTCATGCATAACAAATAAATAGCCAGGAGAATCATCCGGGGTGGTACCACGACCTCACAGAAAACCAGCATGAAGTAGAGGTTTACCTCTGCGTTTCGCTTGGTGAGTGCAGGTGGCCGGAGGCCCTTTTTACTGGAAATGAGGCATTCCATCTTAGTCCTCACGGGTGACAACGCATCTACATTTTGATTTGTAATAGAAGATAGATGTAGATGTCTATGGGCCGCAGCAACCACTTACCATCAGGTGTACTGTGTGCTCGTTTGTCACCCTTATCTTATAAAAAAAAATCTGAATTCTGAACCATGCCAATTAGGTATAATACCGCATTCGAAGCTTTTGAAAACATAAAAGTATGGAATTAACACAAAGATAAGGCATAATATACTATAATTCAACCCGAAACACTTCACCGATGATTAACCTAATTATTTAAGCAACTTACTTTATGATCGCTAGTTACGAATTCAGTGTACTAAACGGTGAAAATAATCAAAATAATTAAATACCATTATATCACATCAGTCTTCCCACCGGGCTGAAACGGTTGACAAATTGAAAGAATAAACTATAATAGCAATTCGCCAATCGACATTGTTGTCGATAGCATACGTTAGTGGATCTGCGCAAGCACAACACTAACTTATCGCAAGATACAGTGGCCGTACTACACGATGCATCCCCATAAATAAAGTATCGTTTTGTCATATTTACATTGCTTGTTCAGTCTCTTAGCGATATACATAAGTAGTGGTTAAGGAGCAATGTATTTACTACAAAATAGTACCATTGCAGTGATATTTGAAAACAAAAATAACGTATTAAGAGCAAAAAATATTTTACGATTTGTTGTTTTTCATGATTTTAAAGATAAAGATAGTAAAATACTTGTTCTTACATATGGTAAGTGATTCCATGATCTACAAAGATTTTGTTTTGGCTTCGGTTTTTACAAGAAACCACTGAATAACACGGCATTCTGATATTGTTTCACGATTACGGTTGAAAGTATACTAATACGCAAAGACGGCCATTTGAATAGAACCTGAGCATTTTGATCATATCGTGCGGACACAGACACGCCCCCTTGCCACTTCTCCTCTTTTTAATATTTCTGTGACTACAACATATCTTCGTGGGTGTCGTAAGAGGCGACACAGGAAAACAAATCAGGAGATTGACGTCTCCCTAAAAAATACTAAAAATATAAAACTAGGGTTGCTAACACGCTACCCAAGCGTGGCAACTATGACAAATATTCCCCTACGAGGCATTTTATGGGGAGGCCCATGTTCAGTAGTGGAATTTTGTAGGCTGTAACGATAACGATCAAAGAATTATTTAACGCAAGAGAAATAAGAAATAAGAAACAAAAAACATTTATTCAGTTCCAAAAATATACAGATACTGACTTAGTTACTACTACTGTTAATTTGCATATTTTATTAGTCTCATATTTTATTATTTTATAATCTCAAACCGTATCACTACACGAACAATAATAAATAACAAGAACTAAAAATATAAATGAAGAATGAATATTTTACCGGCGTATTATGATATATTATTTTTGTATATTGCCGAATAATTTCGGTATTGTAGCACCATAATCAATAACAAAAACAACTGATCTATAAATACCACAAAAATTGTTATGACCAAATCATCAATAACCCACGTAACTGTGGAAAGGCAAAAACATAAGCAATAATTTCTTCAATTGGCTTCAATTGGCTCGTTTAAATACAAATACTTACAAAATATTTATATTTACTAAATATTCAAAAGTTTACTTATTGAAAAATGTGTACCCTGGTTTTACATAGTTTTCTATTCCGATTAATGTATAACGATTGCTTCTTATAATCTGCTTCTAGATTTGTGAATTGACGATAAAATATTGATGCTTAGACAACCCCACGCTTTAAACCCTCCTCGTTCTTACTGACACTGTAATTACTGATGTTTGTAGAATAGCTAAGCTTTAATAGGAAGTAGGTTACGAACCTAGATAGCACAATAAAAAATTCATAGTTTTAAGACTAGTGTGTGTTGATATTAAATTATATCAGTACAATTTGTTCGAAGAAAATTAAATTCCAAGAGCATTTAATGTTATTCACTCTAGTTTAGTCGGTCCCGCATATCTCAGGATTCTGACTTCTATGAGTGCAGTCGATTAAGTTTCGGCATTGCACTCGGGTCGTGGCTTGAAGAGGTGTCACGGTGCAGGTGCTCGACATCGTCTGCACTGCTTCTAGTTTTCCGATTTCGCTTGAATCTTTTTCCACGCACATGGTTCTACGCAGTTGGTAACTCGATGCCCATACTTATAGTGGTAATGGCATAGCCAGTTCGGATTATTACTGGAGTGACGTCTCGGAATCGTTCCTTATTTGAAGCGTGATGTTGAATGAGAGCGGAAACGGTCTCGTCCCGATCCACGCCACGCTTGTCTTCCTTGTAATTGTACCACTTCAAGACGTAATTCTTCTAACTCGGCGGCCAGATCCATTTCTTTTGTCTTTGGTTTTTGTGTCACTATTTCCGCTGCCTCAATGGGTCGTGTCGTTTACATGATCTTGTCAGCTAACTCTGCCAGTTTGTCTAATTCGTTAATCTCGGTTATAGCCTGCTCGGATACTGCTCTAACAGATGTAGGTAGATGTCCCATCCACATCATTCGGAGTGTCTCGTCGGGTAATTTATTTCTTGCTAAATCCTTAATTTTTCTTAGTAATTTCAAAGGTTTTTGGTGCCCTAATTCCATTTCAGATAATAACCTCTGGACCCCCTTATTCTCAAACCCCTCATACACAGCCATGAGCCTGTTCTTCAGCATGTCATAACACTTGGTTTCTAGAGAAGCTAGTAGCACGTCACTTGCATATTCCACATTATTTTTGGTGAGTTTGGTCACGAGTAGGTTGAACTTGTTTTCATCCGACAACTTTTGATTTACAACGACGTCTTCAAATTGCACGAACCAGAGCCTAGGCTGGTCGCTCTAGAAAGTAGGTATCTTGGAAATCAGGGAGATTGCTGCCACTTCCGTAATTTCCAAACACTCACTTTTCATTTGCACCGGTTTTTACATTTTTGAGTCACTAAATGTATTAATTGTCCAAGTTTTTTTTTTTTTTTTTTTTTTATAGTAGAGGGGGCAAATGAGCATGCGGCTCACCTGATGGTAAGTGACTACCGCCGCCCATGAACAACTGCAACAACAGGGAGGGAATTGCAGATGTTAAATTTAATTAAATCACCTACACCAATTCCTAAATGTAGAGGTCACCAGTGTGAGTTAGCCCTTATTTTGCCTATAGTTGTAGGTGATAAATGACTCAAAGTCTATTTGAATATACTGCATTTATTTCCACTCAGTTACAACTACCTATTCAGTCCGAGGTGAGGGGCTAACTACCGACCCGGCGTTGAACCGTTACACAGTATTATAATATTGCAACGTAAGCCCCTAAAAAGATATTTTAAATAGAAAAATATTTGTTAATTTAGCAATTTAAAAAGTATAAATTTATATTATTAAGCGCGAGCATAGCGTAGCCCTCATAACGCTGCACCTTGCAATTTTTTTTGCTATCTCCTATGAAACTAAATGTCCGATTTCGATGAAACTTATTAGAGATAATTAACATAGTTTGAACTGTGTATTGATTAATTTTCATGTCTCCAAGTAAGCTATTTTTACGTGGTAGAGCCACCAACTCGGCTGGGGTAGGACCACGCTCTCACAGAATACAGCCTAAAGCTGTTGTGTTTCGTATGGTGAGTGTAGAGAACCGGAGACGCTTTTTACTGGGATCGAGGCATTCCATCTCAGCCAGGGATGATAATACATCTGCATTTTTATAAATGTAGATCTCCTAGGACAACAGTATCCACTTACTATCAGGTGGACTATGTACTCCTTTGTTGCCCTTATTCTATAAAAAAAAAGAAAAACAACTTGCGATTTTTTTTATTTACACACAAATTGTATGTGTATGTAAAAATAAATACCTACACAAGCGTCTCCTTGAACTTCAACTATAATTATTTATTGTGAAAGTATAATTTAATGTCGATACTACTTAATATTTTACTTTCTTTACATATACTACGTACTGACGGCTTTATTTACAAAATATTTTTTTAATAGGATAGGGTGACAAACGAGCACACAGTCCACCTGATGGTAAGTGGTTGCTGCGCCCTTAGACATCTACATCTATCCTCGTTTGCGAATCAAAATGCAGATACTTTGTCATCCGTGAGGACAAAGGTGGAATGCCTCTTTTCCAGTAAAAAGGGTATCCGGTTCTCTACACTCACCATACAAAACACAGCAGTGTTAAGCTGCTATTTTACGCTGGTATTCTGTGAGAGCGTGGTTCTTCCCCGGTCGAGCCGACCCATTCGTGCTACAACTATACTACTATTATAGCTGCAGCATGGCCCTACTACGTAAGAAATTAAATATGGAAATTTATAATTTTTAATTTCTCAGACATGAGAAATTGCTTCTCAAAATTTTCTTTCACCACTGATAATTTGGTAAATAGGTATTTAAAATTGCAATTCACAAGTTCAGTGGTGCCAGCGGTGATCGAACCTGAGCTGTTTGCGTACAGTGAAATTAAAAATTGGATTAAGAAAACTACACCCAAATTTTGTCCGCAAGATGAACATACCTAGTTTAAGATACAAATAAATCAACCACAAAAGGCTGCACTTCATTGTAGCCGACTAAACCTAGGTTTATCTGCTGTTTTAAGCCGTAACAAATACAAAAATATCACTATTGTCCAAGATATTTCATGTTTTTATACAAACTTTGTTTAATAAGGTTTTCGAACTTTGAGCAGGTCATATTTTATATATTTTCTGGGATTTTGTTGTAAAAGTATATACATCGTCCCAAGAATGAATTACTGACTCGGTGGGGTCGAGTAACTAGTACTACTAGAGCTTATGTCTGTTCCTAGTATTTACAGAATAAATGTCACTTATTTTTGTATAACTACTTTTATTTTTGTGTACGAGCATTACATTTTCATAAATAGAATTGAGAAGCCAAAGTTAATACATTAATTTCCATAAATTTTTGTCGGACCGACTCTTTAGGTTTTAAATCATAGATAGCTCTTATGGACCTCTTCTGTAAAACAAATATAATTTCAGTGTCAGTCCCGTGTCCCCATAACAAAATACCACACGACATTATGGTATAGAAATAGCTAAAGTAAACAAGTCTAGCTGTTTCTGGGGCTCCATTGAAGCTTCATATCTAGTGTTATTCCAAGAAAAATGGTGGTATTAACAAAATTCAATTCCTTCCCATTTAATATTACATTATTATTAAAATTTTTGACATTCGGAGTCATGAATTTCATACATTTCGTTTTAGTGCCATTTAAGTGCAAGTTATTAATATGAAACCAATTTACAAATTTATGTATAGCATTATAGATTTCGTGATATTTTAATAATTCTCGTTTTAATTTGAAAATTTATGAAGTGTCATCAGCAAATAATACTATATTACAGTTATCCTCTACTATGTAAGGTAAATTATTAATATATACAAGAAACAGAAAAGGGCCGAGATTTGAGCCTTGGGGCACGACCATTTGTACTATCGACCCGTAGGATATCATACTATTAATGACTTTTTGCATTCTGTTGTTTAAATATGAAATAATTAATTTAAGAACATTACTTCTTACACCGTAGTGTTGTAGTTTCCTAATTAATGTTTCATGGTGAATACAACCGAAGGCTTTGGATAGGTCACAGAATATACCCAAAGCATATAAGAAATAAAGGAAATTTAAAAACTTTGTAGGTAATGAATATGTTTTGTTAATCCTACGTAAAACATTAACACATTCCATCCTTTGAAGTTGACGTAGTTCAGCTTGTTAACCCACAAATGCGCACAAACATTAACTTTCAACCATGTACACAAACGTATAATAGTAAATTAAAAATATTATTGACTGTGAAGATTTTATAAAACATTGTGTGAAGAGCTATTCATTAGTTATCTTTTGTCTGAAAGATGGATAAATACAAGACACGCTAAAGAGAGTAAAATATAAATGAACCTGAAATTTACGTTTATGTGAAAATTATTTACCTATACCTCCATTTCTAAAAGAAATATTATAAACTTTGCTTGAGCGATATCTCCGCCAATTGTAAACAAATTTTAAATTCGAAGAAAAAATTCCACCCTTAAGCAAATAATATATATTACTTGCGATCCGACCCGGTTTTGCGCTGGTGATTTCTGGATCTCGACAATTGCGCCGCCGACCGAATCCAATTGTGAATCGTTTACATCATCCATTGACCTATTCAAACACACACAAAAATTTTATCAAAATCGATACAGCCGTTTTAGAGTTTTAGCGAGACTAAAGAAGCTATAGATTAGTAGGTGAAAGTTTATACGTAGGTCACTCAATAAGATTAGAGATGCTCGAAATTTAAAAATGGAACGCACCCGTGTTATATGTTTCTAAAAAACAAATTTATTTAAAAATAGAACTCCATAAGCCAATTGCTCAATATTAAAGAAAAAACAAAGTTCTAGTAATTTCCTGCAACGATTTGCGCGCTTTTCATTTAAAAAGATGAATCTTAACCGTGAACATTTGCGCGCTATGATATATTATGATTTTAAATTTGGTTTAACCAAACAATTAAGTTTAAAACGGTTACAATCAGCATTAAGGGACTCAGCTTTGTTACGCGCAACAATTTTTACGTGGTTTGCTGAATTCAAACGGGGTAAAATTAATCTTAAAGATGACCAAAGAACCGGGGCCCCGCAAATAGCAGTAACGGCAGAAAATGTATGGACTACTGAAATGTTGGCGAGAGAAGACCCACGAATAAGATATACGGGCATCCAAAATATTGTAGGCATTACGAGAAGCATTCTTACCATCTTACATCAACATCTTGAAGTGAGAAAGCTTTGTTGTCGATGGACCCCTCGTTTGCTCTCCGAAAGCGAAAAACAGACTCGTGTGGATTGGTGCAATGAAATGCATCTACGTTTTGAAAACGGGGCATCTAGGCGTGTTTCAGAAATCGTTACTGGTGACGAGACATGGATCTATCAATATGATCCGGAAAATAAAAGGCAAACATCGGTATGGGTCTACTCAGAAGAACAGTTACCTACAAAACTGCAAAGACCTCGCAACGTCGTCAAAAAAATGGTGGGTAGTTTCTTTTCGCGGAGCGGACATTTGTCGACGTCATTGCTGGAAAATTGTAGGTCAATCAACTCTATATGGTATAGTACAGTTGCACTATTCAAAGCTTGTCAAGCTGCGCGGGAGAGAAAACCACAGACCGGGCTTCGGGGAATCATGCTGCATCACGATAACGCCTCTTCACATACCTCCCTTAGCACAAAAGCATTTATTGAGGAATCTAGTGTTGAAACTCTAAGTCACCTACCCTACAGCCCTGACTTAGCTCCTTGTGATTTCATTTTATTCCCAAAAGTCAAAGAAAAAATAAAAAGCAAGTTTTTTTCAAGCGCCGAATAAGCCGTGGCTGCCTTACGAAGAAGCTATTTCTGACCTTTCAGATTAAGACTGGCAAAAGTGTTTTCAGAGGGTGTTTAGGCGAATGGAACTTTGTACAGGGCATGATGAAGAATATATTTAAAAGATGTAAAAAAAATAGTATCTAGAGTACTTTTTGTATATCTCAAAATTTATTGAGTGTCCTACGTAAACTCCGTTCTCGGTAATTTTTAACATGCCAAAAAGAATATTCTGGCCAAGTTTTATACCTGTGTGAGATTTAGTTTGAAAGGGTGATTTTTTTTTAAATTAACGCTCCCTCAACCCCCCTTGCGGGTGGAATTTTGTAAAATACGTTCCTAGCTGACTTCTAATCGGCAAAAGGAATACTCCTACCAAATTTCAAGTCTCTAGGACTTATGGTTCCAGATATATCGTGATGAGTCGGTACATAGATGAAAATCTCTTATATATATTATATTATATTATAGATTACTACGTACGTACCTAAGCGTAGAAAAATATGGCAGAGCATTTTGAATGTAAACATTAACACGACATTCTAGTTGTTACCTTAAGATTGTGATATTGCTTACCCACGCAAGTGTCAATATATAATTAAAAACCTGACATCAAAAAACTGAAAAGAAAGAAATAATTTCAACATAAATTAATAATTTCTGAAATTGGAGCTAAGACTAGGGTCGAAAAATTACGTGGAAGTTATTTCATATTTTAGTTTTTAATTTTTTTGTGCAAACACGCATGCATAATATTATTAAAATTTAAGAAAACTTAAAAAACACGCATCGATCATGAGCTGTAATGATTCTAAAGAGAATTATCCTGGTGATCCTGATCTGGATACTAGAATGACGTTATAAGATTATTATATTGTCCATCATCGTCCCTTGATACGAGTGCAAATTTTCAAGTCAATCGGCCATATACAAGTTAGATATATAAAATTAGAAAATTACATTAAAATATTCCGTTAAATAGATAGATAGATACGGGTAGATACACACGAAGCTAATAAAAACGTGTTTAAAACAGAAAAAATACATACGTTTTTACGTACATAGTTTTTTAACAGTAACATATTGGCTGCGGGCTGTTTTCGCACGCTAACATTCCCATCTCATGTAATTATTATAGTTTCGAGCATATTTTCTCTTTCAATCAATCTCTGTGCTATATGTGCGATATATGTCATAGGTATCATAGACAAGATTTGCTACATCTTGAAGCGAGCTTCTATTCGAACATTCTTCAAGCCTCCGAAGAAGATTAATTAGTTCTTCCATCCGTCAAGTGCAATATTCCTCTGCAAGATACAGAAGTGTACAAGCTTGTTTGTGAATGTGGTATCTCATATATAGGGCAAACAAAGCGATCTATCAAAACCCGCGTAAAATACCACATAGCTGACGTGAAGCACCAACGTTCCGGGAAGTCTGCAGTTTGTGATCATATCCTAGCCGGCCCCCCACCATTACATTAGATTTGATAAACCACAAAAATGTATTTTAATTATGACTACAAGAATGGCAATCTTTTATTTATTTTTATTTTACAGGTAAACCACCAGATTTCCTTGCTTTCGGTATCTCACTTCTAATGACAATGGTATTGGTTGCGGGAGTGAAGAAATCACTTTTCTTTAACAACGTCTTAAATGCTATTAATCTCTGCGTATGGGTCTTTATCATTACTGCGGGCCTGTTCTACGTTGATCTCACTAACTGGACTGAGCACAAGGGATTCTTGCCATATGGTTGGAGTGGAGTGAGTAAATTAATCTTCATATTAATGAAAGTAATTCCCAAAATATAAGGTCTTTGCCCATGAAATTGCTGGTTTCTTGAACTGGTAACTTTGAACTGTAGTAACAATGGTTTTACTCGAAATTATAGACTCAAACGAATTTTAAATTTAAGGCATAATAGTCCCTTATTAACTGATTTAAAAAAGGAGCAGGTTCTCAGTTCGACTGTATTTTTTTGTGTTATCTCAGAACATATTTCTAGATAAATCGATTTTGATGATTCTTGTTTTCGTTTGAAAGCTGGTGCTTTTCAAAATCTGACCAGTAGTTTTTGAGTCACCCTTACTAATGCGTATTTAATTGACTTTGACTACATTGATGATGTTCTCATTTTATTTATATTGAAGTCGGTTGTACAAATTTTTTAATTTTATCACTTGTAAAAAAAGATAATTCTTTCATTTCTTCGCGTTTTGTTTTTTCTGTGATGCCGTTATAGAAGCCATGGACTAAAAATATAAACTGTGGAATAAACACTGGACTATAAAAAACACTTTTGATATTTTGGAATTCCGACGTGGAAACAATGAGTCTCAAAAGGCACGCAATATATATATATACTAGCTGGCCAAGCAGACGTTGTTCTGCCCTTTTCGATGACCCTTCATATAAAAATAAAAAAATATTTATCACTTATCAGGATAAAAATTTTCCTACCAACTTGAAAGATCTGTTCAGTAGTTCAGTAGGTTAGGTTGCAATCTGTTCAGTAGTTTAGGAGTTCATCGCGGACAACAACGTGACACGTAGTTTATATATATATATATATATATATATATATATATATATATATATATATATATATATATACTAGCTGGCCAAGCAGACGTTGTTCTGCCCTTTTCGATGACCCTTCATATAAAAATAAAAAAATATTTATCACTTATCAGGATAAAAATTTTCCTACCAACTTGAAAGATCTGTTCAGTAGTTCAGTAGGTTAGGTTGCAATCTGTTCAGTACTTTAGGAGTTCATCGCGGACAACAACGTGACACGTAGTTTATATATATATATATATATATATATATATATATATATATATATATATATATATATATATCTTTATATATAAAAAGTACGTGTCACGTTGTTTGTCCGCGAAGGACTCCTATACTACTGAACTGATTTCAATGAAATTTTTGGTCAATGTGCAGTTTGGTCCAACTTAAAAGATAGGATAGCTTACATATCAATTTATAGTTGCAATACAATATTATTTTATTGAAAATTATTTGTCTATTATTTGACAGTCACAATTATCTGTTAGCTCCAAACGATTCTGTCAGATGACGATATCTGTTGACTGGATTGAGTAAATATTTAATAGATGGCGCTATGTTAAAAATACAAACGTTTAATATAAGCTACAATTTAGTAGTATAACCACCACGTGTTGCTGTAAGTATTCAACAGATAGAACTGATTTCAAAAAAATTTTGCAGACGCTAAATGACCCTCAAAAATTTTTATTGCGAATTTAAGGATTTTTATAAAAAGGGTCGTTGGAAAGGGCAGAACAACGTCTGCCTGGCGAGCTAGTATATATAGTTCTACGAAGCTAGCATTACTAATGAACTTACTGTGCATTATTAGTTCAATCGCTTTCGTTCGGGAAATTTTGACCTCTCGAGTGAACCTCGTGGCCACCCAGGAAAGAACGTTGATAATTACGAGCTGGAGTGTATGTGTAGGTTTTTAAAACAAAGTTACAAAATTAACAAAATAACACCATTTATATACTCTATATTTATAAATTCTAGCCAACGAAAGCGAAGAAGTAGGTCCCGAAATTTACACAATCAAATCAAAACTGATGAGCAACTCTAAGGGAGTTGACATAGATGGAAAAAGAGTTGAATAAGTGCGAGAGTACTTGGGTCAAGTAATTTCCCCTAGTGACCAAATATCCAACGAAATTAACAAAAGAATTACTAGTGGCTGGTAATTTCATAGGAAAAGACCTGATATTTTGTTCGTTACTAATACATAATTTTTTTTATTAATTGCATAAATTTGAACTGATTTTTTATTAAATGCAAAATCTTAAAACATACTGTGTTTGAAAAAATTGCATTTGTGTGTTCTGTAATCTATAATTCTATCAAACTGATTTTTAACTCATAAAACATTGGTAAAGTCAACTATAGGTTTTTAAAAAGCATTATATAACTAAGGTTCTTAACCATTTTAAATTATTGATTGCATTTGCAACTATGATATCAAAAGGAAAATAGTATTGTGGCCGAACACTTTTGGCTTTATTTTGTAAGAAGACACTGGCTTCTAAATACAGGTTTCACCTAGGAGGCAGGAGTTAGGAATCGGGGACTTTACATATATTTGTTAAAATTTATTGGTGAAATTACTATTACTTTTACTAGTATAACACCACTAATAACGCTATTGGCATTGGCAATAAGCCCGTTGGCTAAGCTGAACTACTTTTGCTGGGACTTACAAAGATAGTCGAATGGTAGGTTCGAACTCACGACTTTACTTACTCTTGGTCATTATATTATTTTTATATAATATCCTTTCTTTCTTTCCCCACATTCTTCCTTCTTTGTAACAAATGGAAGAATGTTCGCAATGGCGTATTCTTTGAGAAGTTTTGTCCAACAATGAACTAAAACTCTGTGAAGCTTATTTAAAGCCGTTAAGTGTACGTTTATTAATCATATACAATATGTAAAAAATACCCTGTCCGATTTGATAGGAACACATAAGTAGCAAATTATCAGAAAAAGAGCATCTACTTAGATTTGTATATAAAATGTTATTGTTATTTTAAATACTACATACTTTTTACTACAATTTTCTTTAAATTTACCAAAATCTTAAAATCTGGCAACAACTTTGTTGACAATGGTGTCCGAATTGAGTGCAAATATGTAGCGTTTGGGTTTTTTAATAATTATTTTTAACGAAAAAACGATAAACTGATAAGCGAAGGCTGGGGTCAACAGAGGTCAAAGCCCTACCTCTCGATATTGTTACCCGACGGGGCTGCACGTGCTGTGCGTATTGTTATACAAGTTTCCCCATTTAATTTTTTTGTTTTTGAGAGAATTATTTCATTTTAATTTTTGGGCGTGTTTTGTTTTTCTTATTTATTCTCTAAAAAGTATTACATTAATAGAATCATATTACGGTATCTTTAAAGCACCATTACGGACAAGAGGGTTTTTTTTACATATAATATTTAATGTAAAAATCAAATGAAAAGGGATACAAATGTGAGTAACATTCATTCAAATATTAATAAATGTTATTTTCTGTGTAGGTATTTAGTGGTGCAGCGACTTGTTTTTACGCCTTTATCGGGTTCGACATCATTGCCACCACTGGAGAGGAAGCTAACAACCCGAAAAGATCCATTCCCTTGGCAATAGTGCTAAGCTTGGGGATCATCTTACTTGCTTATGTCAGCAGCTCTGTGATACTCACTCTAATAGGTAGTATGCCCAATTGTTTATTGCATTTTCAATAAATAATAATAATAATATAAGTAAATATAATTAATAATAATGCGCTCCAGAACGAATTTCTTTTCTTTTTTTTTATAACTTATTTTGGACGATCCAGTATCTCATGATCAGCATTCCCGTTTACGACCACTAGGTAAACGAGGCAGTCAATAGCAACTAAAGATAATAATAAAGCTAGTGTAACATTTCCTTTTGGTTATTTTTAGAATGAAGGTTTTGATATTATTATATGAAGACTGATTTTGTTTCTTAGTTGGTAAAATCAATCCAAATCCAAACCCATTCCACTTTTAATAGTTAAATTCTAAAAACATAAATTTTGTAAATAGTTTGTGATCATTTATATTGTAAAATATATTTTCAAAAAAAAGTCCCGCTGGGTTTCTTGCTGGTACTTCCCAGGACAGAGGAGTTTTTCCAACCAGTGGTAATGTAAAAAAATGACTTTCAATAAGAATTACTTGTAATCAATATTGAATATAAATTATTGTATTGTATTCTATTTTATTGTATTTTAGTTACTCAATTGATCATGTTACACTTTTATTATAGTGTATGGACTTAAGACCTTAAAAAAATTAACAATACTTCCGAAATTCGTAAAAGCGGCACTATTATTATTGTGTATACCTTGAGAAGAGTTAGTTAGGTAATATCTTAGCTTACAATAGTCATATCGACTCTGTGCTGCGTTATGACATTGTATAATAGGGAAATTCTTGTGATATGGAAAACACTTTATTAGCTCATAAACGATGCATTGGAGCAATATTTAATCTTGATCCTGATGTTTCATGTCGACCATTTTTTCCAAAATGTAATATATTACCTGTTCCATGTTTATATATTTAGGAGGTATGTCTTTTTGTATTGAAGTTATGTATCTGTTTAAACAAAATGAAGATATAACCAAAAGTATTTTATATAAATTTTATAAACCCTGGGTGAAACTATCATTAGTGACTAGAAATTCATATATGATGTGCATAGATAAATATAACTATTTACCAGATAGTTTCAAAAATGTACCTTTGAAAATATTTAAAAAACTAACCAAATAATATCTTTTAAAGGACTGCTTTTACAGTATAAAAGAATACTTGGAGTTTAAGCATAATTTATTAATTTGAGTTAGCTTTGTTAGCTTACTTACCTTACCTCATGTAGACCCGTAAAGGGTAGAATTTGATGATACTTTTAAAAATGATAAATTTACAATGCAATAAAATTTCATTTCTAAAGGATAATGAGGCATGACATGCGTTACGTGAATAAATATGCTACATGACGGACCATCATGCCATGTCATTGTCATCAATCATTTTAGCACATAGCCTCTCAGTCTAAGTTTTTCTGAGATTTTGAGAATGAATATTTCTCAAATTCTAAAAAACCTTGTCATTTTTTTCTATTACTATTTTGCCGAATTGCTGTGGACTCCGTGTGTAGCTCAGAAGTTGACTTGGACATTCCGAGTTCGATTTTAGTTTTATAGTTGTCGCAATCAAAAGATATGGACATATATGTCACTTTGATACTCATAAACTCACTAATCAATACCTATGGGGTACTCCTAGTTGACCTAAAAGACCTTTAGAATTTGGCAACATGTCAATACCCTTTTTCTCAGGAACTGTGGAGTTCAACTTTAACGAAGTAGAAATAATCTACTTCAAAGTTATGTTTGTTCTTTAATCCGTCTTAATTTTTCGTTACAGCAATGTTTGTTGCTTACACTACCTATTATTTATGAATTTCAGTAATTAATTTAATAGAAGAAGATAATTAAGTAAAACTTAATTATCTTCATGAAAGTAGAGATTGTACCTTAATTTATAAGAAACCCTCAGGCTTCAATACTTACTCGCACTAGTCTGGATTTGTTCTTTATCGACTTTTTTTATTCTATTTTATTATATTTTATTTTAAAATAAATGTTAATTGTATAATTGTTATAGGCTTTTTAGTTTCACTTGGTTCTTTTCACTTATACGAGCATAACATTTTAAAACACCTGTGGCTTCTGTGCAACCTACCTGACTATACAAGTAGGCGTCAACAGCCCCTGAATGAAATCATAGTGGCGCCCTACAGTTACTAGCGAAAATTCAAATAAAAAAATAGTGTGTTTTGCTGTGCTGTTCTAACAGGGTTTGGGTTGGAACTTTAAAATTTGTTCAAATCTAAATATTACCAGGAATATTTTATAAAGGATGATTTTAAGGATTACTGTGGTAAAAAAAATATTTTTATATACGAATTAAAATCAATAATTGTCATACATACAACAAGAAACATACATAAAAGAAACAAATGTTGTATTGTTTGTTAGTGCCGTATGACAAAGTGGACACGGACTCGGCGCTGGTGCAGATGTTCGCCTACGTTCAGGCACCGACCTGCAAGTACATAGTCGCCGTAGGCGCACTGGCCGGTTTAACCGTTTCAATGTTCGGTTCCATGTTCCCGATGCCACGTGTTGTTTACGCCATGGCTCAGGACGGACTGATTTTCAAGTGAGTATACTTTTACCCTTTAAACCCATTTTACCAATATTCCCCAAAAGTTAAATGGTCCCATTTCGTTTCCCTCTTAAACAGCTATATTTTTGTCTATCTTTGGAACAATAAACAAACAAATCGTAGATATAGATAAACGAAAAGTTAGTTTCATCAGACTATATCATGGCGTTGCATACAAATTAATTACACAAAATGCCTTTCATATGTCAACAGCTGAAAAAAGAAATTCCCAGATAATGCTTCAAAACACGGTGCTGATATTTGCGGACCATCCTACGCCGGGCTTGTTGGTTATTAGTGGCAACATTATTAGTAGTAACACGCATTGGTTGTACACTCGTGTTTCTCAAGTTTTGGGGAAAACGTGGCATACGTGGTATTTTTTACATGGTAGAGCCATGCTCCAGTTATATTACTGGTATAGTTGTAGCATGAATGGGTCGGCTCGATCGGAGAAGGACCACACTCTCACAGAATACCAGCGTAAAATAGCAGCATAACGCTGCTGTGTATCGTATGGTGAGTGTAGAGAACCGGAGACCCTTTTTTACTGGAAACGAGGCATTCCATCTTAGTCCTCACGGGTGGCAACGCATCTGCATTTTGATTCGTAATCGAGGATAGATGTAGATGTCTACGGGCCACAGTAACCACTTACCATTAGGTGGACTGTGTGCTCATTTGTCACCCTAATTCTATAAAAAAAATACACGTGACAATCAATTCGTTTTGGTAGAGTTCCGAATCAGACTCATGAGTACATTAAATTAAATATAACATGATTGTAGAGATGGAACGACAATAATGTCTATAATTATTTGTATCTGAGTAGTCAGAAGTATCTGTAACGGTGAACGGAAGCAAACAATCTGAAATGGAAAATAACATTATAATAGTTGTTCGTTTAAAATACGTTCAATCTTCTTAATAAACCTTTATATGTTATAAAAATTATAGTTTTCATTACAAATATAAAACAAAGAGTTTTATAAAATTTTCGTTTAATATTATAAATAAATGAACAAGATTATTATTGAAACTTTCAAAGGAAACTTTTGAATAATACAACCTTTTATTATTAATTATTATTAAAATATTAATAAATTATTAACTCTTAATATTTTGATAAACATTTAAAATTTTACTAGAATAACTCACCTAATTTAGACAAAGTTACTTTAAGTTATGCTTTGTATCTTTAACATAAATAAAATTTGTAACGTACGAGCTCTAGTTGAACTTTTTCTATTTTTATCAGGCAACTTGCCGCTATCTCAGACAAGACCGGTTCACCTGCTTTTGCCACCATTTGTGGTGGTATAGCTGCAGCCTTCGTTTCTCTCGTAGTACAACTTGAAGTTCTCGTAGAAATGATGAGCATTGGTAAGTAACTATTTTATTAATGTAAATGACTTATTAATATTGGCTTTACAAAGTTAAAAAATATTCAGTTATGGCTTACCTAAAGATCCCATGAACGTCAAATGTTGCCACTGGCTCTATTAGCGTGACCTCTATGAAAAGAACTGGTTCGTTGGCTACGATTTTTTTAAATGTCAATAAAAACTGATGCTTTTTTAGTTATTCAAACAAAAAGTTTGATAGGCGATATAGTCTGTATAAATACTGGGTATATTACTTTACAGCTGTTGAAACTGTACATAAAATATTCTAAATGTACATAATTAACTATGATATAGTTATATAAATTAACAAATATTATTTGCACTTTATTAATAGATAATTTTAATTAATTTATTATTTTCCGACGGTTTTCTAATTTAGAAGTATTGTAAAAACTATAAGGCATTAATAATAGTAGAACAACATAATTATGTTTAAGAAAATTTGTACCTTCGAGAAATAAAGATTAATATGGATAGTCATTTGATACATACATACATACATAAACACTCACGCCTGTCACCCAGAGGGGTAGGCAGAGACTATGGACTTCCATTTGGCACGATCCTGACAGACCTCTCGCGCTTCCTCCACATCCATATACCTACGCATACACGCTCGTCGGTTAAAGGTACTCTTGATTTGGCCCATTTTCAACATATCGCTAATTTGGTCGATAAACTTTCGCCTATGGCGACCCTTCCCGACTCTGCCGTTCACCTCTGCAACATAAATTTGCTTTGTCACTCTTTCCTCATTCATTCTTTCTTCATGACCAAAGACATGACCACATGACCATGTCATTTGATAATGGTTTCATTATTCTAGTGTCTAGTATTAATTTTCCCGTAATAAAATTGTCTTGGGTAGGCAACTGCTTTATAGAGGGCTCTTTCGTTCCGCATAAGAGGATTTGCTGTTATCGCTACGCTTCGTAAATCAGACATATTACACTTTTGATAACTTGTTCTCGGGGGAGCCTCATGGGGATTTTACATCTAGTGTGTGTATACAATGTCGTTATAGCGCCATCTTTTGAAGGCCACAAGTCCCCTAATTTTAGGACACCCATGGGATGTCATGAGATATCTAACTTCTTAACACCGTAATTTAACGGTTGTTATTCAATATAGCTCAATTATTACGCAAAGCCGTAGTAGCCTAGGATCCGTAGTAGCTCAAGAGCCCAGGTCAGAGCCAGAGGTAGCTCAGGTCCTAAGTGCATGTTGTAAATTTCACAGCACGCAAGCAACCCGGGTTTGAACCCGCCGGCATCAATGAAATTGTTAATTACAGTTTTAAATGCTAATTTACCTGTTGGATGTTTTTTTGAAAAAATCGTGAGGAAACCGAAGAAGAAGAACAAAGAAAAAAATAATATTGCTATGATTATTTTACAGGGACCCTTCTAGCGTATACCTTAGTATCAACTTGCGTGCTAGTACTACGTTATCAACCACATTCTACCAATCTGATCGAGCTTTTACCGCAAAGCCTTCGTACTCCGGTCGATCCCGAGGCCTCAGCTGCACAAAGAGAAACTGCATTTACTGTAAGTTTTGCAGATCGTGATGTTTGAAAGCTTCATTTACTAAAATTTGTTTAAGATTAGTATTAACATTAAGTTAAGTAACTTGAACAACATGTCGATTAAATAATTACACTTAAAAAAAATAAAACCGAATTCAAAGAAAAACAAATAATAAAATAATTTCCACATAATAGTTTCTGAAGTACTAAGACACAATATATTAAAGTGTGAAAACCCCACTTTAGAAGCTATTATGAGATTTTTTTAAGTGCTCAATGCAGAAGGCGGTGCTCTTCGATACTGTTCGCATCATCCGCCGGTTTCATTTCCTTTCCCCCTAACCCTCGACCGTTTGGTCTTCCCTGCCAATGGCTTGCATATGGTTGGGTTTTTACTTTTAATTTTTTTATTTACTAACTTTTATTTATTTATTTAACTGTATTTAAAGTATGGTATTATATTGAACAAATATTTCATTTTGTTATTTCTCATTACTCATATATATTTTTATATAGCCCAAACCGATGAGAATACTATATACCTTACCCAAAATAATAAACGCCAAATAAAGCTACTATTATTTGCAGGTGCACTCTCAAACTCAAATCATGCCTCCAAGTCAACGTGTGATGGTTCGACGTGTCACCCGAAGGTAAAAAAAATTATCTTCGTTCATGCAAAGCGAATTTGTGATTTTATTTGCCCAGCGAACGGCCGGCCGAATTGTTTACAATAAATTTTTCTATTTCAAATTTAATAGAGCGCACGCGTGACTGGCTAAGCGTTTTAGTATATTCACAGTTCCCCGGATTCTGATGACTCCCTCCCTGGTGATGAAAGCGAGGAATTTGGTCGAGATGATACTTTTCTTATGAACCCTCACACAGAGAATAAGTTTTATGGTGAGATATTTAGTTTTATATCTACATTTTAAGCATATTTCCAGTTGTTTATATATTTAAGATAAAATAAAATACAAATTATATTTAAAAGCTACTAGAATAATTGAGTATTACACTTTGACTTTGATAAGTTTTATATACTTACATTATTTTAATACATAGGTACATGAAATAGCTTTAAAATTGCGATTGTTGTCTTTTGGTGGAGCTCCATTCCAACTTCTTAATATTTTTTTATCTTTATCCCAATTATTGTTGAATTAACACATAAAAAACACAATTGATAAACAGGAGCAGTTCCTGGTGGTTCGTCCATTAGCTCTACACGTTGCGGACGTTTCTTCGATGCTCTTTCACGTCAACTACACGCTATGTCGTATCTTTGTCCTGGACTATTTCCATGGGTTGATAACGGACCTGCTACCGAGATGAGTGGTAAGAAATATCTGCATACAAGATGTTATACATAACAATAATAATCTTCATTGACATAATATGTGGTTTGAGTATAAATATTATTTATGAAGTTAGATTAATTACTGTATTTTTTTATTTATTTTAAATAAATTTGAAACATTTTAGGAATGTACGTGATTAAATCGGTCGGCGTTATGTACGTATTGGTTATTATTTTCGACTTGTTCGCTGCATATGGCCATCCCGGAACTTCCACTTTTATTGCAGTCATGATGTCCCTTCTGATCCTGGGTATTATTTTTATCTTGCTGATGATTTCGAGGAAACCTCAAAATCGGTAAGATAACCTTCAATAATAAAAATTATGTTATAAAGTCTTCATTAAGTTATTTGTTTCTTGAATCAACTAATTTGTGTACTGATATTATTAAAACAATTATTAATACAAAAAAAACTATAAATGAAATTTTATGACCCCAAAAAAACGACAGTCGACGGTATGGTGCTTTACAGACAAGTTAACACACTGAGAAAAATGGTCAAGTTTTTCTGCAAGACGATTCATATTGCTACTGTGGTGCTAGAAAATCAAAGTACAGCTAACTCCGAATTTCGTGAAGCAGTTTGTGTCCCAAAACTATTTTAGCCAAAATAGGAAATCTGTCACCTTTTCTGACGCCACTACATTGCAACATTGCACGTCTGCTGTAATATGTTTCAGTTGCCTGTGGTGGCTTATAGTTGTTTTTAAACGAATTATTAAAAAATTAGCTTATAATTAGTTTCAGGCTTAAGTTAGAGTTCAATTGAATTAAAAATTCCCATGGAAATATACGATCTAAAATGTGAAGTATGAAATTTGATAGCAAATGTCAAATTTTGTCAAGCCAATTAGCGCTACGACTAAGGGGCTTTATTCTTGACAAAAACTTTTCTTCGTATCTGAGACTCATTAAATCACGTTTGTAACAAGACTAATGCCGGCTTTTTACGAACAGTAGTTTATAGTTAGTCTCAGGTTTATACTTAGTTAGTAGTTTGTTCAAACATTCAATAAAAAAGAATTTGCTACAAAATGTAAAATTTCCTTGTCCAAGTCCTTGACTTGTTCACTAACAGGGATGAAACTTCCATTAAAAATAACTTCATCATATTCGAACTTCCGGTGATAATTATTTATTTATTTATTTATTTAACAATTTATGTACACACAAACAGTGGAAAGGACACAATATGATGAAGAGTTTGTGCAAGGGCGCTACTTATCTCAATATTAAATTTCTACCAGTAGGCCATTTAAAAAGATATGTGATAAATAAAAGATAATAAGGTGTGCACTTTGTTATTATATACACATACATACATATATATACACATATATATATATATATATATATATATATATATATATATACATATACATATAGTCATAATTAAATATATATAAATAATAAAAAGTATAGTAAATATCAAAGATATGGAAACTTACATAGAAGACAGAGATAAATAATTTTCTTTTACACGTTTTTTGAATAATGTGACTGTTTTGATTTCTCGAATAGGAGGAGGAAGTGAATTCCAGAGTCTTACTGCATGTACAGAGAATGAACGGGAATATGAATTGAAATTACCTGTGTTTTAGGGGATTAATGTTTATACCACACATTTTATATTTTTTTAAACTAACAGTCATTTAATTACTAAATTTTGAGACATATTTCACAGCGAAAGACAAAGAATAGGCGTTCTGGAGTTCTTCTATGATATATAAATTTTCAAGCAAGCGTCCTCCTTAAGACATGAATAACTACGGTAGAAATATTTTTGTATCTCGGTATATGAAAGTAACGAATTAATCACTAAATTTTAAAATAGGAATCACATCTCCAAAGCAAAAAATAATGGCGTTTCGAGGCAAGGTTGCTTGAAGCTTGAATTCACCCTAGAATCCTCCGAAAAAGGGCTATATCTGCTAAAGTATTAAGTCACTAATTTTTTAAATAGATTCAAGTAATAAGGAAGAAATATAATTATTTTTATTATCTCTTTCTTTTGGCGTGGCCATCGTACATAATAACATCTGATTGTTTTAATTTTATTTAGTAACTGAAAACCTTATTTTAGGGTCGGGCTTATGTACACGACTCCCGGATTACCTTTCGTGCCCGCAACTGCCATCATTGTCAACATTTATTTGATTCTCAACCTGTCAATCTTAACTTTAGTCCGATTCACTCTTTGGATGATACTTGGTAAGTATATCTTTTAGTATAGCATTAAGGACGACCACTATAAATAACGTTCTTTACAAGTTTTTAATTAAGCTTAATTTTAATTATTAGTGAGTTATATTGTATGATATTTTGTTAAAGTAAGCCAACACTATTACCGTAATGCCGTGTGGTGGGTGCGTAAGAACTTTAGTGCACTGTGCGGCCGTTTTACTATCAAAAATGTCATGTCAGAGATCAAGTGTTGCCAACTTGGTTTATTGGCTAAACCGAATGTAAATAATTACACTTGGTAAAAGTAAAAACTGACTAGAATAAATAAAAAGATTCAAATAATTTCTAAATTTTATTAAATTAAATTAATTTTTAATCACATAATATGTGGCAAATTATTTAATTATTTATAATTCTTCGAAAATCATTGTTACTGTTTTATTAAAGTTTTAATTTTTGACCTCATAAAATGGACTTATTAATATTACAAAATCGGTGTTAACAATTATTAGCTGAGATATCACGAACCATGCACACAAAAACAATATTCAAATTATAATCCAAAAGAAATTGAGCAGAAGTTTACATTTTTGAAGTCAACTAAAAAAGAAAATATTTTTTTTAAATATTATTATTTAGTTTACTTTATTTTTTTAAACGTTACTCAACTCTTACGAATTTATAAGCAATAAATGGTAACACACAAAATCCGTTTGGAATTACACAATGAAAACGATGATATAAAAATATAAAATTACGAATAGTGCACAAGAACACACCATCGTGCATACAAAATGATGGTCTGCTATATGGAATGTTAAAAAATAAAGATTTTATATGGTAATTTTCCATGTCACAAGCGGTGTAAGAGCCTCCGTCACTCCATCTCGCCCTGTGGGTGTCATAGGTGGTGACTATGGAATATTCTAGAAAAAACCTTATGGTTTTCGATAGATGGAGGTATAATCATTACATTTACTTGAAGCGTACAGTGTACACTATACAGACCGGCGACGGACTGCAACGTCAATGGTGCGAATCGTCTGGTACTGTGACCGTCAATTCGCTTACCAAGTGTGACTCCCCCCCTTTAAATTTTTACGATCTGTTATTTTCTTTTTGATTCAAAATATTATAATTTTGAAATATTTTTGTGTTTGATAAAAGATAAGGAACAAAATTAAATATATTTTAGGTTTGATAATGTACTTCAAATATGGTATCAAAAATTCAACTCTGGAGACTAATCCACCAGCGCCTCCTGCTTTTACATCACCCCCTCCAAATCCTTTAGAAAGAACTATGATACCTCCAGCTGCTAGCGAACCCCGCCCAGTAGGAGATCGGAATATATTCGAAGGAGACGGAATCAATGGAATGTTTGGCTCTTACGATCAGTAAGTGTTTCCTATTTTCTCTGTACATTTGCCCGTATTTCCCGTACACATTACAAACATATTCACCAGTGATGTAAACATAAAATTGCCATAGAATAAATGTTATAAAACATCATTATGCGATCATGACAATGGGGACTCTACAAACAAGGGTTTATAATGTTTCGCAGCTGTTGTAAGATTAAGAGATCTAAGTAATATGAACGCTAGTTTGCCTGCCAACAATGGCATTTATAGCGATCTATCAACCGTTGAAACGTCTTTTGGTGATAATGATGTATGAGCATTTTTATTATACTGAATATACGATTATTCATCGTTTTATTTTGAATATGGACTTCATTACTGAAATTTAGGTTTAATATTGGTTGGTACCCACACTCGTAACTGTTTTGGGTGTCTAGCTGCAGTGCACTCACTACTGTGCTATGTGTATAAAAGTTAAGAGCGCCTGTATACTTACCGGTTTCGAAGTATTTAATTTTAGTTCATGGGGTTAACAACACTGTGGCCTGTTTCGTTTGTAGTTGGTTTAGGGTGTCCATAGGCTGTAGTATCGATCGGTTTATTGTTAGCTCGTTTGCGATTGTAATATTTTTTAAAACACATTTATTATATTATGTTAACAAAAGTTTTACCTTATAGATATTCGGATCCGCTACTTACCTGGCATGTGACTGAATTGGAACCAGTACCATCAAGCAGCCGCATGTCCAGTGGTGATACTACTTACAAACAAGTGGAATCTCGGTACGTCAATAGCCACTCTAACAATACTGAACATCGGAATTGTAAACGAGTTTGACTTTAATGAACTATAATTTTTAACTGTATATGTTGACAGTAATACGAATTAAATTCTTTTTTATAAAATTGACCATTGGGCATCGTTTACTCTAATCTTCTAATTGACAAAATTTTTCATATAAATAGTAGTGTATATATATAAAGTAAACAAACGCTTAAAACATATTTACCTTAATAATTTCAGTCACTCAAATAATTAATAACAGAACATGTTTCCAGCTACAACGCGAAAACTAATAGTACCTCCTCGCACACTTCGTGCCGTCCGCCCTGGGCCTACCCTGACACAGGCTACGACAATTGGGACGATTAAAGCGTTACTCACTTTCATGTAATCACATAACGTAAAGACTATGTGATAAGTACCTTCTTAGTGAAACTTTCTATTTTATATGACCAGTATTACACGTATTTAAAATTATCTTGTTTTATTTGACGCTGTTTTTTTCTAACGGGGGTTTTATGGATTTGTGATAGTTAGAATGTTGTTATTTACAGTTTTATTTATCAAGTAAAAAAGATTTATAAAATAATTAGTATTGATAAAGATATAAATATTTTTTCTGATATAGTTTCATTTACGTGGCTAAAAAAATGAAAACATGTGATGCTTCAAGCATAGATTCTTAAAAATTGCAAACTATTATGACGACTTATTATTAACTTTGCAAGATTGTAAACAATTTTGCTTAATCCTTTATAATGATGATTTATAGAACGGTACCTTGTCGACACAGTTTCATTTGGCTTTAAAAATATCATAGACACTTATGACACCCAGCCAGATAAACTTGGAAAGATTCTAAGTAAAATTTCATCTAAATTGTTAGTGCTGTATCCAAAATATGTAATAGAGATATAAACATTTCATAGTTGCTGTAAAATAGATCTAAATTATGGACGCGATTAAAAAGGAATATTACTTCAGCGCGTGGAATATATTAATTAGTAATAATATATGCACACACCTGAAACAAATTATGCTTGTTATTATCTATTTCAACACTCCTATAAACAATAAAATTATTACATGGTAATTATTTGCAAAGTTCCTTCTGTGTATAGTATTGTATAATTGTCGACATATATTGTAATTCTGATAGCGTTTGAAATTTATTGATAAATTTATTTAAGTGTATGGAAAAAAAATAGCCTACGGTTATGGACAAGTACCAATAGACGTGTTTAGGTTTCATAAATTTAAAATATTTTCCAAACATATCAAATGAATTTTATCTATACAAAATTAGAATATTTTTCATGTTATTGCCCTTATTACTTTTTCCCTTATCGACTTTTAAAGTTTCATTAGATATAATCTAATTCTTGGACGAATTTGATGTTATTCGATTATTCTAAATTAATTGTAGTTCCTAATTGTAAATAAGATAATAATTTAAATTATTTATAGATGTTTAGCAATAATTTCGATTTATTTCTACTATAAACGCACATTTTATAAACTTAACATAGCTGAGAATAAATATATGTATTATATCCTTCCTTTCTAGATGTTGTTCCCAACTCATGGAAAAACGTTACAACACCCAATCCTTAAAAAGCGATTGCTCAGACCCGTTGAATTAAGACCTCGCCCTTACCTTCTTAGCTGATCAGTGACGGCTAGTGCGGGTTCCATCGTCGTCGCTCAACTGGTGATCTTCTTCTCTACCCGGCTCACCATTTGATGGAGGCAGTCAAAACCGAGAGGGAAGCTTTGGTGAATAATTTGGACTTAGCGGACGACTTTGATCGGATTTGGCACAAAGCTCTTCTTTGGAAGCTTCCTTTCTGTAGGTTTCCTAAGTAAATATGAAATTGGGTCCACAGTTTTCTTACATATCAGAGCATTATAAATGCCTACCCTGTTTGCAATCGCCTACCCTGTTTCTTCTGCATATAGATGTTAACCAGTAAAATTCAATTTTATGTAGACGAATTCAATGACAATTATTTAAGCACAGTCTGTGCTAATACATATTGTCAGGAACACATCGTCGAGTGCCGGAACAATCGCGTGTCAAAAGTCACGGATTGATGTCGACTAAATCAAGACCAGTTTAATCCTCAGAATACACAGGTTTGTGCGTTTGCCGCTATAACCCTTGGTCGTATTTTGATAGCACTACCATTATTGCCTCAGCTAGTATAGGAATCCTTGATGTCGACATATCGAGTGATGTACAGTTCCGCGGTCATTTGAAAGGATACTACTGATTACGACTTTAAAGGGCGCAAGTTCTGCCTCACATGGAATACGATTCCAATATCTGGACCGGGGCACCGCAATACCAGCTTGTCGACAAATTATTTCTCTCCGATTCTCTGGCCTTTTGTGAGACGTTGCATCTATTCGCATTTTTTATTTTATATACCACGGTGATCACTTCAGTAGGAATTTTACGGATTAATTCCAACTGCGAAATATCTGTATTATTGTAAAATTAATCATTGTAAATGCGACCATTATATACTGTGACAAAATTCTAAATTTCATACATGTAATCTTGTAGTTTGGCAGTCCAGCACTGGGCAGTAATCAAATTTTCTGCCATGCAAACCACATTGTCGAAATTCCTGTCGCCAGCAGTATTTCCAAAGTGATATGAAGGACAAGGCTCTTTTCTTTAAGGTCTGAGATCATCATTTAAGACGTTTGTCTTTTCTTCTATAAAAATACCAAGTACAAAAATCTTACGCGAGCTTTGATAAAATAAATAATTTGCTTATTATTTCAAGGGCACAGAAATTAAGATTATTTTATATTACTTCGAACAATACAAATGTTAATTTCTATCAATTTCTTTTTAAAAAAAAAAAATATATTCTTTACATCCAAATTGCTCAGAAAGATTTAAAATAACTTCAATTTAATATGTTGGTTTTATTATGTAATATTTTAAAATAACTAAATTTTTAAATATAATTATAAAGTTGTATCAGAAATAATTACACATTTTTTAATATTTATGTGATCAATCATCATATAAAACAGCTTTTTGGCACAAATCATGTATTGTATTGTTCGAACTAGCATTTGTATAGGTAAATATTATGGTGAAAATGATCATATCGCCTATTGCCAATAGCAAAATCCAAACAATCATGATACCAGTACTATATTTTATTAAGTCTTCAATATTTTAGAATTTTTAAAAATAGACTATATGTTTGAACCAAAACCAAAAATAGTTACTCTTATACCCTTGTAAGGATTCTCATAAATGTGATATTTTAAGTAATGTTCTTCTATTCTTAACCTATGCCATCAATCTTCAAGCTGTGCTGTTTTAATAGGTACATGCATAATATTCAATATGGTGTCTAAGTGTTAGAATATTATTGATGTCTATTTATCATGTACTATGAAACAAGGCTAATGGACTGTATGGTTAAGCTAGTCTATAAGGATATAATAAAATTGTTTTTGCATTATACAAGGCTGCAAGTTTTTCTTTATTATCTAGCAATATCTAAATTCTAAATTATGTGTGTAATGCTTTGAACGCTATCTACGAGTATACAAGTAAATTTCAATGTTAATAGTATCCAGATGATAATAGCGTATATTTTACAAAATTTACAAACAAAAAAAAACACGGAAAAGTTAGGTATTTACTTGTACAGTTAGGCGGAAATAAAAACTAGAGCGCATCACAGCAACGATCGATAGTCACACGATACTGAAATTATTCTTCTCGTATAAATTATATGTGTAGATAGCGTAAAAAGATTGCAAAATGTTTCCTTAGCCATCGATATAGGTGGTAGCATATTATGCTGAATATATTAAAAAAGTAACATAACTTGAGTAAACACATTCTAAAATCTTATAATTTAATCTTACCTTTGTATACTTTTACTAACTTATTATTATTAACTTAAATTCTGACCACAATTTTATTTCTTTCAACACTCGTTTGTAATTTCGAATTGTGAATGAACATGTATTTGCCTAATTCATAAAATGTTGTTAATGTTTGATATTTAACCAGTAGAATAATTGTAAGTTTTTAGGAAGAGCAAAAATGTTTAGATTAAATTTAAAAGAAAAACTAGATTTAAGGTGAAAGTATTCAAAGTGATCAAAATTGTTAATAGCTTGCTCATTAACACTTGTATTCGAAAATTTAAAATAAAGTTTAGGCAAATTTCTGTAAATAAAATGGAGGAAAAGCATAAAGAAAGAATTTTTGTATTGAGTAAAATACTGAAAATGTTATTGGGACATACCAAAGAAAAGATGTAGAGGGTTGTCTCTTGATTGATAATGTAATTTGCAGGGTTCGAAAATATTCTTATCGTTATTATGATTTGCATTCTACTTTTATATTTTCGACAACGGTTAGGATATGATATTTCTGTAAGTTTTATGGACAGAATAGCAGCCATTTTAAAATAGTGAAATAACAAGGTTGAAACGCTCTAGTCTGATAGTCTGTATTAATTGATCTCATATGTTACATTACGGAGGTATAGTTTAGAGTATTTTTTTACGTGCTGCCTTTATTTCAGTTCTGTCCCGTTTTATTTTTATAGGAATGGGTGACAAACGAGCAAACAGTCCACCTGATGGTAAGTGGTTGCTGTGGCCCATAGACATCCACATCTATCATCGTTTGCGAATCAAAATGCAGATGCATTGTCACCCGTGAGGACTAAGATGGAATGCGTCTTTTCCAGTAAAAAGGGTCTCCAGTTCTCTACACTCACCATACGAAACACGGCAGTGTTAAGCTGCTATTTAGCGCTGGTATTCTGTGAGAGCGTGGTTCTTCCCCGGTCGAGCCGACCCATTCGAGTTACAACTATACTACCAATATATCTGCAGCATAGCTCTACCACGTATAAGAAATTACTAGCAGCTTTTGCATTTTTATGAAATACGTAAATATATTTGTTGGATCCATTTGAATAATATTTATAATACTTCCTGTGTAGTTATTAAGCGAAGGATGTTCAAGTATTAAATGAACTGGATGTACATTGCAAATGCATTGTTAAAAAGTAATGCAATAAAATAGTGACGTCAAACTCTTCTCCATTTCTACGGGAATAATTGTGAAACGACTAAACTGGCTTTATTTAATTGCTCTTGAACATCAGTTCGAGTTAAGTTATGATTTTCTTTCAAATTATGAAAATACGTACAGCAATGGAATGGTATAGTCAGCCAGCATCTGTCTTTCCATCCGATTACAATGCGTTACAGTGTATTGTGTTTGTTAAACTAAGTCAGTGCACTGTGCAAACTTCGGATGCATCACCACTTATCATCACGTGGATAGTAGTCAAGCACTGGCTTATAATAGTTAAAAATGAATTTATGTACTTTCTTTCGTAATACCATGAGTGATTTATGTAACGCCATATTTTAGCAGTGTGTGATTATTAATGCCAGGCTTTTTACTGTAAGCTCTGTGCGCTATATACTCAATCATATAAGAATTACTGTCTTATTACCGCTGTCGCTGTTTAAACGCTCCGAATCACAGCAGCGACGGTTACTTAAGGAGTTATTGTTAAACAATTAGACAATACTGGATTAATAAAAAACTTGGAATTGGTATTTGATTTAACGGTCCCATACTGTCTAGGCTTAAAATTTAATTTAATTTTAACCAATATTTTGATGGTTATAATTTTTCTACATTTGTGTATCTTTCTCATTTATGTATATATTTTTCAGATATTAAATCATTTGAATTTCTTTAAATTCTTGTCTGAAATCATATAATGTATGCAGATTTTAACTCCTTATTGTAGGAGAAAATATACTGTTCATATGCCTTCTAAGTTGATGTATTGTATAGAATTCTTGTAGAGCATTTGGAAGTGATATTGGACCAATGTGGATAAAAATTATGCTCTACTTAGCTGCTATGATTCGGGAAACGTTTTTGTGATATGTAAACGTTATTAGAAGTAAGTTTATTTAAACAGTATCTAATAGAATGTTTAATAAATTACATTGCGTTTTATTTAACACGCCTATTTCAATAAAAATATTTTATATCATACAACGTAAATTTTGCGCATAATGCAGTATAACTTTTAATTTTTTTTTTATGAAATAACGTATACTATGCCTATATAACTAAGGAAGGCATATGTTAGAAACCTTCACATACATATGACTTCTTTACTCTCGTTTTTTAATGTTTCCATTTGCTTAAGATATTAAAGTATAACTGTTTAAAAACTTGTTTTTTTATGGCAGTAAGGATGACGAACGAGCACAGTCCACCTGAGAATAAGTGGATAGGGCTACGCCTATCCTTGATTGATAGCCAATATGCTGTAAACTGATAAAAACAGTATTATGCTGCTGTTTTATCCTGGAATTCTGTAACAGCATGGTCTTTCCCTGGTCAAGTAGACCAATTTGTGCTGCAGTCAAAACACGGTGGCATATTGACTCTACCATTTAAAATAAATAGAAACCAACTGTAACGGCTCTACGTTTTGAGTAAATTAATTTTTAAAACATGTCTAGTTCTGTAGAACATAATTTGGGTATAATCCCCCACTTAAACTTGCGGTCTTACAGGCCTCAAGCCCTGAGAACGATGAGACGGTAAAAGACAAAACGCTAACAGCACAAAATCATCAGAAACCAGCTGAGGTCTCGCTGTGCGAACTTATGGCTAATGCATTTTAAAAAAGAGTAAAATATAGTTTAGTATACCCTTTCATTGACCGTAACTTAGCAAGTGCACTCACTGGTGTTTGTCGGCAGAAACAAGTAATTGGGTAGTACCTATCCAGATAAATTCTAAGCAGAAAAATAGTCTTACCTCATGATTTTAACAGCCAAATGAAGATGATCATTTGGCTGTTAAAATTCAACTACATTCTCACAAAAATACTCAAAGAGTATGTGGCGGATGGAAGGAAAAAGGGAGATCTCCCGCCGGGCAAGGTGTTCTGCCTGGGGAGCGGCCAACGCTGCGAGTGGTAGCTCGGAACTATTCTATATATACTGCTTTAACTATGAAACTTTGATAGCGCGATTTAGGCTTCGATGTGTTTTCGCTTGTGGCGCGACGACAGCGCCGCCCCAAGTATATAATCACTAAGTTTTAAGAGGCACAACTTCCTTAGTAAAAATAAATGTATGAAAGTCTACCATAAATTTATTTATTGACAAACAATGCTGGTTATAATAGTGCTGTAAATATCTAACTTCGACTAGATTTATCAATATAACGTTTATCGATATTTTTTATATAGTAAATATTTGATCCCCGTACTGAATGATTTATGACAAATAAATACAAAAACAATATAAAAGCTTATAATATTACGTAGGGATTGAGTAAGTCCACTGCTAAAAATAGGCCTTCGCAAAGGAATACCACAAAGTACGGTCCTGGGCTACCTGCGTATATCGACTTCTTGCACCTCTTACCAGGACGTCACTCCATCTAGCTAGGTGCCGCCCCACACTTCACTTACCGGTACGAGGCCGCCACTCAAGAACCTTTCTTTTTCATTGGTTTTCGATTTTTTTTTTGGAGTCCCAGCTATATGGCCACCCCGTTGCCACTTCAGCGTTAGGATATTTCGATTGTCTGGTTCTATTGCTGGTTTATAAATATGATCTACATTAGAAGAGATCTACGTTATGCGCTTATGATTTATAGAATCATCATCACCTTTTATGAAAATCGACTTCCAAAAAAAGGAAAACAACTCTCCCTTTTTTACAGATCCGTAATAAGATTAATTGCGGCCCTTATTAGCTTCATTCAAATCCTTTCAGCAGTCTTTGTGTGTATCGTGAATACCATACACAGAGACAAAAATACTAAAAAGCACTAATTTGACTTCAGTATTCCTTAGCACTTCCTACAAAGTAGTTGAATAATACATAAAGCAATTAAATTATCACGGCAACGTGGACTGACGTGTAGTATAATGAGAAGAATTACGAGTATATACTGGCATATTATATATTTATTTGTTCTCCTATCATATTATCCAAGATGCTTTAAACATAGTGATACTTAGATTTATTTTGGGGTCGATTTTTCAAACGCCAGATAAAATTTATTCATCGAATAAATTATAACCTAACTGAATATATAATGAAGGATTTTAATAAACTTGATTAACTTGAATTAGGATTATGGGGGAAGGATTATGAGCTGCGATGATCCTGGTAATTATTTTATTTTATCCTGGTGATTCTGATCAGGATACTAGGTTATAATTATTAAATTATTGTATTGTGCAAGGGAGACGGATACGTTTCCATACATTCTTGGGCCCAGGTGTTAACAACATGAAAGTTCATCATTTGAAAGCTTACATATAAAAACTCCATAGTTGAAAGTTTGGCAAGATTTGTCAATCTAGGAGCTGAGTTATTTAAGATTAAGTAAAAGTGAGGTTATATTTTAACTGCATTGTAACAGTCGATTTCTATCTATAGATAATATAATTATTTAACTATTAAACGATTATTTTTCAAGTGTTAAAGGCGGCAAAAGCTTTAAAGAATAACTATATTAATAAATTCTCATATTAACAGCGTAAATGGAGGTAAATGCCTACTTACTTCGCCTGTAATGTTTTGCTCAAAGAACATCAACTCATATTATAAACTGTTCCAAGCTTTCTTGTAATTTTAGTGGTAAATAAATATTCAACCAAGCTAGCTACACTTCGAGTACACTCAGGCAACTTGTTTATTCTCACAAATATCACTTAACACTAAATTTTTATACGAAAAAAGATAACTAGGAATCGAACCAGACACCTCTGACTTTGATAGGGTTTTTTAAGCACACATTAATATGTCTCAACCTATCTAATAACCTAATTCTCTATATCTACTGAATTCAGCCAGGTAGGAATAGGGTATTGGTTATTAAACAAAAACCATTTTATTTAGGTATTTTAATCGTCTTCAATAATTATTAAAATATCGTCAAGGAACTGTACAGGTGGCACTATATTATCCTGATACCTTGCCCAACTAAGGTACCATATAATTGATCTATTCTACAATAATATTGAATAATAGCACAGAACACAATTACTCTCTACCAAGAGAAGAACGCCAACTTCATACTAAAAAAACAGAAACATGTGTTTACGAGTGTACACGAAAAGCGCTACGGTGGACGCCCATATAGAACTTTTTAGCGGGAATTTCAAACCTTTGTATTCTGTGACTTTAAACTTTTTATTTAAGGCTTATTTGAGTAATTTTGGCTCAAGCCTCACAAACCTATGGGGTAAATTCCCATATTTTTGAGAGGTTGCACCAAAATTACCCGAATATACTTTAGATTAGTATGTGGGATAAAATAAAACTATAAATAAGTATAGTTATGTAATTTTATTTTCTGGAAGACAGATTGTTTTATAAACGACACATTATTATTGATGTTTTTTATTGTTTTTTTTTACATAATATTTCCACACTGATTACTGATGTATAACACATGTTATTGTCAGAGAATTATTCTTCACAGAACATTAACGTAAATTTAAATCAGCAAAATTCTCATGGTGAAAACTTAACTTAGCCCAAATAAATGATCTGAAACCATTGAGTTATATGTACTACGTACTAGAGAAGCCCTTCCGAACATTGATTATGTTCAACTGAACTGTAGTGCAGTCCCTGCAGTCCAGACAAACTAAATATTGTGTAAATTGAAGATTTGTGAATTCCATAAAATAATTATTATTACATTTTATTTAGAAATATGTTTGTTTAGATTATAATAAGATATTTTATATTAAATTCTTATATTTATTTTATATTAATATCTTATTTTATAACAAATTAAAGTCTTCACGCATTCGCGACTGCTACTCCCGCGCATGCGCGACGACATAGAGTAGGACACAATTTTTGTTTGGAAGGGCTTCTCTGTCACTATTACATATAACTCAATGTCTGAAACAGATAAAATTCGAGTTAATATAGTAATAGTCCCTACAAATAACGATCAAACATTTAAAATGCTTAAAGACTTACCACAATATTGTTAAAAGTTTTTCTTCTACTATTGTAGGAAAAATGCAGAAAGTAATAAGATGATTTTGTGCTTTTTGTTTGCACAACACTTAATTTACTTTCGATTCTGATCACACATCGTGAATAAAAAAATTAATAATAAATTTATAGTCAATATCTCTTAAGAGTCAACATCTCACAAAAAATATTTACAGACACAATCGCGAAGAAACGACTACAAACGAAAATGAAGTATTTTGAACCGATAATAACTGAATTGCATCAAAAAGCAATAACAAATATTAAAATCTAAACTTATTAAATAAATTTTAATCAATTTCAGAAAATATTTTCAATATGAAAGACGTTGACAAATAAATGTCATTTTTTTCTTCTTTTAATTCATGGCTTCTCTTGATAGAATTCTGCTAATATTAAATAATTTAATTTAAATGAATTAAATCGTGCAAATCTCACAGTAATATGTATGTAATTATACTTTAAAGAGCAAACAAAAAAAAGTTTAACACATAATTAACATTTTTAGTTTCTTTCGATATAATATGAATTTGTGTATCTAATTTTTAAAGTGGCAATCTAAAACAACATGAAGGAAAGAAACAGCGATATTTTTTCTCGCTTTATTTTATCAAGCCCAACACGAACATTGACAAAATCATGATTGTGTGCAGATTTTTCAGCTTTCATACAAAGTTGCCTCAATTCTCGGCCGCTGCGAGAGCTGTCAACCAATATGTATATATAAATATACAAAGTATATTTTGCGGCTAATGTGCCTTGAATTTATTCTTCCTCTAAGCAGCCATTAGGTATTTGAAACAGACAGCTCTCGCAATGGACTGCTGCTAGCCTCCCTGCACACTTCAATTACATAAACATCATTTGCGCTTATGTGTTCACCATACTAGGAACGTGCCTGTTGCAATTAGTTTGTACCTAACGAAATTAATATAAGTTCACTATAAGAAAGCTGGGAAAATCGTTCAAATTGTCATTTTGGATACTTATTGTTTGGAACATGACACGTTTGGAAAAGAACTTGAGAAGGCTGGGTAGTCGTATAAGTAAGATTATCGATGTCCAATAACGAAGCAAGGGTCAATCAAAAGCAGGATAAGTAAGTAAACTCGGAAAATAAAGCCGTGGATAACAATAAAACGGAACGAGTCAAAACAACAAGTGAGTGACAAGTGACGCACAGATTAATAAATACGAGCAAGCTATAGTGAAGTAATAGTTGACATGTCGATCTGAGATCGATTAATAAAAAATCGATTAGTTAGAGTTAAGGAATCGATTTTCAATTCTTTGGATCCATTCACAGAATCGATTCAAGAATCTGTCGTATACAGTTGTAGCGGACCGAATCACATAGAAGCCACTTTTTGTTGTTCCGGTTACCAAAAAGTCACAGTGAAAAATCGTCGTGTAATATTGTAGATCGATAACGTTGGATACTTGGAACGTTAGTACGGCCATCAAACGTAAAAGTTTGGCGAGTTTAGAATTAAGCAACACCACTATATCATAAATTAATTAATAAATAAATTAAAAAAAAGCTTATAACGTAACTTTACTTAAGCATTTTAATTTATTAGGTTTTATTTCAGGTCGTTTTTTATTACCTTCTTTACCTGACCTTTTTTTAATATACGAATTTCACCTAACCTTCCTGTCGTTGGTGTACCGTTCTAGCACATACGCGTGGCTCCTATTATTTGGTTAAATCAGTGACAGGAGTAACGCCTGCTGCGTTACTCCTGTCACTGATTTAAAACTTTGTACGTAGTACGGTGGCTGCGCAAAGGAACATAGTTAGTTTCTCCACCTATGCGTCAAAGATTTAGATTTGGAACTTTTTAAATAGTCAAAAAAAGTCACAAAGTCACGGTGATATTTATACCGTGACGTTATTTATCACGCATGTCTACTTATGCTGTTTTCGTGTGCATAATCTTTATTTAAAAACGTGCCGTAATCTGATAATGAACTAAACGTATCTGTACTTTTTATTATCGACAAAGTTAACTTCATTATCAAGTAACAGATGCCGTTACTTTTTAGTGCAAAGCCAAAACGGAAAGACAAGTTAATTGTAAAGTATTTGGCACTAGGGCTTCTCAAATACCACCTATGTATTCTTTGTCATTAATAAATGCAATACATAAATGTAATATTTCTTTCATACAGTAATCATGTATTTATCCGACAGAAAAAGAAGAAAAGTCTGTTTTTATTTATGTTAGTCGATATCTTCGTCAATATCATGAATCAATATTGGTAATTCTTTTTTTTACACAGTCGAAAGTTCTCATTATCATTGATATATTAGGTTACTATCTTTAGCAGCTATTTAAAAATTAATTACTAATTATAATTTGGCACACCAAGCTATTGCGATCGAACAAAATCGGCAAAAATCGTCCCTTTTCTGGACAAATTGACATGCATTATGTAAATAAATTTGCAGTTTGTACTGTCAAGTGTCAAAAAGGAAAGTCTTAGGAACTATTTAGAAGACGTTAGTCTATGTATCGCTCCAAAACGAGAATTACACTAGTGTATATATATAGACTAACGTCTTCTAAATAGTTCCTAAGACTTCCCTTTTTGACACTTGACAGTACAAACTGCAAATTTATTTATTAAGAAATTTTGGGACACGTTGTGTATATATATATATATATACAAAACGTGTCCCAAAATTCAACGATAAGCTCGCGTCGGAGTATAGACCTGCCCCGGACTAATCGGGAAAAAAGAAAAAAAAATATATCCCAATTATATTTTAAGTTATATAAAAAAAATGAAATTCTTCAGAAATTGGGACCGTTTATGATATTTTTCACTACCATGACCACAATTTTTTAAAAAAATTTTTCTTTTTTTTTTTTATAGGCAACCTGAATAGTACTGCTATCTACCACAATTCATAAAAACTCCAGAATAACTCTTGTTTTATCACGAAAATTAATGAAACTTATTTTATTCTCTAAATTTTTTGAAGACTTTTACTTTTAACCAAATTTAACTTATCGTGGTGTAAAAAAAGTATGAACACTAGTATGGCAAGTTTTTTTGAAAATTGACGCAACTAACCAAAATTCCAAAATGGTATAATACTCTAGGAAAACAAGTTATAAAAAAATATGGGCCTATTATTTCTAAACAGGGGCCAAATTCCTTAAAATGTAATTGTCAGTAACCACTTTTACTACGTGCCCAAAATGGGTTCCTGTTACAATTTCTAGGAATTCGAATGGGGCATTAATACCTTAGATGTTAGAGAGAGATAGATAGATAGAGATATTTTCGTTAAAAAGAGACAACAACAGGGCAGGTAGAGAAGCTGTTAATATTCTCAGCAAGTCGGTTCAGTACGCTCTGCTCCTTTGTTTACTGCGCACCGTTCCCAATTCAACTTACGTGGGCCTTGTACATACTATCGACTTTTGGCTTGGCTTTTTGGACTGGAATCGACCTGCAAACTTAATTGACCTGGCATTATTTGGACTGGAAGTGATCTGCAAACTGAACTGACCTGGCATTATCTTGGACTACGATTGTGTGTTTTGTGATTTAGAGTTCTGGCGCATTTTGGACTGTTTGGCGTTTAACATGCCGCAACCGTACACACCACAGGAATACGCTAATATGCATTTAATCTATGGAGAATGCCGATGTAATGCTAACGCTGCTAGCAGACTGTATCGAGAAAGATACCAAAATGCTCAAAAATATCCTGATTATCGAGTGTTTATAATTGTGCATCAAGCGTTTTCGGAGGGTTGTATGCCATCCAATAGGAGAAGCGCTGGAAGACCTAGATTGGATCGTGATGAAGAAGCTCTCTATGAGATAGAAAATGACTCGACTACTTCGGTACGTGCCATAGAAGAAGCTACAGGAATCCCGAAAAGTTCTGCACATCGAATATTAAAACGTCACAAGCTTCACCCATATCACTACAGGCGTGTGCAGACAGGGACTATCCGCTACGGGTCACATTTTGCCGTGTAATGCTGCAAAGGCACAGTGAAGATTCCCACTTCCTAGACAAAATTCTATGGTCGGATGAAACAACGTGCAAGAAAGATGGGTATTTAAATCTTCACAACCTACATAGTTGGAGTAATGAAAATCCACACTTGATGAGACAAGACAAATCCCAATATCAATTCAAGGTTAACCTATGGACCGGCATATTAAATGGAAAAGTAATTGGGCCCTTTGAGTTACAAGGAAACTTAGATGGCAATAGTTATTTAAACTTTTTACAAAATGACTTGCAAGAATTGTTAAACGACGTGCCCTCAAGTGATCTTCAAAACATGTGGTTCCAAAATGATGGTTGCCCAGCACATTATGCCCGTCCTGTGCGAGAATATTTAAATCAAGAGTATCCAGGGCGTTGGATCGGGCGACTTGGTCCTATCTTATGGCCACCCCGTTCACCCGATTTGAACCCCCTGGACTTCTTCTATTGGGGTTGTCTTAAAAACAGGGTCTACTCAAAACCCATTGTGACATTGGACGAGCTTCGTTGAAATATCACTCAGGCTGCTGATTATATTAATAGCAGAAGATATGCAAGACAAATAAAACGATCATTTTAAGGCGATGTCGTGCATGTATTAATGCTGGTGGCAAACAGTTCGAACATTTGCTATAATGTTAATAACTTAATAAATTACACGTGAAACTGTTTGTACCATTTGTTTTGAAATATTAAACATTTTTCAAGAACTAATACTTTTATTACACCCGACCGTCATTTGGCCCCTGTTAAGAAATAATAAGCCCATATTTTTTTATAACTTGTTTTCCTAGAGTATTATACCATTTTGGAATGTTGGTTAGTTGCGTCAATTTTTTAAAAACGCTTGCCATACTAGTGTTCATACTTTTTTTTTACACCACGATAAGTTAAATTTGGTTAAAAGTAAAGGTCTTCCAAAAATTTAGGGAATAAAATAAGTTTCATTAATTTTCGTGATAAAACAAGAGTTATTCTGGAGTTTTTAAGAATTGTGGTAGATAGCAGTACTATTCAGGTTGCCTATAAAAAAAAAGAAATTTTTTTAAAAAATTGTGGTCATGGTAGTGAAAAATATCATAAACGGTCTCAATTTCTGAAGAATTTCATTTTTTTTTATATAACTTAAAATATAATTGGGATACCTATATGTTTTTTTTTTCTTTTTTTCCCCGATTAGTCCGGGGCAGGTCTATCCTCCGGTGTTGGCTTATTGTTGAATTTTGGGACACGTTGTATATTTAATATATATATATTTAATTTTTTCCTCGTGCAAATAACATATTTTGATAGTTACTACTTAGTGGCTTTTTAGTTTATATTTATTTTATGTGTGAATAAATTTAAAATCGATTGTATTAATATAATCGATATTCCTAATTATTTTTTATTTTCAAATTCTAGATTGTAAAATGAGCTAGTTTTTTGTATTTGTGCTCAGAAAAATATAAACATTTTTTTGAAGTATATACCAATTTGTTAACTTCAAGCCCAAAAATCCCATGCTCCTTGAAACGAGTGCAAATTTCAAAGTCAATCGGCCGTCAACAAAATGTTGAAAATTACATTAAAATATTCCGTTACATAGATAAATAGATACATGCGAAGCTAATAAAAGCACATACACTTCTAGTTATTTCGTCTATTTGAAGCAATATTTTAATGGAAAAATACTTTTATTAAAATCTCAAATGCTAGAAGTGAAAATGCAATAAACGAAATTAATCCACCCAGAGAAAATGAAGTAGAATTTGACATGTTTTATAGAAAACTACGCACGCAGCCTAAAATGCTGTAGAAATGCGGTCATTAAAGAGTATGGCAGTGCTGAATCTGAATGACAGGGTGAGAAATAGTGTGATAAGAGAAAAGTGTGGTTTGCAAGATGTCGTTGTGACAAGGATTAAGAAAGGAATGCTTCGGTGGTTTGGTCATGTAGAATAAATGAACGAGGAAAGAATGACAAAGCAAATTTGTTTCAGAAGTGAACGGCAAAGTCGGGAAGGGACGCCCTAGACGATGATTTATCGACCAAATCGGCGATACATTGAAAATGGGCCAGATCAGGAGTACCCTTTACCGACGAGCGTGTATGCGTAGATATATGGATAAAGATGGTAAAGGAGGCCAGAGAGGTGTGTCAGGATCGCGCCAAATGGAATCCGTAGTCTCTGCCTACCTCTGGGTGACAGGCGTGAATGTTTGTGTGTGTGTGTGTGTGTGTGTAACTAAAAAAGTTTTTTGAATAGATATACGGCAAGGTGAGTAGTTACTATTTTTTAAATTGTAAATGGTTGAACATCACAATGCAGGTCATGCTAGACTCTAGAGCAATTATCCATTGTTAACATTCTGAAAAGAACACCATTACAATGAGCGCGATTAGCACGATTTAATTTGAGTTACCCCCGCCTACTTGTATAAACGAGGTATACATAGATTACTGTATATGTATACTTATGTTACCTTGAAATTAACATTTGCATTATTTTTAGGTACGTTAATTTTATAAACTGGAATATATTAGGAAAATCATATAAAGACACAATATTTATATATCAGTACAATATCCAATATCTATATTATAATATCTGTACTATCAGGTGACAGATTATGTATTAGATAACGCTGCAGTATAGCATCACTTCGAATAAGAATAAATGATGTTAATGTTATATATCAATGATATGATATACTGATTTAAATTTTTAACAAATTGTGAATACGCGAAAGAATGCGAAATATAAATATGAATAATATCAGTTATACCTTTTACGTTTCTTTGTACACCTCTTAGAGTATCATAGGCATTAACCAATACGTTTTAACATGCTTAGATTTTGCGATATATCTATAAATATAAGCAAAATAAATGCATCAAAAATCGCGTATTATTTGTAGTACTGAATGTACTGATAACTTCTTAATAAAGTGACAGAATCACCTAAATATCAATCTGTACGTAGACATTGAAATATATAGATTCAACAATATTCAATTCCAATACAAAGATAAGATCTGATATAGGTAAAGAATGGTAGTAGTTTGGTCGGTAGTAGAATAAGTCACTGGCATCATCATTAATTAAAAAATAACTTCATCAATTTGAATATTCTACTTCTAGGAGGTTGTGTCTTATTATAAGAATTATTTAGATTTATTTTTTTCCAAAAATATAAAAATAAATGTCAATCTTTATCCTTATATACTGTTAAAAATTACTTATATTATAAAAAAACTAATAGAATATTTAGGAAAATATTAGACAAGATGAATAAAATGCGGGTATAAAGATGTGTGTGTTTGTGAATTTAAAATACTAATGTAGAGTTCCAGGAAAAGTCTTTAGAATAGATTATAATCACTTTTTATTCAATATATTGCTACTACCACTGGTTCGAATAAAACCCCTATCCTGGGAAGAACCAGCAGAAAACCGAGCGGGACCTTTCTTTTAAATAACATTAGATTTATTTACAATATATCACTTTATAAGAGTTAATCAAGTATACATTTGTGAATAATAATTAATTCGTTTGCACGAATTAATTATACAATGAGTCATGGATGAGCTAGTAGCGGAATACAACAAGTGCATCGTGCCACGCCAGAGCCAAGACCTCCTAACCCTAACTGCGGTAGCTCAGTCTGTTGTACAAGCAAAACAAGTTTATAATGCGCAGGCGCTGCTGCAGGCGCAGGTGTGTGCTGCAAATGTTGTATACAAGAACTCCTACTAAACACATGCGACGGCACAGGCGCCATCAAATACAATAAGCAGTTGAAGTAAACGCAAGATAGCACTAAAAAAGAGGAAGTTTGTAACAGCAGGGCAACCTGTACGCACACACAACGGACAAAATCACGACATCGACTTAGACTAGGATAATCACTACTCCCCCCCGAACGGGTTCCCGCCTTGTCGTGGCGGGGGGGCTTAGTAGCCGTGGCTTGGTCAACCACGGTGAACAAAGAGGAACCCCTTGGCTGGCCCGAGGTGGCCACTCCGAGTGGGCTTGGCGAGCCCACTTCGGATGTGTGTCGGGGGGCTGCGGTGAGAGGGGAGTCCGCACACTCTACCGCTGCAGCCGAAGTGGAGTCGCGGAGGAAGAGGAGTGTTGGTATGGCGATGCGCCACTCGCCCTATCCTCCGCGACTCAAACGGGGCCGCACCGTTGATGCGGTGGTGGTGGGGCTGCGGGGGGAGAGAAGTGTTGGTATTGCGAGGCGCCGCTCTCCCTACCCTCCGCAGCCGAATCTTGGTTGGCGGCGGAGCCATAGACCAGATCCGCCGCTGGGGTCGGGAAGGCTGGTGCATCTGAGTGCTAGTTTTTCCTGGCCCCATGGCCTTCACGCATCGGACGCGGGTGCGTCCGTTGCGCATGTGAAATTGGAGGCCGAGGAGGAGGGCGCGCCATGTGTTCTGGTGCGCCTTACCTGAGAGGGAGATGGGGGAGGAGTGGTCCTCTCCCGAGGAGGGGCCACCATGGGGCGGCCAGCGCAGGTGGGGTCGCAGAAGTGTGCGAAAGCGTTCCCGTGGCCCTGCCAGTATGCGACGAGGGTGGAACACCATGGGGTTTTAGTCGGTGCGAGTCCAACATAACCCGTCTTTGCCCCCGCGAGGCGGGTATGCGTAGGCATTTACCCATATAAAAAAAAGGATAATCACTACTATAAACTAATCTATGTTGTGAGATGTTACTGTAGTTAGCCTTTTGACTTTTTACAAATGCCATTTACCAGACGATGATTTACACAACCCAGGATGATGTAAGAAGCAGCTGTGGATAAAATGGGAGGTCTTATGCCACCAACATACATTATTGTCAGAACCAGACAAAAATAGTGCTTAAAGTTGTGGCTAACGACGATGATGACGCTTATTATGTTGATGACGTGATGAGCTTCTTATCCTAAAAACGTCGCTACCTTTTCATATTCTCTAAAAAGAGCACCGCATTTTGCTTATTATCCTTAAAAATAATTACAAAGCGCGTGATATCATACACAGTGGTCGTGTTGTCAGATTTAATCACAAAAATAATAAGCGACTCTTAAACGAACATGAATTCGTGTAACTTTACTCTGCTAAGTACACTGTGAGCGCGCCACGGATCAACATAATTCCAATACGCTCACCTACTAAAAGTGACATAAGTGCGAGACTTAATGGCTCACAGCCCATTTTATTGACAGAAGAGTCAGCCACAGACGTTTCTACGGCGACACAAATTTCATATCGTAGAAACCGAAAAAATTCTAGATGTCAAGATATTATAGAAGAGTTAAGCGACATACGAAATAAAACGGTAAAAATGAAGCAAATCCTAACTTAACAAAAGTCAAACGGAATCTATGAAGAGAGTAAGTATCAGAAGATGTGAGTTCACTGAAGGAACATGTAAAAGATTTAAAAGACTGAGATGGATAGTATTCGACTCCATGTTATTAGCCTTTTATTATCGCAAACTCCAAAAATATCCCTTACCTAAACGCTACTCAATATGAAAATATCTAAATGACAAAAGACTCCTTAAAATGCCCGAATATCAAGCATTCAGTATACTCAAAGCAGGTTTTGACGAGCTACAATGTATTTTAAAATGTATTAAATTTACGTTAAACATAATTTTTGTTACGGAAACATCAACGTTTTTTTACGTGGTAGAGCACGTACGTAGGTTGTAGCACGAATGGGTCGGCTCGACCGGGGAAGGACCACGCTCTCACAGAATACCAGCATAAAATAGCAGCTTAACGCTGCTGTGTTTCGTTTGGTGAGTGTAGAGAACCGGAGACCCTTTTTACTGGAAACGAGGCATTCCATCTTAGTCATCACGGGTGACAACGCATCTGCATTTAGATTCTTAATCGAAGATAGCTGTAGATGTCTATGGCCCACAACAACCACTTACCATCAGGTGGACTGTGTGCTCGTTTGTCACCCTTATCCTATAAAAAAAAAATCAATGTCACCTTACTATTTAGAACACCATCGATATCTGATCATAAGCAAATATATTTTGAGAACAAGATCAAAATAGACATATAAAGCAATGAACTACCCAAACGATAAAACACAATAACTGGAAACAGTAATGATATTTTCTTTCAACTAAAATTGCTTTGTAATAGCGACGTCTACTTCATTCTATATGTAAAGTAATTTTATCGAACAAAAATTAATTGACTCTTTTGGTGGTCCATAAATCGATAAGATATGAAATCGTGGAAGTTAAGTATGGTTTGGATATGATAATTTTATTCATTTGATAAATTAGTTTTTTTTTATCTTAAAAGTTAAAAGTTATATTAACCTTTATATTAAATGTTTTTCAGGTGGTAGAGCTATGCTGGACTACTAATAGTATAATTGTAACACGAATGGGTCGGCTCGACCGGGGAAGGACCACGCTCCCACAGAATACCAGCGTGAAATAGCAGTTTAACAATGCTGTGTTTCGTATGGTGAGTGTAGAGAACCGGAGACACTTTTTACTGGAAAAGAGGCATTCCATTTTAGTCCTCACGGGTGACAACGTTTATTGAGGTTCTTTGTAGATGTCTATGGGCCACAGTAACCACTTACCATCAGATGGGCTGTGTGCTCGTTTATCAGCCTATACTATAACCAAATTGCCAGCCTCGTTGGTCTATTCATAAGTACGATTGCTTATCATGAGGTTCGGGACTTGAATCCTGGGTCGAGCGAAATCAGTTTACTGAGATTTTCTGTCAATATTGATAAATTCTCATTAACAACCCGAACTCAGGAAGTCGGCTGTGTTTCACCCACGGGCCTCAGACAAAAAAACACGATACTAGCTGCGCCCCGCGGTTTCGCTCGCGTATATCGCGCGTCAGAGACGCGCCACATGACACCACGGTTCAGGCGAGGCGTTCACTTCTGGTTTCTCTCAATTCTCATTGGGTGACTAGACGTTGATCGTACATAGGCTGCACTAAAAGTATCGGGAATGGAATATTTCCACTGTTACTGTCATATTAAAATCTTTTTAATTGAAAACTCCTTGGTTTTAAAAATCGAATACCATTTATTTTTTTAAAAAAAGATTCTCGGTCTTGTCACAAGGTTTTGTCAAACTTGTTTAGTCGTTGAGAAAATGGAATTGACTCTAGAAAATTCAAGAGCGATGATTTATTATGACTTTCGAAGTGGTTTAACATAAAAACAGTGTGTTGACCGAATGATTTCTGCATTTGGTGATGAAGCCCCATCCAAAAACACAATTTATCGCTGGTTTGCTGAATTTCAACGTGGACGTGTCAAGCTCAGTGATGATACCCGTCAAGGTCGTCCAAAAACTGCAGTCACCGAAGAAAACGTTGATGTTGTGCGTAAGCTGATTGAGGAAGATCGACTTGTGACATACCGCGAAATTCAGGCAAGTTTAGATATTGGCATGAGTCAAATACAAATAATCTTGCTTGAACAATTAGGTGTAAAAAAAGTTGTTTTCCCGATGGATACCGCATTCGCTCTGTGAAGAGCAAAAAGCGGCTCGCGTTACTTGGTGCGTCAGAACTCTCGAAAAATTCCACGCAGGATCCTCAAATGCTGTATACAACATCGTATCAGGTGACGAATCCTGGATATACGCGTATGAATCTGAAACATTAAACCAGTCACGAGTTTGGGTGTTGGAAAATGAGTTAAAGCCAACAAAAATTGTTCCTTCACGGAGTGTTGCAAAAAAAATGGTGGCCACGTTTGTCTCCAAAACCGGTCATGTTACGACTATTCCTTTTGAAGGACAAAGAACGGTTAATGCAGAATGGTATGCAAGCATTTGTTTGCCACAGGTCGTTTCTCAACTCCGTAAAGAGAACTGCCACCGCCGCATCATCCTCCATCACGACAATGCGAGTTCTCACACCGCACACAGAACAAAAGCGTTTTTAGAGCAAGAAAACATAGAATTATTAGACCATTCGCCGTACAGCCCCGACCTAAGCCCTAATGATTTCTATACTTTCCCTAAAATAAAGAATAAATTGCGTGGACAGAGACTTTCATTACCTGAAGAAGCTGTGGACGCCTACAAAACGGACATTTTGGAGACCCCAACTTCCGAATGGAATTCAGTGATTAGTTCCACCTTAATAAGAATAATAAAATACGAAAGCAAGAATACTTCAAAAAGCAATAAATACATTTTTAAATAGTAATGTTGTGTCACTTCCTTGATTCCCGAAATTTTCAGTGCCGCCCTCGTATACTATTTGTCGTGAATTTTGATATCATACACAAAAAAGAGTTTATCAAATCAAACTGATAGTTCCAGAGATTAGCGTGCTTAAACAAACAAAACACCTCTTCGGCTTTATTATATTAGTATAAATCCTATCTCATTACCTCGCAGGCTAAATCATATAGATAAATGTTAGTCTCTATTCTATTCTATCTCTAGTTAGTATAATTATCTCTAGTTCTATCTATTCAATGATCTATCAAATTAAAAGATCAAAGACACTACTGATCCGAATGAATTGATTACACAAGTGAGATTTATTATTAGTGCAGCTATACGTAGTAGAACCAGAGCGGCCGACATCGTTCAACGGATTAGTGAGCTGAAGTGACAATGGGCCGGCCATATAGCTCGAAGAATCAAAAACGGGGGAGGAAAGGTTCTCGAGTTGCAACTTCGTACCGGTAAGCGAAGTGTAGGGTAGCCCCCACTAGATGGAGTGACGACCTGGTAAGATATACAGGAAGTCGATGAATACAGGTAGCTCAGGATCATGCTTTGTACCTTTCCTTGAGAGAGGCCTATGTTCAGCAATGGACTTGTTAAGGGCTGTAATGATGATGATGATGGCTTTTTCTTGAATATCGGTTTGATCCTGACAAATCAAATACTAATAGTTAATCAAATAGTACTGGATGCTACTACTTACGAAACTGTAAATAATACCTTATCCTATCAGTCACCTGTAATTGCACAAGAAATCGCTAAAATTATAAATTGAATACTTAAATACTAATGCTAAAGCAAGCTAAATGAATAAAGCTAAATGGGGTAAGTACAAAATCCTTTGAACATAATTGTTGATGAGGTGGAAAATAAAGCATTTGAACAAGGCGTATTTCCAGACAATGGAAGGGTGTCAAAAGTAACCCTGTGATATAAAACAGTAACTAAAGGAAGTAATTCCAGACCAATACCTAAGTTTTATCTAAGTATTTGAACATCAGTTATATCATGTTCAAATACTTAGATAAAGCTTACCCTTATCACCCTTATCCTATAAAAAATAGTTATATAATCGTGTTGCAAACTATTAAAATTCCAAAACAATATTATTACAAAACAAGTATGCAAAATTTTATCTCAATCGGTTGTGGATAACTGCTTTAAAATTCAGTTTGATCCAAACACATATATGTAGGAGAAGGGGCGGCCATGCTGAATAAAAAGTCAAGAATTACAAGATAATATTAAGTCTAATTAATTATAAATTGCACGAGGGCATTTTTATAATTAATGATAATAATTAATTTCAAATTAATTATCTGTGAGCGTCTAGGATTAGCTAGCTTGGTACAAACAGTGCACCAAGTCACGCCAGAGCCAAGACTACCTTAATGGCGGCCGCTCCATCTGATTTATACAAGCAAAAAAAGTAGCTAGACACACGGGGGCTACCTCAGGTGCAACGGCGCAGGTGTGCGGTGCACGTATTGCTTACCAGAATTCTCTCTAGCTACACCGGTGCCGCAGCACGTGCAATTTGAGCAGGCGCCGTCACATACATTGCAAGTTAAATTAAAAGCTTTTGAAAATAATACGGCTTTAAACCTAAATCGAATATAATTTCCGTAACAATTGACTAAGTTGCAAAAGTCAAAGTTAGGTTAGAGAAAGCGCAGAAAATGAACGGCGACTATCTTTTACAAGGAGGTGTCGGATCTATCATCAACAAGTCTCTCGTTAACAACGTAAAGATTGGAAGTGTGTCGGCGAGGGTTGCGTACCTTATACTCAGGGTATTCACTAAACGTATTACCAAAGGGTATTCGTCGAAGGCATGCTTAATCACCAACCTCAGTACATCTCGATAAAGAAGTGGAGGAAATGTATGAGAATATCTCTAGAGCCATGCATTCCTCCAAAACCTACTATACGGTTTTAATGGGAGACTTCAACTCAAAAGTAGGCACAAGAGAAAACGGTGAGCTGAAGGTAGAAAAATTCGAGATAGAGCAATGGAATCTAAGGGTCTAGCAACTGGCCGATTTCATGGAGACAAGGGACTCTTTATGATAAACTTTTTCTCAGAACCAGCCCCGCAAAATGTTGTTCGAGCCCTGAAGATTCGGTAAAAGTGAGATTAATTTCAGTATGACGTTTAGACGGTAACTATTCAATAATATCTCAATGAATTCGAGGATGAAAAATGGCAGCGATCACCACACTGAACCTAAACGATAAATTTGAGAAGTCACTTCTAATGAAGTCAATGCCGAAAACCCGAAAACTTTTAGCTCAAGTTACAAAATCGTTTTAGTGCCTAGAAGATTGCAATTTAGTGGACGATATGAATGACAAGCTCGTGGAAACTGTCCATCGGTTGGAGCCTAGTTCTGCAAGACCCGCCACAGAAGAACACAAAAACTCACCGATCACACTCTTAATCTCATGGCTGTTAGACGGGAGATGAAGCCGTAGTCTTCAACAGATTTGGCAGCATATAGACAACTGAACAGACAGATCTCCAAATGCATGCGGTGGGACTTAAGCAAATTTAAAACAGTTCGTATTTAGGAAGCAATTAAGCGGAACCAGGGCTTCAAAGTCTTTGCCAGAGATCTGTTTACCAGAAAGAGCCAACGGACGAAGCTGAAGACTGATTATGGCAGCATCGTTTCCGGAACACCTCAGATTTTGAATGAGATAGAAAGGTTCAACGGGGAGCTGCACACATTATCGTTATAGCCACACACAAGTGTGACTATAACGATCCTAAAGCAAATATAACCTGACACTATTCAGATGATATCCCGGACGTCAGTTTGAGCGAGATTAGAATGGCTCCTCAGCACTTTAAAAGTAAACGAAAAAAAACGGCAAAGCCCCAGGCGAGGATGGAATTACAGCGGAGCTTCTGAAAGCGGGTGGAAAACAACTTTTTTTAATATTGAAATCCTTCAAGATCTCTTTAATTCCGTTTTCCATGGTGGCACTACTCCGCAACGTGGAGCAAAAGTGCGGTGGTCTTGTTCTTCAAGAAATGCGACGACGCTCAGTGGATTATCTACCGACCGATTTCCCTTCATAGTCGCGTCTACGTCCGTACGAGTGAGAAAGCCTTTGAATCTATTGGAATTCGGGCGATGCTACAGTCCCTTTATCGGTGCCAAATTGACTATTGATATATTGTAATGCTGAAATGTTTGAGTGTTTGTGATAATCTTAGGATTAAACCCTATGATTCTCCAAGTCACATAAAAATAATATTAAATCTCAATTGATTTTTCTTACTGGCTTACTGCGAAATATAGTAAAATGTTTCCCACGTAATGTGCGTTACACTAATAACGAGGCTATGAAGAACGTTAAATAAACCGCCACATTACAACATCAGTTTATACATTCGTAAATTTCAAATCCAAATCTTTCTGACTGATGATGAAAAAGAAATGTCAGGGTATTGAGAAGTGTACCTATATATAATTAACGTTGTAGATAGCATGGATGGTAGAACAATCCCGAAAAGACCTACTTTTCATTATAAGATTAAAAAAAAGCGTTATTTAGAAATATTTTTTTCCGCACAAGCGACAACACCACTTATAAATAAACATCTAATCGACCCCATTATGACATTAGCCTGGTCCACATTCCGTCATTTTGATCAGGTGTATTTTATCGAGTACTTATTTGCGTCTTAACACTTTTCCTGTCCGGTTTTCAGACACAATAGTAATACAATATTAATGACCTATATGTAGTACTCGGGACAGCGAAAGGGTTAAGTATGGACACTCATTTCGACCATATTGGGGCGTGGCGTGTAGTATCTTAGTACCTTTGATGATCGGAGAAAACCGAATAGAGATGGGATACGGCATATTAGGTATCGTATTGCATCATCGTTTACCAATAATGATACGTGTATCAGATACGAAATATAGTGTGGATCGGGACGTATGAGATACGGTATCACAACGTCGTATCACGTGATCGCCTATAATTTTGCATCAAAACTGGCCATCACGATACATGTCTACTCCACGTGAAGGTTTATTTTTATGGAAGAGGGGGCAAACGAGCATGTGGCTCACATGATGGTAAGTGACTACCGCCGCCCATGAACAACCGCAACACCTGGAGAATTGCAGACGCGTTGCCGACCTTTTAGAACGGTGTAAGCTCTTTTCTTGAAGGTCCCTAAGATATACCAAGATAAGCAAATCTGAACCCGGCTGTAGATGGAAAAGAATGACTAATGGCCACACCGTGCTTGAAAGATTTATTTCCGTGTGAAATATCACAAATAATTTCATTCAATATTAAATAATAAATTCATTAGACGCTTTACTTTAATTTTGTTTTGGAACTTTTCATTCCTGGAAACACGATATAAGGTTGAAATGAACAATCTGGTATCGCCAAGAATAAATTTATACTTGAGGAGTGTAATAAAATAAAAAAATGTCTACTGTTATTAAAATGTGAAGAGTAAAATAATTCTCTTCGAGCATTTTTGGAGTCTTTTTTAAAATGAGGATAAATTAGGATAAGTGTGGCTACCGACCACATAGTCCACCTGATAGTAAGTGGTTACTGTGACCCATAGACATCTACATCTATCCTCGAATGCGAAACAAAATGCTGATGCGTTGTCACCCGTGAGGACTAAGAAGAAATGCCTCGTTTCCATTAAAAAGGGTCTCCGATCCTCTACACTCACTAATGATACTGGTATTCTGTGAGAGCGTGATCATTCCCCGGTCGAGCAGACCCATTCGTGCTACAACTCTACTGCTAATGTGGCTGCAACATGGCTCTACCACGTAAAGTCTTTAGAAAATTTTGTGAAATTTGGCCCTAGTAAGTTTAAAATAGTTAGTCAACTTTATAATTTTAGTAAAATAGTTCCATTTAAATAAGTAGTTTAAGATTACTTCATTATTAATAAGTATTGATATAGCCGAGGTAAAACTAATCCTCAAAGGTTATTTGTAACATTGTAATCGGTTGGAAAGGCACAACGATACATTCAAACTATTTAACTCGTTTGTTGACTACAAAGCAAAACGTTTGCTTTGAATACATCGCATGTCGACAACAAAAGGTTGGAGATCCGCCAAACATATAGATGCCCATGGTGGAAAGGGGAATCAATCGTTCAAAATATTGTATATATTAGATAGATTCGAGAATTATTGGTTAATTTATCACTTCCTTCTTTTAAAAACGGCTTAATTTACGAATATAAAAATAAATATCTGTTCTATCGTGTGTTAAGAAGGAAGCCAAATGCAATTTTATTCATCTTCTCATGTTTCTGTGCAAAATATAGGTTTCTTTAAGCGAGAGTGACTTTATTATATTTTGTTCCCTAGACGTGAAGCTGTCTGAGCGGTGAATAAAATACTGTTAGCGTTATTTACTCTGAACTTTTAGAAGTTGTGGAAAATATTAAGTTATTTGTTGACTACCCTTTATGAGTCTCGGCGTAAATACGCAAGTAACAATAGTACACTGAAGGTACAATGCATGTGTAGCCTTCTTGGTGTGAAATTAGCTGCAGGCTGCAGATATCACCGCCAGTTGATACCAATCGTGTCAATTGTACCATTAGATAATTTGTTGTTTATGTTTTGGAACGAAGTACCTTATCGGATGATACGAATTTGGCGGATGGGGGCTAGGCGAGAAAGAGTGTAAGATTTTTCAATCACGACCCCTTCTGACGTAGTGTAGACGGCCTTAGCGGCTATAAGGAAGCAAGATGGAATAATATCAATCTCCCTCGCACTTTTTCTTATCTTGCCAAGAAAGATTTAAATGACGCTTCATTTTAATAGACGCTAGTAACTCATTTATTTGTATTTGTTAATCATTACTTTATTAATAATATTATACATCGAAAGGAACTTCGTTCCAACTGAGTGTTCCACGACAGTCACGCATGTTATTTTTCTTTCTCTTATGTTTTTCTGGTATTTCACTCATTCATTCATCATGAGAATTATTAGCTCATTTGTCGCACTTGCTACACACATGCTAAAGGTATTAAATGAACTAAATTTAGTGTACAATATGTGACAAAAAAGCAAATTTTACACTATGATATTTACAAGTAACTCAAGTTCACAACGTATTTATATGTAACTCATAAATTCATGAGTCATTGCCTTACAATTTTATTGGGTTTTATATAAACATCAAAAGTGCCGATAACATGTTTGACGTAGCTTGCACGTTACCAACGCTACTGTAAATGCTAGTTGCGTGCTATGCCATTTTCAGTGTTCATAAATTTGTTATATAATTAGTACAATACAAAAGAAACTGCTAGAATATATACGTAACAAAAACATGGTACTTTTTACTAACTGTGCCCTCGACTTTGTTCGCATATCTAACCATATTCGTCGATTATTTTAAAGCTGAGTAAATTGGTAACTTACTTGTTTTATAAAACAGTGGCGTAGCTTATAATTTTAAAACTATAATACTGTACAAACTTAAATAGTAATTGTATAGATATGTGTAAGGGGGCCCACACACACGGGCCAATGAGTCAGTGACCTTGTACTCCAGGAAACTGATTTCACACCACGTTGGGTTCGGGGACAACGAGGTGGACGTGACCCCTGAGAAGGTGTCCTCCTTTCTAAGAAGAAAGGTTAGACGACAAGGATTACGGGTCCCTATAGAGTAGTCCTGTTCTTGACGTCATACGAAATGGACTGTATTCTTTATAAAGGTGCAGTAGGAAATAAAACATTAATTTATCTTCGCAATTTCCCCATGAGCGTGTAACGTTGAAACTTTCATAACTTTTCCTATTACTTTCCCTACTGTCTTCTCTCTTGATTTAAACTATAAAACTGGTAGCTGATCCCGAACGAATTGTTGTTATCCTTGTTTTCTGCATCTGTGCTAAGGACACAACAGACATCGGGCCTCGGGGCATCCCCCATTGCCCGGATTCTCCTAGCGGTACACAGCTATGTACCGGTCGTTGTTACTCGACTCTCTAATCTCTATAGAGAGGAGTTATCATGGTAGAAGTCGCCTGTTCGAGGGCCGGGCATGTAGAGGTGCCAAATTGTTAAGGCGGGGATGTGACCCATTGTCTGCGCGGTCAAACATGCCACGCGCCAGCTGGACCACAAAATCCTGAATTGTTACCATTTTCAGGTTGGCCGCAATAACGTCATTCCGGCCGTAGCGTCCTGCACCGACGATGGTTCGTAAATATAAATTCTACAGGGCCTGAAGTCGCCGCCTCTGTTGATTGTCAACATGGGTACGCGGCAATCAAACACCGAGATCGAGCTGAGTACTTATTTATTCTGTGGCTGAGTCTGATTTATTCATATTTAACCTCCACTATTACAATAATCTCTCACATCTCCCTTCTTAATGATAAGAAACAAAATTAAAATAGTATTTTACTCTTGCATATTTTTATCACAAAAATAGTAAGACAATTGAAAGGTATTTTCAGTATAAAATAAAATAGATAAGCAGTAGGTGTCTATAATATTATATATGTATATTAAATTAGTAAATTATTCTGATTAATAATACATTATTGTGAGTTACACCTCTCTAACTACTAATCTTCCCCTGTCTTACAAATAAGAACAAAGCGGCCAAGTGCGAGTGGGATTCGCCCAAGAAGGGTTCCGTAGCAGTAAGTAACATAAATTATGATTTATGACGTTTAAAAAAAACTACTTACTATATCTCGTTCAAACCAATTTTTGGCAGAAGTTTACGTAGTAATGTACATTCAGTTTTGAAAAAAAAATGATATAAGAAACCTCAATATCATTTTTGAAGACCTATTCATAGATATCCCACATGTATGGGTTTGATGGCAAAAAGTTTTTGAGTTTCAGTTCTAAGTATGGGGAACCCCCAAAGTTTATTGTTTTTTTTTTCTATTTTTGTGTGAAAATCTTAATGCGGTTCACAGAATACATCTACTTACCAAGTTTCAACAGTATAGTTCTTATAGTTTCGGAAAAAAGTGGCTGTGACATACGGACGGACAGACAGACAGACATGACGAATCCATAAGGGTTTCGTTTTTTGCCATTTGGCTACGGAACCCTAAAAATCAGTTATGAAATCAATTCTTACATTACACATATATAAATAAAATTTGAGTATGAAATGTTCATTTATTTACTTAAATTATTTTTTTTAATTCGATCAATTCCTTTTTTAATTGGTAATACTTATTATATTTTTAAGATAAACCAATTACATTAATTTCTCAAATTTAAAGTTCAGTCGGGAATCGAACCTGGGACCTTTAGCGTAATAAATGTGCATGCTGTGCTGCTTAAATAAACAAACAAAACACATGGCTTGTTTTGATAGTGTTTACATATTTCTTATTACATACTTTTACTGTCGTCATTTGTGCGTACGTTACAATTTATAGTTTTGTCTTCATGGAACACGGTGATTGTGGCGACGCAGCTGCGCGGCTGTTCATCACCGCTGTTGTGTTCTAAACCCAATCTACCCGGTGGCCTCACTATCCTGCCTGAACGTGTGAAATAATAATTATTGTTGTTTACTGTTTTAGGTCGTCATTGTATATTAGGTCATAATTGTTTAAAGTATAGTGCGGAGCGTCCTGTCGATGTGGCGAATCTTTAATAATATGGCGTCTATTACGTATAAACCTATAATGATGCTCCCGTTTGCTAATTTTATTTTATATTAACGATACTGCAGCTGACATAATATTGTCCCTAATAACCATTCTTCTTTGTTTACATCTAGTAATACCCTTACTTTTTCTCCGTTACTTAATTGGTCTAGATTTATTGTATGTTGGTTATGGTAGGTAGGTAATTGTCGTATGGTTGGCAAAATTAAAAAAAAATAGTCATGAGGCAAAATAAACAAAAATACTACATTTTTGTTTATTTTGCCTCATGACTATTTTTTTAATTTTGATTTTAAGTGTGATCTAACTTTGGTAACATAATTCTGAATTTCCTACTTTGTAATAACTCAGCTGGTGATGAAATATCATTTTCTAAAGGTGTGTTCAGATACTCTAGTAACGCCAGTCGATAATGAACTCTATCTTCTTTACTTTAGTATTATGTTTTTTAGAGTTTGTACCTTTCGCTCGATTTGTCCGTTAGATTGCGGATATCGTGGTGATGAGGTTATGTGTTTTAAATTACATTCTAACGAAAAATGTCTTAACAGGCTTGAAAACTGCGGAGCACAATCAGACATTACTACGTTCGGTAAACCCTGACGACTGAATATGTTTTTTAGGCTTTCAATTATACTAGTTGAAGTTGTACATTTTACTTTATCTATTTCAAAAAATTTGCTATAGCAATCGACTAATAATAAGTAATCCAAACCCTTTATTTGAAATAGATCTGTACCTACTTTTGCCCATAGTCGGTCGGGAATTTCGTGAGATTGAATCTCTTCCTTTAGGTTGTGTTACCTGTACGTCAGGCATATACTACAATTAGATATTAAATTTTTTAAGTCGTTATTTATTACTGGCCAAAATATTGTCACTCTTGCCCGCAGTAGACATATTTACAACCCTACATGCCCGACATGTATCTTGTTTATTAATATTTTCTTAAGAATTTTGGCACCACTATCGTTTGCTCCTTCCATACTAGACCGTAGGTGATCGATAAATGCTCATTATAGCCCCAATATGGCTTTACAAAATCTTTTTTCTTTAATAGGATAAGGGTGACAAACGAGCACACAGTCCACCTGATGGTAAGTGGTTGCTGCGGCCCATAGAAATCTACATCTCTATTACAAATCAAAATGCAGTTGTCACCCGTGAGGACTAAGATGAAATGCCTCATTACCAGTAAAAATGGCCTACGGCCACCTGCACTCACCAAGCGAAACGCAGAGGTAAACCTCTACTTCACGCTGGTATTCTGTGAGGTCGTGGTACCACCCCGGTTTGAGCCGGCCCATCCGTGCGACAGCAAAAGCTGCTGCGTGGCTTTACCACTATTAAAACTATAGACTATAACGTCATGTTTGTTTGCGGGTCACTCTTCTATTATGTGTTTTCTCAACAACGCGAGTTCATCATCATTTTCTGAACTTTTTTGCAACTTAATAAACTGTTACTCCGTAACTTCAGTCGCTGCGCTCAAAGCCATATCCCTTGTGATAACCCAAACTTCATCGTGCTGAGTATAGTAAACGCTGGCTCCGGATCGTATGCCTGTGACAACGCGTCAGCAATAAATAAATGTTTACCTGCCTTATAGACTAATTTGAATGTACAGCGTTGTCATTTCAATAACATCCGTTGTAGACGCGTTGGTGAGTTCGCTATTGGTTTTTTTTTATAATGCTAACGAGTAGCTTGTGATCAGTTTCTTCCGTAAATTTACTCATGAAACCTCTCACAAGCAAAAACGCAAGCATATAACTCCTTCTCTATCTGAGCATATCGCTGTTCTGTTTTTGACAATGACTTAGACGCGTAACAAACTGGCATCCCATTTTGCATTAGAAAGGCACCTAAGCCGCTTTAGCTCGCATCTACTGAGATAGTAATAGGGAGGTCTATGTATTAATATCTTAACACTGGTGGTTTTGATAAACACTCTTTTATAACTTTTCAACACTCATAATCTGTTTAATCTGTTATTAATTTTATACACAGCGAATTTCGAACTCCTCGACCTCTCTTTTCTCTATCAAGTTGTCAGTTATATAAAAACAACTCCCTAAGAGGCTATTAATACCGTAGTGATTTATATAAATTATCCCAAGTAATTTAAATAACAATATTTAAACAATAAAAAGGACAGAATTAAAATCTTAAATTAATATTTTTAACAGTCGGCCATCCTGAAATGGTGGCTGTCCCAGACACAAGAACAAAATAATATTAAAAAAAAGTTATTGGATTCATAAGTGACCATCAATTGTCTATTATACTGGAACACATTCATATAATAAAATATTACACATTGCAAAAAAAAATTACAAAATTACAACTGGTAGCTTGATACTTTGTCGGCCATCCCGCACCACAGAATGTCCCCATTCTGTATAATGTTTAGATGTTGGAATTATGTGCCTTGAGCTGGTTCAGCGTCCCTTTCTCGCGAGAAGTTCACAGCATCTGTACAGCAAATTGGATCGGCTGGGCACCGCTTGCATACATAGTATGCTTCGGCCTCACTCCAGCGAAATTAAGTAATCTCTGGGCACCGCTTGCACACACAAAGTACTTCGTATTTATGTGGAAATATCGTGATAAAACATCAGACCAGTAACGAATTTGAATAAAAATTGCCATGACAACCAAATAAATAACAATTGTTAAATATGTAAATTTTTGGTTTTAAGCTTGTTATTAAGAATTGGCAAGTTTTATGTAAGAAATGAGTTATTATTTATATAGGAAAAAAATAGCGCAACAGCGCGCATGAAACCCGAAATTGCAAAGTTATGGAGAACTCAATAAAAGATAGAAAAAGGTAAGACTCCATTGACAGCGATTTAAACGGTGCTGATAGCGTGAAAATACGAAGTGAAAATGATTTGTTATTGTGTAAAAACGTTACAGGATCCTATGGAAATAAAGGTGATGCAAAATATAAATGCAGAAAATCAAAAAAAGAATGGAAAAATGGTGTAAAATGATATGTAAGTAGCATAACTGATAGCGTGGAAAGTGATGCAAAATATCAAAACAGAATGGAAAAATAGTGTAAAATGATATGTAAGTAGCATAACACTACAACTTTTGCCAGTACTCTGGTTCACTGTGTTATTGAGACTCCATTGCACCTGATTAATATGAAGGTCCCAATTCTTATCATCCTCTCCATGACATAAAGCTGTAATCGACGCCAGGATTGTGCGGTTATACCGCTCAATTTGGCCATTAGCCCGAGGAGTAGCCACTGCATTTAAGATGTGCTTAAGTCCGAGAATATACATATTACCTTGTTTTGTTTTTACAAAGGGACTCAAATGGTCAATATGTAAGCATTGAAATGGGTTACAAGGTTTTGGTATGAAATGTAAAAATCCTTGTTTTTTACCGCCTGGCTGTCGGGCATGTGCGCATGGAATACAAGCACGTACATATTTTTTTTACAAATTGAGTCAATTTAGGAAACCAGTAATCTCTTTTCACTTTTTCCAATGTTTTCTTACAGGAAAAATGACCAGCTTGGTCATGGCACTGTTGACAAATCTTCCACCGTGCATCTCTAGGTACCGCCCATCTTAATTGGCCTTCAACTCTCCTATAAATCTTACCATCTTTCAGTACGTAGTTATTCTGAATGTCTTTTGCCTCTTGACTTTTGGCATCCAATACAGCCTTTATATGGCAAAGCCTGGGATCACTCATCTGAACCGATTGTAACCAATGCACTTCTCCTATTTGTAGCACATTAGTAAATCTAGTCGAACTGTAGAATTCATTAGACTTTTCTTAAGATACTGCGTTTCGGCTGAGTGCATCTGCGTGAGCTAATTGTTTTCTTAGACGGTATTCAATTGAAAATGAAAATTCTTGGACCAAGAGCCACCATCGAGCTATTCTCGGTATAAGGTCTCTCTTGGTCAAAGTTGTACGCAAAACATTGCAATCTGTAACAACTTTTAAGTCAATGCCAATGAGATAAACTCTGAATCGATTAAACGATGCGACAACGGCAAGCGTCTCAAGTTCATAGGAATGAAAATATTGTTCCTCGGCTGTAGTCTGCCTGCTAAAATATGCTACAGGTCGAAACGCTGCAACTGCACTTTGACGTTGTAGCAAGATGCCGCCTAGTCCGGAGGAACTAGCATCAGTGTGCAATTCGGTCTCATAACAGGGATTATAAATGGGTAATACTGGGCGTGTTGTTAATATTCTTTTAAGTTCAGCAAATGCTTTTGAGGTTATAGGTCTGGCAATTGAGGCGAAGTCCGGTACAAAATGTCGAAAGAAACTCGCCAAGCCTATAAACTGACAAACCTCGTGTACATTTTCTGGCACCTTAAAGGCAGCAACAGCTTCAATCTTTTTAAGACCTGGCCTTACACCTTCGTGCAATATCTCAAATCCAAGGTAGATAATTGAGTTTTTAAAGAAATTACATTTTGTAAGGGTCAACGTCAAGTTTTTCTTCCTTCCTTTAACAAGTCGAGTACGGCTTGCAACTTTTCCATTCCTTCGTCTATTGTTTTGGATGCAATTATTAAATCGTCCATGTATGCTAAAACTCCTGGAATATTACGTTTTTTTAGAAGTTACAAAATGAGCCTCTGAAATACCGCCGGAGCATTGGTCAGCCCAAATGGCACACGATTGTATTCGTAGTGCCCATCTGGAGTGATGAAGGCTGTTAGTGGTTTCGACTCCTCTGATACTGGTACTTGATGGTATCCAGAAGTAAGATCAAGCGTCGTAAAAAAAACCTGACCGGAGAGGCTATCTATCTGATCATCAATCAGAGGCATCGGGAAATTTTCTCTAATAGTCTTCCTATTTAATGATCTGTAGTCAACACAAAGCCTTGACTCGCCGTTCTTTTTTGCGACTAATATTATAGGACTAGCGTACTGAGATTTTGACTCTCGTATGATGCCATTAGTCAACATATCGCTGATAGCATTGAGTTTTCCGCGTTCAGATAATGAGAGACTATATGGCCTGTAGGTTACCGGATCATCATCTTTGAGCTTGATGTGCATTTCAGCGTGAGAAGTTTGTCCCAGTTCCTCAAGTGAAAATGCAAAACAATCGCGTCGTGAATTTATTATCTCAAGTAGCATTTCTTTTATTTCACATTGTAGGCCATCGTCTACGTTAAGCTGATCGACAGTTATAGTTTTAGTCGAGTCTTTTGTTGTTATGCTACTAACATTTTTTAGCTAGCTTTTTTTATTTATAGCTTCATCTGTTGTAACTTTTGGCAATAGTTCGTTTGAAATAAATGTCGCTCGAGAGATTAACGTACCCTGTGGCAAACTAAATGGTTCTGAATTTAAACTGATCACGATGACGGTCCCCTTTCCGTTCCTATTCTACAAAATACACCCCCGGAATTACCATGTATTCCTTGCCTTTCTTAAAACAGGCATCTGTAGATACGAAAATAGAACCGCTCGCTTTCACTGTTGTGCCACATGCAGCAATTGTTACTCCGGAAAGTAAAACGCTTTCTAAAATAACTATTGGAAGTTTTTAAGTTTGACTACCCGATTTCTTGTATAATGTTAATTTAGTATCAGATTTATACGCTTGTACATCTGGAAGTTCTGTGAAGGATTATCCAATCAATACATCTGCTGGCAATAAATTGGGCTCCACTAAATAGGCTTCTACTCTTTCATTTATTCCATTTAATTCCACTTGAATGATGATACGGCCATACGGAATTAAGGTACCATTGCCGAATCCCTTCAAGTTTGGTAAATTGATGTTATCAATCGGGATGTTTAACTTTAATCTTAAATCTTTTCTTAATAACGTGCACTGACTACCAAAGTCAATAAAACCTGATATTATTTGACCATTTAATTTAACTTGTTTATAGTATTTATTGCCTCTGCTGTCGTTATTTGTAATCTTTAGTACACTTTTGGTTGTATTTGTGGTGTTTGGGATTAATCTTTGTTCTTTTTTTGTTGGATCTGCAAATCCATTACAGTCTTTTTCTGTGTGACCATAGCGTCGACACTTTTTACATTTAATAAGCTCCTTGGAACATCTTGTGACAGTGTGACCTTGTTCACCACAGTAAAAACATGTTCTCGGAATTTGTCTTCTCGCATTTAAATCCATAGTTTTCTTAACGTGACTGTGATCAGTATTATCACGATTAATCGGAGTGTATCTCTTAACTGTGTCTACAAACTTACTCGATATATTTCTAAAGTACTTTAAGACTTCTTCAGGTTCTTAAAGGTTGGCTCCTTGCACGTTCATTCTCACATTTGGATCAAATATTCCGTGAGTCAAGCAATCTACCGCATGTCTGCCTTTAAGTTCGCATCTGTTGACAAGCATAATTTTGTTGTTATAATACTCTTCCAATGTTTCGTTGCGTCTTGTTTTTCGTATTAACATTTCGGACAACAAATCCACATAGTTCTGCTCACACGGGAATGCAGATAACATTTTTTCTTGCCTTTCTGACCAGGTAAATTTAATGCTTGTCAGTCCGTCATACCAACGTTTGGCTAAACCTTTCAGCTTAGGCAAAGCACAGAATATTGTTTGACATTCTGACCACCCGTACACATGTGCTGACTCGTTTATTTTAGAAAGCCAATCTTTCATTGTCTGTGACTTAGATTGTGGGTCGAATTCTGCTATCATGTGCTGAGCGTTATGTATGGCAGTACCAGGAGACCCAGCATTAATTTTATTGTTGAGAAATCTAACTAATTGCTCTAGCAGCGTTGTATTCGGTGTTTCCTTTAAACTAAGTGACTCGCGTGAACCATGACGACGTACTTTAGAATTATGGCTTTTGGATTAAATTCGAAGAATTTGATCTACTTCGCTTTAAAGTATTTCTCGAATGCTTTTGAGTATATTCTGTTCCCGATTGTCCCGATTCTGACAACAAATTTTTACCTTTTCACGAGCTACTTAAGCTACCTCGGTCATGTGATTGTCGTTTATTATATGTCCGAGACATGTCTTGGTATCGATTCCTTGATGATACTGGTGTCCGAAGACGGCTTCTACGATGACTATATTGCGACGTATGAGAGCGATTGTCACTCTCCGCAGAAGAACGCGATGCAGTCCTTCTCTTATAATTACTGCGAGAGCGTGAAACTTTGCGATTACTTCTACTTGATGACATTCGCTTATACGTGATGTGAGCATTACTACTGCCTCTGGGTGGTAAAGGTAGTGTTGCATTTGGTGTTGTATTTTCATTAATGGGGTCACAAGAATAAGAAGAATTCACTGTTAATAGATTTAGGGCTTAAGGAAGTGGAATGGAATGAACTCAAATCTGAAATATTCAGAAATGTCTATGTAAATAAATATATCTCTTAAAATAGCAAATCAACTTCTTGAGTTTCATATAATATACATATGACTTCATAGCAACTTAAGTCGAATAAATATAGAACACTAATTAAATTAGCTAGAAGAATTTTAATATACTTCTTGTAGTCTCAACCCTCAGAGGTCAAAAAATGAAAAAAAAAATATATTAAATAAACAATCCTATAAAAGAAGTTACTCAACACATCGCATAGGTATTACCTAATAAGGTTTGCTTGAGCAACCTCATCAATAGGGGCATTTACTATCACAGGGTATGAAAGGCAATACTTAGTAATGTATATATATATTTGTATGGTTCACGGAGCCTATGACTTGGCAGGCAAGTATTGTTCACTGAGTCATATGTTCATCATTACAATATAAAATACTGATTGAACAGGTCACAATTATCTCTCAATATGAGTAAGTTAAAATACAAGGAAGAAAATAATAGACAACTTCCAAGGATATAATATAAAGTTATTATTTTCATATTCAAACCCTTCATTTTCAAATACACTTAACTGAAATGTATTTCAGCCATTTTGTTACCTTTGGGAGAACTAACTATAAAACATTAAAGCAAATGTATTAAGGTTCATAATAAAATTGTTAAAAAGAAATTGTTACAAAATATTATTAAATAAATTAAGATGTACACTCTAAACCCACGTCGAAAAACTTACCTTTCCACTATAAGGTTTACTGGGAGAGAAATCGTATCAAATTAAGTTCACCTTTATGCATATTTAACATTAATCAGTTTCATGAAAATTTTATTATATATTCGAACAGACTCATTAGTGGGTGCCTCGATGAATCTTCTATTAAAGTATGAGATGGCAAGATAATACATATAGACAGTTAAATATTTTCTTTTTTATATTATAGGAGTAAAATTTTGTAGTATTGATATTGGAATGAGATATTTAATGAAGTGTGCTTGTTACCATTTTGCATCAACATTAATGACCAAATCTCATTCTGAATTAAGATGTTTATATCTTCACATATCTTAAAGCATGTCCTAAGTATTAGTAAACTACATGTTTTATATTTATTCCAGAAAATACATATTTTGCCAGTGTAATAAGCATGTGCATAAGTATATCACATAAATTATTAAATGCAGCTGGGGTGGCTACTAAGACAACATCATACAAAAATGCATGCAATCAAAAACGTTACATGAATAGGTACAAAGACATTAAAATTGATTTACACCTATAAATCTTTTTATATAAACAGGTAACTGACATGATTTCTGTTCGAGCAGTTGTATTACTTTTTTTTAACCACTTTCCACTCCCCCAATATTATGATAATGATGATACAATCAAGTATTAATAATACCTGATCATAATAATTTAATAATTGCTTAAATTTTCAACTTTACAACATTCTCCATTTTGTTTGTTACAACTTATGAGATAATTAGATATAATTCACTTACCCAATCCTCAATTATTTTACCTTTCACTTGATTTAGTGTATAAAACACATGGGCTAACTAATCCCACTTCTGAATTTTTAAGAAATTAATATGTTTAGACTGTTTAAATCTTTTAATCTGTTATTAATTTTACACACAGCGAATTTCAAACTCCTCGACCTCTCTTTTTTCTATCAAGTTGCCAGTTATATAAAAACAACTCCCTAGGAGGCTATTAATACCGTAGTGATTTATATAAATTTTCTCAAGTAATTTAAATAACAATATTTAAACAATAAAAAGGACAGAATTAAAACCTTAAATTAATATTTTTAACAATTGTTATTGCTATATTGTTGTATTATGTATACTGTTTATTGGAACGTCTCTTGTTCTTTTCAGAACAAGCCCCTAAATCCCAGAACAACCGAATCGCCTGCGTCCTTTGTCATGGAGTACTAATGCTCCGACTCCGGGTCCATGGTGTCGACCTCCCGGAAGAGGTCCACCACCGCCACCGAAAACACGTCCAGCAGTGGTTCCTCGGAGTCGTCTGACTCCGACGGAACTGGAGAGTCTTCGTTCACAACAGTGACATCTAAGCGCGGCCGTAAACGCGCAGCGACAAATTACACACCCCGCCCGTCCCGGTAGCCCCTGCCACCGCCACTCTCACCCCTGCAGCCCCCGCCTCTGCCTCAAAGCTCATTTGTGAGGCAGTTTCCTATGCAGCCCCACTTCCTTCTCGCTATCGAATCCGAAGACCGAGAAACTCTCTCTCGGACCCACGCAGCCGGCTGTCATGGTATGCTTAGAGCATTCACCACCTCCCTCCCCTGCTTACCGGAGGGTAGCCCTTTTCGTTGCTTCTGGGAGCAAAAAAATGGAGGCTAGTGATTTCTTTGTCTAAATTACTAATACTAAATTATGAAACATTGTTTGTTTACATATGCTATTCTTATATAGCCATTATGTATCTTATCTCTTAACACAAGAAAAAAAATATTTTTATCCAAAATAAGTATCTAATTTAATATAAGACTTTTATTCGTATAACATAGTCCATTACTATGTAACACATGACTCTAAGTTAATCAATAAACAAACTTTTTGTGGAATTAACTTTCGACCGGGGATTGAACCCCAAACTTTCGTTCGATAATCGAATATTCTTATCATTATATTGAATCTACTTACTTTTAACGTAGATTACCTTATCATTTGTAATGCCTTTAATACTTTAATAGCCAATAATTTTAAATATGAATTTACGTTTTTTTTTTTGAAATGAAAATTGATTTAAACAAATATTAAGGGCGTCGCCAAAAATATGTTTATTTATGATTATTATTATGCATTATTTATATTAAAAGGGCGGAAAATATATCGTAAAGAACATTATCTAATAATATATAACGCTCAAAAGAAAGCAATAGTTTACATTTTAAAGCTGAATTTAGCATTAATTGAAGAAGATCCAGATTCCTTTTGCGCGCGTATCGTAAACGTTTATGAAACGTACACCATTCTGACCCGGAAATGGAAAATCAAAGCAAGGTGTGTAGACATCGAAACTGTATACGGTTACGTGCAATACGTGTGGGGATTTTGCAAATATACCCGGAATCACAATTCACATGGGAGTTGTTACATAGAAATCGACATTAACTTAATCTGCTATTTTAAGCCGAACTATATAATGCGGTTACGTGCAATTCTTGAAGTGAATTGTGCAAATATACCCGAAATCATTGCAATCGGTACATTCAATTCATGTGGTAATTCTGCAAATATACCAGAAATTATTGCAATCAGTACGCTCAATTCATGTGGGAGTAGTATCTACACATGTAGCGCACATTTACATAATGTACTGTTCTGTAATAAATGAATACTACCTACATGAAGTATGTTTACGGAAGGCACTGATGATCCGGTGACACCAATGAATTTTCTGTAGATTTAATGGATGAGTCCTGTAATCTAGTAACCGCCTTAGCACCTACGCCATGTTGTCTAAAAACTCAACTAGACTCAACTCAACTAACGTTAAAAGTTGATCACAATATATAATACAATTTCCAAACCCAAACTGTTCACAAAAAGACGTTTGTTTAAACTGAAAGACGACGGGTGCAGTACGCAGGCAGCCGGCGCCACCCAGGACTAGCCAGGCTGCTGCAGCACGCTACAAGCCCGACCGCTTATTGAAGACATCGCAGGCTCCTCAGCAGAACCAAACGCATCGACACTAATCCAGGTACCTTATGGTACAATATACATTTTCATATACATTTTCCCAACAATGGGCAAAAAAACTAACGACCGTACTATCTTGTAATGGATCAATTGATTCAAATTATCATTCTCGTGTCCTGTAATACAGCAGCACCTTCCTACAACACGAAAGAAAAAAAACTTACTGCTCGCCATAAATGACCTCTTAAAAATTGGAGCTGTTTCAGAATGCATGCCTTGTCCTGCACAATTTATAACTAAAATATTTATTGACTCCAAACCTAATGGTAAAATTCTATTTATATTAAGCCTCAAAGGTTTAAGTAAATTTGTTAAGACTGCAGCATTTAGAATTATAAGATTTACATACCCTTATTAAACTATTATCTATTGCTACATTGCCACTACATTTTTGTATTCATATTCATCCAGATTCCCGGAAATTTCTCCGCTTTTAATTTGATAATAAACCTTACCAGTTTAACGTTTTATCATTTGGTATTAACATAGCTCGATTTTTGACTAAATGTATGAAACCTGTAATAAAAACATCAAGACTAACAGGATTTATGTCATGTATTTAATTAGACGACTTATGTGGTTGTGGACGGCGCCGCGGAAGGTTACCACAATTTGGAGCGGTGCTGAAGTCCGAGCAGCTGCCGACGGCAACGGTGTAATCAGGTCTAACACTACCAGCCACACCCAGATACACATCACTGACCGTTACTTCCCTAGCACTATACAACCACATGCGACCTGACTGAATCCTGAGGGACCAGTCGCTTTGGATATAGGTAAGTAAGCTCGGTTTAATATTCTCCCTGTTGAATTGCAGAAGTATAGAACGCTCCCCTTTATTGTTTATTGTTATTAGAGATTTTCCACTTTGGCCTTTAGGAGGCCCGACCTGCATCTGTTTGTAGATTCTTCCTTCATGGGCCGGGAGGATCCTACTATTGAATAAGCAGCTGCACGCCGTAACATGCAGTATACCCTAACATCGAGAATTTGCACGAAAAGGACTTTTATTGGTTGTGTTCTAGAGCAATAGTGTCGCCTAGGAATGATACTGTCAACGAAATAAACAATCTAATTATTCAAAAAGTCTACCCACAGGAATTTTTAAATTCACTAACCACTTCTGGACTGCCATCGCACGAATTGACGTTAAAAATCGGAATGCCAATCATGCTTCTGAGAAATTTAAGCCCCCCAAGCATGTGCAATGGGACGAGGCTGCTTATTAAGGAATTGAAGGACAATTTAATTGTAGCGACCATTATCACCGGCCCATCAGTTGGTCAACTAGCTCAAATACCGAGGATACCGATGATCCTAACTGATCTGCTAATCCCATTTAAACGCCTTCAATTTCCGGTATAAGCATCTTTCGCGTTAACTATTAACAAGTCCCAAGGCCAAACTTTCGAATTAGTAGGGATCGACCTACGAAAAAAGTGTTTTACTTACGGCCAATTGTATGTAGGCCTATCGCGGGTCGGAGCTCCTAAAAATCAATTTATTTTACTGCCACAAAATAAAACAACATCAAATATCGTTTATAGGGACGCTGTGACCCAATAAATTTAATGACTTATGTTTTGTTGACATTATATTTTTACAAATTTTAGAAACAAAAATAAAATAATCAAATATTTAAAAAGAAGACATAAAAATTATAAAAAAGATGCGTAAAAATTATAAAAAAAATCATTATCTCTACTTATATATAATATTATAAAGAGGAAAGATGTTTTTGTTAGTTTATTTTTTCACCGATTTTAATCAATTTTTACCAATAGAAAGTTAAATTATGGGAGGGGGGAGAGTGGATAAAATTTAACTTTTCTGTATAACGTGTATATGCCGATAGATAAAAGTACTTCATTATTTTTGCTAATTTTTAGGCTAAAATGAATGAACTAAATGAGCGAGGTGTCATGTCATGTACGCGGATGAAACCGCGGGGTACAGCTAGTGCGAAATAAAGTGCAAAGGGATGCAACATCTTTTCGCAGTGCTTGTGAATCGTCTACGACTCGAGCTCCTCTGTGCTGGATGCGTTTAAGTGGAAAGAGCTGGCGCTGGGGAGCCCCAGCACAGAGATGTAAATAGTATTCCATGTGAGACCGAACCTGTGCCTTGTGAAGTTGCAGGCGGTGTGCCGGCATGAAATACTGTCCCACTCTGCTGAGCACGCCAAGCCTTTTAGAGTCCAATTTGGCCTTCTCTTCCTAGTGACCACGAAGCTGCACGTCACTCTATATGTCGACGCCGAGGATTCCGATACTGGCTGAGGCAACAAGGGGAGTGCCTTCAAACTGAGGAGATACGACAAATTAGTTCTTTATTAACGTTAAACGCGCAAACTTGTGTTTTCTGAGGACTAAACTGGACTAGATTTAGTCGCCCCGAATCCGAAACTTTGTTCAAAATCAATCTATATGTGCTTGAACAAACGTCGCTGATGCACTGTAGTGACGGGACAGCCCCTATCAGCACCCAGAATGTGTTTTTATACTGGATCTGAAGGGCTCTATAGGCCCGTTGCGTGTATTCCCTCCACAGGCTGCATGTGTTAAGAGATGTACAAAACGCTCCAAATAGAGTGAGTTTAACCTTTCTTGAACATCGCGCGAACTAGCGAGCTATCATATTTGCCTTACCTGTCCTTTCATGTGAGTATTATCCCTGTGGTCAGACGTAACCATATAATCCGAATATTTAAAAGAGTTCAACCTAGCTAATGGTACACAATTTAAATGGTCCCGTCCGGCCCCAAAGATCATATGCTGACTTTTTTGTATATTTTATTTCGGAACATGTTCGACAGCGAATTTCTCGCAAACACTTAGAAATTTTCTCAATCTACATAGTAATGTACTCAGCAGCACCATGTCGTCCGCATAACTCAAGCTCTTTACACATATTCCATCTACATATATGACATCCGACAAAAAGACTAGGTGAGCTCAGGCCACCCTTTCTTACCATGCACTCTAATCCGGTATGGTTCAGACAAAGCATTACCCCATCTAACGCAATTGACCAGCCCCAATACCAATATTATCAGTAAAATCTGTATCAGTTGACCAGGTAATTTAATGTTCTCTAATTTCTTCAACTTACAGGCTAATAAGGTAAAGGCAACTCAAAATGGAGAAATGGAAATTAGGAATAAACGGTTAATGCCGCTGCCTGGGGGCGATCGCCAGGACACGACCGGAGGTAGTGACGGGCGTGTAGCTATGCGATCCAGCCGAACGGAAGGGAGGATCCACAGGGGATGACGTAGATCCTCAAATGTAACAGCCGACTCTGATGATTCTTTGCAGAGAAGGGCTGAGTCTCCTAGAATCATCTCTTCCGATACATCACAAATAAGAAAGCGTAGCAAAACACGAAGATGCCAGAAGTAAGTGGTCACAAAAAGAACTCCATGAACTCATGTTCTGTTATTTTAAAGCGAAACCTGAAAGTAGCGGTTACATAAAAAAAAAAACGTAAAATTCACAGGAAACAAACTTGCGAATCATATTAAAAATATAATATCTAGGAAATTCTTGTCAACCCAGAATATGGACGAAATTATAGCTATAGCTAAACAAAATATAACAATAGTACAGAACATGGCCGACTTAAACTTACTTACATCTATTACTTTGCATATAACTAAAGTATCTAATAGTCCAGACAAACAGTTATCTGATAATCACAACTTAAAAGATGACACAAAAAACACTCGTACATCATCAGACATACTTACAACGACCCGATCACTTCTAACACGTACAGAAATTACTCCAGAATAGACAGACATTTAATGGTCCTAATATTGCAATAGATGAAAACCGAGCCGTGTAACTTGCCATAAGATTTCATGGCACGGAAGCAAAGCATGTAACCAGTGAAACTGGTATAGGAAATTTTATGTTCTGATTTATCACGTGATCGTTGAAGTGCTGAAGAATAACTTCGTGAGGAAATCTAGACGACTGAAAAGTTAATAATAATCATCGACTTATAAAAACCGCTACCTAATTGAAAAATTTAAGCATTGCTGTAAACTCTTCCCTGCCAACAAAAAAAAACACTGTAGTTAATTAGGTATCCCATGCACAGTAGTGAGATGGATATATTAGCAGATATTCTACTTTTTTACATTTAGTGAGTAGTTCTTTACATGTATTATCATTTAACTTTTAAAAAGGTTTGTCATAATATATTGTGTTATCTTATGAATATAAATATTATGTTTGCATTCATCTTTTCAGACATTTTAACATTTTTGTGGAGGTATCGGTTTCATATATCACATGACTATATTATGTAAATAAACATACTCTTGCGAAAAAGTAGTATAAATATCAAAGAAAGCAAATTCTACATAAACAAAAGTTTACTTTGAGTAGATCTGCATTGATAGAATTTTGTAAGTCCCTGTATATCAGTATATATATTAGGTAATTCTATGCATATTACAAAATCTAGATGTAACAAACACTTTTAGGTAAAAACCTCATGTTAGCATAATTCTAAATATATTGGTAAATCCAATTGGGCATACCTTAAGCGCAATAAAAAAAATTACGTATAACATGATTATACGGAATTATTAAAGTAGTTTAAATACATTTCGACAGCACTATCGGCATCGGCACCCTCGAAAACCATGAAAATGACACCAATAATGAAAATATTTATATCTATTGCAGCCGCCATCTTGGATTTACATTTCGATAGCACTATCGGCTTCAACACCCTCGAAAACCATGAAAATGACACCCATGATGAAAAAATTGGTACCTACTTCAGCCGCCATCTTGGATTTACATTTCGACAGCACTATCGGCTTCAACACCCTCGAAACCCATGAAAATGACACCCATGATGAAAAAATTGATACCCATTGCAGCCGCCACCTTGGATTTACATTTCGACAACCCTATCAGCTTCAACTCTCTCGAAAACCATGAGAATGACACCCATAATGAAAAAATTGATACCTATTGCAGCCGCCATCTTGGATTTACATTTCGACAGCACTATCGGTTTCAACACCCTCGAAAACCATGAAAATGACACCCAAGGTGAAAAAATTGATATATTTTGAAGCCGTCATCTTGGATTTACATTATGACAGCACTATCGGCTTCAACGCCCTCGAAAACCATGAAAATGACACCGATGATGAATAAATTGGTACCTAATTCAGCCGCCATCTTGGATTTACATTTCGACAGCACTATCAGCTTCAACACCCTCGAAAACCATGAAAATGACACCTATGATGAAAAATTTTATACCTATTGCAGCCTCCACCTTGGATTTACATTTCGACAGCACTATCGGCTTCAGCACCCTCGAAAACCATGAAAATGGCACCCATGATGAAAAAATTGATACCTATTGCAGCCGCCATCTTGGATTTACATTTCGACAACCCTATCGGTTTCGACACCCTCGAAAAGCATGAAAATGTCACCCATGACAAAAAAAAATATACTACTTACTTTTAGTACGTACTACTATTATTTATTCTGTGCTTTTAAATATTGTAATAAAAAAATCTCTTATTATTATTACAATCAAGTATTTAAGAAATTTGGTTATTCGAATATTGTGTATTTGTACAGCGATGTTTTTGAGCCGCTGAAAACAACCGAAACAATGTCCACTCACGACGGCGACTGAAGCCGAACGGAACTAAACCTAATACAAAGGTACTCTGTGAACTAAACTACTCTGTGGCTGTAGATCCCCATTTACAGAAACAATTTATATACGAGGCAAACAAATCAACGAAAATTTCGCCATTTTGGAGCCGAAAAAAATTAATTATAGCTAAACAAAACAAAATTACACTGCCATTTACATTCAGTGGCTTCCCACATGATAGATGAAGAGATTAAAAAATAGATTGAGTTAAACAATTGATATTTTCAAAAGTTATAGTGTTTACAAGCCACAGGAACATGATAAATCCACACCATAAGCCACTAAAACCCTTTTTTTTTATTAAAAAATAGCAATTAATCGATTTAAAAAAAATATTAATAAGTTCAACAATCATTTATCTTTCTAACAATGTGCTTTTTATATCATTTATATGTATAATATGATTGCTAGATACGATTTTATTCGATAAAATGTTGGAATTTTAATTTTTAGGCGATAGTAGAACATTACCTTGCGCTTTCGCTTAAGGTATGCAATAAATGAGATGTGTGTAATTCTGATAAATAACTAAGAGCACTTTTAAGGTAATATTAATAAGCTATTGAAAATAAAAAAAAAATCTACAGGTTAGAGAACTTGACTCATACAACGTTTGTGGTGGAAAGAGTTACCTTATGCGCGGATATTAATTTTATTTAGTAGGTAATTATGAATAGTCGATTTTATGGGTTGAAACTTCGTTAAAAGTTCCTCGAGGAAACTCATTCGGAAATGTGTTAACTGCTTTCTATAATACGGTAATTTCTATTAAATATTATCCCATTAGTAAATACCAGACGCCGCATTAATCTTTTTGGATTCGTTCGAGTCGTAGGGAATAGGTTGCGCAATAAGGCCTCCATATAATTGTAGTTTTATTTTTTTTCCTATCTTAAAAAATGGCTGAGATAATGAAGCCTAAAGTGCGCGTTGTTATAGCCAAAATTCAGACGGCCGGACAAAGTGCGGTGGCGTCTTACTCGGCGCGAACTACAAGGGAAATTACTACTTAACTTGCTCCAATTTCGAGCGGGTCAATCACCGCTGTGATTATTGTTTTTGACGAAAATGTCATATTGAGTACTACAATAAGACCAAAAACTAAAACATAAATTGTTTTTTATGATTCCATACCATCCAAGTATCAGAAAAAAGTGGATGATCGTTATGAAGAGAGCAGCTATTGTACCAAAAACTATTTCGTATTCTGTTGTGAGGATTATTTCGATCTAAGAAAATTTTATATGATTGTGTATTTGAAAAATCATAATAATCATTATCATAATATATTATACACTAGGTACTAGGTTTTAAGATTAGTTTTCACATCTCGTATCACACTGCCATCGACGAGTAAAGGTTCATAAGAGTGCATTCAAACATAAATATATAGGTTAGTAATCTGGCTGACCTATCAAAATTTTGTTTATTTTATTACACCTTATTCTACCTATCTCTTAAGTTTTACTCCTTGTAATTTGTTCTTTTTTATTGTTTTTTGTGGTGTACAAATAATAATAATAATACAATCGACCTTTTTACATAAAATGCAGGACTGTTCAACCTATAACAGCTAGTGGGCCGCATTATTTGTAACATGAATATGTTTGAATTTATTGAATATTGAATATGTATTGAATATAAAAATTGTTGTATAGCACAGGCCAGACAACCGAACTAGAGACCCACACTTAAAGAATATGTGTGAAATATTTCTGATAATATTTCTTAGAACCTGAACAACTATAACAAAAACAAACAATAGCAAATCTATTTAGAATCGTTTCCGCTCGGAATACGAACCCTGAGCTCCTGATAGTGAGGTACGAGTATATCACACAGGTTGTCAAAAAATAAATACGTTATTGTTTTCAATTTGAAATGACAATACCGTGTCATAGTACTCGTAAATCTATGCCAAGTATAAATCTTAATAGTTTCGTACGGTTGTACGAAACTGTTACGTTTAGCTATTAAACTTTTATTCACTCATTTTTTACTTTGTAGAAAAACGTAAAAAAATAAGAAATTATTAAGAAAATTCTGAGTGAACATGTAAGTGGAGATGTTGGGTCTACTTCACACAAGTTTAGTTCTTACTAAACTTTTCGTCAAATGCAGCCCTTAGTTAGCTCTATTGTAACAGCCCTGATTTAGATACCACAGGACTTGTAATATTTCTAACGAACCTTCTACTACTTCATAGATAAGTTAGTGCTTAATGTTTCGCTATTTTCGAGAGTCACCACGAATAGTCTCGCATGTAGGCTTTAGCACCTTAGACCACATACATATCCTTCAGCAAATCGTACAAAAGTCTGAGGAGTACAATTTACCAGTATATCTGGCGTATGTGGTTGAAATTTGGACGGTGCTGCAGTCCCTCCAGCGGTGCCAAGTTGACTATCAGTATATCGAAGTGCTGAAGTGTTTGTATAGTATGGCTTCGATGGCTATCCGAGTACAGAACCAGAGTACGAAACCTATCCATTTGCAGAGAGGTGTAAGACAGGGTGACGTTATATCCCCGAAACTATTCACCGCTGTTTTATAAGACGTTTCCAAGCTTCTGGACTGGAAAGGATACTGTATTAACATCAACGGCGAGTACATCACTCACATTCAATTTGCCAACGATATATTTCTTATGGCAGAATCGCTGGAGGACCTAAGCACTATGCTCAATGACCTCAATAGTGCCTCCCAACGGATAGGTCTTAAGATGAACATGGACAAAACAAAGATCATGTATAACGTCCATGTCACACCTATGCGGGTAGTTGTTGGGAGCACTAAGCTCGAAGTTGTTGACGAGTATGTTTACCTGGGACCAATAGTCCGTCTAGGTAAGTCCAACTTCGACCGAGAGGTCAATCGACGGATTCAACTCGGTTGGGCAGCGTTCGGGAAATTACAGCACATCTTCTCATCAGGTATACCTCAAAACTTGAAAACGAGACTGTTCAACCAGTGCGTGTTGCCAGTGATGACCTATGGAACTGAGACGTGGTCCTTCACTACTGGCCGGATGAGGAAGCTGAAGGCCGCTCAGCGAGCTATGGAGAGGGCTATGCTCGGAGTTTCTCTGCGTGATAGTCTCAGAAATGAGGATATCCGCAGTAGAACTAGAGTGACCGACATAGCACAACGGAGTAGTAAGCTGATGTGGCAATGGGCCGGCCATATAGCTCGAAGAACCGACAATCGATGGGAAAAAAGGTTTTCGAGTGGTGGCCTCGTACCAGCGGACGAAGTGTAGGGCTTCCCCCCACTAGATGGAGTGACGAACTGGTAAGATGGAACAAGAAGTCGATGGAAACAGTGGGCTCAGGACCGTAGAAGAGTATATTAGTTTTGTTACTGCGCAGCACTACTGTTTCTTAGCCCAAAACCGAGCACTTTTAAGTCACGTTTTGTAATGTGTTCCATATGAGGTGACGTTTTGTATGACGTTACTTTTCTATTAAACAGCACTCCTCAACCTCCAACTTGCTCCAGTTTACTAATTTTAATTTGACCTATACGATATTGCCACAGTCTATAAATATACTATGATACTGCAAAGTATTTTACTATTTTAAAAATGTGTGTATTATATTATATATTTTGCTTACATTTTTATGTGTGTCTAATTTTATATACGTAATGACATAATTATATCCTATATTATTACTGTTACATATTTTTGAGATATATTTCATTCCTTATAATTGTATATATATTTTATACAAACTTGTTAGTTATTACGTTATTATTAAATATTATATTATTATTTATTATCAGAAGTATAGTTCTATGAATTCCATATTTTAAATTGAGACCTATTTAAAAGGATCTTTATCAATGGAAATTCCAATATACATAATTCAAAAGTAGGTAGGACATACGAACGGAACTAAATTAAAAGGTTTTATGGTATGACAACGACACCCTAATTACGTTTCCAGTTTCAGCATCCTTTCCTATTTTGAAGAAATATTTCATTAGGGCTGGCAATATGAATATAAGAAACTCAAAGAAGCCAAGCAATTATGTGAAGTGCCCTGTTTGGAGTTTTCCGCGTCAAACAATATTTATTAAATTATTATAGGATATATAATTTGAAAGAGATTCCGTAATATTTTATATTTAAATTATTTTTTGTTTACGTACATTTTACAGCATTTTTCAAAGGGGTAAGGCATAGTTGTCATAGTTGAATTTGTCATAGTTGTTACGCTTGGCAGGTGAGTTGGCAGCCGCAGGTTTTTATTATTTTATTATTTAGTTGCCACCCATCTACTCCTGGGTTATGTGCCCTCTATAATCTCTTACGACACTTATGGGATGATATAATGTGTGTTAGTATATGTTTTTACGTCGCCACTATACCGCCAAGAAGGTAAAACGGTAAAGTTCTTGAGTGGACTCGTACTGCTAAGTGAGGTACCTATAGAGCGGCCCCCTTGTAGACAGAGTGACGACCTGGTAAGAGATGCAGGAACTCGGTGGAAGCAGGTGGCTGAGGATCGTGTTTCGTGGCATTCCTTGGGGGTCCTACTCCGAGAGACATTAAGTGGAATATCATGATGACATTTTGTACACATTTTTTTATTATTCACAAAATTCCACACCTTGTAACAATCTATTTACACTCAAAACTTAAAAAATAGATCTTGAAGCTAATAACGGATTTACAATATACTTATTAAGCTAAAAATAACGTCACAGAGTATTCACCACCTTACTTAAAAATAGAAGTATGAAATATGAAAAAACGTTTATTCAATTAAAAATTTCTTTATAATCTTTGTTAAATGTATTTTATACCACGTCGCACATTACGAACTAATGCTGCATTTTCAGTCCGTTGAACTATAACCTAGCGCGGAGTAGCCATAGCGTTTTTCTCTGATACAGATCTGTCATTTTTGCGGAAAGAAATCTGTGCACAAAATATAAATTAATAATTTCAAACGCACAAAATAATAATAATTGTAATGTCCTTCAGATCAAATTTCGGTCACCGCGGCCAGTCTTAACGGAGACTAGCCATCTGCGCGATACAGGGTTATAGTGCCCAAGTGTGCATGCGTAAGCACAAGTGCACTCTCTATTCCCTCATTCTCACAATCCAATGAGACGGTAAACCGACACGACCGGAGAGAGATCAGGCGCAGGATCAACGGGCTTACGTGCTTTCCGAGCCATGGAGGTAAAACACAGCAATCTTCCTGACTCCATACTGCAACCACATGAGTAAATAAACTATACAGAGGCAAAGCTTCTAAGGAGCTGTCAAACAAAGTGTCTATTTTGGTAGAGTTGGCACAGGAGGATAAAATTAAATAAACAAAATCAGAGATTTCAAATGCTTGACCTAATTTACTAAAAGCATCGATTAAGGTAAGAAAATATTTATTTTCTATAGAAAAAAGATTTATAAAAACTTCCTGGAAAGGAGAATTATAAGGCTGTGTTAATTGCAAAACTGGTCTAATTGGTTTCCTATCATATTTTGAAATCTTACAGGTATGACAATTATTATTACAGCCGAAACTGTTTCCTACATATTATCCCAAAAATAGTTCCTACGTATGCTTACCATGGTTTCCCTTATACCACGGTGGCATGTTTTATCCTCGTGATATTTTAGAATTATGTTCCTCTGTTCGGCCTCGTTTTCAACGTATACTACACGTTCAGTACACTCGAAAAATTCTAGAGTGCCCTTTTTAAAAAGTTCTCTGATAATTTTGGAAAATTATTTTCTATGTGATACGTCCTCAAAATAAATAAATAATTTAATCTTTGGTCTTACATATTCTTTCAAAAATAGTTTAATTAAGTTTTCGTTATTAATAGGTAAAATACTTCTAAAATTTTGTGCTTCTTATTTGAAATATCTTTGACTTGCACTTCATACAGATGGTAGCAAACAGGAGGATGGAGCCGTGGGAGCCACCTTTATATGTTACAGTCAACACAACCCTCACTCCGTAGTGACAACCAAAAAGTTTAAGCTTCATGACAGTTGTACAGTGTTCCAGGCGGAATTGTTCGCAATTCGGGAAGCATGCAAATGGGCTACCTCACACAAATACACACGCGCAATTATATACATCGACTCACGCTCATCCATTAATGCAATTCAGAACAGAAGTAACACACACCCCATAGCCACACACATACACAAATACTTACATGAACACAAATCTATAGGCACCATACACATCGACTGGGTTAAGGGACACTCAGGTATATCGGGTAACGAAGCCGCCAATGAAGCCGCCAGAGCGGGCTCTAGACTTGACAAGTCGCCTGATTACTCTGAGTTCCCTATTACACACATCAAGCACATAATTAGGAAAAGCCATCGCTCCACCTGGCAAACTAGGTACCTTAGTGCATCACAGGGTAAACGCACAAGAAACGTTCTTCCCACACTGAATGATATTGAAAGGCTACGAACACTGACTCCAACTAACTTCTACCTTACACAATGTCTCACCGGACACGGTTATCATAAATCATATCTGCACCGTTTTAAAATCATTAAAAACGATAAATGTCCCTGCGATAACCGTACAGTTCAGACGTTGGAACATCTATTGGAGAACTGCCCTGCCTTCTGCCGATACAGAATACATCACGAATTACTGTGTAATAACTGTCTGTGTGTCGCCATACAAACTCACAGAACTGATGAGGAAGGAATCGGTGCTGGATTCCTTCATAAAATTTAATGAAAATGTACTTTTTAAGAACCTAAAGAACTTTAATAAGATTGTAAATAGCGGTAACAATGATTAAATTAGTAAGTAGATATAAAAATAATTGTAAACTAAACAATATAATATAAGGTTTAGAATGTCTTTCTGTTCTTTTTCATTACTGTATTTTTTTTTGTTATTTATCTGCTAGTTTTTATAATTATATATACTAATAAGATGTAATATTTGACAAGGTCTTTTTGTTTTCGTTACTATTGTTTGTTTTATTATTGTTTTATAATTATAGACTAAGAATATGTATGTACCGTTTTGTTATCTTTTATTACTATTCAATGTATATCTATTGTTAATCACCAATGTAAAATTTCTATATTATTACTATGTTAATTGTAGTACGCAGTTGCAACTGCTATTAGTTTTTATTTTGTTTTGTTTTTGTATATGCTTTACGTGCCACTAAAGTTTATAGAAAGTAATAGAGAGTGGAAGACAATTACGTATCAACAAATAGCGAAAATTGTTTCTCCACGCTCAGGAGAACGGCAGATTTTGTACCGCATACTTTTTTGTTGTTGTGTTATAGAATTTGTACTAAATATTAAGGCAACCAAGCTAATTATTTTTATGTTAGTGTTCTATTTTTAGAACTCCGGATTAATTAATAATATCAATAAAAAGATTTTAGTAAATAAACGTAATATATGCATAAACTAAACGCATTTATGTTTTTAGAAGTTGTCATATTATGTAAAATAACACAAATATCGAAATGATAATTATTTATTTAGAAATAGAAATAACTCTTATATATAATTAAACACTTATATATTATACCTAAAAATGCATAATTGTTGCATAAAATCATAATGGTTTTCGATTTAATGATAGGAATGATGTTCGTCATCAATATTTTTTGTTCATATGGCAATTATTTATTGACAGGTAAAGATTATCTGTCTTTCAATTCAGTTCAGTTTTCAGTTCTTTGCTGTTGTTTTGGATTGTGATTTGTGACTGCATCTGAGCAATTTAGCAAATTATCTGGCCGTTTTACGTTGAGTTGAGAATCTGCTCCTCCATTCTCTATCTCTTGATAGTAGTTTGGCGAAAGGACGTGGACCATAAAGTGTCATTACAAATGATGCGACATAATTAATGACTTATTAAACTAAACAGAATTCAATGATTTTTTTTAGAGGAAATGATGTTTTTATTCTAGATAGAGGTTTTCGTGACTGCATGAATAGTCTCCATGACAAAAGGATACATAGGTCATATGCCCGAAACTAAAGAAGACCGCCATTCACAGCTATCCACTCTTGAAGCCAACAGATCACGCTGTGTAATTATAAACAGGTGGGTAATAGAAGCTGTGAATGGCCGTTTTAAGAGAGATTTCAAATTATTCCGCCATGAATATCTAACCGTGGTTGTCGCAATCTTATGACAGATTTTAAAATAGCAGCTGCTCTGCTGAATGCGTTTACTCCGCCATTCACAGAAAATATACATTCAAGCAGTTTGTTTCACAGAAAATATACATGCAAGCAGTTTGTTTAAATTATATATGAGCGCCTGTTTTTAACCAACACTATAGCCGATTTAGTTAGGGAACATAATTCAAATAGACGTAGTTCCTGGTTTGTACCCATGATGTGACCACCCTATCTTTTCCGCGGCTATTCATGGAGGAATTAATACTATTTGCATGTGGTGTATACGAAATTCGCCAGGCCCTTTTATATCTGAATGAGCATTTCCGCTTTCATGGAATATATATATTAGAGGTATCCCGAGAGAGAATACATGACTTCTTACTTCTTACTTCGTGCTAAAATAAAGTCCCGCCATTCTTCTACTAAAACTTATTTTGTAGTTATAGTTGCAAAAACAAACATGAATAGTCGCTATAATGGATTCTTGCTTCTAATCCGGCGGCGAAGGACCAAGAATATAATGGATGTAAGTGGACTGTATTTTACTGATTGACTAATCGTTGGGTTAGCTATACTAGGGGACTGCTCGAAGAAAAGATGGTACTTTTTACTATACTGTATTAAACTATTTACAATGATTCGGCACTCTTAAACTATCTAATATGTTCAGAGAGAGGTCTTCAATTGTGGAGTCTTGATTTTCTGTCTTGAGTCTTCTTTGTTGTCTTCTCGAGTGCCGCTTCCGAAATAAACGACTCACAGACCAAAACGCCCTTCTTATATCTCGCAAGAAGGCGTCTCAGTCTGTGAGTAGTGCCGTGCGACGATGCTGCTCGCCCATTGGTCGTCGCTCGGCTCCGGTGTGCGGGGTGTGCGGGGCGCAACGGGGTATGAAGGGGCGACGGGGCGGCGGGTCTCTAGCTGTCCTCAACAGTCGGGACGCAATCAAAAGTTATTGCTGTAACTGCATTGTAGGTTTAAAAACAGTGGGATGCTGCTCTCATGTGATGAGCATTATTTGGTACCTAAGCTATGCTTATGCTTCACGGCGAAGCTGATATCTGGCCGGGTGATTGTAGCTAAGAACAATAAACTCCATATCGCCTCGCGATAGTTGTTGTTCGCCGGGAGTAGCTCATCGTTCTTGAAGTCTTCCTTCTTGTTGACCATTCCTTGCTCGATGGGTGTGGATGCTGGGTTGCACTGCTCGAGTTTCATCTTTCTCAAGATCTTCTCCGTGTACCGAGGCTGGTTCACGAAGATAACATCCTGGTCGATCTTGATTTCCATGCCCAAATACGTTAACTTGTCCTGTGCCTTCTTGCTGAATGTGATCTGAAATTCGTTGATTATCTCGCCCAAGAGTCTGTATATTTCAGCTTCGTTTTTCCCAGCTATCAATCCATCATCCACAAACAGTGAGAGAATAATGCTTTTGTCCTTGTTATAGTATATACACGGTGTCGGCGCCGTTACGACAGCACCGACGGTGTTTGCGGGGAGTATGTGAAGTGCGTGGGGGTTTCTCACCACCGCGCCTAAGACCGGCACTCGCCGCTAGCTCGCGACCCGATCGCCACCAAATATTTTGTATTTTTTATTCCTTTTAAATATAAAATTTGCCTATCGTGTGAGTCGCCTATATTATTCATGTTCCCTAATTGAACATAGTGGCGACCGTGATAAATTAAAACAAAATTCCGATTCCGCCGCGTAATACGGTCCAAAGGTCGTAGCACTTACCCCGCGTTTACAACGTCGCGAACGCAAGTACTACGAGCTACGAGTACAAAGGAAGCCACATCCCGATTCCTAAGAACAACGACGCAGTCAAGGAGCATTCATCTGGAGCGGAGAAAGGTCAAAGGGCAGCTATCAAGAACCGGCCAAGCTGAGGTCCAGCGGAGTCTACGCGCCACAGCAGCGGTTTTGCCAGCTAAAAGTGAGCCCGTTCCTATTATTTTACCTCTTCGTGTCCCACTATTCCTAAAAATTCTATTTGTGTGAACAGGGAAACAAGGAATCTAGTCCTATTTTTTGTTGCCTTACCCTACCTACCTATTCTTAAGCAACATCCTTTATATTCCTTGTCTATCTTATACCCTTTCGTATATAAAACTGCTAATCTAAATAAACTATTCCTACTCAATAATCCTACCAAATAAAATACCTATTAAAACAATCCTAAAAGAATTACCTAGATAAACCTACCGACAATTTACATACCTAACGAGTTAAAATCACCTATTTACACCTATTTGCTTACCTATCAGCTAATTGTCTATTATTTCTTACTATTATTTAGCCGTATCATTTGCTAGGCAATCAGTGCTATTTTTCAAGCCGCCTATAATTTGCATTCATTACGCCTATTTTACGACTTGAAAGTCTTCACTAGCATTTAATTAGTTAGTAGCCACTGTTAAATAGTTAGAATTTAAATAGCTGAACCTATTTCTTTAAACGTAAGCATACATATGTACATAGCTACGCAAAAATTTGAGCTTAACTTCTCAATGCAAGTAAATTCACTTCTCGCTATTCACTGTTAGCTGTTTATGCACGCAAATAAACTAGTCATCACTATAGCATAATCATTCGCTGAGCCCTATATTACGCTAATTAAACCATTATTTGCACAAATCAATTAAATTTACGATCAACCTTGCTTCCCGTTATTATGTTATGTACGTAGATATCTGCAAAGCATTCCAACAATCAATTTCAGCTACGGTGCAGCGGTCGCTCGAGACTATCATCGCATCCCGTGTCACTGCCAGCACTGCGGGCTCACGTCGTGGTACTGGAACCGGTTTCCGTCACAGCGGCTACGAAGCGAGGAGCGTATTGTATGCAATTCTTATTTATTTGATTAGTACAGCGCATAACTAGTTGTTTTGATTGTCTGCGCGTTAACTTTGCTAGTATGGAGGCAAAGTACAAAACTCTTAATTTAAAACGCGCTTCAATTAGAGGCCGTGTTACGAAATTTAATAACCATTTAGAAGAATTAAAAGGTAAAAAGCTTACTCCTACGGAAGTTAGCGTGCTATCGCAGCGATTAGTTAAACTTGAGACTTTATTTGGCGAATTCGATAACGTGCAAAATCAGATTGAAGCATTGGAGGAAAATAATTTAAGCTTAGAATTGGATACCAGAGAAGTTATTGAACAAGCTTTCCACAATTCGATCGCATTGGCTCAGGAAATTATTTCCGTAAGCAGTACGACAAAAAAGTCGTCGCTTCAGCATAGCAGTATTTACACAGCTGATGAAGATGATCACGAAGTTATCGGCTTTCGTTTACCAGTCATTAAAATTAATAAGTTTGATGGTACGTTCAACAAATGGTTGGAATTTCGTGATACGTTCAGTTCTCTGATACATAATAATACAAAAATAAAAAATATACACAAATTTCATTATTTAAATTCCTATCTAGAAGGTGAAGCTGCTCGTGTAATATGTAATTTAGAAGTTTGCGACAATAATTATCCTGAGGCATGGAGTCTTCTTTGTGAGCGTTTTAATAATATTCGTCAATTAATAAATAATCATTTGAAATCTTTGTTTAATATTGAGCCGTTGCGTGAGTCTGACAAGTCATTAAGATTTCTAGTAGACCACGTCACAAAAAACCTACGTGCTTTAAATACTTTAAAACAGCCAACTGATCATTGGGATACCCTGATCATATTCATAGTCTCAGCGAAATTAGACAGCAACACGCGTGTTAAATGGGAGGAGTACATTCAAGCTAATGTTAATGCTTCGGATATGCCTAGCCTAGATGATTTCATGACTTTTATTAAGGGTCGCGCTGAAGTTTTAGAATCTGTTTATCGCAGTAAACAAGACAAAAATATAAAGTCAAACCCGAATCACAATCAAGGCGTCAAACAAAATCCCGTTTCTCATACTAAGTCATTCGTCAGCGCTGAGCAGGGCGACTCATCATCAACTGCCTCTCACAAGTGTATTTTCTGTGGTCAAGGTCATCGTAATTATGAGTGCTCACAATTTCAATCAAAATCTATTGATGATAGACTTTCATTAGTGTCCGAGCTAAAGTTGTGTCCCAACTGTTTGCGCAAAGGGCATAATACGCGCGCATGCAAGCTTCCAGGTACGTGCAAAATATGCAAAAAACGTCACAATATCTTTTTACACAAACCTACGGATTCTGATACCAATGTGGCAGTCACTAATGTTGCAGTCTCTGAGCCAGTTTCAATGTCAGCTGTTTCTGCTTCTGAGACACTACTATGTATGGCTTTGGTTGATATTTTTAATCCCAAAACAATCAATTACATTACCACTAAAGCTCTCTTAGACAACGGTAGTCAGTCTAGCTTTATTACAGAAGCACTTAAATCAAAGTTAAATTTAACTTCTTCCACGTCTGATGTTAGGAATGTGGTCGGCATATGTAACACTATTTTCAAGCTTAATGCTGAATGTTGCAATGTTCGAATTCATTCAAAGGTAGGTTCTTTCAGCGTTATGACGTCATGTTTAGTCATACCCCAAATATCAGGTAAGATACCTAAGTCTCTTGTGTCTATTACACACCTTAACCTGAAGTCCTTTGCATTAGCAGACCCCAGCTTTTATGAGCCGTCTGACATAGGACTGCTCATTGGTGCTGACCTATTTTGGTCCATTATTGGAACCAAACAGCACTCTTTAGGCAAAGGAAATCCTATTCTACATGAGTCTAAATTAGGATGGCTTATCGCAGGTCCCATGCACCATATTCAAAATGACAATCTCAATTTAAATTCCCCAGTGAAATGTAATTTTGTAAGTATTGAAAGCAACAATACTTTAGTTGAGCTTCACAATGATTTGAAGAGGTTTTGGGAGCTTGAAAGCTTGCCACAAAAGCCCCTTCTTACAGACCAAGAGAAAGCTTGCGAACAACATTTTTTACAGCACACAAAACGCACTGAAGAAGGTCGTTTTTGTGTCAAGCTGCCATTGATCGACAAACCAGACTGCCTAGGCACTTCCTATTTCATGGCCAGGCGGCGATTTATAAACCTGGAACGTCGCTTTCGCAAGCAACCGGAACTTAAGTCCGCCTATGTTGATTTCATTGAGGAGTATCGCAAACTAGGACATCTAGCAATATCTGAGGTAGACCGACCTGAGCTTGCCTATTTTGTTCCGCATCATCCTGTCATTCGTGAAGACAGTGAGACGCGTCGTTTTTGACGCATCAGCTCGCACTTCATCTGGTTTGTCTATAAACGACATTCAAATGATAGGCCCTACAGTTCAAGACTCTCTTTTCAATATCCTCATCCGCTTCCGGCAATATCGTTATGTGTTGTCAGCGGATATTGAAAAAATGTACCGGCAGGTTTTAATAGATGAGTCTGACCGAAACCTACAGCTGATTTTATGGCGTGATGCGGAGGACAAACCATTACAGACACTCAGGCTTAACACGGTCACCTACGGATTTGCTAGCGCTAGTTTCCTTGCCACCAGGTGTCTCTGGCAAGTGGGCGAGGAGTGTGACGATGACGTTATTAAGGCAGTCATACAGGAGGACATATATGTTGATGACTTACTAACTTCTAGCGATGATGAAGATCAATTACGGTCTATACAGAAATCAACACATGTGGCTCTTTCTATGGCTGGTTTTGATTTACGTAAGTACCGATCCAACTTACCTTCTTTACTGCCTTCAGACGTTGTCCAGTCATCCGGCAACCTGACATTGAGTCAGTCTACAAACACGCTGGGCCTAGATTGGAGTCCTTCGACCGACAGCATTAATTTTCCCATTGCAGTGGATCAGTCTGAGGTCGTCACTAAGCGCACTATACTTTTTTCAACTTTCAAGATCTTCGATCCCTTGGGACTCCTATCTTTGTCCACTATCGTTCCCAAAATTTTAATTCAGACCTTATGGTCTGTCAAATTGGACTGGGATGAGCCCGCTCCAAAGGATATTGTCGATGTCTGGAGACCTTTTGTTGATGGACTTAAATGCCTTTTTTCACTAAATATACCTAGATGGGTATCAATAGAATATCTAGTCTCTGCTGAAATCCACTGTTTTTGCGATGCATCGCAACGCGCCTATGGTGCATGTTTGTACCTTCGCTCTACAAATAAAGAAGGACAAATACATGTCCAACTTTTATGTGCGAAATCTCGCGTTGCCCCAGCATCCAGCCCTATTACAATTCCTCGTTTGGAGCTTTCAGGTGCTCTTCTGGCAGCTGAAATGAGCTCATCTGTGACCAAAGCCTTGCGACGTAAAATATCGCGTCATGTCTATTGGACTGACTCGAGCGTAGTTCTTAGTTGGTTGCGCTGCGTTTCTTCTAACTTGAAGGCATTCGTTGCCAACAGAGTCGCCGCCATTAGAGAGTTGACTGACGCAAATTCATGGCACCACGTTCCTACAGAACACAACCCAGCTGACCTGCTATCCCGTGGCGTGAACCCACAACAGATCGCTGCATGTGATATGTGGTGGTATGGACCTAAGTTTTTATCGTTGCCAGAGTCCGAGTGGCCTTCTATGCAGTCGCAGACTATTATTGAGATGAAGAATTTGCCGGAAGTTAAAGCACATCCAGTTGCTATTTGTGATAATTATCAATCAATTATTAACTTTAACAAATATTCTTAATTAAAACAATTACAACACATTTTAGCCTATGTACATAGATTTATTAATAACTGTAAAAATTCTAAAACTAAAATTACAGGTTCCTTAACTACCGCCGAGCTCAATAAAACTCTTAATTCATTAGTGTATATTTCCCAATTAAAGGCATTCCATAAAGAATACGATTTATTATTAAAAGGAAATTCCCTAAGTCCTAAGTCGCACATTTCGGCACTTAATCCATTTTTACATAAAGGAGTGATAAGAGTAGGTGGTCGAATTCAGGCTTCTGAATATAGTTTCGATATGAAGCATCCCATGTTGTTAAGCTCTAAACACCATTTTACTCAACTTTTATTCCAACAAGAACACGTACGGCTTCTACATCTAGGGCCCCAAGCCTTACTGGCTTCTATTAGAACGCGTTTTTGGCCCATTAGTGGAAGAAGTCTGGCTAGACGTACTGTGCATAATTGCACCGTATGTAGGCGTTTTAAGGGTCAGTCTATGAAAAACATAATGGGCAACCTACCTGCTCAAAGACTAATGCCTGACTTTCCTTTTATTACAGTAGGGACTGATTTCGCTGGGCCATTTATGGTCACGGATCGCAAAGGTCGTGGTTGTAAAATTACAAAATGTTATTTGTGTATTTTCATATGTTTTAGGTATAAGTGCATCCATTTGGAGGCTGTTAGTGAGCTGTCCAAGGATGCTTTTATATTAACTTTGAGACGCTTTGTTTCACGGAGAGGGCTACCAAAGCAGATATTCTGCGACAATGGTGGAAACTTTGTAGCTGCTTCAAAGGAACTTAAAGAGTTTTTGAAATTAATGCCAAAACTATCGCTTATTTTGCCGCTAACGAAGGCGTTGAATTTTGTTTTTCGCCTGCATACGCTCCTCACTTCAATGGTTTGATGGAGGCCGGTGTAAAGTCAGCCAAATTCCACCTGGCTAGGATATTAGGTACTACGCACCTAACCTATGAGGAATTGTCATCTTTGTTCACACAAATAGAATGTATCCTAAATAGCCGCCCCCTATGTCCATTAAGTTCCTCTCCCACTGACTATTATCCCTTAACTCCGGGCCACTTTTTAATTGGTAGACCACTAAGCTCGCTGCCATCTCCGTGTCTACAATCCGCTAATGCCAATCGTCTCGACAGATTCCAGCGCATCGAGCAGTTTAAGCAACACTTTTGGCGACGCTGGAGCCACGAGTACATTGCGGAGCTGCAGTTGAGGACGAAGTGGCGCACGAAGTCCAAAGAGAGCCTACAAATTGACGACCTAGTCCTCTTGAAAGAGGAAAACGCTCCACCGCTCTATTGGCGTCTCGGACGTGTAAGAAAACTCTTCACGAGATCTGACGGATTGACACGCGTCGCAGATATAGACACTGCAAGAGGAATTGTGCGGCGCGCCCTAAACAGAATCGTCCTACTACCGAAGCCCGATGAGTTGGAAGATCTTGAATATGCCGGGAGTATGTCGGCGCCGTTACGACAGCACCGACGGTGTTTGCGGGGAGTATGTGAAGTGCGTGGGGGTTTCTCACCACCGCGCCTAAGACCGGCACTCGCCGCTAGCTCGCGACCCGATCGCCACCAAATATTTTGTATTTTTTATTCCTTTTAAATATACAATTTGCCTATCGTGTGAGTCGCCTATATTATTCATGTTCCCTAATTGAACACACGGGTCGTCATCTGTGTTGATCAGGCCTATCTTCTTTTCAAAGTATTGGTAACCCTCTCGTTCCACATCCTTGGAGCTTGTTTGAGCCCGTAGAGACTCTTGTCCAACTTGAATACTTTCCCTGATCCGTCGTCGAATCCTTGAGGCTGCTTCATATAGATGACCTGCTCCAGATTTCCATACAAGAATGCCGTTTTTACATCGAACGATACCAACTTCATTTTCTCTGACGCTGCGTGACTTAAAAGTAGTCGAATCGATGCATGGCGAGCTACTGGGCTAAAAGTTTCGGCGTAGTCCACTCCTCCCTTCTGTTCAAATCCCCTAGCCACGAGTCTGGCCTTGAGACTGCCGTCTGCCTTTTCTCGAAGTACCCAACGACAAGTGATTGGCTTCACTCCTTCTGCACAGTCCACCAGCGTCCAATTTTTCATTTCCATTAGCGAGTCGTACTCCTCCTGCATCGCTTGTTTCCACTTTTCATCTTTGAGTGCCTCACTCACCGGGATATCTTGAGTTTCACCAATCATGGCTACTATTGCGCTCTTTCCTCCACGTTTAAAATCAGTTATGCAATCTCTCAGTCTTGGTGGTGGTTGCAAAGTTCGACGATCTCGCAAGATTCTCCTTCCTGACTCTTCGGCTTGCTGTCGTGTCCCACTTTCGTTGTCACTTGTCTCCTCAATACTTTCTCCAGTCCTGTAGTTCTCTTCTTCTTCCTCTGACTCACTGCTGCTTTCTTCTTGCTTCTCAGGTATGCCCTCTGGTGTCGGTGTCTCAATTTCAGTGCCTTGCCTCTGTCTTATCTTATCCTCATCGAAGATTACATTATCTGAGCTAACAACTTCTCTCTTTTCTTTCATATAAATCCTGTAGCATGGTGAATCAATGTCATAGCCAACCAGAATTCCCTTTTCTGATTTGCTATCAATCTTGCCTCTGTTCTGTGCATGTTTCAGCACATAACATTCACATCCAAATGGTCGCAGTTTCTCAATCTTCATTTTCCTTCGAAACCACAGTTCTGCCGGACTTTTCCCTGGTACGTTGCTGGTTCCTGTCTGATCGATCGTGAAAATTGCATGGTTCATTGCTTCTGCCCACAGTCTCGCGTTAAATTTGTCTGCATGTATTGCTGCTCTGGCTGCCTCGACAATCGTTCTCATTTCTCTCTCAATCCTTCCGTTTTGCTCTGGCGTGTGTGCATTTGTAAATGTGTGGAAAATTCCCAACTTGTCCATCATCTCTTTAGTTTTTGTGTTCTTCAGTTCGGTGCCATTATCAGATCTCAGACTCTTCACTCTCCTCCCTAGTTGATTTTCTACCAGTGTCAGGTAGCTTGCAATCTTCTCAGGGGCCTCACTTTTCGTCTCCATGAAGTAACAGCTTCGGTAGTGGGTGAAGTCGTCCTTAAACATGAGCCAATACTTGGCTCCTCCCATTGATGGGATGTTCATCTCTCCAGTGTCGACATGAACAAGATCTAATGGCTGCTGAGCTGTCTTGGGATTGTTTGGGTGTGAGGATCGATGTTGCTTGCCCTGTGCGCACCCTGTGCACACGTAATCATTCCAGTCATCAAAATATTTTATTCCTTTTCTTTTCAATATGTCCCTCACATACTTCACATTTTGATGGGCGAGTCGTTCGTGCCAAATTTTGATCGACTGGACCACCAAACATGTCCCTTCTTCTCTCCTGAGCATCATCTTGTAAAGACTTCCTTTGCGCCTTGCAATTGCCACAATTTCCCTGCCATCTAGACTATAAAATGTCGACTCTTTTCCGTTTGCCTTCTGTACATGTCCCCTGTCAAACATATGACTTACTGAGAAAAGATTAAAGTTGAGATTTGGTACGTAAATCACATCCTTAAGTACCACTGGATACCATTTTTCACCATCAAAAGCCTCCATCTCAATGTTTCCGACTGCAACGCCATCGAGCCTAGTTGAGTCTCCAATCACAATTGGAATTGGCTCGTCCAGCTCCTCAAGCTGCACAAACCATTCTCGATGATACGTCATGTGTTGGCTGGCTCCACTGTCTTGATACCATGAGGTTGCCCTATCCTTCGAGATGTCTTTGTCCACTGTCGAGAGTGCCGTCGTCAAAAATGCCACCCTTTTTTGTTTCCCATTTCCTGACTTATTTGCTTCTTCTCGGGATTCACAATCTTTTGCGAAGTGTCCTTTCTTCTTGCAAATGTTACATGAGTATTTCTTCTTGCAATATTGAATGTATTTCTGACACGGTTTTCCTTTGCACTCCTTGATCACGTGACCTTACTTCCCACATTTGTAACACGCTAGCGCTGACTTGTCCTGCTTGCTGTTTGACGACTGTCCCTGTTTCTCACGTCTTGCCATGAGAGCGTTGTTGGTGCTGCCCTCTGCATTTGTCGTCATTTCTTTGAGTTGCTCGTCCTCAAGTCTCAGACGTTCGATGAGAGTTTCAATGTTCTTTGTTGGTCCGGTCACGTTGTTCCAGGATGTTCTGAAATGCACCAATTTTGGCGGTAGCACACTCAATATTCTCGTCATGATCCAACTTTCCTTCATTGGATCATTCTCAGTTGACACTTCTTCAGCCAAGTCCAAAATCTCCATACAATTCTCTACTGCTGACTTGTTTTCATCATACTCAAAGGTAAAGAATTTGATTCGGGAAGTTTCTAAAGTTACATCAGTCTTTGTACCATATAAACTAGTTAATTTATCAATCATATCTTTGGCAGTTCTACAATTTGCAATTTTGTTCGCAATCTTACTGTTTACATTTAAACCTATTAACGTTTGAGCTTCGACATCTTTCTTTATCCAAGCTGAAACGTTTGCTTCTGACGCAGCAGCAGCTGGCCTGGGCTTTGTACCTGTTACAATTTCGTACAAGTCCTTATTCTTAAGTGCTAGGTTTAATTTAAAACGCCATGAAATGAAATTTACATGTCCCTGACTATCTTCACTTAACATTTCCAATTGAGACTTTACAGTATTCATTTTGCTTTAAATTTTACAATTTAACTGACTTCTGACAATGTTTTTTTATTTTTTTTTTTTATTTTAAAACGACTAAATTAATTTATAAACTTTCGTGGCGATTTTATGACTTAAAGCGACTTGCGTGTACGTTTCTCAAAGTTACCTTGCTGTGTGATGGCTGCTCCGGTGTCGCTGATTTGTAGGTTATGTCGGCCGCGCCGGTTCTGACACTTTGGACTGCTTTTCTCGACTTTCCGTTGCTTTCCTGACCCATAACCTGTTGTTTAATCAGTGGGTTTGGGTTCTTTTGTTGACAAATGATGAAGTCCAAAGTTGACAAATGTTCGTTTATTGAACAGAGTTTCAAAAGGTACCTTTTGACAATACTTGTTTTGTTGAACAAAACTCTTGACAAACAATCGACGGATTGTTGTCCAGTACTTTATACTTTTAGGATTGCAAATTTCGACCACGTTTTCCTTTCGCTATTCAATTTCGCTTTGCCACTGTTACATGAAGTTATCAAAAGGTAGACTTGTCGCTTGCCAACTTAATTACACAAAATATGAGAATAAATTATTGCCAACTTTGACGCTATAAAAAAAAACTGAAGTAAAGTGTGAAGTAGGATAGGACCAAGGTTGGGTTAGGTCAGGTCAGCTATCAATTGATCAATTCTCAACAGACATATTATAGGCAACTTTACAGGAGAGCTGATTAAAGTTTGAAATTTTGGAAAAAAAATCATATTAATTGTACTATTTACTCTATTGGAATGATTCTTACATGATTAAAAAGCTGTTTCGACACTTTATTATCTACTTTAGGTTAGTTCCCGATTTGCTTACCATTTCCGAAGTTAGTGTCGCTTAGTAAAAAAAATAAAAAAAAACAAGAATGGGAAAAATCGACCTACCGACAACCGACTTTAGAAGTAAAACCCGAAAAAAATTCTTAATCAGACAGTTTTGAAGAATTTGAGCATGGAAAAAATATCTATATAATAAAAAAACATTTCTATGATCTGGTAAAAGTTACTTACCACTTCATGATTGATCAATTTCTGTCTGTGATATTTTTACCAGAGAATAAATTAAAGTAAGGTTAAAGTAAGGCCCCTAATAATTCAATGCGGATTTTAGGTTTAAAAACACCAGTATTTGTTTATATAACATGATTTTTTTTATAAATAAATATTCAATTTCGTAATTCAAAAGCACGTTCCCGAAACAAAACACCCTTCTAAACTAAAATTTAAAGTACCTCCACAAGTTACAAATATCGTCAGAGACCTTCGGTTATATAAAAATAAAAAGAACTCACAAGTATATTGTAACGCTAATTACTTAGAATTATTTAACCAACTATAAACTTTTTTTACATAGAAGAGAGGACAAACGTGCATGCGGCTCGCCTAATGATAAGTGTCAACCGCCACGCACGAGCATTCATAACACCAGGGGAATTGAAGACCGGCACTTTAAAGAGGAGTAAGCTCGTTTCTTGTAAGTTCCTAAGTCATATTGGTTCAAACCACCGGTTGTAAACGATTGCACAAAAAAGTTGTGGCTAGGAAAGAAACTCCAAGTAAATCGCATAGTGATGGACCCCAAGCATTCAGATGGTGTGGATGGTATTCTGAGTTTTGTCACGATGTGCGTTGGTGAAATTTGGTGGCTGGAATTAATCCAAATAATTCTTCAAATTCTCCTTGCAGCGCCAGTGAATCGAGCTGATCAGAAAGAACTTGATAATCAGGTATTCGAGCCGCTCTTTGCTGGATGTGATCAAGTGGATTGAGCTGGCAATGAGGTGTCACAGCCTGAATATGAGAACAGTATTCCATGTGAAGCCAAACCTGCGTCTTGTAAAGTTACAAGCGGTGTGCCGGCATGAAATACTGTTCCGCTCTGCTGAGCACGCCAAGCTTTTTAGAAGCCAATTCTGCCTTCCCTTCCAAGTGACCGCGAAACTGTATATCATTTGATAAATGGACGCCGAGAACGAAGAAGTTCTGAAATTGATGGGATACAACAAAGGGGTTCTTTTTAGCGGTGAACACGCAAACCTATGTCTTCAGAGACCAATCCAAGACTTTATTTAACAAAATTTGACTTCGGGCACAAGTTTGTTCCGGTACTCGACAACGTGTTCTCGAGAAACATTGGTACGGCCGATGTAAAATACATCGCCTGTGCTGTCATCCGTATACCAATGAATGTTACTGGTTTGCAACATATAATTGATATTAAACATAAACAGTGGAGGTGTTAGCACGCAGCGTTGTGGAACCCTACCATAAATGGGCTTGCAGTCGGAGCATGCAAGAAAAATTGCACAATTTCTTGGGAACCAAATAGAAAGAAAGCTTCGGAAGAAGCACTTTGTTCCAAACTTGATCGAAGGCGTTTAATATGTCAAAACTAACGGCCAAGGTCTTCCTCTTGGTATTTACTGGATCGATCATCTTGAGGGTCAGGTACACTAGAAGATCACCAGCTGAGTGACCGCGGCGAAATCAGTAATGGTGGTTACTAATCAGCTGGTGGACCTCAAGGTACGTAATCAGCTGGCAGTTTATAATGATTTCCATGTTTTTGGAGTACAAGGAGGTAATAGGCTTGTAGCTGAACCGTCGCTATTTTTAGGTATCGGGTGCACTAAAGCTATCTTCATGAGTTCAGGTCTACTCCTACGCCTAGTAGGACATGTCTTCAGCACAATATAAAGAACTTCATCCGGTTTACCCGACTTGTTAACATTCAGGGAGAGGAGTGCTTTGCGCACTGAGCACTCTCACTGCAGAATGGTTAGCAGTGTGTTCCTCCCGTCACCGAGAGTCGAGTTGGATGCAAAAAGAGAGCCTAACAGATCGGCTTTCTCCTTTGCGCCATAGACCAGTGAGTCGTTCTCCCTGTGCAGAGATGAAGGAGATGGCTGACAGAAGTTCCGTTGGACAGCCATTCACAGAATTCTCTACGAGACGAGATTAATATTTCGCCAATTCTGCAGATTTACGCACAAATCAGTGCGTAAATCTGCAGAAGAAGTGACTCTTTTGTAGGAGCTAGAAGTGGAACTTTCTTGATATTTTTATATTTCTTTTTTTCTTGGTGTTTGGTGTGACACCGACGTGTAAGGCCAGGCCCGGTAGCACTCCTGCTTACTGCAAGATGCAATTTTAAATGAGCTATCAATTCATAGCTGGGATCTACATCCGAGGGGCGCTACAGATGATGGAATAAAAAGGTCCATTCCCTGAAGTTCCATATCAGCAACAAAATCAGCAACAACGTTAAAATCATCCGGCGAGAAACAACTTTGAAATACTTCAAAATAATCAAATATTTTTCTTAGAATGACACGACATTATAATCTTCAGAATCATTTTGAATGGGTAAGGAGTCTTACAAAGAAAAACAAAATTATGTTATCATCAAAATAAAATACTCGTATAATTACATTAACTAATCCTTGGTATATTACCTTCTAACGAGGTACTTGAGACTAATACCTGCATTAATTAAAGCTAGGTCTATTAATTTTGAAAAACGCATGTCTTTTCGCTGTTGTAAAATGTGAGGAACTCAAACATTAGCACACAAGTAAAGAATATTATGTAATACTTAAATTAAAATAATTACCGCTTTTCTAAACCAAGCGACGAGTCATTGGGACGCGCGGTCACACATCTATTCACCAAGAGCCAGCTTGTAGCACGGTGGTTCAATTTTTTGTTCCTAACGACCACTTCAATATTAAATCACAACCTAGATACACGACAATACAAGATCAACGCGGAAGGCTCAACTGACGTTTTATTAAATAAATATTTCTGGAGGAGATATCTTAACGCGAAAATATATTAGAAAACGGCAGGTCACATTCATCTAAGAGACAAAATTACAAGAAGGAAAAATGTCACTAAACGACACCTTTTTGTTAATGAGACCTGGTAATAAATATCTAAATGACAAATAGCTAATATTAAGGACAGGTAAAAAGGTAAGAGGTTGCAAAAAAATATTTTTTTACGTAGGAAAAGATTAATTACTTAGGAACTTATGAAAAATAAATTTTTAATTTTTCATAAGTTCAGGAAAAAGTAACTTAAAATCAAAATAGTTTATATCAAAATAGGATAAATTTACTAAGTAGAAATACGGTAGATTGGAAATTGTCCTAAACGCAATATTTTTAAATGACGAAAGTTATCGTCGGTTGGTCACCGAAAACTTAAAAAAAAAAACTCAAATTTTAAAATAACTAAACGACATTAAATTCATCGTAGAAGCACGAAAGTAGGACCAATCGATGCAGAAAAAAAAACTGATTCCAATAATATATATAACTCAATATCGACCAAAGTGTCGCTTGGTAATTTTTTCCTTTCCAGCGTCGATATCTAGGTGGTTGGTTCATTTGCATAGGCTTAAAACTATAAGACTGTTGAGGTAGAGTGTTATTATTAGCGAATTTAAATGATGGCGAATTGTTATGCGATTGCGAATGAGATTTGAGGTTGGATCCAGACCTTTTGTTTCTCATTTGGTACTGGCTATAGAAATTAACTTCTTCTAATATCGTAGAGAGTGCATCCGCTAATGAATTTGGGGCTTTGAGACGCAGTACTCTAACTAAATGTTCCGGTAAATTATACAGGAAAACGTTTAATGACGTATTTTCATAGATAGCCTTTTTACTATTGCGCATATTTGAGTCCGACAACCGGTTAACTTTACCTATGAAAATTGACCTCATAGATTGAATTCCACAACAAATATCTAAATAACTTTGTCCGGGTTTCTCACTCTTCACTTCGTGAATCTCCAAAATGCTGAATTAATAACTGCTTAAACTCACTCCACGTTGTAATAGGTATCATCGCGCTCACCGACTAATACAGCTGCATTACCGATAAGGCGGCTTGTTGTTGTATTCATCACGTACAAATTCTGTTCCGTCAGCCATTAAATTTAGTTATAACATATTCACACTTTCTTAAAAATAGATTTAAGTGGCGTTTGTCACCATCAAACAAAGGGATGATTTTAATCATTTCACCAGGGATAAGTGTAATACTCTTCACAATTATGTTTTTTTTATATAAAAAGAATATAAAATAAATCTAACTAAATGTCACACCAAATATTAAGGAATAAAATGTATATGATAATAAAGATATCTCTTCGTAAAATTATAATTTCTTGTATATGGTACTTATTAAAATAGGTAAAACTTAAATTATATCACAATTTCAACTATTTAACCAGTATACGTTAAAATGAGAGAAGTTCGATCTCAAGATAACAGAATGCCGAGGTAGTGGAAAGGATGGTGAAAAGTTTTACTCACCAGCCACCAGCTGCTCTCATGGTCCAGGATCAGCTCCGCTTCCTTGACGAATTTGATTTGGCTCGAGGATCGTCTCGGTTTTTTCCTCGTGCCGCCGACCTCCGATTCCGACAGATTTTTATATCGAATTCAAGAAGAACGCAACACTACCGAAGTGTGACGATCCTACCGGCTGCGCCAGTCAAGTTTACGGTACCGTAAAATGATTTATTAAAAACTATTTAAAATCTATTTATTTCTAATTACAATGATTCTAATTCTAATTACTTAATTAATACGGCTTGACAGAAGTCGATGTCAAAACGAAGTGGCCGCTCCCATGAGCTCTGCCTGATATCTCATGCAACCAAAAGCGCTGACTCTACAGTTACTGGATACTGCCTAATGCTTACGCAGCCCCCTCTACAAACCCTAATGTGTGTATATATATATATATATATATATATATATATATATATATATATATATATATATATATAGTATGTATGTATATATATATAGTCTTGTGGTTGCATAACTACCTCGATAAGATTTAAATATACGTTGGTATTAGGAAACCATATTTACACTTTTTTATATTTCATTTAATACGAATTATTCTTGACACTTATTATTTTTTACATAACCCTGAGTTTGAGCATTGTCCAAGCCGGTTAAAAGCAGTTTCTCTCTGTACGTGACGAGCCGCCAGTGCTCACGCACACACGCGACTCAACCTTGTAGTAGTTTGCTTATCATAGCGAGGTTGTATGAAACTTTACCTCTGTACGATACGGTTTCTTTACTCATGTGCTGCAACTGAGAATTTCTTGTCAGAAGTCACATTTACGACCACTAGACCAACAATGCAGTCACACACACATATATACATTATCGCTCAGTGACAGCAACAACTCGGGTACAGACCCAGATCAGTCTTTCGACCGATCTGCATGTTGTATGAGGACGAGCGGCCTGTGTTGGTAAACAAATTGGACATAACATGGCCCTTATTTAGTGATTTTCAAGTTTAAAAAGATATAACGGTCTCAGACCGCATGACGCATTTGTCATGAAGTGTCTGATGCATCATGAAACTATGTTTAAAAGTATCAGTCGACTCAATAAGTCTATGACTGTCTGCCTGATCTAACTGGGTACACCTGGGGTACTGCGCATACAGGTTAGTCGCACAATAAAAATTCCCAAATAAAAGTGTTTGATTCAAATAATAATAATAACTATCCGTCAGCTAAGTTGATAAAGAATTAAGAAAAAATGGCAGACACTTCTGAAGGGGTTGACATAAGGGCAGACTATCCCAAAGTTGTATTTTCAAAAATTCCAAAAAAAGTGTTTGATTTAATCTGCCATTTGTACAGCGTTTTTAATATATATAATAAAACATTCTCACAAAAGGGCAGGCAGTTTCTCCGGGCGTTAATAATTTAAAAATTATGAAATAAATCTTGCATTAAATGGAGACAAATGTGCTACGGGTTGTAATGAGTGCGACAGAGAGCGACGGTCGCCGATATTTTCTTAGTCATTCTTCGCGCTCCCATTGCGGATCACGTGATATAGTACAGTTATGTTGTTACAACTGAAATGTAATATATGCATAAGCATGATATTACACATAATATGACTATAATATTATTTTTTATACTTACTTTAAAATATTTATATATTTTAATATATATTTCATTAGATGAAAATTTCAAGAAGTAGATAAAGATGAAGTTTACTCAAATGCAGAACTATAATTACAGCTAATGATAGTAAATAAGTAATTGTAGGGTTGATGGAAGTAAGATTTTTTTTCAGAAGTGTCTGCCATTTTTTTTTCTTAATTCTTTAACAACTTAGCTGGCGGATAGTCATTATTATTATTTTAATCAAACACTTTTTTCGCAATCGTTGCTCTCTATGCTACTCATTACAACCCGTAGCACATTTGTCTCCTGTACACACAAGATTTATTTAAATACTAACTGTTCCACTCGCCTTCGATCGCATTTAATTTAGATTTTTTTTACGCGGAACCCTAATAATGTTTCTAAAATAAAATTAGCCTTAGTTACTCCTTATAACATCAGCTATCTACCATTGAAAGCCCCGTCAAAATCGGTCCAACCATTTCGGAGATTAGCCGGAACAAACAGACAGACAGACAAACAAAAAATTTTAAAATTGTGTTTTTGTTATAAATACCGTATATGAATTCATATTCGTTTAGTAAAAAGTTGTTATTTTGACATTACAAACAGACACTTCAATTTTATTTATTTGTATAGATTTTTAAATAATAAACCCCCGGAGAAACTGTCTGCCTTTTTGTGAGATTTTTATTATATATAATAAACACGCTGTAAAAATGACAGATTAAATCAAACACTTTTTTATGAAATTTTTGAAAATACAACTTTGGGATAGTCTGCCCCTATGTCAACCCCTTCAGAAGTGTCTGCCATTTTTTTCTTAATTCTTTATCAACTTAGCTAACAGATAGTCATTATTATTATTTGAATCAAACACTTTTTTTGGGAATTTTTTTTGCGACTAACCTGTATGCGCAGTACCAGGTGTACCCAGTTAGATCAGGCAGACAGTCATATACCTACTTATTGAGTGGACTGATACTTTTAAACAAAGTTTCATGATGCATCAAACACTTCATGAAAAATGCGCTAGGAGCTCTCAGATCATAAATCGCAATAATGTGATTAAAATTACTTATTTATGAAAGGTAACGCAACCTTTTTGTAAATTTGATGTGGCAGATCCCTTTTTGCAGCAAGAAACGTACATTTAACGCAATGATGCAATAACTTTAATAGGCGTTAATCGATGGAAGAAATGGTGCAAACACGTGATACGGGAAGAAAATACCATGCGGAAAGTGGATGACGTCATGGGACTGGAAGGAGAAAATTCTTTTATAATAAATACGAACGAAGACTAGTGTAACGTAAAAGTACAATACTGATTAAAATGTATTATTAATGACTTTATTTTCAATTGAGATAATTAAGTTGATTTTTATGCATTAACCTAATATTTTCAAATATAAATTGTTTGAATTTTAACTCCTCTAAGAATACGCATTTACCTGGAATATAAATTACAGCCAGCCTATATACGTCCCACTGCTGGGCACAGGCCTCCTATCATTTCTGAGAGTGTTTTAGAGCAATGAAATGTTCACCGCGCTGCCTAAATGCGTGTTAGCGAACTTCACATGTCTTCGAAATATTTTTTTAATCTTATTACTCGGACATGCAGGTTTCCTCACGAGCCGAGCACGTGGTAAATCAGCACTTAAAATTGCAATTAACAATTTTATTGGTAGCGGCGGGAATCGAATCCCTGATTGCACTGATTACTCACTATTTTCTTAAGACGAAAGCACTCATACTATATTACCAACTTTTATCGATTTATTTAAAACAAACCTTTGTTATTTTTTAAGTAGAATTTAGATTATTTATATGATTCATACGGTGTTATCATCTAATAACTTTATTTATTTTACTCACACCTACGTACTCCACGGGTGTCATTCGTATGATACTACTTGTATTACTGTAATCCCTGATTATAAGCTAGCACTTCACGCTTAGCGAGTGACACGAGTGTCTTCGAGCGAGAGCAAGAAAATATCTAAGCTAACTTTCGGGTAGGTATTTTATGCAAAGATCAAAGTAGTAATTGCCAAACGCGAGCACGCCCGCTACACGATCTCGTACGTCAGTATGCAGATTCAGAAGAAGGCCGATGAAACCACATAGTGATGAGACTTTAGTTGCACGAATGTGATTCTGTTATTTGAGATACTCGTCTGACAATCTTCTTTCTTTATCTTCTTTTAGTTAAAAAACGTTACCCCCACACTAGGATTGTCGCCTGTATCGTGGAGACAGTTTACAAGCGTAAATTGCACGAGGACAAACATCCAGACCCGGAACAATTATTTGTAGGTTATGCAAATACTTGTTCCGTGCGGGATTCGAACCCGCGGCCCTCAGCGCTGCAACTCATTGCAAAGCCACTGCGCCACGGAGCCGTCATGCATCCACTTTACCTTTTTATACCAAAGTTTACAAATATTTTTTGTAAAAAATATACGTACATATTTGAAAGAGTTTGTTCGATTTTATGATATGCTTGAAGTAGAGTACTGTGACAAGATAGAAACTTCTCACTAAAACGACGACTTTTGCGCCGAACCGGTTTAGTTTCGACGAAGTCTAGCGTGTATTGTAACAACATGGATGAATGAAAAGATAATGGATAGGTTTTGTACTTTGGTTTCATACTCGAATAGCCATTGTAAACCTACTAACTGCTTCTTCTACGTACTGCGGTACGACAGCCAGCCGAACTAACTATCATCATTACAGCCTTTCATAAGTCCACTGCTGAACATAGGCCTCCCCCAAGGAATGCCACAAAGCACGGTCCTGAGCCACCTGCATCCATCGACTTCCTGCATGCCTTACCAGGTCGTCACTCCATCTCGTGGGGGATCGCCCTACACTTCGCCTACCGGTACGAGGCTGCCACTCGAGAACCTTTCTTCCCCATCGGTTATCGGTTCTTCGGGCTATATGGCCGGCCCACTGCCACTTCAGCTTACTAATCCGTTGGGCTATGTCGGTTACTCTAGTTCTACTGCGGATATCCTCATTTCTAAGTTTATCACGCAGAGAAACTACGAGCATAGCTCTCTCCATAGCTCGCTGAGCGACCTTGAGCGTCCTCATACGGCCAGCTGTGAAGGACCACGTCTCAGTTCCGTAAGTCATCACTGGCAACACGCACTGGTTGTACAATTTCGTTTTAAGGTTTTGAGGTATGTCTGACGAGAGGATGTGTCGTAGCTTCCCGAACGCTGCCCAGCCGAGTTGAATCCGTCGATTGACCTCTCACTCGAAGTTGGACTTACCTAGTCGGACTATTTATCCCAGGTAAACATACTCGTCAACAACTTCGAGCTTAGTGCTCCCAACAACTACCGGCATAGGTGTGACATGGACATTAAACATAATCTTTGTATTGTCCATGTTCATCTTAAGACCTATCCGTTGGGAGACACTATTGAGGTCATTGAGCATAGGGCTTAGGTCCTCCAGCGATTCTGCCATAAGGACAATATCGTCGGCAAATCGAAGGTGAGTGATTACTCGCCATTGATGTTGATACCGTATCCTTCCAGTCCAGAAGCTTGAAAACGTCTTCCAATGCAGCGGTGAAGAGTTTCGGGGATATGACGTCACCCTGTCTTACACCTCTCTGCAATTGGATAGGTTTCGTACTCTGGTTCTGTACTCGGATAGCCATCGTAGCTCTACTGTACAAACACTTCAGCACTTCGATATACCGACAGTTAACTTGGCACCGCTGAAGGGACTGCAGCACCGCCCAAATTTCGACATAATCAAAGGCTTTCTCATAGTCCACATACACCAGACATAGTGACAAATTGTACTCTTCAGACTTCGTACGTTGTACAATTTGCCGAAGGGTATGTATGTGGTCTATGGTGCTAAAGCCCTTTCGGAAACCGGCTTGTTCGGGAGGCTGGAAGTCGTCAAGTATGTGCGCGAGACGATTCGTAATGACTCTCGAAAACAGCACGTAGACGCGGCTCAGAAGGGAAATCGGTCTGTAGTTCTTCAAGAGAGCGTTGTCACCTTTCTTGAGGAACAAGACCACCGCACTTATGCTCCACGCCTCCGGTGTAATGCCACCATGGAGGACGGAATTAAAGAGCTTCTGGAGGACTTCAAGTACCGGTCTTCCACCCGCTTTCAGAAGCTCCGCTGTAATTCCGTCCTCGCCTGGGGCCCCACCGTTTTTAAGGTGCTGGAGAGCCATTCTAATCTCGCTCAGACTGACGTCCGTGATATCTTAGGAATAGTGTCAGATGAGACTCGCTCTTGGATCGTTACTCACACCTGCGTGTGGCTCCAACGATGACGTGTACAGCTGCCCATAGAACCTCTCAATCGCACTCAAAATCTCAGGTGTCCCGGAAACGATGCTGCCACACTCTGTCTTTAGCTTTGATAGTTGGCTCTTTTTGGCAAAGACTATGGAGCCTTGGTTCCGCTCGATCGCTTCTTCAATAAGAGCTGTATTGAAGTTGCGTAAGTCCCACCGCATGCATTTGGAGATCTGTCTGTTCAGATGCCTGTATGCTGTCAAGTCTGTTGAAGAATGTAGCTGCATCTCCCGTCTAAAAAGCCATGAGATTAAGAGTGTGATCGGAGAGTTTTTGTGTTCTTCTGCGACGGGTTTTGCAGAACTTAGCTCCGACCGCATGGACAGTTTCCACGAGCTTGTCATTCATATCGTCCACTTCATTGCAGTCTTCTAGGCACTGAAAACGGTTTTGTAACTCGAGCTGAAAGGTTTCGGGACTTTGGAACAGAGCACGAGGGGGACGGAGCGTTGACTTCATTAGACGAGACCTCTCCAACTTAACGTTTAGGTTCAGTGTGCCTCTAACCATTCGGTGATCGCTACCAGTTTTCACCCTCGCGATCACGGAGACATCATTGAAAAGTTGTCGTCTGGTCGTCATAATAAAGTCAATCTCATTTTTTGTCGAACCGTCGGGGCTCGACCAGGTCCACTTCCAGTGGGGCCGCTTCTGGAAGAAAGAGTTCATCATAAAGAGTCCCTCTTTCTCCATGAAGTCAGCCAGCTGCTGGCCCCTTGGGTTCCATTGCCCTATTCCAAATTTCCCTACTTTCAGCTCACCGTTCTCTCTTGTGCCTAGTCTTGCATTGAAGTCTCCCATTAACACCGTATATTGGGTTTTGGAGGAATGCATGGCTCTAGAGATATCCTCATACATTTCCTCCACCTCCTAATCGGGATGTGCCGAGGTTGGTGCGTAAACCTGTATGACCTTCAGCGAATACCATTTGGTGATTCTGAGTATAAGGTACGCATTCCTCGTCGACACACTCCCGATATTTACCACGTTATTAACGAGAGACTTGTGGACGATAAATCCAACACCTCCTTGTGACAGATGGTCGCCCTCCCGGTGATAGAACAAGTTTCCGGATTCGAGGATTACCGTGTCCTCCCCCTCTCTTCGGACTTCGGATAATCCTATAATATGCCAGCGCAACTTGTCTATCTCTTCTTCCAGCTCCACGATCTTCTCGTCAGTCCTCAGGGTGCGTGCGTTGTACGTTACCAGGTCGAGTCGTCTAAGGTGGCAACCGAACCTCCACTTGAGATTCTTAGCACCCCCTGCCCTGCGTTACCATGGTCGCCACCGTAGCCAGGAATAGCGGGGCCGCCGGGGACTGGGGCCCGTCTGTTTGTTGCTTTAATCATTTGGGGGTATTTGCCATAGTTGCCACGCTTGGCGAGCGGGTTGGCAACCGCAGTTTTTTATTGTAATTTTGGCTATATCAGGAAGATGCTGCTGCCCATCTCCTGCCTGTTTCCCTTTGTCGCCTTCCCTTGACCTTCACTACACGGCATACTATATACATACATACTACATACACGGCGCCGGAATTAACTATGGCACCGCAGAAATTTCGACGGACTCAAACAAGACCGTATGTACGAGATGTATGTTATATATGTGGTACTAAACCCTTTTCGAAAACCAGCTTGTTTTGAAGGAAGTCACCAATAGCACATAGAAGCGGCTCAGAACGGAAATCAGTATTTAAATCTGCTATACAGCTTTACCACCTTTCTTTTAAGAATAGTAACAACACAATACTACTCCGGAGTAGTGCCACTGGGTGACGAAATTGAAAGCATATATAAGACTTTAAGTGCCGGATTTTCATACGCCTGCAGTAATCTTTGCTGTAGTTCCAGTCTCGCCTGAGGTTTTTCCGTTTTAAGGTGCTGGTGAGCCATTTTAATCTCCCTCAGACTAACGTCCGGGATATTATATAAATAGCGTCGGATAAGTCTTGCTCTAGCATCGTTTCTCACACTTACGTGTGGCTCCAATGACAATGTGTACAGCTGTTCGTACAACTTCTCAATCTCACCCAAAATCTCAGGCACCCCGGAAATGACGCTGTTACAGTCGGTGTTAACTTAGTTGATTATTTCTTGCAGACAGGTCTCTCGCAAAGACTTTGGAGCCTTGATTCCGTTTAATTGTATCATCAATGCGAGCTGTATTGCAGTAACGTGAGTTTCGCCACATGAAAGGTATGTCTGTGCGTCGTTTATACACGTGGGAGCTTTATTTATAATTAATTTTTCTATTCTATTAGATACCTATTTATATACCATCGTAAAAGTCATCGTAGCTCAGGGGATGTACGTGCGAGTATATATATGTTATTAATACATTTAAATCGTAGAAGTTAATAATAAATTTAAATCTCTCTCAAAAGTTTTGGAACATTAACATCACGCCACACCACACATCATTTTTTTCTTCAGGATCCTACCTGGCTGAAATACGATTACGGGAGAACGCTTTATTATGAACGCATTTGTGAGTTTGGTATCAGGACGCGAATGCAATATTTATACTTATTTAGGCATAAAATGCCGAAAATTTATAGCTAAAAAGTAGCAACCAACAACTAGATTATTGCTGTACTTCGCATATTATGTACATACACCTGTATATAAAAAGCTGTAAAGTAAAGTTGCAGCCTATTTACGTCCCACTGCTGGGCACAGGCCTCCTCTCATTTCTGAGAGGGTTTTAAGGCAAGGAAATGTCCGTCGCGCTGCCCCAATGCGTGTTGGCGAACTTCACATATCTTCGAAATATGTTTTTTCTCAGACATGCAGGTTTCCTCACGATGTTTTCCTTCACCGCCGAGCACATGGTAAATCAGCACTAAAAATTGCAATTAACAATTTCATTGGTGCCGGCGGGGACCTGTATATAGACACATTAAAATAAAACAATTTATAAGTTTGGTATTTAGAACTGTAAAGAAATATCCAGTGCAGTATTTCGTAAAAACATTACACTCCTGGGAAATATTTAGAAGACTTAGACTCTGAATGAAAGTGAAGAAATATAATCTAAACACATCTTGCGTCGTTTTCCTTTTAGATACTACAAGCAATCTGAAACTTCGGTATATTTGAATAAATATTCTTATAAAGTTCAAACAAATATATCTTAATATAAATACATTTGATGGTTATTTTTGAGCAGGCTGTAAGTTGCTGCGTAGTGAATGAAAATTTTGGCATTTTAATTAAATTTCATTCAATTTCTTTCAATAGATTAATGACTAAAACTTTAAAACTTTAAAAAAATTGTCCTAAAAAATAATTTAACGGTGGTAGAGCCATGCAGCAGTTTTTGCTGTTGCACGTATGGGCCGGCTCGAGCCGGGTTAGTACCACGACCTCACAGAATACCGGCGTGAAGTAGAAGCTCTGCTTCTGCGTTTCGTCTGGTGAGTGCAGGTGGCCGGAGGCCCAATCCCCGCCCCCCCCCCCCATCAACATGGTAGCGGAATTACACAATAGACTACCCCAGGAGGGTACCAGTACCCCTGGAGAATCCCTCGCTGAGCATCCACGACCATGTTATTCCAATCCTGAGCGTGGGTGCTCAGGCTGCCCCGCGTATTCTGGGGGGGGCAAAATTCCGCTCAAAAACATAACTGCTCGGGGTAAACAGAGCAACAATACCAAGGCGACCCCTGCCACGCTATCCGTGAATTTCTGCAACATCAGGGGACTTAACTCTAACCTAAACGCCGTCCACTACCATCTCGAGACGGCGAAGCCGGCTTTGCTCTTCCTGACCGAGACGCAGGTTTCCTCTCCGGCTGATATTTCGTATCTCTCCTACCCTGGGTACAAATTGGAGCACTCCTTTGTGCCTCGGGCTGGAGTTTGCGTGTATGTCAGAGAGGACATCTGTTCTCGACGCCTCGGCAGTCTTAAAGGTTCGGACCTGTCCATCCTTTGGCTACGCGTAGACAGCGACGACCATCCGCGCGTCTACGGGTGCCTCTATAGGTCCCATAGCGGTAATGCCGAAACAGACCGACTCATCGACCACGTCCAAATGGCTACAGATTCCTTGCTACAACAGGTCCCATCCGCAGAGATCGTGATCCTTGGGGATTTTAACGCCCACCATGCCGAATGGCTCGGTTCACGTTTAACCGATCATGCGGGGAGATCTGTTTATGACTTTGCCTTGGCATATGGTCTGACACAACTGGTTACTTCGCCTACGCGGATTCCAGATGTGGAGGATCATACACCTTCCCTGTTGGACCTTCTGCTGACCTCTCATCCGGACGGATATCAGGTTTCCGTCGATGCCCCTCTCGGCTCTTCGGACCACTGTTTGATCCGGAGTATGATGCCACTCACGCTCCCTTCGCGGTTGCGTTCTGCAGGTTGCCGCCGTGTTTGGCATTACAGGTCGGCGGATTGGGACGGAATGCGGTCTTTCTTTGCATCCTACCCATGGGGGCGGGTTTGCTTCTCGCCGGATGATCCCAGCGCTGTTGCTGACTCTGTCACTGATGTGGTGCTACAGGGAATGGAACTATTTATTCCATCATCTGTGGTACCCATCGGAGGCAGATCTCAGCCTTGGTTTGGTCGCTCCTGTAAAACTGCATTACGCAGTAAGCAGGAGTGTTATCAAGCCTGGGCTGCGGCTTCGGCGACTCGGGATGTAAACACCAGCACACTTAAAAAGAAGTATAACTTCGCCTCCAAGTCCTTCAAAAGAGTTATTGCCAAGGCAAAGTCAGAGCACATAGGCAGAATTGGCGAGAAACTAGTTCGCCTTCCTTCGGGAACCCGTGCATTCTGGTCTCTCGCCAAGGCTGTCCAAGGGAATTTCTGTAAGCCATCACTACCATCTCTGCACAGGGAGGACGACTCAATGGCCCATGACGCAAAAGACAAAGCCGACCTTTTAGGCTCCCTTTTTGCGTCCAACTCGACTCTTGATGACGGGGGGAAAACACCGCCGACCATCCCGCGGTGTGAGTGCTCTATGCCGGATGTGCTGTTCTCACAGCGCTCGGTTCGCAAAGCACTTCTCTCCCTGGACATCCAGAAGTCGAGTGGGCCTGACGGAATCCCCCCAATTGTGCTGAGGACGTGTGCTCCGGAGTTGGCACCGGTCCTAACGCGTCTTTTTCGGTACTCCTACTCCCAAGGCGTAGTCCCGAATTCATGGAAGACAGCTTTTGTCCACCCGATCCCTAAAAAAGGCGACCGCTCAGACCCGTCCAACTATAGGCCTATCGCGATCACCTCCTTGTTCTCCAAAATAATGGAATCCATTATCAACTGCCAGCTCATCCGGGACCTTGAGGATCACCAGCTGATTAGTGACCGCCAATACGGTTTTCGTGGGGGTCGATCAGCTGGTGATCTTCTGGTCTACCTGACCCATAGATGGGCGGAGGCAGTAGAGTCCAAGGGGGACGTTGGCCGTTAGTCTGGACATTGCGAAGGCCTTCGATCGGGTTTGGCACAAAGCGCTTCTCTCGAAGCTCCCTTCCTATGGGCTTCCCGAGAAATTGTGCAATTGGATCACCAGCTTCCTTGCAGATCGGAGCATCAAGGTTGTTGTAGACGGTGCATGTTCTGACTACAAGCCTATTAACGCTGGTGTTCCACAAGGCTGTGTGCTATCACCAACGCTGTTTCTTCTGCATATCAATGATATGTTGCTAACTGGTAACATTCATTGCTATGCGGATGACAGCACTGGTGATGCTCTATACACCGGCCGTGCTAATATTTCTCGGGAAAACGTCTCCGAGTACCGGAACAAACTTGTGTCTGAAGTCGAGTCTTTGCTGGACAAAGTCTCGAACTGGGGGCGACTAAATCTAGTCCAGTTTAATCCTCAGAAGACACAAGTTTGCGCGTTTACCGCTAAAAAGAACCCCTTTGTCGTATCTCCTCAGTTTCAAGGCACTCCCCTGGTTGCTTTAGCCAGTATCGGAATCCTCGGCGTCGACATAACGAGTGACGTGCAGTTTCGTGGTCATTTGGAAGAGAAGGCCAAATTGGCCTCTAAAAAGCTTGGCGTGCTCAGCAGAGCGGGATAGTATTTCATGCCGGCACACCGCCTGCAACTTTACAAGGCGCAGGTTCGGCCTCACATGGAATACTGTTCCCATCTCTGGGCAGGGGCTCCCCAGTGCCAGCTCCTTCCACTTGACCGCATCCAGCGCAGAGCGGCTCGAATCGTCGACGACCGAGTTCTTTCCGATCGGCTCGACTCATTGGCGCTGCGAAGAGATGTTGCATCTCTTTGCATTTTCTTTCGCATCTACCATGGGGAGTGCTCTGAGGAATTGTTCGGATTAATCCCAGCCGCCAAATTTCACGAACGCACATCGCGGCAGAACTCCCGATACCATCCACACCATCTGGATGATTGGCGGTCCACCACTGTGCGATTTAGAAGATGTTTTCTTCCTCGCACGACTTCCTTGTGGAATCGATTACCATCAGCGATTTTTCCGGACCGATACGACTTAGGGACCTTCAAGAAAAGAGCGTACTCCTTTTTAAAAGGCCGGCAACGCATCTGCAATTCCCTCCCTGGTGTTGCAGTTGTTCATGGGCGGCGGTAGTCACTTACCATCAGGTGAGCCGCATGCTCGTTTGCCCCCTCTACTATAAAAAAAAAAAAAAAAATTATCCTGAGATTAAATATAAATTAGATAGCTCTATTAATATTTAAAAAATATAATATATTGTATGTGTATATATTCTATCCGTCACCGTTAGCGACAGAGCGAAACTAACAGGACAATTGGAGATGTTCAGCAGCATCTTATAAGTTCATCATCATATATAAAAAAAAATCTTCCTGGTAAAAACTCAAAATAATAAAAAAAACTGCAGTTTTTTATTGCATTAACTATTAAAATTTTTAATCCGTATCCCAAGCGTGGTAATTGCGCCGCATCGAGCAGCGTGGGAGGCTCAGAGAGCTCCCGACGCGTGGAGCCTGGGACCGCGGAGACCAGTAAGTTCTTCCGCAAGCGGTCCAGGCGGGATGGCGACCAGGGGTCGTCAGCCGGTGAAGAGGAGGCTTCGGCCCGGAAAATCCCCACCAACAGGCGGGGCGGGCTGAGAGGCAAGGGGAGGGGGCCCTCTGACAATCAGAGGGCCGAACAAGCGGCAAAGCATGCCGAGGAGGGGCGCCACCCGGGCGATACGGCTCGGGTATCAGGCGAAGAGACGGATGCGACTGGCGGCTCCGAGGTGGAGCGTAAGGCCAGATTCGTAAAGGAGGTGGAGGCCGCGATCAAGGTCTTGGCCCACAAACAAAGGGCCTCCTCAAAGTTAAAGGCCATTCCCGCGGCCTCCGCCTCCATCATGGCGGCTGCGGAGGCCAACTTTGTTGGGGCCGAGCTTAATGAGAACGAGGTAGCGAAGCTGCGGGCGGACGTAGCCCGCCTGACGTCCGCCATGGAGACTCTCCAGAAGGAGAACGAGAAGCTCCGCGCAGACCTGGCCAGTCTACGTGAGCCTGCCTGTCGCGCGGCGCCCCAGACGCAGCGCCCAAGCCAGCCCGTGCCGGTGGAGAACCAGGTTCTGAACCTGGTCCGGCAGGAGCTGGCTGCCTTCCAGCACCGGTTCTCCGTGCTGGAGGGCATCGTCCTGCGCCCCCCCCCCCTAGGGGCAAACAAGACGGCGGCGAGGCCGGCAACGGTCTCGTACGCGGCGGCCACAGCCGCCGCATCCAGGCCGGGGCCGTCCAGCCAGCCCTCGGGCGGGGCTGCAGTTGCCCCTCCCTCCCCTGAAAAGCCGGCTCCGGCAAAACCGGTACCGGCTGAACCGGCTCCGGCTAAGCCGGCGACGGGAAAGAGAGGCAAGGCGAAGGCGAAAAAGGGCAAGGCGGCAGCACAGGGGGTGGCTGCGCCAGCCCCAGTGCCTGCGGCGAATGTGCCAGCGCCAGCGGCAAGCCAGCTGCCGCCGCCGCCGCCGCCCCCCCGGCTCCCTACACCTCCCGCGGCTGAAGCCGGTTGGCAGGTGGTCGGGGATAAAAAGAAGGGGAAGAAGGCAGCCAAAAAGGCCAAAGAGCAGGAGCGGCAGCGCCAGTTCAGGGCGCGCAAGATCGCGGCTAGGCTCCGCGCCCCGAAGACCGCAGCTGTAGTGATTACACTACAGCCGGACGCAGAAAAGAAGGGCGTTACCTACCGCGATCTGCTCGCGAAGGCGAAAGAGGCGGTGGATCTCGGGGAGATCGGGATCACCGGGGGCCTCCGGCTCAAAGTCACCCAGACGGGGGCCCGTATGCTGGAGATCCCCGGGGACTCCAGTGGCGCGACCGCGGACGCTCTGTCTGCGAAGCTCAGAGCGTCCCTGGACGCGGACGAGGCCCGAGTGTCCAGGCCCGTCAGATGCGCAGACCTGCGCATCATGGGTCTGGACGACTCGGTATGGGAGGAGGAGTTGGTGGCCGCCGTCGCCAGGTCCGGGGGGTGCACTACTGACCAGGTCAGGTCAGGCGCTATACGCCCGGACCAACAGGGTATGCATGCCGCCACGGTGTGCTGCCCTGTTACGGCGGCCAAAGCCATAGTGGAGGGCCGAAGGCTTCTGGTGGGCTGGGTCTCAGCGCAGGTTAAGCTGCTGGAGCCCAGACCTCTGAGGTGCTACCGCTGTCTCGTGGGACATCACGTGTCAGTGAAATGCGCCTCGGAGGTTGACCGCAGTGGCCTTTGCTTCCGCTGCTGTCAGCCCGGACACAAATCGGCGACCTGCTGCGCCACGCCGCACTGTGATGCATGTGCGGCGACCGGCAAGCCAGCCGATCACTGGGCCGGAAGCAGGGCCTGCGTGCCACCCGCCAAGGCCAAGGCCGCGGGTAGGGGAGGGCCCTCCTCCGCCGCCACCGCCTCTATGGCCACCGCCGCAGCCGCAACTGTCGCCGCCGCCGCTGTCACTGTTGCCGCCGCCGCCGCCGCGACACCGACGCCCGCAGAGGGGCGCCCCGTGGAGGAAGCTGAAATGGAATGCCTATAACGGCCCCATTAAGCTTCCTCCAGGCGAATATCAACCACTGCGCCTGCGTTCAGGATCTGTTGCTCCAGAGCATGGCGCAGTGGTCGATTAACATCGCTGTGGTCGCTGAGCCGTATTTTGTCTGGCCTAGGGATGACTGGGTGGCGGACCTTAACGGCTCAGTGGCCATCATTTCTTCGGCCGCCGCCGGTACCCCGACCCTTGAAGGTGTCAGGAGGGGTCAGGGGTGCGTAGCAGCACGGTTCGGGGAGTTCCTCGTTGTGGGGGTGTACTTCTCCCCGAACCGATCTCTCGCCGAGCTCCATAACTCTCTTGCAGAGCTGAGAGCAGTCGTCGTCGGAAGCTATCCCCTCCCCGTACTTGTCCTCGGGGACTTCAATGCCAAGAACTTGGCTTGGGGTTCTCGTCGTACAGATGTGCGGGGTAGGATGGTGGAAGACTGGGCTCTGGAGACAGGCCTGGTCGTCCTAAATCGGGGTTCTGTCCCCACGTGTGTGCGGATGCGGGGCGAGTCGGTGGTGGACATTTCGTTCGCTAGCCCCGCTCTGTCGCCGCGTGCCATTGACTGGCGAGTCATGGAGGGGGTGGAGACCTACTCCGACCACCGGTACATCCGGTTTGACGTCTCCACCCAGCCCTCGAGCGCGCCAGTCCAACAGGCCCCGAGTGGTCCGCGTTGGGCGCTGAAGCAGCTGGACCGGGAGCTCCTCCTGGAAGCCTCGATCGTGCAGGCCTGGCTGTCATCACCGGATAGGCCTGCCGACGTCAATGATGAGGCAGGGTGGTTCCAGGAGTCATGTCCGAGATATGTGACGTGGCAATGCCCCGCGTCCGGCCAGGAAACGCCCGGCGTCAGGTGTATTGGTGGTCGCGTGAGCTGACGTGTCTGCGCGAGGCTTGTGTCGCCGCGCGGCACCTGTACGCCAGGCATCGCAGGCTCCGCATTCGTCCACCGAATGCGGCAGCCATTGAGGCGGAGCTGTACGAGGGATACAGAGCGGCGAAGACCGCCCTCCGGGAGGCTGTCATGCGGGCCCGGGATCGGGCCCGTGAGGAGATGCTGGAGACTCGACAGAGATCCGTGGGGGCGCCCTTACAAGATGGTGCGGGATAAACTCCGCACCTGGGCCCCCGCGCTGACGCAGAGTCTCCGGCCTCAGCTCCTGGAGGACGTGGTGAGCGCTCTGTTCCCTGCGCGAGGGGAACATCCGCCCCCGCCTATGGCTCCGCCACCTGCGGTGCCGGAAGCGGACCACCAGGATGACGACGACGACATCCCGTAAGGGACCGGGGTAGACCTGAGAGTGGCGGTACGTAGGCTCAAGGCCAGGAATACCGCCCCAGGACCCGATGGCTTGCCTGGCAAAGCCTGGGTCCTGGCCTCGGAGGCTCTCGGGCCCCGACTGGAGGGGCTCCTAAGCGCATGCTTGGAGAGAGGCCAATTCCCGCTTCGTTGGAAGACGGGGAAGCTGGTCCTCCTTTGGAAGCCGGGGCGCCCTGCGGACTCTCCGTCCGCATACCGGCCCGTGGTGCTGCTCGACGAGGTGGGCAAGCTCTTTGAAAGAGTAATTGCAAACCGCCTCGCCGAGCACCTTGCGGGGACGGGGCCGGATCTTGCGGAACACCAGTTTGGTTTCCGCAAGAGGCGCTCTACGGTGGACGCCATCATGCGCGTGAGAGCCCTCACGACGGGGGATGCAGTGGCCAGGAGGGGGGTTGTCTTGGCGGTGTCTCTCGACATCGCCAACGCCTTCAACTCCATGCCCTGGAGCTGCATTAGGGAGGCACTCCGGTATCACCGGGTGCCGACCTATCTCCGTCGTATAGTCGGGGACTATCTGACGGACAGGGCCGTCATCTACCCCGGTCGCAACGGTGAGTGGAACCGGCGAGAGATGTCGTGCGGTGTCCCACAGGGTTCGGTTCTGGGGCCGCCCCTGTGGAACATCGGTTACGACTGGGTGCTGCGCGCCGACCTCCCTACCGGCGTCAGCGTAGTTTGCTACGCTGACGACACGCTGGTACTGGCACAAGGGGGGTCGTACGAGGCGGCGGCGGAAACTATGACACGCGGGGTTGCGATAGTCGTTGAGAGGATCCGGCAACTGGGTCTCGAGGTGGCTCTGCACAAGTCCGAGGCCATACACTTCCATGGTCCTCGGAACAGGCCACCACCGGGATCCTCAGTGATGGTAGGAGGGGTATCCATCGGCGTCGAGTCGACGTTGAAGTACCTAGGACTCGTCCTCGACGGCCGATGGAACTTCGTTGAGCACTTCCGACGTTTGGCTCCCAAACTGGAACGGACCGGGGCTGCCTTCAGGCGGCTCCTGCCGAACCTGGGGGGGGCCAAACGCCTCCTGCCGGAGGCTCTACGCGGGGATCGTGAGGTCCATGGCCCTTTACGGGGCCCCGGTGTGGGCGCGTGGTTTGGCGCGGCTTGCCGTCCACCACCTAAACGCGCCCCAAAGGGTGGTTGCCGTAAAGATGGTTCGCGGCTACCGCACGATCTCCCGCGAGGCGGCGAGCCTCCTTGCCGGATTGCCGCCATGGGATCTGGAGGCGATAGTCCTCGCGCGCCTGCACGAATGGCGCGCGAAGGCACTATGCCGGGGGGAAACCCCGCTGCCGCGGCAAGTTGTCGCGCAGCGGACAGACTTCCGGCATGATCTCATGGCGACATGGAGAGAGCGACTGTCGCAACCCCGTGCTGGGCACGCCACTATAGCGGCGATAAGACCCCTCTTTGAGGAGTGGCTTGAGAGACGCCACGGCGTCCTCACCTTCCGCCTGACGCAGGTCCTCACTGGACACGGTGTGTTCGGGAGGTTCCTACACCGAATCGAGCGGGAGGAAACGCCCGGGTGCTCCCACTGCGAGGATCGACCGGAGGACACGGTGGAGCACACCGTGGAGGTGTGCCCTGCTTGGGCGGAGCACCGCCGTGTCCTCGTAGCGGCGATAGGCGGCGGCGACCTCTCGCGTCCGGCCCTGGTCGAAGCCATGGTCCGGAGCGAGACGGAATGGGATGCCGTCACCACCTTCTGCGAAGCAGTGATGCTAGCGTAGGAGGTGGCGGAGCGGGAGAAGGAAAGAGCAACAGCTTTCCTTCCCGGCCGCCGCGGGAGACGCCCCGGGCGTCGGGGGCTACGTCGTGGCCTCCGGCCACCGTAGACGCGGGCCTGTGGACGGCGAGCAATGGGTAGCTCGCCGTCCGTCCATCTAACGACGACAGGCCGTGTCGACGGCGCGTTTTGTTCCACGCGCGCCTCAAAGAGCTGTCAGCAGCGTGAAGGGGCCCGCAAGGGCCGACGCCTGCCGGGGCTGCGGGCTGTTCGAAAGAGATACCGCGGCTCCGGAACGTAAGGGCACTGAAGGAACACGGATGGTTTTTAGTCAGTAAAAGTCTGACACTCCCTTCCGCTCCACCCACAGCGAAAGGCGTCATTAGATGATTTTCCATCCGCAAAAAAAAAAAAAAGCGTGGTAATTGTAATGATTTCTTATATTTACGCGAACACTACACATTTAAATAAAACTAATTTTACGGATTTTATAGCATTTAACTTATTTTATATTCCCGACGTTTCGAGCACTTTACAGCAACCATGGTCATGGGGGGAGGGGGGGGGGGCTGAGGTGTATGACGTCCCAATGTCATAGTAAATCACGGCTACCTCCAGTTTAAAAATTATTAATTTTTGTTCCGATCTACGCAATGGGATCCCAAGCAGATGGTAGCACCCACAGCCATCTTCTCTATTGAAATTAGGTTGTTTTTTTGATTTCAATAGCCTCACGATTCTTGGAAGGAATCGGTGTTCTTTAGCGAGGATTTGTGGTCTATCAAATCTAATGTAATGACGGGGGCGATCCTGTACATGTTCACAGACTGCAGAGTTCCCGGAGCGTCGATTCTTCATATCATCACATGTGAAGAATCGACGCTTCAACTTCAACTGTTAAAAGTTCCCCTAAATATAATCTATAGCGGAAGGACAACCCAGAAGTCCATTATCCATAAATTATTGCTCATATTACACAAATGTGTTTTGTTATAAGGGAAAAAATAATTGCTAGAACCAAAAAATCTTGCAAATTGCTAAAGGTTTTCCTTTAGATAACAGCAACATTTTACAGAGGAAAAATACAATTTACAATTCATGTGTTCACTGCATAGACATGATTCGAAGCGATGAGAGTGAATTCAAAGAAAATTGCTTCATGATTGAATCGCTGCGTTGTGTAACGTGTTCCTAGTAAATCTGCAGGAAATTGTAGATTGGTATAATGGGTCCTTACCTATGAAATTTCCGTTCTGCAGTACTGGGCATATCAAATCAAAATAATTTTTGTTTGGCTAAGAATTCTAATTTCAAATTAATTCTATTTTAAAAACATGATTTTTTTTTCAAAATTATTGATTAGTTTATTGAAAAGCGTTACGTAACCCTAGAGGCATTACAAAATACTTTTGAAGAATTTGTTAACTCCCGTCCAGCGAATTTCTTCGAGAAGGGCATGAATAAACTGCCATGCATGAGTTGAATATATGATTACTTTAATTAATAGAAATAAAATATATATAAAAAAATTACATTAACTTGTTTAATTAAAAACAGCTATTTTAAAGGTAAAGACTATAAAATTGCCGTTATTATGTACTAATATTTACTGTACTAATATTTAACTAATATTTACTTCAGCAATGGCGCTAAGATAGCCTGAAATATTTATTTAATTTTTATATTTTTTTAAGGATACGCAATGAAAACAACTACACTGTGATAATTTTAGAATTTTTTAATTACTTTGACTTACTATTACTACCCATGAGCCATTCTTGTCACAATCGGGAGTCAAATTCAAATCTGTCAAGGTCAAGTAAAATTATTTTTAAGATAATTAAAAAATCAGGCGTTACTTTGCGGAAATCTATTATACATATTAAAGATCTTTAGGCATTAACTGCGGTTGAAATGCCTAAATTCTTGGATATTTAAGTAAAAAAATCAAATCACAATAACTGTTCATTTAATCCACAAAAATAAAATACAGGGTAACAGAAGAGGATTTAGTAAATGTTTTGAATTGAACAAAATTGTATTTGTGTCAACCTCATATTAGCAAAAAAAAATCCCCAAAGAGTACCTATCTAACAAACTATCTAGCAAAATTTCTGCAAAAGGCACAAGCTATTTAAATAGTTTCTACACTAAAAAAAGGTCTTAAAAATATGAATATTTTTAATTGAGAGTTTTATTTTTATTCCCCGTTTTATAAAAGAAAATATCATTTTCCCTGAATTTTAATATATTTACGCGAGCGTGCATGCTCCGTCGCCCTGTAACCACTCGCGAGCCATGTTGCAGTCCGTTTTCGGATATCGTCGAGGGTGGACCGCACGTCAGTGTTGGAGCAACTTCATTCAAATATATTTTAGTTTTTTAAAAGCTTATACTCAATTATAAATATTTTATGACTAGAAATACTTAATTTAGTTAATATCTATACACTGGTAACTGTAAACACACACACTGTAAACACACGCACACGCACACGCACACGCACACGCACACGCACACGCACACGCACACGCACACGCCACGCACACGCGCACACGCACACGCACGCACGCACTTTACCGAATCGAAGTATCTTAAGGATAATTCTTTAAGATACGAGTCGATAGTGGGCATATCGAGGTCGCGGTGATGATCCGCTATCCGCTAGTATGGGGAATACGTGCTCTGAAGGGTCTGGAAGAGGAGAATGTGCCCTCCACGCGAAAACGAAAGCATTTATTTGCAAGAAAATCTTGAACGATTTTGACAAGTCTTAAGGGCACACCTATATGGATAAGCTTGAAGACTAGGCCATTGTGCCAGACTTTGTCGAAGGCCTTGGCCACATCGAAGAACAGTGCTCCTGTGTAAACAGCGCACTATTTCGCCTTTGCGGCCTGATTTAAAATGTGCTCAATCATCGCTGCGGGCTTTTTTATCATTGGCTGCCTGGCGGCTAATTCACCTCCCCCGACTCAGAATTTGGCGGAGCAAGGCTCACGTGCTGGGAGAAGTGACGCAGCGGCTAGGCGTGGCGGGCTTGACAGCCGACTTAACGGCTGCCTAGCGACATCTAGCGTTACTCGGCCATCCTGTAACAATTGCTCCCGCAATGGAAACAACAAAACTATGATTACAAATCAGCTCAAGAAACAAGTTGAAATTTCTAACAAATGAACTTTGATCTAGCTCTCAAGAAGATCTACCAGGTCTTCGGTTTTCAAATTCCAAACATGCAGACTACTAGCGCTATCGGACATAGAAGCAAAGATACGATATGGCCTGTAAACTTCTTGTATCGTCTAAGACATTTTGTAAGAGTACTTCTTAATTTATATCGATCATTACCTAACTTCTTAATTATCTGATATGGGCCATAAAACAGATCATCTAACTTAGAATTAACCTTATTGCCGCTAGTAGTCGCCGTCTGGCGCTAAAGGACACAATCACCTTTTTTTGTAAATCTTACTATTTTACGGCTTTTATCAAAGTTACGTTTCTTTTTCTTGCTAGCTATTCTTATTCGATTAGTAGCTCTACAACGTCTAGATTTCACTGGCTCAGAAACCCGATCAGGGATAGAGACGTCACATACCGACCTACCCAAACGAACAAAGATTAAATTGTATGGCTTATACCCTGTTGTATCGTTAACAGTATTATTAATACCCCATATAACATTTGGTAAACTATAGTCCCAGTTATGAGAGGCCTCGCTAGATTCTGTGGCTCTCAACGCATCGAGAATTGTGCGACTAGTGCGTTCTACTTGCCCATGAGGCCTAGGACACGCAATAGCTGTATACGTGTGTTTAAACTGCTTTTCCTTGCAAACTTCTTGAAATATCTACTCGTGAAGGCCTTTTGAAGGTCGGAAACTATGTGATCTGGGAAACCGAATAAACTAAATATTCATTTTAAAACTCTGATCGTCTCCACAGCAATGACAGTACGCGTAGGCTCAGAAACAACAAATTTAGACAAAGCATCCGTCAATACTAATATGTACTGGTACCCTTTTTAGTTTTGCTAAAAGGGCGCAAATGATCGATATGTAACATTTTCATTGGTTCAGTAAGTTTAGGAATTTGACGTAATTTGCCTTCTTTCCTACCGTATTCTCCTTTACCATACGCACAATATAAATATGACGTCAGATATTTCCGTATAAATCGGGACATTTTTGGAAACCAGAACTAATAGGCCAACGTGAAGAGTTTTACGATAAAGCGTACCATGAACTATTACGTAATTATTCACGATATCACTATCTGTGCATGACTGCATCCACCTTGCAGTAAATCAATAATACATTTCGACTTATGTACTTTGTGCTATTGTACTAAACCAATCGTTTATTTCTAAACGGTACACATTAACGGCATCTATCGGATTCCTACTTAAGGCATCTATATGCTTCATACGCTCACCTCTCAATAGTCTATAGTAATATCACAGTCTTGAATTAAAAGCCACCAGCGGGCAATGCGTGGAATAAGATCACGTTTTGTGACTCGCCCCATACCTACATCGTATTTTTTTGTTGGTTTGGTAAGCGGACGAGCTATTATTGCAAAGTTATGGATGAACTTCCTAAAATAACTACATAGACCCATAAACTGACGCATTTCGTGTACATTACTCGAAACCGGAATCGAGATACAGCTGCCGGTTGAATGCCATCACATGATATTATTTCATAACCTAAATAAGAAATCCTGCTTTCTAAAATCAACATTTGCTCATATTTAATTTTAAATTCTCCGTTTGCAATTTTTAAGAACTTTATCTAAGAAGTCTAAAACTGTTTGAACATCGACTGACGGCAGCAAGAGATCGTCAAGAAATGCTAATACCTCTGACGACCGTTTGATGAAATTATTGAAGTTATTTTTATTTAGATAATTTACTTTAGAATTATCTAAAATATCTAGGACCTTTTTTATTTAACGCATAAACACTGGGAGCGTTCGTGAGACCGAAAGGAATGTTAAAAGAAAATTATATTTGTAATGTTCTTGCGGTGTGACAAAGGCCGTTTTGGGTATATCTTCAGTATGAATGCTAAGCTGATGGTACCCTTGGGCTAAATTAAGGTTGGTGAAGTAGTTCCTGCCAGATAGTTTAGAAATTTGCTAACCGATATTAGGTTATGGATGTCTATCGATGATAGTTAACGCATTTAGTGCTCGGTAATCGACACATAGATGACTATCTTCGATCTTCTTCTTTACTAAAATAATGGGAGAAGCATATCTGATTCAGATTCTTTTATAATGCCTACTTAATAGCTCATTAATTTTGAGTCTAACAATCTCTTGTTCGTGATGTCCTAATCTCTAAGGCTTACGGTGTACATGTTCATTATTTGACAATCTAATGCTCATTGCTACTAAATCCGTACATCCTAACTCCTTAGTACAGCTAGCAAAACAATTACTATACCGAGATAATAAACTGATTATTTGATTATTATCAGATTTGCTTATCGGGCCTGTAGCGATTAACTACACTTTTATTATTTAAATGATAATTTAATGTGATATTGATAATGATAGATAATATGATAATGACTGCTTGATATGAATGCTTGAAGTGCACTGCTCGCCGAGTACAGGGCGTTAAAGTGCTGTGTTATTAAGACTGCTAAGTTAAAAAATTAAATACATTTAGTTCATTGTGAAATATGTACGTTTCACCGTACATCTTGCACCTCTCGAGAAAGACAACGAGGGGTGAAGTTAGATTACTGCTTAATAACATTGTAAGTAACTTACATACTTAATATTAACAATTAAAGTAGGTAGAATTTTTAACAATAAATATATGATAAATTATCCTAATGAGAATAACTATAATAAAATATTAAAGTGTCAAATAAGAAAAGAACAACTAACTAATAATTAAATGATTACATGGCAGCAAGCGATAGGATTTTCATAGTAACAACTTTTAATAGTTTCGGCTAGTGCAACTGACTGATAGATGATACAATGTTTAATGAGAAGTGACAATTTGATACTTATATGTAACAATTATCCTATAGTTCACGTGTTACAGGGCACGACACATTCATTCACAAGGTACCTCAAACTTAATTGAACGATTAGTCATGGGAGAGGTAGCCTTATCGACACTTATTACTGATTCGCGTATATCTATCGGAACACTTTGCACGTGACGCACATTCACCACCACTTCACTAGCACTGTCACTATCCGCTGGGTGTGCAGCCTCCCCAGGCTGCCGCTGGTCGTGCGACGAACTCATAGAGGGTCCCGCCGGCGCCGTAGCTCGTAGGCAACTCCTCGCTCTTAACCGTTGAAACGCGAAGACACCGCTCACAAGCAACAGTGAGCCGGTGATGATATACCCGAGCGCATAGTGGTGTACATCGTGAATGCTTAGTTCACCACAAGACTGTTCCTTTAGTTCCGCTATTTGCATATTAAGTACACACCATTTTTGATCTTGCTCGTCTGCTCGTAATTATGTGTTAATCAATTTGTTTAAAATTGACAGCTCTGGGAATTCCACGTTTTCGCTGATATTAATGTTATTGATGAAATTATTGTGTGCGAAAATTGCAATATAATCATTTGAAGTGCGTATAGAACGACCCTTGCTCATCTTCAGTTCCACATGCCTTTCATTTAGAATGTGATTAAAGTCGTCGCTAAATTCATAGGATTGCGTGATTTTGATAATGATGGTTAAAGCTCTATTTAGCTCCACAGGTGTTAATGTTAACGACCTGTTTATAACGCAGTTATATGATGCGTCACGCCGGACTCGAGTGCGCGCGATGAAACGTAATACCCATGCTATTGTTCTTACAATATGGGTGAGTGAACTGCATTTTTTTTTGTTGATTAATAGGCGATTTGATTGATAATCCGGTGACGGATGCTTCCAAGTCACGGAGATGATGCTGTTGCCAAGTGCTCCGGTATCCTAATGCATTATATGCGTCATCTCAATCTCGTCGGTGAGACCCGCTTGTGGGAGGCCGACTCGACCGATTCGCTATTGCACTTCATACACAGAAACACAAAGGCAAAAAATGCTTTTAGTGATTAATAGAGTGATGATTACCAATCACTGCTGTTGGTGATGATGTATGCTGTAGCTGGAACTTGTTCAATGCTCAATTGCTTGAAAAAGTCACGTGTCGTTTTTGCTGAATAGGCGGTAATACATGGGCAGCACTAAACGGGTGAAACAAAGACACGTTGTCGAACCGCGTGGTCCCGCTTATATCTTACCGGCACTAGATCAATGCTCGAAGAACCATAAAGATGTACGGAACACCTTTAAATGATATATGATATAATAAAAAAATATTTTATTTAAACTTGATAATGATATTGCTACAAAATTGATAATGATATAGAACGCGTCCGCCGTGTTCGGAATGAAAACGTACGTCCTGGTCTTTCCTCTGTCAAAGGCTGATAGTTTCGTAGATGCGCTCTAGTGCTGTCAAATCTCTCCTTCAGACTTTCACGTTCATGATCTATTCTTGCTCCGCTTGGTACATCCGCTTGGTACCATAAAGATGTTCGGAACACCTTTAAATGATATATGATATTAGAAAAAATGATTTTATTTAAACTTAATAATGATATTGATACAACATTGATAATGATATAGAACGCGTCTCGTTCATGATCTATTCTTGGTCCGCTTGGTACATCCGCTTGGTACCATAAAGATGTACGGAACACCTTTAAATGATATATGATATAAGAAAAAATGATATTATTTAAACTTAATAATGATATTGATACAACATTGATAATGATATAGACTGCGTCTCGTTCATGATCTATTCTTGGTCCGCTTGGTACATCCGCTTGGTACCATAAAGATGTACGGAACACCTTTAAATGATATATGATATAAGAAAAAATGATATTATTTAAACTTAATAATGATATTGATACAAAATTGATAATGATATAGAACGCGTCACGTTCATGATCTATTCTTGCTCCGCTTAGTACATCCGCTTGGTACCATAAAGATGTACGGAACACCTTTAAATGATATATGAGATAAGAAAAAATGATATTATTTAAACTTAATAATGATATTGATACAACATTGATAATGATATAGACCGCGTCTCGTTCATGATCTATTCTTGGTCCGCTTGGTACATCCGCTTGGTACCATAAAGATGTACGGAACACCTTTAAATGATATATGATATTATTTAAACTTAATAATGATATTGATACAAAATTGATAATGATATAGAACGCGTCACGTTCATGATCTATTCTTGCTCCGCTTGGTACATCCGCTTGGTACCATAAAGATGTACGGAACACCTTTAAATGATATATGAGATAAGAAAAAATGATATTATTTAAACTTAATAATGATATTGATACAACATTGATAATGATATAGACCGCGTCTCGTTCATGATCTATTCTTGGTCCGCTTGGTATATCCGCTTGGTACCATAAAGATGTACGGAACACCTTTAAATGATATATGATATTATTTAAACTTAATAATGATATTGATACAACATTGATAATGATATAGACCGCGTCTCGTTCATGATCTATTCTTGGTCCGCTTGGTATATCCGCTTGGTACCATAAAGATGTACGGAACACCTTTAAATGATATATGATATAAGAAAAAATGATATTATTTAAACTTAATAATGATATTGATACAAAATTGATAATGATATAGAACGCGTCACATTCATGATCTATTCTTGCTCCGCTTGGTACATCCGCTTGGTACCATAAAGATGTACGGAACACCTTTAAATGATATATGAGATAAGAAAAAATGATATTATTTAAACTTAATAATGATATTGATACAACATTGATAATGATATAGAACGCGTCCGCCGTGTTCGGAATGAAAACGTAACTTAAATTTATTTTCCAAAAAATTTAAAAATTCTGCTAAAGTTGGCCATTTCTTCCGGTACCATTTTTTCCGATACCCCTCTAAGTTTTCTTTTTAAAAACTTCATTTTCTGGGCGTTTGACAAGGTTCGATTGGTATGAAGTGCTTCGCAAAACAAATCCTGAAATGTTACCCACTGATGATATTGATATAGTCCGAAGTCTTCCTATCAGACCCGTCCTTCTTGAAATTGGTATACAAATTTTCAATTGCTGTTGATAGCTGCTGCTGCGCAGTGAAGGCATCGTTGTCAGACATCATGATATAATGATAAGTAAAGTGGAAAGATCTTACTTGATATGATGCTGCTTGCTGTTTGTGCTGAGGTAGTTGGCGCGTTCGTGCTGTAGTGGTGGTGAGTACTCAGTGGAGATGCTGATACGCTGATACGCTCCAAGCTGCTACTGCTGGGCGCCGCTCCAAGACTCGCTACGCCCTTGAATCTGCTTGATACTTGATGAATGCTTGATATTGTTACTGGTTCTCAGTGTATTTGCAGACTCAGTACACGTAGAGCGCCATCTCAATTCGGCTGGTGAGACCCGCTGGTGGGAGGCCAACCGAACCGATTGCACTGCACTTGAGATCCACAAAACACTGATCAGTTTGCTCGAAGCACCAAAAAAAATGTAGGGAGTAACTACATTTTTATTATTTAAATGATAATTTAATATGATATTGATAGTGATAGATAAAATGATAATGACTGCTTGATATGAATGCTTGAAGTGCACTGCTTGCCGAGCACAGGGAGTTAAAATGCTGTGTTATTAAGACTGCTAAGTTAACAAATTAAATACATTTAGGTCATTGTGAAATATGTACGTTTCACCGTACAGGGCCTATCTTAATTTTACCCAAATCTATCCCACCAATGGCATAATTATCAACATATGAGGCACTCAATTGTAAAACAGATTTGGTTAGTGGCATTTTACAAATATAGGCATGTTGAATTACCTGATTATTTATGCATAGTTCCTGGCAGCTCTCAGCGCGAAGTAGGGCGGTTACTTTTTGTTGACGACCCTGAGCCTTCATTTCCGCGTAGAAGCGTTGTTAGCAGAGAGAAGGATACTTCTTAGAAACAAGAAGTGTCTCGCAGGTGTTACTACGTGGTTACTGGCCGCATTGCCAATAATATAACCCTTAATATTGGAGATATCTTGTGGTAGGCATTCACTTGCATCAGTGACGATACGAAATCTGCTAATAGCTTCAGTGGCATCCAAATTGGAAAGTAAATTAAGCCTCTTCTGAAGTGTAGCTTTGCCTTCATATACTTACTACTAATAAAATAAAAATAAAAAAAATAAAATCAATTTCTTTCAGACTGAGTCCATACAAGTTACATAAGAAAAAAAACATTTACATTATAATACATTTAATCTCATCTAATTTAATTTTATATAATTCTATCTAATCTTTTTAATTTAATTTCATCTTATCCAATTTAATTCAATGCAATATAACTTAATTCGATTGAAAATATATTAATTACTTGAATAAACTTAATCTATAGTTTAATTCGTGTACCTGCCACCCACTAATGACATGCTTTCACTGTTTATAACCGGTTGCCCAATCAAAAGATTTACGCCGCTTATTTCGATGTCATTTAGGTATGTCTTACAGGTCAGGGGAGGACACCTTACCATACCTTACAGGAGAGGGGGCAAAGGAGCATGTGGCTCACCAGTTGACTGACTGACTACCGCCACCCACGAACAACTGCAACACCAGAGGAATTGCAGATGCGTTGCCGGCCTTTTAAAAAGGAGTAGGCGCTTTTCTTGAAGGTCCCTAAGTGGTATCGGTCCAGAAAAATTGCTGGTGGGTAATAGATTCCACAAGGAAGTTGTCCGAAGAAGAAAACTTCTAAATCGCACAGTGCTGGACTATCAATTTCAAATTCATACTCGACTTCACCGTTACTGTTGATGCAAAAGCCAGAGAATCCCTTCAAAGTAACGGAGACAGTTTTGGCTCCGATATCCAGAAGAGTAACTACTTCGCTCGTACGCACATTTACTTGACTGCCCGTATCGATGTACCATTTTAACGAAAGTACCGTCGATCTTTGCAGTCTTTTTGTAAATATCCCTGCAGTTTTGAAACAATCCATTTTTGAGATTTGACGGGCAACGTGAAGCAATATTACCTTGAACTCCGCATTTGTAGTAGCTGTGTTAGTCAGGCAATGGACAGTTGCGTACTAAATGTCCCATTTTCTTGTAGCGTGGACATGGGTCAGTGTCAGGGTCTGCAGAAGGTTTCCATTCTATGGGGCGCGACACATCCTTGTAGCCTCCTCTGGTATCCGTTACAGGAACTTTGTAGTCATCGAGTGCCGACAAGAAATTTTCATATAATTTGTCAGGTCGTTCACATTGGAATGCTCTCGCATTTGATTGTAACGCTAGAGGCAAACCTCGTATGATGCAAGCCACCGAAGCGATAAATGACAATTTGTTTCTGAAGCACAAAGCAACTTTTTCTTGCTAATATTTTGTCATGCTTTCAGAGGTAGAGGAGTAGTTTTTCCTGTCAAGTATTTCTTCGAGAACAAGAGCTTTGTCTCGATGTTTCGGGAACGCATGAAGAAGCATTTCTTTCCATTGTTCCCAAGAGTAGTCGTACTCATCGGGTCGATTATACCACTTTCTTCCCTGTCCTCTCAACTTGTCTTGAAGGTGAAATGACTTAGTTTTGTCATCCCAGCCGTGGATTTAACCTAGTTGTTCTTTTTTATCCAGGCAGTAACTGTGCATTCTTCGTTTTCAGGGTCAAGTTTTGGAATTTACGCTGCTGCATGGTGTTCTTTCCCACGAATGAGGGTAGGCGCTTCGTGTTTGAGATCGTTGAATGCTTTTTCAACTTCTTATGCTAGGAGACTCTTCAATATTTTCCTTGCGGGTGGTGTACATCGACCTTCTCCGTTTGAATCTTCAGGCATCTGGTTTACCGATGTAGAATCTTCGTCCTCCCGACTTGGCGAACGTCGACGTTTATATGTAGCAGATCGTCGTTTCATCATATGTTTTTTATTCAACTTCTGAGTATAGCGAAAAAGGTAAAAAATAAAAAGGAATTGATATATACTTTGATTCGCGTAGAGTTTTCCTTTACAATTATTTTTATAAAGTGAATACACAAAATGTTTTTTCTTTGCACCAAGAAGCAATGAAAAGGGCCCATTTGAACATACACAAATAAATTCATCGAAGTCGGTTGATCCGGTTTCAAGTTTCAGCGAGACTAACGGACAGCAATTGACTTTTATATACATATAGAGATAAATGCTAGATATAAAATATCCAAAGGCCGGCGAGCAGTGACAAAAGCGCCAATCAGTCTGACAAACACTACTAATAGTCCTTTATAGGAGAGGCCCATGCCTAAAAATAGACTATTTAGACGGCCAGTTTAAATAATATTAAAAGAAAGACATAAAACCTACGCCTAACCTAAAATTGATTTAACACGAATTAGGCATTTTTGATTCTAGATTCAAAATATTTTATATAAAAATATCTTGAAAACGCGGGTACGAATCGAAAAAAATGTATGATGAAGAAAGTATATTTTATCACCCTCAAATGCACTAGGTTTGCTTTTGACGCCATAACTTATAATAAGTTTTGCTACGAGGCGCTATACATTAAACGTGTTAGCGTGTACTGCGTAAACTATATTAGATAGAACTATTTAACTTACTAACGAACGAGACTTCTTACCAATACCTTATAAAAAGTCACCACAATATTATCTTCAGATGCTTACTCCTCAAATATTGTAACGAATTATTCATGGCGTATAAATCTGGTATTTAAACATTGAAATTATTTTTGATATGATGATTTTTTTATATTTACTCGTACCTCAGATCATAGAAACAACAGTTATATGATCTGAGACTCGTACACTACACAATAAATAAAACAAATTTTACGGATTTTATTGAGTTTAATTTTAACTTTTTAATTCCCAACATGATCACAGGGGAAACAGGTGTTTAACGTCCCGATGTCATAGTTAGTCCGTCTAACTCCAGTTTTCCTACCCGATATGATTCGAGAGGCTATTGAGATTAGGAAATGTTCTAATTTCAATAGAATACATGGACGGGTGCTTATACTATCTGCTTGGGATCCTATAATTAATAAAATTAAATCCTAAGAATACCACTGAATTATTTCAAAATGCTATAAGCCCGTTGTACATAGATTGGACCAAAAATTAATATAACTAACTAATAAAGCTAACTATGGTATCGCGATGTCAAACACCTCTGCCCCCCCCCCCCCCCCTCCCCCGTGACCGAAACGACGGGAATTAAAATTAAACGCGATAAAATCGGTAAAATTTATTTATTTATTTGAAATGGGACATTACGTTTAGATAACATTATGAAATGTAAATAAGTTATGACAGAATATCGCGACAACTTGTGTTTTATAAAAAGCATTCATAGACTATGTATATTATAAATCCGACAACAGTTCCTAATTTACCCTTATAATTAAAACTTAGGTCAACAGATGTGGTTTGGTAAGCGTTCCAGGACCGGGAATTTTAGCAATTAGTAGTTAATACATTCTGTCACACAGACTGCGATGCAAACAAGTGAACGCCACGTCAGACGAACCGTGCGCAAACTGCGGGCACGGGCTCTGTAATTCATAATATGTACTCGTAGTCAAAGTTCGGTGTAACGTGGCCTGAAAGCGGGCCTTTAACAATAACTCAAATAAATTTTATTCAATAAAAGTTTCAAACCACAATTCTACGATAGAAATAATTCTTCTCAATTGAAATAAAATAGCAGTGTTATTTATTATATACTTTTCTATTTAAACTTGATTTTAATCACATCGAACTGAGTAAAAGTAGTAGTCTTAGTAAGAATTCCAAACAGCGCACTCTTTTCGTATTTATAGTATATAGTGTACCCAACCCCATTTTTGTTCTTCTTTTGACATAATGCTAATATTTGCAGAAGTTCTTCATCACTTTCCAATGGCGAAATTGTGTTTGATTCGCCATGAACATGCTGTGTCTCGCAATATACATACATATATGGAAAACAAAACGTGGCTGCTTTTGCTGTCACACCGGTCACCGAACCACCGACCCACCGCACTTCCACCGCAGACTCCGAGTGAGACTTTTGTGTAACACTTCCTGGAATGCATTCGCTTCCCGCAGGTCGCTTCTGGACCGCTTTTCAGGGTAATACTGCCTCTGTGTGATGTGAAATTTAATTTTTGGTCGAGTTTCTTCTTAAGAAATAAAAATTCCAAATAAAAAACAAACATGACAACTTAACTGCCCAAACTCACTTTCTGTTCTACCCAAGGTTAGCTGGTAGAGAATGCCATATAGCATTAAGCTCGCCTTTTGTACAAATATTTGGTGCAAAAAAGAATAAATAAATAAATAAAAAACGAAATAATCTTAGCGTGCGGGTTTATAATTCCCATTTCCAATGACAGTTAACAATTGCCAGGAAAGTAAAATGTTGAAAGTAGGAGGATAGCTTGCTCACGTGTCAATAGGTTCCAAAATCTCTACAGTTTCTCTGATCAAAATAATTTAAAAAAAAATAATGTCGTCTATAGGAGTATATTGCAGTAAAGCGCTCTACAATATTTAGTTAAAATATTTTCAGTAATAAAAAATTGTCGGCATATAATTAAACGAAAGCGGTCCTGCGGGGCAGCTGCTTAAATATGCAGCCCTCCGAGAGAGATACATATTTGTGCCGTTTGGTGTAGAAACGGTGGGGTCGTGGGGTCCTTAAGAAAGTCATTTGTACAGACTCAAAAGCGGGCAGATACTTTGTCAGTCAGCGGATCAGCCTCACAATACCACGAGACAACTCACCCAGTCTTTAGGACGAATTACCAACAGACGGCGGCGATTTTTCAAGTATTTTTTACTTAAGTTAAGCTTTACATTCGACATTATTACGTAAAATACTTTTTTCTTTAATTTGTTCCATATTTATATACCTACAATTATTAATTACAAGTGTGGATTAAATAATAATAGTGAACTTAAATATTTTTTTATATAGAATAAGGCTGACAAACGAGCACACAGTCCACCTGGTGGTAAGTGGATGCTGTGGCCCATAGACATCTACATTTATCTTCGTTTGCGAATTAAAATGCAGATGCGTTGTCAGCCGTGAGGGCTAAGATAGAATGCCTCTTTTCGAGTAAAAAGGGTCTCCGGTCCTCTAAACTCACCATACGAAACACAGCACCATTAAGCTGCTGTTTTTCGCTGGTATTCTGTGAGAGCGTGGTCCTTCCCCGGTCGAGCCGACCCATTCGTGATACATCCCTTACAAGATAAGGTAAGGGACAATCACGATATAGTTTTATTTGCTGACGATACCTCTTTAATTTTCAAACTTAAACGGCAGATCTAATATCTCAGACATTTTGTGATAAATAATAAATGTTTTATCCTGCATGTTTGTGCATTAAAATGTTATTTACTGCAGCGTGGAGGTCTGTGTTCAGCAGTGGGATGTACATAGGTTACTCTTTTATCCTTAATTTTTTCCCTTTCTTTTTGTCCTTCCTTTTTATCAAATGTCATGTCTTCCAATTACGTAATTCTTTTATGTTGCTTTGGTTTACAATTTTTACTTTTTATAAATATTTTAGGGAACCTAACGAATTTACATGCTGACAATTCAATTTATGATCACGCGACCGAATGAGACATTTTATACGTGGTAGAGCCATGCTGCAGCTATATTAGTAGTATAGTTGTAGCACGAATGGGTCGGACCGGGGGAGGACCACGCTCTCACAAAATACCAGCGTAAAATAGCAGAATCAACGTTGTTGTGTTTCGTATGGTGAGTGTAGAGAACCGGAAACCCATTTTACTGGAAAAGAGGCATTCCATCTTAGTCCTCACGGGTGACGACGCATCTGCATTTTGATTCTTTATTGAGGATAAATGTAGATGTCTATGGGTCACAGCAACCACTTACCATCAGGTGGACTGTGTGCTCGTGTGTCACCCTATCCTATAAAAAAATGATACAAACCAGGTAATCTAATCTTCTCGCTGGCTTGATTGCAACTAACACCAGGAAAGGAGAGGCTCCCGTTCTAATTAGCATGTTCATTACATGGACACTAATATTCACCGTACTACCCTCACACATTGACGCTTTAAAGGCATACTAGTGGTCGTCCAGTGGTTGTAATTCATTAAATTTTTAAGTTATATTAAAAATTCCGTAGTTTACTTTTAACTGCACTAACGAGTATATATAGATGAAGATAAATAAAATTGAAGTGTTAAATAAACGTTTTCTATTACCTTCAGAATAGACTATTGAAAAAGGAATTTTGCAATCACGCAAAATTCTCAGCTTATTCAATCAATAATTATAAAAGTAATAATTTGTCGGCAACATTTTTTAATGCTTTGGTGACGCTCTCTACTCTGTAGGACTGTTCATAAGTAGATTAATTCTAAGGACGCCGTCACTGCTATGACACGTTAATTTTAACTGAAAATGTATCTTTCATTATATTTTAAATATGGAATCATTTCAATAGCGTATTTGTATTTATTGAGGTAAGTGTTTCAATAACTTTATTAATTTTTATATTTTGCAAAGAAAAAAGTCACATTTTGATAATTTGCATATTTTTTCAGGATACCTTCATTTTTCATCAAGCTGTTCTTTACATGTACACTACTTGACTCAACTTTATCCAAAAAATTGTCGATATTAATCTTGAATGTTTATAATTAATCGATAGATTTACACTACAAGAGGAATGAAAATAAATGCTAGATAAAAACGTAACTATATTTTGATTTTTACTTTTTATACCGTACTTTACTTTAATACCGACTTGTTTTAGTGTATGGTGCGCCACAATTCAGACCAAGATGTGTTAAGTGGTCATAGATATTTATTAATGAAATACGTTACAGAAATTTTCTTCGATATTCGGCTAAAATATGAATGTAAACGTAACTGTAACTGACGATACCTCTTTAATTTTCAAACTCAAACGGCAGTCAGTCAGTTATGACGATGTAAATAATGCTTTATCGAAATTAGTACATTAGTTTAACGCCAACAATTTTCTCTTTAACAGCAATAAGATAAAATGTATTAAATTTACAATACCTAATGTAAAACATTCGAATACCAATGTGCTCTTAAATGGGAAGGAGTTGAGTCTTGTGGATACCACTATTTTTCTTGGTATTACTATTGACGCGAAACTTCAATGGGGCCCCCATATATCTAAATTAGCAAGCAGACTTAGTTCTGCAGAATATTCTGTAAGAAAGATTAGAAGTCTCACAGATGTTGAGACAGCTAGATTAGTGTGTTTAGTTACTTTCATAGCGTAATGTGTTATGGTATTTGCTATGGGGTAATGCGACTGATATTGAAGCTATATTTGTTTTGCAAAAGAGAGCCGAGAGATATTTATAACCTAAATTGTAAAGTATCTTAGAGAAAAATTTAAAGAAATAAACATATTAACATTGGCATCGCAATATATTTATGAAAATGGGCTTAAGAGTAAGTATGTTCATACTTTAAACACTACGAACAAACATAAGCTTGTAATGCCAGTTTCTAGACTCCACAGAGTCAGTAATTATTTATGGGGCAATGTATACACTTTTAAAACAAAATCCAATAACATGTTCAAAGTTTGTCAATAAACAAGTTCAATAGTTTTATTAAAGAAAAACTGTACAAAAAGGGTTACTATAATATCAAGGAATACATAAATGAATATAACCCCTGGGAACAAGGTGATCGCCATCATGCTGGTTCTATGAAAACTCATTTAAAAATTGTATAAAAAAAACTATTTTTAAGTGAAATATGTTTGAAAAAAAGTACCACTGGGTTTTTTGTTGGTTCTCCTAGGACAGAAGTATTGGATTGTATGTATTGTACTCGTATCTGAACCAGTGGTAAATAAAAAAATAATTTTGAATAAGTATTATGTAATAATAAATATTGAATCAAAATCATTCTATTCTATTCAATTCTATTCAATTTTGAACTAGCATGGTAAAAATCAGATATTTTATAAATAAATTAGTATCATCTATCATCATTGCGGCCCTTCACAAATCCACTGCCTCAAGGAATTAAGAAAAGAAATTACTCAAGGAATGCCACAAAGCACGGTCCCGAGCCACCTGCATCCATGGACTTCCAGCATGTCTTACCGGGTCGTCACTCCATCTAGCGGGGGGACGCCCTTCACTTCGCATACCGGTACGGAACTGCCACTCCAGAACCTTTTCCCCTCATCGGTTGTCGTTTCCTCGAGCTATATGGCCGGCCCATTGCCCCTTCAATTTACTAATCCGTTAGGCTATATCGGTCACTCTGGTTCTAGTGCGGTTATCCTCACTTCTAAGTTTATCACGCAGAGAAACCACGATCATAGCCCTCTCCATAGCTCGCTGAGCAACCTTGAGTTTCCTCATACGGCCAGCAGTGAAGGACCACGTCTCAGTTTCATAAGTTATCACTGGCAACACGCACTGATTTTACAGTCTCGTTTTCAAGTTTTGAGGTATACCTGATGAGAAAATGTGTCATAATTTCTCGAACGCTGCCCAGCCGAGTTGAATCCGTCGATTGACCTCTCGGTCGAATTTGGATTTACCTAGTCGGACTATTTGTCCCAGGTTAATATACTCGTCAACAACTTCGAGCTTAGTGCTCCCAACAACTACCAGCATAGGTGTGACATGGACTTTATACATGATCTTTTTTTTGTCCATGTTCATCTTAAGACCTTTCCGTTGGGAGGCACTATTGAGGTTATTGAGCATAGTTTTTAGGCCCTCCAGCGATTCTGCCGATAAGTGAGTGAGTGAGTAATGTACTCACTGTTGATGTTAATACCGTATCCTTTTCAGTCCAGAAGCTTGAAAACGTCTTCCTAAGCAGCAGTGAAGAGTTTCGGGAATATAACGTCACCCTGTCTTACACCTCTCTGCTGATGAATAGGTTTCGTACTCTGATTCTGTATACGGATAGCCATCGTAGCCTTAATGTACAATCACTTCTTTCACTGTATTCGATATACCGACAGTCAACTTGGCACTGCTTAAGGGACTGTAGTACCGCTTAAATTTAGACGGAATCAAAGGGTTTCTCATAGTCCGCATACGCAAAGCAAAGTGGCAGATTCTACGCTTTGTCCAATTTGCCGAAGAGTGTGTATGTGGTATATGCTACTAAAGCTTCTTCGGAAACCGTCTTGTTCGGGAGGCGGGAAGTCGTCGAGGCCATTCGTAATTACTCACGAAAACAGAATGTAGACGCGGCTTAGAAGGGAAATCGTTTTGTAGTTCTTCAAGAGAGCGTCGTCGCCTTTCTTGAAGAACAAGACCACCGCACTTCTGCTCCACGCCTCCGGTGTAGTGCCAAATTGAAGGACGGAATTAAAAAGCTTCTAAAAGACTTCAAGTACAGTTTATCCATCCGCTTACAAAGGCTCCGCTGTAATTTGATCCTCGCCTGGGGCCTTGCTGTCTTTAAGGTGCTAGAGAGCCATTCTAATCCCGCTCAGACTGACGGGCGGAATATCATCGAAATAGTTTCGGATAACACACACGATCGCTTCTTCAATTAGACCCAATAACAGTAACGAAAGGGGCCGCCGGGGGCTACGGACCGTCTCTTCGTAACTTTAACCATAGGGGGTATATTGCCATGGTTGCCACGCTTGACGAGCGGGTTGGAACCGCAGTTTTTTATTATTGTTTTGCTGTTATCAGAAAGATGCTGTTGCCCATCTTCTACCTCAGCTTCCCTCTGTCGCCTCTTACGACACCCACGGGAAGATATGGGGTAGTGGGTATTCTTACCCACCACTACATGGGGAACCTTAAAATAAATTAATATAAATTAATAATATAATTATATTAATACAAAATTCGGGAGATTACGGTACATCTTCTCGTTAGACATACCTCAAAACTAGATTGTTCAACCAGTGCGTGTTGCCTGGGATGACCTATGGAACTGAGACGTGGTCCTTCACTGCTGAAGCTGAAAGTCGCTCAGCGAGCTATGGAAAGGGCTCGGCGTTTCTCTGCGTAATAGACTTAAAAACGGATATCCGCAATAAAACCAGATTCAGAGTAATCGACATAGGCCGGCCGGCCATATAGCTCGAAGAACCGACAACTTATGGGGAAGAAAGGTTCTCGAGTGGCAGCCTCGTGCTGGCAAACGAAGTGTAGAGCGTTCCTCCACTAGATAGAGTGACGACCTGGTACGACATACAGGAAGTCAATGGATGCAGGTGGCTAGAGACCGTGCTTTGTGGCATTCCTTGGGGGAGGCCTATGTTAAGCCTGGACTTGTGAGGGGCTGTAATGATGATGATGATGCATACAAAATTTATATAAATGATATATAAATTAATATATAAATATAATAAATATAAATTGTGCTTTCAACAATTAAAAATATATTTGTTTTTGTAAGTGGTGGAGCCAAGCTGCAGCAATATTATGTAGCACGAATGGCTCGACCGGGGAAGGACCAAGCTCTCACAGAATACGAGCGTAAATTAACAGCTTGCTGCTGCAGTGTTTAGTATGGTGAGTGTAGAGAACCGGAGACTTTTTTACTGGAAACGAGATACTCTATCTTAGTCCTCCAGCGTGATAAAGCATCTGCATTCTGATTCTTAATCCAGGATAAATGTAGATGTCTATGGGCCACAGCATCCACTTACCATCAGGTGGACTGTGTGTTTGCTTGTCACCCTAATTATATATTTAATAAATTGTCTGGTTCCAATACCGATTAGTTATTGACATTTTATTTTTATGTTAACATTACAATAATAATGTTAACATAAATATAAAATGTCAATAACTAATCGGTATTATGGGTATCGGTATCGAAAAATTTATCATGAAATGGTAGATTTCATGATTATTTTTTCGATCGCATTGAATCTTATTTTAAAAAAGAAGAGTCGTTGTTATTACCACACATCATATCAGACGTCCTTCAATGATCACTAATGGAGTCTATTTCCAACACTATTGTTCCATCGCGGAAATAATCGCATTAAAAATAATTCTCAAAGTCTGTATTCATTTACCTATTTCTGAAATGCTCCATGCCAATCTCGGTCCTTTGCTTCGAGCACAGCGACCGCAGCTGGCTCGTTTTAAAAATAAAACTTTAAAGCTTTAATTCCAGTACGTATAATTAAAATATCCACTTTAAATATTGAACACAATTCTCTAATTACACAAATGGGTACTTATTGGTTTTATTAGCCATTTATTTATAGAATCTGACGTTGAGTACATTGTGAATATTCATTTAATTAGGTCATAGAGTTATAAACTCATCTAAATCCACCATCAAGCGAACTGCTAGCTTGTTTATCACAAGCTTTGTTATCTTGTTGTTAAATGTTATATATGAGTAAAAAATGGTTTAGTTGGCAAAATTACAATAGAATCAAAAAGTACTAATACCAGTGTTATAATAGGAAATAAGCCTTAATGGTTTGTTCAAAAACTTCCCCACAATATATCAATGCATCGCATTGCGAATTTCGTTTTATTTCAACGACAGCTTAAGCAGTCAAAAGATGATGACAGTATCTCAAGTTCGTAAGGCGTCTGAGCCGACGAAATAACTTGATGTTCACATGCGTAGACACTTAATACACAAAATCGCATTACTTTTACGTGCCACAATCTACTTCAAACCATTTTAAGCATTTATGAGAGACGACAATCTGCCGACGGACAAGTGCCTAAACTCCCGGCTTATTTTTATTTATTTGTTTATTTACCACACACAGTTTTACATAAAAAAATATCAAATAATTAAATGGAAAACATGAAAGAAGTGGACCCCGCAAGCAAAGAAGAAACAAAACTTTTGTGTTTTTTAACAAAAATATTCAATTTAAATTTAAAGTGTCGCATTAAGTATTTAATGAGCTCCAAAGACGTACGGGTAGTATAAGTTTTCTCCGAAACAGTCCTGCGAACTCGTAGGGGGAAAAGCGTTTTTGGAATATTGGATAGTTTTTGACATATTTAGGCGGAAGTTTCTCAAAAACTCAGGAATATATATGGTAATCTAATATGTAAAAAATAATGTTTGTTTGTTTGTACCGTTTATCACATTGTGGTAAAACTTTGCCAAATTATTGCTTGCACTTGCGCAAAAATTATGGGCATAGTACAATTAACTTATAATAGGAGGCGCGCGTGTCATACTGACTAATTTATTCAATTGCAATGAAAGGATTATCATTCCTAATTAAACAATATAACCCTTCCAAATTTAAAAGCGATAATTCCACGATTTTTTTCTTCTACGGCGGTAATGCGCCATCTAACATATAAAAAATAATGTTGCAGTAAAACTTTACCAATATATTTCATACACTTGCAGCGGCGGTTATAGGCATAGTACAATTCTCAATTCAATCTTACAGTAGGTGTCGCGCGAATCGTATCAACAAATTAATTTGAAAGTCATAATATGTCATTCAATTTCAATGAAACTATTATCATTCTTAATTAAAACAATATTAATCTTCCAAATTTAAAACAATATTTCATTAATTATTTCTTCAGTGGCAGCAATTCTTCGGGTACCAGCTAGTATACTAAACAAATAAGTAAGGTCTAAAATGTCAAAACTGTCAAACTGTGAGAGATGCGCTGCTCCGGTGAATGTTTACGGACTTCGCATGTTCTCAAAGTATTTTATTAGTCAGGCATGCAAGCTTTCGCACATGTATTCCTTTAACGCCGGACACGTGGAAAATTAACACTTTAAACGCAATTAACAATTACTTTGATGCCGAGATCGAACCCGGGTTGCTCGCGTACTCCCAAATTTACAGCGAGTGCCTAGCCTAACGCTACCACGACTCTCCTCCATACATCGTTATACATCATCATCATCATCATCATTACAGCCATTCACAAGTCCACTACTGAACATAGACCTCCCCCAAGGAACAAAGCACGGTCCTGAGCCACCTGCATCCATCGACTTCCTGCATATCTTACCAGGTCATCTCTCTATCTAGTGGGGGGACGCCCTACACTTCGTCCGCCGGTACGAGGCCGCCACTCGAGAACCTTTTTTCCCCATCGGTTGTCGGTTCTTCAAGCTATATGGTCGGCCCATTGCCACTTCAGCTTACTAATCCGTTATACATATAAATAAAATTCAAAGGTTTAATTATTATAGTATTACTAACCCAAATATGGATTTTAATTATATGAAATAAAGAATTTATTTATCTACGGATTTATTACAGAATATCGAAATAACTGGCTTCTATTAAACTTAGGAATTATTCACATGCTATTAAGACCTGAATATTGAATAATCATTTATAAAATATTTGTCTATGTGTCTGTTGGTCTCTCTACGTTGCCGTCTGCTGCGGTGTATGTACTACACCCAACAGGTCTCGGGCCTCGGGGCATCTCCCCCATTACCCGGATCATCCTCACAGCCCATCTCTATGGGCCGGTCATTGGAAGCCGGTAATCCGGCATTGTTGGTTATCACGAATTTTTATTTAATTTAGCTAGGTCGTTTAAGTCTCGTATGGGCAACTGCTTCGACCTAGGTGTCAAAGTTGGCCTGTCAGCGGCATTGAGGGGTTTACTCGACTCTCTAATCTCTTGTAGAGAGGAGTTCTCTTGGTAGAGGTCGCCCGTCCGGGGGGCGAGTGTGTAGCGGCGCAAAGTTGTTCAGGTGTAGATGTGGCCCGTTGTCTGCGCGGTCGAACATACCGCGCGTCAGCCGGACCACAAATTCTTCGATCGTCTCCATTTTCAGGTTGGCCGCTATGACGTCGTTCCGGACGTAGCGACCTGCACCGACAATGGTCCTTAGTGATAGATTCTGCTGGGCCTGCAACCGCTGCCTTTGTCTGCTGCTCAAGAGCGCGTACCAGGCCGGAGCGGCGTATGTAAGCTTCGGACGAATATACATTTTGTATATTTTTATTTTGGTTTTTGTTGGCGGCTTGGATGCCAGGACCGGACGGAGCATCGCCCGCGCACATCTGGCATTGCGGACGACGATGTCGACGTGCGCAGTCATGCGCAGCATCCTGTCAATCCGGCACCCAAGGTAGGTTACGGCCTTCTGATACGCGATCTCTTGGCCTCTTAGCTTCAGTGGTGGTGGTAGATTTCTGTAACGGCGGGTGAGTAGAGCGGCCGTCTTTCCCACGTTGACAGCCATCCTCCACTCATCCAGCCATGGTGGCAGCAGGTCCAGCAGGCGCTGCATCTTGACAACCGCGATGTGGGTTCTTTTGGACGACGTGAAGTAGGCACTATCGTCCGCATATAGCGCCAGTTCTACGTCGTCCTCCCATTCCTGCAGTTGTCCAGCTAGCGTCGGTATATCATTGGTGTACGCCGCGTACAGGATCGGCGAGAGACAGCTGCCCTGTGGTACGCCGGCTCTTATTGGCTTGACTGCGGACTCGGCATCCTCGACACAGACGTAGAAGCTTCTGTCGGCTAGAAACGACGCCACTAGCCGCAGCATAGCAGGAGGGACACTCGTTTGTTGTATCATCTTGAAGAGTAATCCAGAGTGCCACACCCTGTCGAACGCCTTCTCGATGTCCAAGAAGACGCCCACTGATGTGCTCTCAAAGTTATATTCGGTCGATAACAGGTGCAGCACTCTGGTCAGCTGTGTAGCTGTAGAGTGTCCGCTCCGAAATCCGTGTTGTTCCGCCCGCAGTTGTATGCACGGGCGGACTCTTCTAAGAACGATGCGCTCGAATAGTTTGGCTATGTGCGGTAGCAGCGTGATCGGCCTGTAACTATTTGCTCTACACCTGTCCTTCACGGGTTTTGGCAAGACGATGATTTTGCCGATTTTCCAGCTCTCCGGGAAGTGGAAAGTCCGCAGAATTCCATTGTAGAGTTTACCTATTTCTACTATTGTTCTGTTTGGCAGCTGTCTGAGTGCTGCGTTCGTGATCCGGTCGTGCCCCGGCGCCTTTCTCGCTTGCAGGCGGGCAATTGTCCTCCGCAATTCAGCGGGGGAAATAAACCACTCTCCTGCAAGCGGTGGCGCGGGCGACGACAGGAACTCCTGTACGCGGCTCTCCTTTTGGGCATGAAGCTCCATGAACTCCGCACTTGCTGGGTTCGGCATAAACTGCTCCTCGAAGTGCTCAGCTAGGATTTCCGCTCTTCCCTTGGCCTCATAACAACGTTCTCCAGTACTATTTATTAGTGCGCAGACAGGTGATCTTGTTTTTGTTAGCTGCCGGTTCAATTTGTAGAGCGACGCATCTTCCTCCTCTGCTTTCCATATGCGCCGCTCCCAGGCCTCCCCTCTGTGGGCCTGGATTTCAACCGACAGCTCCTCTGCTAAGGTGTTGAGTTGCGACTTAATCCTGGGACAGCGCGTACGCGCCCAGAGCTTTCTTAATGCTTTCTTTTTCTTCAATTTAATTTGCATGTGTAGCGGCAGCTCTTCTCGCTTTTTGGTGAGCGGGACGATCGTAGAGGCAGCGTTGAGAGCTTCCGTGATCGTCCGGGTTATCCTGATTGCAGCGGCCTCTACGTCGTCCGCTGTGCTGATTGGTGTAGTTAATGGAGGTCTCTCTAGTAGATGTTGTTGGTAGAGCCTCCAGTTGATCTTGGTCTTGAAAGCTCTGGGAGGCGACGTCACTGCCCTGAGGCCTAAGGTGATTAATAGCGGGAGGTGCTGTGTATTCACGTCGTACAGCACCTCTACCACTATCGGGCAGTTGATGTTCCTAGTGAGCACGATGTTCAACACATCCGGACTCCTCCGGTAATCGGTTGGTATGTGCGTCGGCTCTTCAGGACCTAATACGTCGTAATTGTTGTTCTCTGCATCTTCATAAAGTGCACGACCCGGCGGGGTGATCATTCTTGATCCCCATGCCGGGTGTTTCGCGTTTAGGTCCCCTGCTATAATGGTAGGTGTATCACCTTCCATTATTGTCCGGATGTCTGAGGAGCAAAATGGAGTCCCTGGCGGCCGGTATGCTGCGTAAATCCTTAGTTCCTCGCCCGCCGCCTCCATTTTTATGCCGATTGAGCGCATTGATTGGTACTGAGGTGGTTCCAGCTCTAGGTGGACGATGTCTCTTCTCACCAGGGCCGCCGTTCCTCTGTAGGCGGCTCCTTGAGCGTTGACCTCGTCCCTCCTGTATATAAAGTAGTTCGGCAGCTTTATGCGCGTCGCAGGTCTTAACTTCGTTTCGCCCAACAGTATTATGTGTATGTCCTGCTGTTGGGCGATAGTGCGGAGTTCATGTAGCTTCTGCTGGATTCCATCCGGGTTCCAGTATAGGAGGCGCAGGTTATCTGGATTACACGACACCACTGTAGTGCCGAGCCAGTAGCTGCGCCAAAGCTCTCATAATGGCCGTTATAGGATCAGTCCCGGCTCTTATATCCGCCAGGACTTGGCTGCCCACTTCTATCGCGATGCCAACCAATCTCTGGATGGCATCTGTCATGTCTGGGGCAGCTGTAGGTGTTCTTGAGTTCGCTGTTGCTGGTACTGTCCTTGGGTGTGGTGTCGGTACTTCTGCTCTACCTTCTCTACCTTGGGTAGAGCGTGCTCTATGTTTAAAGAGGGCTCTATTTTCTGATAGAGCCCTTCCTGGGGCTCTACTCTTGATGGTTATCCGTTCTGTAGCTGTAACCTGCGCCTGGGCCATCGTTACCGCTGGGGTAGGGGTAGAGGTAGCTGCCGCTGCCTGAGGAGGTTGTTCTTTCTTCCTCTTGCTGCGCACCCGCTTTTTCTTCTTTGGCTGTTGCCTCTCTGTAGCATCGTTAGCGGGTGGCTGCAGAGTCGTCCCGGTAGTTGCTTTTGTAACCTCGTGCGTCTCTACTTGTGGTTGCTGCGCGGGGGGTGGGGGGGGGGGTTGTTTCCCCCTCCCTCTAACTGTAGCCCACCCGTCTTCTTGAATTTCCACTGTTCGGGGGCGACTCTGCGGGACCCCCCTAGGGGCTTCCGGTTGTAGCCCCGGTAGGGTGATCCCCTGCTTCCTTGCGATCCTCTTCAGGACCGGGCAGCGGCGATCATTCGCTGTGTGGTTATTACCACAGTTGGCACATCTTGGCTCTTCGTCTCTACCCCTTGGGGATTGACTTGCAATATGTTTATCTCCGCAGCGGACACACTTCACTGGCCTGAAACAGTTCGCTGATGCGTGTCCGGAAGCCTGGCAGCGGTGGCACTGGGCTGGGCCTACTCTTCTCTGCCAGGATTCTATGGTGACTCCTTTCATATATAGTAATTCGTCAATTGTGTAAAGCTCTTTCAGCTGTTCCAGGCTCAGGTGGTCCAGCTGGGCGAAGTAGAGGCATCCAGGTCTGCCTCTACGAGGAGGGATTTCCTTTACGTACTTAAGAGGAAATCCCTTTGCCCTGATGGCCTCTCCTATCTGGCTTGCGTCCGTGCCCACTGGTAGCCCCCGGATGCCCACTTTGGTGGGCTTGTCTTCTTCAGGGGTGTAACAGTACCACGACATTGATGGCAGCTTTCTGATATTTCAATCAGGTATTTTTGGATTGTTCGGACTTTGAGGTGTAAATCTAACACCCTTCCCGAACTGACGAGCATTCGGTGGGTGGCCTAGTTTCTTATTAAGCACTTCGAAATGCTTCGTCCAATCCGGGAGGCATTCTGCTACTATCGGCGGATAGCGTGCCTTTTCTTTGTCCGCTTGGGTGGTGGCTGTTTCCGGCGACTTGGGTCGTGGTACTGCCGGGGCAGCCACCAGTTGGGTGTAACTCGTAGAAGGCCTCTGGCCGTCATCCATTGGTAGGCCAGAGGGGTTGGTGGTAGGCGGGGGGGTGGTACCTCCGGCGAATGGGGCTAGCGTCGCATTGGTCGTCGATTTAGTTGACCCCCATCCGTACGATTCCTCGCCTCCATATTCGAAGTCGGCCGTATAGCCAACACTCCTGCGATCCGGCGAGGGGGGGGGGGGGGGGTAGGTTTCCGTGGACTAGGCGACTTTGGTGGTGATCTTAATGTTTTGGGTGGTGATCTTGGTAGGTTTGCCTCTTCCTCCTCCGCTGATGATGTTGCAGAAGAGTCCGAGTGGCTATACGCTTCAATGCATTGCCGCTTCTCATGCAATGAATCTTCCGTTTCCGGGGGGGTATGACGCCTAGCCGTTTTCTTTGCCCGCTGAGGTAAGGGCGACGGTTCCTTCCCACTCGCACACTCAGGTGCGGTGGGAGTGAGCGCGACGCTCGACGCGTCCTTGGGGTGACGTAGGCTTCTTCTTAGGTATGTGGCTAAATGATGCCACGACCGTAGACCGCTCCGGATATTGCAAGTTCCTTACAAAAAGAGGCCGATCCAAAATACCCGGGCGATCCGGGGGTTTCCTAACCCGGGGGGTGGGGGGGGAATCCCCCTTCCCCTTATCCGACATGTTACAGCTGTTGTTGTTACACTGTTTTGGTGATTGCTATTTTAGTGCCTATGTCTAAGAGTTCCCTATCTACGTTGCAGGTGCTGAGTGACAGACAAGCGACGCGCGACGTACGATACGGAACGGGTGCGAGAGAGAGAGGTGACCGCAACACTTGGGCGCACTGCCTACCCCTTTCCTCAGGAAAGGGTTGAGTGAAGTGCTAGAGAGAGCACTTAGGTACGCGACTGGGCACAAAAGGCACGAACGCACTTAAGTGCCAAGAATCTGCCTAAGGGCCGGTGACCTCGACACCTCACGGAGTATGCGGACTCGACGATCGGTGGAGTATGTCGTACCGGCTGTTGCTTGGGACCACTGCTAATCCACAAACAACACACACTTAGGAGATCCTTGTCTGTTGGTCAGAGCTAATGTCTGAAACGATTATGATGAAACTTTACCGTTTTGAAAAATGTTTTGTTTTCTTAATTTATCAAAGATAAAAGTAAAGAAGTAGGAGAATAAAAAAGTGCCATAATATGTTTAAGGACAAATGGGCGAACATGTTGACAAATGCGCTACATTTCGGTCTTATTTCATGACTCTAAAGTACTTCAGTTTAGCTCTGCTATTTGGATACATTGTCGTCGAATTATTTTATTTGCGACTATAATGTCTAACAATATTATGTTATTTATTACTATGGACTTATTTAAGTGTCATGGAGAATATTAATACTAACATAACAATAATAAATATGCGGGTAGTAAACACTACAAAAAGCGAAGCAGACCAGTTAATGCACACTGCACGTGCACAATACCCGTCACGTGTGAATGCTTGTAGACGATTTTCAGATATTTCATTATACATATTGCGATGGTGACGCAAACACACGTTTTTAATACACAATAAATCTGCCCCACACTACGAAAACATTTATTTTCTTTATATCGCCAGCAGAGAAACAATTCAATACACATTTTAACAATCTCATACTTTAACTACATGTTTTTAATTAAAAAAAATTAATGCATAATATAATATTTATATCAGACTAGACGTCCATGGGAGCCGGAAATTGCCCGAAACATTAGGAATTTAAAAAAAAACTTAAAATGAAACGCGATAAAATCCGTAAAATTAGTTTTATTCCATGTGTGGCATTCGCGTATTCGAATAAAAATCAAAAGTATTTAATTACAAAACAATACTTGCGTAGACTCTGGGGTCCTCTTATCTCAGGGGTACCTCGTTTAGAGCCGGGGCGGTTTCAGAGGCAGCTGAACTGAGTAAGTGGCGCAAGTATGAGTCTCCGAGAGATGACTACGTATTTGTCCACGTGCGGTGAAGTTCCTAAAGGAACTCCATCCGCGGCGGGTCGTTGCTGCTGGTGATAAGAGCGCTGGTTCTTTCCTCGCTTAAAGGCTAAGTAATAAGTATAGCCATACAGCGGGGAAACGCAGCCAGTGTTTTTGTCACGATACCGCGGGGAGTAGGACTATATGATAATTAAGTTTCTAGTTTTAGTTTTATTATTATAGGGGTATCTATATAGTTTTCTCATCTGGTTGGGCTGTATAAATATATAATTGTAAATGAAAATGATAAACATACATAAATATCAACAAAATAAAATAAATACATAAAAAATACATAAATAAATAAAAACCCAACCAGATGGAAGCCCTCGGCAGGGGAGACCAAACGGCCGAGGGTTATGGAGAAAGGGAAAGAAACCGGCGGACGATGCGGGCGGTATCGAGGAGCACCGCCTTCTGCATTTGAGCTTGGAGCGGTCCGTCACGGAGTCCCAGTCGCCTCAGATGACCCGAGAGGCTGACTGGGATTAACCCGTTCGCAGAAACGACCACAGGAATAATTTCGGCCGGCAATCCACCCCACATGTCGGTCACCTCGTGAGCCAGGTCCAGATATTTAGTAAGCTTATCTGTTTCGGCTTTCACGAGGTTCTCGTCATAAGGAATGGTAATGTCGACCAAAAATATCCTTGACTGTGCCCGGTCCATCAGCACAATATCAGGCTTATTTTTTTATATTATTATTATAGTGTTTAATATTGTATATAATAATAAGAATTACTTATAATTACAAACAATATTACACGCGTACATATCGCTTTAATACTATTATTATTATTTATCTTGTGGTCAAAGCTCAAAGGATCGACCTATCGAAATGCTATTTACCAATAATTAACAGAAATTATTTACCTTTAATTAAACTCATAAAGATTTATTCGGTACATCACATCTCTGTTATAAAAAGCAATTGCTGTCCGCTATTATCGCTGAAACTCGATAATGGCTCGGCCGTTTTTGATTAAATTTTTTGTGTGTGTTTGAGTGGGTCCCTGGATAGTTTAGATGGTTTAGATTCACAATTGCGCTCGGTAGGTGACGCTGTTCCATAAATCACCCGTATGAAGCCTGGGCCGATCGCTAGTTGGTAGAAATAATGTATTATAGCAAAATTTATTAAATAATCGAACTATCATAATGGGTTTTGTGGCTGTGAATGGGGTATGAAAATGACTTTTTGAGGTTATCTTTGTATTCGAAACATTTGCAAATTATTTTTTCACAAAATTTTGGCAAATGTCCTACTCCTATAAAATCATATGACGGCTTTATGAGAATATTGTTTATATGGTCATCTACTAATAAATCAATTGAATATTTCTTCAGCCCAAGACTTCACCATGGTGGTAGCAAAATTTTATATTATATGAAAAAAATAATTTTAGGCACTAATATAAAATCTAAAAGCCCATTATTTGAAATTCGAAAAATGTTACAATATTTACTTCAATTATTTCGTATTATCTTAAAATTTTAATGGCACTACTGCAACCACATATATAAAACATTGTAACTATAATTAAGGTTTAGCTATAACGTAAGCTTATATAAATTTGAAGCACGAAACATAAAAGTTGTAAAGTTTAAGTTAATTTAGTGACTTTAAATTGAGAGCTCAACTATCAACCTACCTTTACTCCTGTTTTGTAAGTGGCTACATCTATTTGACGAATCTTTAACCAACTGCAGTAAACGTTTTGTATTCTGGCTAGCAATCATATACTTCAATATTACTTATTTTTTCTGCATATCATCATTCTATATGCCTATTGCTGCCGCCCCAGTAGTGATAGACAAACTAGCAGTGTGTGTGTGTGTGTATTTCATATGTCAAAAACATGTTGATGACCTCCTTTATTACCTACTGAAAATTGAATATCTCTAGAAAATCACAGTGTCCGAGTACAAATTAATCTCACTTGACCGGTACCTATTAAGTGGTAAAACAATTATGCCGTACAACATTAAGCAAAACACGATTATGGGACACAACATTAGGCAACGTACGTAATAAGATTTTATAATTTATACTACTAGATGTATGTAGATATACTAGATATATCTATTACCTTCAGTGAACTGTACATATATGTTTTGTTTAAAATTTCCTGTTACGCCACAATTTCGTTTATGAAATGAAACTAAAAAGCACCGTTGTCACCGACTCTGCTTGATCATCGAGCCTTTATCAAATAAATCGATTATGGGATATGCTGCAAGCGAGTAGCAATTGCGAGAACTTATCTAGTAAATATAGTAATGGTTTTGAAAGGGTTATTAATATTTTCGCAGGTGTTCCATGTGCCGTTTGTAATAAATCGTTATATCCACAACGTGGTGCAATTTACAAACAAAATTTCATCCAAATCGTTGGAGCCGTTTCAGATCAAATATTAACATTAAATTTTTATGGGGTTTTATATATAGTATTCTCATTTGCTGCTGCTTAAGCTGAATAAATGTACAAATAAATATGATATATTTACATAAGTATACATTAAAGTAGAAAATAAATAATAAAAAATAAATTATTAATAGATCTCTCATCAGAGCTTCAGTTAAAACTCAAAGCGGTCTAAAGTCCTCGTCAAGACGTATACGCATAAAAGTGCTACAAGAACTGCTATATACGAATACACCTTTAAGGAGTTCACCTCGACTGCCTTCAGTTTCCATTACTAGATCAGCTTCGGGTTACCATAATATTGTTCATTCATGTAAACTAACTTAAATACGTAACAATTTCTACACATACCCGATTCACAGAGACAAGGACAAGTCATATCATTTCTATGTATCATATCATACACGTACTGACTTAAACCCCATGGTATTCCAAAGAATCGTTTATAAGCGCACCCACGGGAACACTTGAGCACATCCGCAATCACACACGCACAATCGAACAAGCTCCCAACAAGTGACGATTTACTAATATAATTATTTTTTAGCAAATTATTTAATCATACATTTACCAACATTCTTCTGTAACAGTCGCCAGGCCTTTAATAATAAGCGACAGTAACAATTCCTTAAAGCAAACAAAGGTAATACGAACTTTTTTTACCATGGAAGATCATTACAATGGCATCCACGACTTTTTCTGCCACCAGGGCGGCGCCACTTTACAGTGAGGTAAAATATTTGACAGATTTCATAGCGGGGATGATAATTTCTTAGGAAAATGTAATCTTTAAAGTTTGTTTCTGTATTATTAGTTATATTTTATATTAATTACATTAGAAATGAATAAACCAAACTATAAAATATTGCTAAAAGCCGATATATTTAAAAAGAGATATAAAGTGCAAAAAATTAAAAATCAAACCACTGAAGCATTGTGTTGTGTATTAATATAATACTCTAGATAATGATAAACTATTTATTTAAAACTAATTTCTCAATTAATGTCAGTTAATTGAGAAATGAGTGTAACAAAAAACTTTACCTCAGTCGCTACTAGCGACATCTGGTGAGTGGAAGATTATTAGCCCTCATTGTTGAGAGATTAGCGAATCCGGTAAAGAGAAATCTCGTAACTCAGACTAACAATTAAAACAGCAAACTTACTAAAGCATATCAAGAATCTGTTGTCATTTGTTTTAAATATCACTACAAATAACTGTAAAGAAATAGATTTCATAAAGTTTTACATAAAGATGTTTTAAAATATTTCAAAACTATTGATGTAAAGGAAACCGCAATTTATGAGGGATTTCTGTTACAGTTTTTGTGTCTATATACGTATGCACCTGGTGTTATTTTTAAAACAAGACTCAAACCTAGTGTGTAACCTAATTTAATGAAACGTATTAAAGTCATACCTTTTTTATCGGGTAGTACATTGAACTCCACCAATTTAAGCAATTTCTGCGAGGCTAGCCGTTAGTTCAAATCGATAAATGAATAAAATCTATCGATTTCTCTCGTGACAATTAGTTGGTTTAAAATTGAGATATTTCATTAATTTTTTATAGTTTTCTAGACTGCTCCGTTGTACAGCAACCACTCAGTAAAATTTTACCAAAAACTATCTATATATTTGTTATCGTTTGTTTATACGAGCTGGTTTGTATAGGAATTTATGCTATCTGAAGCACCTTGAAGAATTGGCGCTCCTGGTCGCCGAAGTAGGTACTTTACCCGTGAACTGTAGTAGCTGATCGCAGTTTACTCCAGTAGGAAGTAGCGACCGTCTCGTCATGAAGGCTCTGCACAGAGGACTGTCCATTACACAAATTATAGTAAACATATGTGTTGCGGACAGCTAGAGACCCGCCGCCCCGTCGCCCCTTCATACCCCGTTGCGCCACGCACATCCCGCGCACCGGAGCCGAGCAACGACCAATGGGAGTGCAGCATCGTCGCGCGGCACTACTCACAGACTGAGACGCTCTCTTGGGGGATATAAGAAGGGCGTTTTGGTCTGTGAGCTGTTCGTTTCTGAAGCGGCACTCGAGAAGACAACAAAGAAGACTCAAGACAGAAAATCAAGACTCCACAATTGAAGACCTCTCTCTGTACATATTATATAGTTTAATAGTGCCGAATTATTGTAAATAGTTTAATACAGTATAGTCAAGAGTACCATCTTTTCTTCACGCAGTCCCCTAGCATAGTTAACCTCAGATCGGTCAGTCAATTAGTAAATACAGTCCACTAGCTACAGTAACAAATAAATACAGTCCACTTAGATCCCTTATAATATGTTTATTAAACAATCCATGTCCAGTTAGCGCCCAGTTAGAGTTAGAGCGCTTAAAACTATTTTTTTTTAAAACGTTTAAGTCTATTAATAATGAAATAAAATTACTTCTTAAAAATCAGTTCGGTTGTATTTAGCTGTTTACTTTCATAATCGCTGCTTAAGTTTCTATTACTTAGTTTTTTATTCTGGAATTACTCGGTTTAACCTCGGTTTTCAAACATCATTGGTTCTCCATGCCAAAATTTGAAAATATCCTCAAACCTCGTTGCTCACTGTCGATTCCGTTCAATCTATAAATCCAAGTATATTTTCAGTATTCCCGTCATCCACTAGTCGTTTCATCTTAAAAATCAGGCCAGCTTTAACGTGCGTTTCTTGCGTGTTAATACTTCATAACTCATAGTTTCTAAATGTTATCTCGCAGACCCGCTATGTTATCTTTACTTCGTTAGCGACAAACTTACAAACATCGTCCGACGATCCCTTTCTAGACATACATTGCTATTCCGAAAAGGCACTTCATAATACCTAAATTATTAACCCTAATACTATAATTATTAATGGACGCGTGTTTTGAGTTTATTTATTACATTTATCTTAACAATTTACAGTCACGAGATTTAGTCGTCGGAATAACCTAGCTTTATTAAAAAGTATTCGAGTCAAAAATATGTAAACACATATATTTCACTGACGAAATGTTAGCCTTTTGTGTATCCACCATCACGAACGTCATTTCCTGCGTATATACTAATCTCTCTTACAAAGCAATAAGGACCGTGGCCGAGCTCACTTGACTACTCTAGCGCCATCTATTATCTATCTACGGAAGCGGTTGCGATGTATATCGATATGAAAATTTGACGCGCTAAATACATCGTTCTTTATTTAATACATTTCCATAGACGTCGCTACATGGTACCGCTAAGTAAGATTGACGAAGTCAGTTTGGGCTCTAGTACTATTACATAGTGAAACCGGTCACAGTAAAATGGGTGTGTACTTTAATACCGTTCGTCAAAAAGTGTCACATACCAAGTTGGCTACATATCGAATCAGGCTTCCTAAAAAAATACTAAAAGCTCTGTTCCATAGGTCGCAAAAAAAATTAATAATAATTTTTCACAGTGCTAAAATCGTTGATACTCGACGATTTTATCGCGTTTATTGCACACATCGAATACGACGCAGAGATGTAGTGTTCTATTGTCACCAAATCCAATAATCGCAGAGTGAAATTATTTTCAAGTAACTTTTTGTAATAATAATCGAAATAAATAATCTTATAACTACTTCAGAAGTATGAATTAAAATCATCTCCTCTTGCTACTGGTGTACTTTTTTTATTATATAAGTGCAATGTAAAGCTGGTGGAAATGATCACCCAGCGAACTGTCACAAACATCGTCCGACGATCCCTTTCTAGACATACATTGTTATTCCGAAAAGGCACTTCATAATACCTTAATTATTAACACTAATACTAACATGGACGCATGTTTTGAGTTTATTTATTACATTTATCTTAACAATTTACAGTTACGAGGTCTAATCGTCGGAATAACCTAGCTTTATTAAAAAGTATTCGAGTCAAAAATATGTAAACACATATATTTCACTGACGAAATGTTAGCCTTTTGTGTATCCACCATCACGAACGTCATTTCCTGCGTATATACTAATACTATTACATAGTGAAACCGGTCACAGTGAAATGGGTGTGTACTTTAATACCGTTCGTCAAAAAGTGTCACATACCAAGTTGGCTACATATCGAATCAGGCTTCCTAAAAAAATACTAAAAGCTCTGTTCCATAGGTCGCAAAAAAAATTAATAATAATTTTTCACAGTGCTAAAATCGTTGATACTCGACGATTTTATCGCGTTTATTGCACACATCGAATACGACGCAGAGATGTAGTGCTCTATTATCACCAAATCCAATAATCGCGGTCCACTCAACAGAAATCACTTCCACCAGCTTTATATTGCACTTATATAATAAAAAAGTACACCAGTAGCAAGAGAAGATGATCTTAATTCATACTTCTGAAGTAGTTATAAGATTATTTATTTCGATTATTATTACAAAAAAGTTATTTGAAAATAATTTCACTTGGACGTCAGTTGATCGGTATGGATGTAAACAAGATACCTTTGGAAAAACTGAACTTATAACTTTGATTTTTTTTTATTAGCTTTAGATTTTACTCCTTAGGAAGCCTTTTGAACTTCACTATTGTAAACCGTCTCGTTCATTAATATTTTCTTCTTTATTTTATAATTTTTTTCAGTAACAATACGAATCACCGGTATCAAATTGTCATCTTAATGATTGAAATTGATCCTGTTGTACAGGATTGTTACAGAGAACGTTAGTGTCGAATACTATTTAAAATCTACAAAAAAAGATTATGAAAAGTTCACCCGTCACTGGTTTTTGTTGTTTCCTTACATTATATTATCATATACTTTTGTGTATTTTTTATTATTTTAACACGTTGAGTTAGCCGTTAAGCATCTTTGTACGTGGTAGAGCCAAGGTGCAGCTATATTTATAATATAGTTGTAGCACGAATGGGTCGGCTCGACCGGGGAAGGACCACGCTCTCACAGAATACCAGCGTAAAATAGCAGCTTAATGCTGCTGTGTTTCGTGTGGTGAGTGTAGAGAACCGGAGACCCTTTTTACTGGAAAAGAGGCATTCCATTTTAGTCCGCAAGGCTGATAACTCATCTGCATTTTGATTCGCAAACGAGGGTAGATCTAGATGTCTATGGGCCACAGCAACCACTTACCATCAGGTGGACTGTGTGCTCGTTTATCACCCGGTTTCTATAATAAAGCATACTAAACATTAGATTAATCAATTATTATTATTATGTCAATTATTTGTGTATTATATCAAGTCAGTAAATAAATATATAAATAAATAATAAATGAAGAATACTATAACCGTGTTTTGGACTATTTTTATCTTTTAACTATTAGAGATGTTAGACCTTTAACCATGCACATAAATATGAACACATGGAACTTGGTTTGCTCGCGTACTTTCAAATATACGCGAGCACTTATTTCCTGAGAGTAAAAGCTTTTTTTTATAGGAGAGGGGGCAAACGAGCATAAGGCTCACCCGATGGTAAGTGACTACCGCCGCGCATGAGCAACTGCAACACCAGGGGAACTAGGGGAATTTCAGATGCGTTGCCGGCCTTTTAAAAAGGGGTAGGCTCTTTTCTTGAAGGTCTCTAAGTCGTATCGGTCCGGAAAAATCACTAATGGTAATCGATTCCACAAGGAAGTCGTGCGAGGAAGAACGCATCTTCTAAATCGCACAGTGGTGGACCGCCAATCATCCAGATGGTGTGGATGGCATCGGGAGTTCTGCCGCGATGTGCGTTCGTGAAATTTGGCGTAATAAAAGATTTAAATATGTATAGTTTTAAAATGAATAGGTACGATTTTTTTAAGATAAAGTATATAAAAATATTTATTAGTTACTTTTCAAACTTATGTATAATGGAAAATAATACAAAAATACCGCCGAGCTTTCCCTTATATTCAAACACATGTACATATATAAGTCAACGTTGATATTATGTCCAATCTATTCCATAATAACCATCGGTTACTGAGTCTGAGTTGCGGTTACTGTTGATAACGCGCAAATAGATTGTTGTGGTCACCTATAATTGAAGAAGACCGATAAATATATTTAAATTACCAATTAAACGGCTCTTATAAAACATGATGATATGAATAAATATTGACGTACGTGATTGGAGTGTCCTTAAAATTAAAATTAATTACATTCTGTTGTATGAAATTGTTTTTTCTATCGACTAGCTCGAAGATGCTCTTCTTTTACTTTACTTAGAATTCCCAAATCGAATTAAATACTAAATTAAAGATACATACATAATACATAACATACATACATAAACACTCACGCCTGTCACCCAGAGGGGTAGGCAGAGACTACGGACTTCCATTTGGCACGATCCTGACACACCTCTCTCGCTTCCTCCACATCCATATACCTACGCATACACGCTCGTCGGGAAAGGGTACTACTAATCTGGCCCATTTTTAATGTATCGCCGATTTGGTCGATAAACTTTCGTCTAGGGCGTCCCTTCCCGATCCTGCCGTTCACTTCTGCAACATAAATTTGCTTTGTCACTCTTTCCTCTTTCATTCTTTCTACATGACCAAACCACCGAAGCATTCCTTTTTTAATCCTGGTCACAACAACGTCATCTTGCCAACCACACTTTTCTCCTATCACACTATTTCTCACCCTGTCATCTAGATTCAGCCCTAGCATACTCCTTAAGGACCGCATTTCTACAGCATTTATTCTACTCTCATACTTCTTCTGCCAGACCCAACTTTCACTACCATACATTAGAGTAGAGACTAACACAGCACTATGAATTGCCATACGTGCCTTATTTGACACATTCTGACTCCTCATAATAGCGTGTAGAGCCCCATTCACTCTATTTCCTGCATTCACTCGTCGTTCTATATCCTTATCATATCTACCATCCCTGCTAAATAAACATCCCAAATATACAAACTCATCCACTTGCTCAATCAACTCCCCTTCTATTCTTATCTTACTTGCGGTCACTTTCATACCCCTTTCTTTCAACGAGAAGTTCATTAGAGTAACCATCATTTGCAATTCGACCGCCGACGATGCAAATATGACTTGATCATCGGCGTACAAAAGACATTTGACGGTTAACTCACCCATTCTCAACCCACATTCTTCAACTTTCAAAGTTTGCAAACAACTGTCCATATATAGGTTAAACAGCCACGGGGAAGCTACACATCCCTGTCTGACACCTTTATGTATGCCAAACCAGTCCGAGTGGACCCCGTTGATCCTGATACAAGCACTAGAGTCCCTATAAAGGGACCTCAATGCCTGTATCAAACCAGCGCTCAACCCAAATGAGTTCAGTGTTTGCCATAACACATTCCTGTCCACTCTGTCATAAGCCTTTTCCAAGTCCATGAACGCACAAAAAACTTTCTGGTTTTTGGCCAAAAACTTCTCCACAATCAAGCGCATGGTAAAGACTTGGTCCGTACACCCCATCCCCTTTCTAAATCCAGCTTGCACATCCCAAATTTTTCCATCAGTTTCTTCCATAACTCTTTCAATTAACACCTTAGCATACAGTTTACCCACAATGCTAAGCAAGCTGATACCACGGTAGTTTTTACAGTCCTGCTGTGAGCTCCTTCCCTTATATATTGGGACTATAACGGCTTTACACCAGTCTTCCGGTACTCGCTTCAGTTCCCAACATAAATTAAACAAGGTGCACAGCAGGCCTGTAACCACACCCTCTCCAGCCCTTAGCATCTCGAGTGATATTCTATCATATCCGGCTGCCTTACCTGCTTTCATGCTTTTCATTGCTTTCATTATTTCATCTACACTTATCTCCCTATCTCTCTTCACTTCTTCCGGAATTTCTATTACACTTACTTCAGACGACTCTTCACTCTTAAACACGCTTTCAAAGTATTCCTTCCATCTCTTTAGATTCGAAACTTCATCATTCAGCATGCAGCCATTCTCGTCTCGTATAGCATTCATTCTAGGCTGTTTTGCATTTACCCTGGCAGTTCTTACGAGTTTCCAGAACATTTTAATATTTGCCTGGAAATTATCAGATATCCTCCTATCATTCTAATCCATCCTTCTTGCTTTTTCCTTTCAACAACTTCTTTTACTCTTTTATTTATACGTTTAAAATCTGCCTTTTTTCTTTCAATCTCATCATTCATACCGCTAGAATTACCAGCTTTGGTTGCTCGTAAATCTAGCCATGCTCTCTTCTTTGCTTCAACTTCCATCCGTACCTCATCATCCCACCACAACGTATTACTTTTCCTTTCATTCTTTCTCTTACTTACACCACATACCTCGGTGGCTGCATCCACCAAAATTTTCTTAACATTATTCCATACAGTCTTCAAGTCTAAATCACTCATTCATAATTCATTCACATCACTGATATTTTCCCTCAGTCTATATATATACTTCTCTTTCACACCTTCATCTTGTAACCTCTCTATTCTTATACGCTCTAACGCAGTGGTAGACACAGATGTCCGATGCCGCCAACGCCTGAATAGACCATTAATTCGGCATACGACCAAGTAATGATCCGTCCCTACGTTGGAGCCCCGGTAAACTCTTGTATCTACTACTGCGCTCCTTATTCTTTCATCCACATTTATGAAATCTATCATGCTTCTATCATCCCCTCTTTCCCATGTATACATGTGAATCCTCTAATGGCGAAAGAAAGTGTTCGCCACAAAACATTATTTTCCACACATACGGTGAGGAGGTCTTCACCATTCTCATTTATTCTTTCATCGCCAAACGTTCCTAATATCCTTTCATAACCAGACCTCTTCACCCCAACCCTTCCATTAAAATCCCCTAACATAATAATATTTTCATTTTCCTTGCATTTCATTAGCACCAACCTTACCATGTCCCAAAACTGCTCTCGGATATAAGTGGGCTTAGACATGTCTGGGGCGTACACCCCTATCACAAACAACTCCTTTAAGCCCACTTTCATTCGTATCCACAGCAGCACACATTACTACTTACACTTACACTTACGGCTTACACATTCATACTCTTTCACACATTGACCCATTCTTTCTGAAAGGATGACACCGACTCCCTGGCATGCCCACTCGGTCTCGTCTACTCCAGACCAGTAAGCGGACATGCCATGTGCAGTGACATCCCTTACCTTTCGTTTTGTCTCGTTTACACATAACACATCTATTCCTCTATCATTCATCATTTCGCATACTTCATCCATCTTATCATTCATTGCTCCACATACATTCAGCGTAGCCAGACGGGCCTCCGCAATCCACTTTTCGCCCCTCCGGGAGACAGGACGTGACGGGTGGCGAACCTCGTCGCCGGTTTTCCTCCCGGAGATTCTTCGCACCCCTGCCCCATTAAAGGGGCGCCGGGAACTCGGGGCCATTTCTTTAACTTGTTGGCTCATGGTGCGACATAAAGGGTGGTAGATTTTACGCCGCTACCACACGGCGAGGAGCCGAGTCTGTCGTTTCGGCTTTGTCGCTCGTTTAGCACCACCGGGGGGACACGTGTAGGGTGGGTCTAGGATTAGGTGGTCGAAGCCTACGGTCGCGAGCGACTCATCCCCCACTAAATTAAAACTAGAAAATTATCATTTTACAAAATATATAATATATAGTACAAAGCTCAAATTAAGTAAAAAATACTCGATATATCGCTGCCTTCTGTTGGTAACGTGCCCAAAAGACTGAGTTGCCTCGTTGTATTACAATTATAATGCTGATCCACTGAACAAAGTAGTGTCCATTTGTTTTCTAAGTGTTTGTTTTATATTTGATATAACTTTGTATGCGTTCTGTGACAATTAATTTTTGGTTTTGGACTTTGAATGCGTTATTTTCTTCGCCATTATTAGACAGAGACAAATTTATCACAAGCATAAGCGTCCTTAAATAAATAATAATAATTATATCAAAAACGACCTGCGAAAGACTCAACCAGACAACTTCCGGGATCATTTTTAACCTACCTACAACATAGTAGGGGATAACCATGCTATAGTATTATTTGCTGATAATACCTCATTAATTTTCAAATTAAAACAGTAACTAAAATACTAGTGAAATCTCGATAACTCAAACTTCGTTAGGTCGTAATCCTTAATAAGACGAAAAAAATGCCATACCCTTCCACTGAACTCCTAAATGGGCCGTGTCTTGAATTAGGTACTTACACTTTGTAACTCGAACAAAATGTTATTTCGCTGGAAGGTATTGATAGTACAAATTTATACTCTATAAATCGAATTTTATAAAGCACACTCCGTAAGTCTAAGTTAGTAATACATAATGACGTTTTACTTGGAATTTCCGAACTCATAGCAATAAAATCCGAAAGTAATATTTGTGGTTTTTGTTCTTTTGTGTGTACTTTCTATAATATGATGAATGAGTGAATACGTTTGGAATAAAACAAATTTTACTAAAATTAATAATTAAAAGTTGAAGGTAGCCATCGTTAACAATGACATCGGGACGTCTCCCCGTGACCGTGGGCGCTGGCAAGTGCCCGATACGTCGGGAATTAAAAAAGTTAAAATTAGACGTGATAAAATCCGTAAAATTAGTTTTACTGCATGTGTAATGTTAGCGTTAATATATGAAATCATTAAATGAATACATTTATTGAACTTTTTATTTAACACATCTGTGTACCTTATTTTTGTATGTTTCGGCTCATTGCTGGCTTGGGCATTTCCATTGAAATTCAAATTATCACGATTCTACTTTATGACAGCGTATACCGAGTGACGATAATGTTATCACATTAAATGAAAAGACGTATTCTACAGAAATTTCTTTAAACATACGCAACTAAAAAACATATATAACAATTAATATTCTAGTCGCCGTAGCATTTTTTTCGTTTTAATGTTAAATAACATCATGTAAACACATACAGATGAATACTAGAAGGTCAAAGGCCCATAGCATTTGAAGGCGAATATACCTAGTTTATACGTTGACAATTCAAATTACTTAAATAAAGAAAAAATGAAGCAAAAAATGTGCTTACGTCTAACTTTTTAAGGTATAATTTTATGCGCGAAATTAAAAACAAAGGGACCGCGCGCTGCGGGTGTGGAAACCAAATTCAAGCGAAAAATTTACTTAAAATAAAGGACCTAAGGCATAATTCTTCTTCTTCTTCTTCTTCTTCTATTAAATTATGGCTTCTCTTGATAGAAGGGCATAATTCTCTATGCGCGAAGTGACAAGAAATGGGACGGGTGTCGAAATTCATATTTATCTCTGGCACGTGCGACGATTAGTAAGAAATTCGTCGTCACTTAATCCGACGCCGGCGTCCTTGGGGATGGTTCATGAGTCGCTTGACCTAATTTTCGTTTTTCGCATACACGTCCTTTAAGTTTTAATTGTAATTCTTTTTGGTTTTGTGGACATTTTAATAAGTTTCTTAATTTGTTTGTGTACGTTAATAATACGCTAAATAATCATATTTAATAACTTAGTGGTGTGACGGCCCGTGCGCAATTGCACGATTTTATTTTTTTAACGTCTTAACTTTTTTAAATTTTAAGATATCACAATTTCACGTCGTGAGAATACACCGACATGATTTTTATTTTTAAAATTTGATTTGTTTTGATTATTAAACTTGAGTGATTTCAAGATTAAAGTGATTATTTGTATAAAAACAATACCATGAAATTTATGATTCGTTGATAACATCGGATTAGCTTCGCCCTACGCGTGCCTAATCTATACAAATAAATAAAATTGAAGTGTCTGTTTGTAATATTAAAATAAAACCTTTTTACTCAATGCATATGAATGTATATACGATACTTATAACAAAAACATATTTTTTTTAATTTTTGTCTGTCTGTCGGTCTGTCTGTCTGTCTGTCTGTTTGTTCCGGCTAATCTCCGAAACGGCTGGACTGATTTTGACGGGACTTTCACTGGCAAAAAGCCGATGTTCTAAGGAGTAACTTAGGCTACTTATATTTGAGAAAAAGAATTAGGGTTCTGAGCAATATAATTAAAACCCTCAATTACACGCGGGCGAAGTCGCGGCGCACAGCTAGTATAAAATAAATACAAAATATGTATGGTTAAATGTAGGTATTATAATTACCTATGTCGATGTCACGAGAGTACTGCTGCCGGTTTTACAGGTCACTTCAGGTCAGTAAACTAATATTATCTAGGATGATTTATTTCTTGCCAATTTATTACGCTATTTATTTTGTTTGAACAATGCATTTTTTATTTTCTTTTATTATTGTTTATTTTATTATTTTAACAGACATATATCAACTTGTATTAACTGCTGTGCTACTCGTATTTAACGTGATAACCTAGCGCCACCCAGTATAATATTATATCTAAATTAGTAAATTGGTTTATCGTTAATTTGCATTTAAACGACACTGAAACTAAATTTATGAAATTAACTCCAAATGTCACATCTAAATACAAATAAAAATATTTAAATGGGGAGGAACTGAGTCTTGTCGATACCACAATTTTTAGGGTTCCGTAGTAACGCAAAAAGGAACCCTCAACATTTTTATTTATGTACTTCCCGTACAAGTAAATGGAGAATGATTTTTTTACCCGTCTATTCCATCATGTGTCGTGTCGTAGTCGGCCAATTTATAAAATGTACATGAATTAGTAAAAAATTTGTTACAACTACGTAGATAAAACTAAAACTAGCTGCATTGTTACTTTGTAATGTTATTGTAAACTGTTAAAAATAAACAATTTATATGAAGAAAACTACTATTACTACTATAGCTTTACTTTTTCATTTGCGGGATAGGCAGGGAGGGTCTTTCTTACTTCTTCTTCTTCTTCTTCTATTTTCATTTATTTTTAGTTGGTAGTTATTGCAGGCCTCATTCAAAGTATTCAGACAATCATATAGCCTTATACAGTTTCATTCATCACACTCTTGGTTTACACGGGCGACCTCAGAATAATTTAAGGCAGTGGTGGTTCACGTAAAGGTTCGTTACGGCCATATATGTATATGTTACAGTTGCTGCCAAGAACATATAGATAAACAGTCAACTATGATAATTTTTGTACCTTGGCATGTGAATGATTTGATGTAAATTGTATTATTTTATGGTGGTTTACGTGAAGGTTCCTTACGGTCATATATGTACATCTTAGGGTTGCACTGCCAGGAACATATTGATAGATAGTCAACTATGATCATTTTTATACCTTGCCATGTAAATGATTTGATGTAAATCGTATTATTTTATGGTGGTTTACGTGAAGGTTCGTTACGGTCATATATGTATATCTTAGCGATGCACTGCCAGGAACATATAGATAGATAGACAACTATGATCATTTTTGTACCTTGGCATGTAAATGATTTGATGTAAATTGTATTATTTTATGGTGGTTTACGTGAAGGTCCGTTACGGTCATATATCTTAGGGTTGCACTCCCAGGAACATATAGATAGATAGACAACTATGATCATTTTTGTACCTTGGCATGTAAATATTTTGATGTAAATTGTATTATTTTATGGTGGTTTACGTGAAGGTTCGTTACGGTCATATATGTATATCTTAGGGTTGCACTGCCAGGAACATATAGATAGATAGTCAACTATGATCATTTTTGTACCTTGGCATGTAAATGATTTGATGGAAATTGTATTATTTTATGGTGGTTTACGTGAAGGTTTGTTACGGTCATATATGTATATCTTAGCGTTGCACTGCCAGGAACATATAGATAGATAGTCAACTATGATCATTTTTGTACCTTGGCATGTAAATGATTTGATGTAAATTGTATTATTTTATGGTGGTTTACGTGAAGGTTCGTTACGGTCATATATGTACATCTTAGGGTTGCACTGCCAGGAACATATTGATAGATAGTCAACTATGATCATTTTTGTACCTTGCCATGTAAATGATTTGATGTAAATCGTATTATTTTATGGTGGTTTACGTGAAGGTTCGTTACGGTCATATATGTATATCTTAGCGATGCACTGCCAGGAACATATAGATAGATAGACAACTATGATCATTTTTGTACCTTGGCATGTAAATGATTTGATGTAAATTGTATTATTTTATGGTGGTTTACGTGAAGGTTCGTTACGGTCATATATCTTAGGGTTGCACTCCCAGGAACATACAGATAGATAGTCAACTATGATCATTTTTGTACCTTGGCATGTAAATATTTTGATGTAAATTGTATTATTTTATGGTGGTTTACGTGAAGGTTTGTTACGGTCATATATGTATATCTTAGCGTTGCACTGCCAGGAACATATAGATAGATAGTCAACTATGATCATTTTTGTACCTTGGCATGTAAATGATTTGATGTAAATTGTATTATTTTATGGTGGTTTACGTGAAGGTTTGTTACGGTCATATATGTACATCTTAGGGTTGCACTGCCAGGAACATATTGATAGATAGTCAACTATGATCATTTTTGTACCTTGCCATGTAAATGATTTGATGTAAATCGTATTATTTTATGGTGGTTTACGTGAAGGTTCGTTACGGTCATATATGTATATCTTAGCGATGCACTGCCAGGAACATATAGATAGATAAACAACTATGATCATTTTTGTACCTTGGCATGTAAATGATTTGATGTAAATTGTATTATTTTATGGTGGTTTACGTGAAGGTTCGTTACGGTCATATATGTATATCTTAGGGTTGCACTGCCAGGAACATATAGATAGATAGTCAACTATGATCATTTTTGTACCTTGGCATGTAAATGATTTGATGGAAATTGTATTATTTTATGGTGGTTTACGTGAAGGTTCGTTACGGTCATATATGTATATCTTAGGGTTGCACTGCCAGGAACATATAGATAGATAGTCAACTATGATCATTTTTGTACCTTGGCATGTAAATGATTTGATGGAAATTGTATTATTTTATGGTGGTTTACGTGAAGGTTTGTTACGGTCATATATGTATATCTTAGCGTTGCACTGCCAGGAACATATAGATAGATAGTCAACTATGATCATTTTTGTACCTTGGCATGTAAATGATTTGATGTAAATTGTATTATTTTATGGTAGTTTACGTGAAGGTTCGTTACGGTCATATATGTATATCTTAGGGTTGCACTGCCAGGAATATATAGATAGATAGCCAACTATGAGCATCATTGTACCTTGGCATGTGAATGATTTGATGTAAATTGTATTATTTTAAAGTTTTATGAATACCACTCCCTATAAGTCTAATTTGAAAATAAGTCCTTCAGTTACCTATATATATTCCTATTTGGGACAATTTTTAGTCGTTAAAGCGGTGAAACCGCGAACTCACTTATTGTGCTCAATATCAAGAAAGCCCACGTATTGTGACGGGCAAGTACGGAACTATACCTCTACATTTTGCGTGGCCCGACACGCACTTTGCCTCTTTTTCTTAAAATTATGCCAGGCGCGAAACTTCAATGGGGCCTTAGAATAATAACACCTAGAAGCCGAGTCCACGTCCGTAATGTGAGGCAACTCAAACTAATCCAGTATGGCTTAGTTCAATACTCGGCCCGTTAGTGCTCAAAGTCGTGTCCTGTTGACAACAGCTCCCGAAATTTTAATTAAAAATGACGTTTTATGCAGTGAACGGATGTCAGTACATCAGAGAAACACAAGAAACATAGTAACATTACATTTCACGAGTAACTAATGCTTTTGAACTTATATTTTTACGTAAAACATTCATCAAAAATAATATGAATTTTTAAAAATTCACATATAACATTATATGGAAATGTTGCCAAAGTGAAAGAAAAATTCTCCCACCTTTTTTAATTAAAACTAAAACACGTCAATAGAACGGCTTTTTCTGCTACCAGGGCGGCGCTACTTTACAGTGAGGTAAAATATTTGACAGATTTCATAGCGGGGATAATAATTTCTTAAGAAAATGTAATATTTAAGGTTTCTTTCTGTATTAGTTATATTTTATATTAATTACATTAGAAATGAATAAACCAAATATAACTAAAAGCCGTTTTTTTGAAAGAGTTATAAAGTGCAAAAAATAAAAAATCAAACCTCTGACGCATTGTGTTGTGTAATAATATAATATTCTAGATAATGATAAACTATTATTTAAAACTAATTTCTCAATTAACTGACACTATGTTACAAAAAACTTTCCTTCAGTCACAACTAGCGACATCTGGTGAGTGGAAGATAATTAGCCGTCATTAAATAGAGTGCGTAACGCAACTTGCAAACTTATTACTACGAGGGCTGCCAACATAGAAAAAATGCAACGCATTGTTTTTATTTATCGACGGCTCCGTGGCGCAGTGGCTTAGCAATGAGTTGTTGCGCTGGGGGCCGCGGATTCGAATCGCGCACGGAACAAGTATTTGCATGCCTTACAAATCATTGTTCCGAGTCTGGATGTTTGTCCTCGTGCAATATATGTTTGTAAGCTGCCTCCACTATACAGGAGAAAATTCTAGTGTATTAACGTTTTTAAAAAAAATAAAATATATGGATAATGAATTTTAAGGAAACTTTTTATATGGTCTGATAATAAATGCATGTTTGGTTTTCGTTTTACGTTTCTTTCTGATCCGATCATTGCGGCTTGTGAGACAGAAAACATCAGACACAATCGAAACGAAAGCAGTTGGAAGCCCACTAAAATACAAAAATTTGTTCTTTACATTTTTTTATAGGATACGGTGACATACGAACACACGGTCCGCCTGATGGTAAGTGGATGCTGTGACCCATATACATCTATAACTATCCTTAATAAAGAGATGCGTTGTCATCCGTGAGGACTGTGTAAAACCTACCAAAATTAAAATTTCTTGTGTTTTTCGTATTGTAGCTTACATTATGCATGCAGTGAGGTGCGGTACCATTACTCGACGATTATTAAAAAAAATGTTAAAACAAACTGAATAATAGATACTGAATACGCTACAATCATTCGTCGAACAGTCGTGAGTCAGGCATCGGGCGGGTGTATATCGAACTTGCATTAGTCATATAGTTATAACGTCTCTATACAGTTACAAAGAAAAATATGATGCAATCACATTTATATGGTTCATAAAAGTATCTCACTTGGCTAGATAGGTAAATATCCTATTCAAAAATATTTTGAATTTAGCGGGCTACACTTCGATAATACAATTCAAACAAACTTATTTTCACATTTTTGTGAGTCATACGTTACGTTGTAACTATTAGTCCAATATAGTTTCAACTTCCCTACTTCTCGGGAAAATTTAATGTATTGGCCACATTATTTCTTCACTTGTGTGTGTTTCGTCTAGCGTAAACACAAGTTGATAACGCACACATAGATTTTGTTCTTGCCACACTTTTGAACATCCGCTTTGTAGGGAACTATCGTTCTAGGTGTTATTATTCTAAGAATGGGGCCCCATATATCAAAACTAGCAAGAAGACTTAGTACTGCAGTGTACGCTGTGGAAAAGATTATTGTGTCGCTTAATTTCAAATAAAGGTAAGTCCACTGAAAGTGGTTCTGAGTTATTTCAAAAAATTAGATTCTGTCCAAAATACATGGTTTCATAATGAAAGTAATGTTCTATCATAGATGATGGGCAGTAAATAGTCAAATTAAATATTAAAAATAATAATAGTACGTCGTATAAAATATAAAAATAAAAAAATTAGATTCTGTCCAAAATACATGGTTTCATAATGAAAGTAATGTTCTATCATAGATGATGGCAGTAAATAGTCAAATTAAATATTAAAAATAATAATAGTACGTCGTATAAAATATAAAAAATCGTTTTTAGTTTGGATTTATCTACGTTTGATGTAATAAATGATTGGATATACCCGTTATTGAAATAAAAAGGCATTGATTTACTTATATATGATAAAATTTAACTGGACTTACCAAGATTTGATAAAAAATACTCCTCGATACGTAAAAGGGTTGCCACCAAAGCAACTAATCATTTTATAAATACGAGGTCTGCTGAAATAAATTAAACCAACAGTCCAAATCAAATAGTTTATTTAAACTTCTATTACAAATTTTAAGTGCTACTATTATTTAAAAAAAAAAAAAACAAGAAAAGGGAAGTTTTACTTAGACAAAATCCAATACTTCTTCGATATCATCTTCATCCTCAGACACTTCTGAAGGACGACCAACAACATTTCTACTGTTAAGCACTTTTTTATAATATTCTAGTTCCTGTAATAGCGGCCATTTTTCCCCAAAATGTATTTCAAGTAGTTTACGGACATCAACCAACTTGGCCTCTTGAACTGGAACACCAATTGGGACTGTATCTGGGTTGAATGTTACAAAGCTTTCACCACGTTTCGTTATTGACTTTTTCACTCCCGTATCAGAGTAATAAGAGATTTCACCCCTGATTTTTACTTGGTTTCTTCCATTAGTGATAATAAACCTTTTGCATTTGGAAATCTGAAAATTTAAACTTTGAGTTGACTTCAATATATTTCTACACTGAGTTTTATAATCGAGAATGGGTACTTCTGTCCCTAGGCGATATACAGTTGCATGTTCTTCTACGATATCAATGTACTCTTGAGGCTTAAGAATTGTTTACTTCTTCCTTATTTGCTTTTCTGTTAGAGCAAATACTCTGTCTGATGGAAGAAATGAGTGTCCCGTTACTGGGAAAATTATTTCTACGTGGACGAATACAGCTAATGCATGATGGTTCTTAATAAAATAGAATTTTTATTTTGGCCCTCACACCCGTAACCCATTAACCGCATAGATAAAACATTAGTTAAATTCAGATTATTTAAACAATGAATAACAGCTGAACAAACCTCGTTAGAGCCTTTATGAGCAATTTCTTCAGTCCAGGTGTACGCGAAACCGTTATCTTTTCAAATAGGATTACGTGAAGAACCTCTTACAATAGTGCAATTATAAAAATACAACTGCCGAGAATAGTAAGTGGATTGATCGGGTATCTTAGGTAATGGTAAATTTTTTCGGCAGTCAAAAGAAAGGAGGATATCATGGTCTTCTTTTTTTTGAAGAAGTTTAAAAAAAGCTTTCGCGCGAAGGGTGTGAATGCGAAGTTCTGTCATAAGTTTAACTTTTTCCGATGCGTTGTTTTCTACCTTTATTCTTTCGGATAACCGTAGACACGTTGAACATACGTCTTGTCTGGGGCTGCCAAATCCAATATTGAATTTTGTTACAAAAATATTGCGAAAGAAACTGAAACTAACTCCAAAACCCGAAAATGCTTGATCCATGTACATTTTCCATATTTTTTTAATCTTATCATATCTTTTAAATCTCTGGGTGTAGGTATTGACTCTCTCTAACTTTTTCGCATGCATAGTGGTTTTCCAAAGGTTGCAAGGTCTTAATGTACTTAACAACTGCCTCTCTACGAGCGCGAAATTCGAATGACTTTTTATCACCACCACGATTTTCAACTGCCATAGTACCAGTTTGAAAATGACGACGTAAAACACCCTCAACTCTGCCTCTCTTTAAATTTAATATGCATAAAAAGACTTTTTTGCATACTGGGATCAATTTTTGGGTGTTATTTTTGCGAATGAAGTACTTGGTGCACATTTTTCTTCCTGGTTTGCTTCCAGTTACGGGGCGTCGTCTTTGTATTTTTATGGATCTTACATATTTTAAAATAAAATTGTCCTGCTCAATTTTTTTATCTTATCTATAAAATGAACGATGGAATAAAAGAACATCGTTTGAATTGAGCGTTCCACATTGGTAAGCTTTACTTTTGTGTACACATGTCGGTTTTTTCGGTGGCTGGTAATTAGAATACCTAAAATATGTATGTAGTAAATAACAAAAATATGTATAAAAACTATGATTTTCATTATTTTTTATGTAAGTTTTGCATTCACAATGCTATTATTTAGAAATACAGTTAATAGATGTAATGTTTGTAGTCAGTAATGATTTTAGTCACACGGTCACCAAAGCGAAACAACCATGTAAATTAACAATACATAACATTTATAAACACTCTTAACTTTAGAAAGCAACATTTAGCATAAAATCTAATACCAAATTATATCTCTATATTTGATTTTATACTAAATATTATAACGCCTATATCCAAAAGCTGATGATGATGCTGATTTTTATGTAATTTGAAATATCGATAGATAAGAGACATATTGTAAACAACATGCAAAACAAAACCATATAGGGCAGTTAGTAGATAATAAAAATTAGTGCAGAATAAAATAGCGTAAAATTCAGATATAACAATAATATTACATTTGAAATTTTCTAATTACCATAAACATAATTGATCATCATTATAAAGTAGAAAAATATTTTATCCACATCTCTGTAACAATTTTCATATAAATATAATAATCACAGTGAATGTTACGTCCAACCCTAAAGTCGTGGTAGTCTTGTCATATCCTGTCAAAGAAAATAAAATTACTTTCAGTTTTTTTGCTTTGTCCTCTTGCTTTTGTTTCATATTTATGTTAGATCGATTTCGGGCTTTACTTGGAGATACAATTTTCACCGAATTATCCCATTGTTATTGACTTTTACCCAATTAAATTAATAAAATATCGGAGAACCGACAACTAACCTTTGATGGTGTAGCGACCACTGACAGCCATATTGAATGAATGCACTGCGCTGATTGGAAGGATTTGCCTTCACTAGATAAAAACGGTTAGTCGGATTTGTCTTTGTTTGTTAAAAATGCATGATTTGTTTATCATTTCTTTTCAACTATGATTGGATTTATCATTGCATGTTAAAATTAATATAAAGTATTTTATTTGAGCTTTCATTTCATACCAAAATGTCAAATATTGCATATGATGGAGTTACCTTCGTTTGAAGTTAAGCTACTGATCTAGAAATGTTACCAGTACTGAATCAACGAGACCAGATTAGTTTAGCTATTTCTATAGCATAATGTCATTTAGTATTTTGCTATGGGGACACCCGAATGATACTAAAATTATATTTGTTTTATATACGAGGGCCATAAGTAATCTATGATGTAATAAAAATTTAAAGAAATTATTATATTAACTTTGGCCTCTCAACACATTTACGAAAATTTAATTGTATATTATAAGAGTTTAAATACCGCAAAAATAAAGATTCTGTCCTCTCAGATATCAACTTTTCCATCAATTCTGCAATATGCTAAAAATTTCTGCAATAGATGGAAATCACTAGATGCAAGGTCTATTGAATATAGATGATGCTAAAGTACTTCAAACACAGCATCTCTAACTGCAGCCAACGCATCGACAGACGTATAAACCGGAGCGTCAACTTAGTGAAATAAAACAATCGACATTTTGTGTTCTGCATACTAAGGCAAGTAAACTTGGTATCATGGTGGATATATTCAATCATTACTATTCCCAGGATCTATCAGATCTTCTAAATTTTGAATTGAGTAAGGTGTTAGAAATGATGTTATTTTCCAAGTCATAGATTATATTTATGATTTGTCATCATAATAGTGACGTCTTTTGATTCACTACTATAAATGTAGCCAAAAAAGATCAATCATCATCTTCATTGAAAAAGATTCAAAGAGCTATGGTAAATATTGTCACCAGACTTTGTCGTGCCTTAATGTTAATATTTAATACTCGCCTAGATTGGGAAACCAGTGTGACAAAATCAGAATTTTTAAAATTTTATAGGATATGGGTAAAGTTGCAGCTATATAAATTGCATAGTTGAAACTCGAATGGGTCGGCTTGAATGGGAAAAGACCACGCTCTCACAGAATACCAGCGTAAAATACCAGCTAAATGATGCTGTGTTTTGTATGGTGAGTGTAGAGAACCGGAGACCCTTTTTTACTGCAAAAGAGGCATTCTATCTTAGTCCTCAGGGCTGACAACGTATCTGCATTTTGATTCTTAATTGAGAATATATGAAAATGTCTATGGGCACAGCGTCCACTTTCAATCAGGTGGACTGTGTGCTCGTTTGTCACCCATATTCTATAAAAAAAATATCAAAAACGACAAAGAAACAGGGCCCTTTAAATTAATGTACTTAATTTAAAGGCTATAGAGGGATATAGATATCTATGGTCCACAGCATCCACTTACCATCAATTGGACTGTGTTCGTTTTTCACCCCTATTCTATAAAAAAAAAGTAATAAGAAAGAAAGAATAATGCAATGTGGGGTCACCCATTAGGATATTCTATGTGAAAGACCTCAGTTCAGCAGAAGACTTGTGATAGGCTGTAATGAGGATGATGATGATGATATCATAACAGTTTACGTAATAGACTCTTTAGCAAAGTGTTCATATAAACAAAGATCTCAGATATCAATAAATGAAGCAGGTACTCACTCAACATCAATCATGCCGTAAACCCCCGCCTAGCACCCTATATTTCCCGTCCTATATCTAAAACAAAATCATTTTGTAATATTGTACCAAGTTATTATACAACTACAGAGTGGGCCATCTAAAGTTTGAAATTTGAACTATAGGTTATTTTGAGGATGGAAGGTTTGTTGACATTTCCGATGTGACAGAAAGTTATTTTTTTATAGCATAGGGTGACAAACGAGTACACAGTCCAGCTGATGGTAAGTGGTTGCTGCGGCCCATAGACATCTACATTTATCCTCAATAAAGAATCAAAATGCAGATGCGTCGTCACCCGTGAGGACTAAGATGGATTGCGTCTTTTCCAGTAAAATGGGTCTCCGGTTCTCTACACTCACCATACGAAACACAGCACCATTAAGCTGCCATTTGAAGCTGGTATTCTGTGAGAGCGTGGTCCTTTCCCGGTCGAGCCGACCCATTCGTGCTACAACTATACTATTAATATAGCTGCAGCATGGCTCTACCACGTAAAAAGTTAGTTTTATGTTTGATATTTATGAAATGTGTCGTTTTTAGCTTGTACAAAGTTGGGAAACATTAAAAACTTATTTTCAAAGGGGTGAGTCTTCTACTACAAAGTTGGGAAATATTAAAAACTTATTTCCAAAGGGGTGAGTCTTCTACTCAAAGTGTAAGAAATTTACGAAAAAAATTGGATAAAAAAGATGTGCCAAAAACGCAGTTTTTGGACCAATTCGTGATGCCAGTTCGTGACAATGGATCGTTGTTAGATAAATAAACAACAACAATAACCCTTGTATGTACTCGTCCAGTGCGCTCAACCGAAAACATCGCTGCCATGATCCATGATCCATGCGATCCATGTCCATGATCGCTGCAATGCAATATATGAATACCAAATTCTGTGACATTCGGATCGAATACTTGACGTACGAAACATTCTCGCTTCCGAGAGAAATCTTTCCGAGGCATTCAAATTCAAATTCATTTATTTGCCAGAATGTAGGTGTACAATAAAGTGTGATCTTAAATTATATATAATGGCCCATTTACAAACCATTTACATTCTACCACTACATATGATGTACAAATATTTTATAGGTATACATGCAAATTTCTTTTTAAACATCAAATAGGAACGCAATTGTATACATTTATGATTATTAAAAATAAATTAATTAATTGATGTCAAAATTATCATGTCAATCCCAGTGATAAAATCGGAGTTTTGGCGGGAACTTGACCGGCGGCGGTATGCTGCTCCTGTATTATTGTTTAAATAATGGTTTGAAGTGGACTTTGATATGTAAAAGTGGTGCGATTTTGTATATTCAGTGTCTACGCATGTGAACTATTAGTGGAAACGGTGAAACAAGTGCTGTAATGGTGATGTGATTCTCAATATAAGGTTGTCTGCTTAGGCGCCTTGAGATACTATTGCCAAATGTCTGCTGGCTCAAGTTGCCGTCAAAATCTCCCGAGGATTGTGAAGCAGTGTACTATGAACATATACATTTGTACTACGAAGGATAATAATTATACATTGAAAAATGGAAAACATGGCTGACGCACAAACCGTGCAGGCCAAGAAATAGGGAAAAAATTTTAAAATCATAGATTATTTAATAAACGTACTCAATTGTTAATGTGCATATTTCCACGTTTATTAATAATTATTATTATTATTAGTTAGGCATAAAATAATTATTAGTTACATAAATATCAATATTACTGATGTCAGATTTATTTTTCGCAATAAGTTATAAATTCCTTGAAGTCGTAAAAACATTTTTCCTTTAACAATTGTGTCAACTTTTTTTAAACATGGTTAAAGGTAATGTTTTAAAGGAGTTGGGAAATTTGTTATATACCTTTAAAGCATTAGCATAAGAATTCTTTTTATACAATTCAAGCCTGCATTGAGGTAAACAGAGCGTACGTTTATTTCTACGAGCTACATTTCCTTTAGTTACATCTATATGCTTTTCAAAGTGTTTCGGATGTTGTTTTACAAATAGGCATACTTCTTTAATGTACAAGCATGGTAATGTCAAGATATTGTACTTTTTAAACAAGGGCTTACAGCTATCCGTACACCAGGCTCCATAGATTGCACACACACATTTCTTTTGTACTCTAAACACTTTTATTATATCCACCGAATTGCCCCACAATAAAAGACCATATGAGAGTACGGACGAAACATATCCGTGATATGCACAAAGCTTTAGTGGATACCGAGACACGTAATCTTTTTATTGCAAAGACAAATCTGTCGAGCTTGTCACACACGTAATCGACATTAATTTTCCAGTCGCAATAGGGTATTACACCCATTTTCAAAAAGTGTTTTAAATGAATCCTAGAGTGATAATGAACCACTATAATTTTTATATAAATTTTTTAGAACCAAATAGTGACATAAAAATTACTTTTAATCTATCGTTTTAAATTTTCGCGTGAAAACGTTAGCCGCCATACTGTTCAACTCGTGACGTCACTGTCCTAGAATTTTGACAATTTTGCAAAGTAATAAGATACTTTTGAATGTTTAATTAATGAGTTATCATCTATATCATTGTTTTGTTGTGCCTGATTGCCAAATACGAGCATAAGAACACCGGGGAAGTTATGAATAAAAGTGCCAACTGATTTAAATATGAGAAATAATTGATTAAAACCTGCAAGAAGAAAATTAAAGGCATTATCTACAAAATCTAAACTATACTTCTGTGAAGATCACTTTGATGTAAGTATGACTTATATTTAACTATCGATTAATCAAAACAAAACATAATGACATGATAGTTACCTATTGCAAGTCAAATTTTGTAATGGATTAGATTAATCGCTCGTCTGTCCCGCCCTTTGTGAGCTTATATTATAATATCTATAACATTAGTGGTAAAAGCGAAGTAATAAACTCGCTTTTACGAATCCGTCTTCCATGATGCCTTTTCAATAAAATTCGGAATAAAAGTCAACAATTGTAATGATAACTTGAAAAATTTCCAAATTAACTAGTTAGTACACAGCACATAACCTAGCTCTTTGACCTAGTGACGTCACGACGCTATCTAACATGGCGGACATCGTTTTGCAGATTTGAGGCACAGGTAAAAAGAAATTATTCTTTAAATTGAAATATAAAAATTATAATGCTTTTCTATAAATAGAAATCAATATTTCTCGTTTACTTTTTACAAAATCTATCATAAATATATATATATATATTCTTTGATTTTTTTACATGGTGTAAAATACCCTATTTTGATCCAACATTATACCCAGAAATTTAGTACTTGCTACTTGTTCGATGATTGTATCGTTATATTTGATTTTCTTTTATATGTCTGAAATTGGATCATTTTACTATAATAATGAAGCCTGGCTGAATATGGTCGATCAGTTTGCCAACAGTGGCAACTATGGCAAATATCCCCTCTATGAAGCAATCTATGAGGGAAGCCTATGTGCAGCCTATAAGCCTATGAGCAGTGGACTTTAATAGGTTGTAATGGTAAAGGAAATGCTTATTTTTTAAAGGATTTTTATTCTAAAATCTTGCTTTAATTTGATTAAAGTGACTTTCAATGTTTTTACATTTTTGTAAGAAGAAGAGTTGTTTGAAATTTTCCAAAACTCTGATTATGAAGACGAAGAGAGGAAAATTCTTATGAAACCAATGAGAACGAGGACGTTGTTATTTGTTTTCATAGAAATACTTGATTTTAATGTTAATTTTGAGCTAATTTATTAGTTTGTTTGTATGAGTTTGTTCAAGTTTACTAAGGTTCTGAATTGGCAACTTGTTTTAGAAAAATTAAATTTTTATCAAGTTATAGCGACAAATGCTATTTAAAAATTATCATCAATGGCAATTTTTTTTTCTTTTTTCATAATATTTCCTTAAATATAAAATTTTTAAAACACATTCTGTTTATTTATTTACTAAAAACCGGATGTACTAACAAAACAAATCTGTCTCTGTAATCTGTTTCTACTTCTGTACACATATTATGTTAACCCCCTAATAACTTCAACGGTCGATTAAATATAGACTAAAATCTCATGAATATTAAGTTTATATTTGATCACAACAATACATCGCTTTATCATTCGTTTTTAACTTTTTATATAGAACAAGTTTAAAAATATATTCATCAAAATCACTAAAGTACAAGTATATTTTTTATACAGTTCCACGACTAGAGCAAGATTTTTCAAGAAATGATGAACGTGTATCTCATAACACTTTGGCGGGACTATCGAGTAACTAGAATAGAATCATTTTTATGCAACATATATTAAGGATACTTACTGAAAGTCATCTAAGCTTTACCACTGTTTCGGAAAGAATAGCCTCTGGGATGAACAAGCAAAAAACACGTGGATTTTCTTAAAAGCAAATAATTTTCTATATCAAATATTATACAATTGGTATGAAAACATTTAGGAGCAGCATGGTAGTGATTACCCCATTTACAGGGGCTTTTATCAATCATGTATTCGTTAGTAGTATAATAACCCTTATTCTTTTTTTTCAGGATAAAGGTATCAAGCGAGCACACAGCCCACTTGATGGTAAGTGGTTGCTGTAGCCTATACACATCTAAATCTATCCTCGATTACGAATTAAAATGCAGATGTGTTGTCACCCGTGAGGACTAAGATTAAATGTTTCGTTTCCAGTAAAAAGGGTTCTCTACACTCACCACACGAAACACAGCAGCGTTAAGCTGCTATTTTAAGCTGGTATTCAACAATTTTGCTTAATAAAATTTTGAACTTATTGATAGACAAGTCCTGCGTATCTTCTAGGACTTTGTTGTAAAAGCATATACATTGCCCCATGAAGGAATTACTGACTCTTTGGAGTCGACTAACTGGTATAACTAAATTTTGCTTGTTCCTAGTATTTACAGAATGTATATCACTATTTCATAATTCAATTAAATTATTATTACAACGGAGGATGGCAACTGCTAATTGCGTTATGGGACAGTTGGCTTCCTGTCACACTTTCTGACTGTTACATTCTCGTAACTTTTTACGAACTCGGCTCCTCGCCGTATGGTAGCGGCGTAAAATCTACCACCACTTAGTTCGCACCATGAGCCAAGAAGAAAAAGAAATGGCCCCGAATTCTCGGCGCCCCTTTAATGGGGCAGGGGTACGAAGAATCTCCGGGAGAAAAACCGGCGACGAGGTTCGCCACCCGTCACGTCCTGTCTCCCGGAGGGGCAAAAAGTGGATTGCGGAGGCCCGTCTGGCTACGCTGAATGTATGTGGAGCAATGAATGATAAGATGGATGAAGTATGCGAAATGATGAATGATAGAGGAATAGGTGTGTTATGTGTAAACCAGACGAAACGAAAGGGAAGAGATGTCACTGCACATAGCATGTATACCGCTTACTATTCTGGAGTAGACGAGACCGAGCGGGCATGCCAGGGAGTCGGTGTCATCCTTTCAGAAATAATGGGTCAATGTGTGAAAGAGTATGAATGTGTAAGCCCAAGGCTGCTGTGGATACGAATGAATGTGGGCTTAATGAAGTTGTTTGTGCTAGGGGTTTATGCCCCAGATATATCTAAGCCCACTTATATCCGAGAGCAGTTTTGGAACATGGTAAGGCTGGTGTTAATGAAATGTAAGGAAAATGAAAATATTATAATGTTAAGAGATTTTAATGGAAGGGTTGGGGTGAAGAGATCTGGTTATGAAAGGATATTAGGAAAATTTGGCGATGAAAGAATAAATAAGAATGGTGAACAACTCCTCACCTTATGTGTGGAAAATGAAATGTTTTGTGGCGAACACTTTCTATCGCCATAAGAGGATTCACATGTATACATGGGAAAGAGGGGATGATAGAAGCATGATAGATTTCATAAATGTGGATGAAAGAATAAGGAGCGCAGTAGTACATACAAGAGTTTACCGGGGGTCCAACGTAGGGACGGATCATTACTTGGTCTTATGCCGAATTAATGGTCTATTCAGACGTTGGCGGCATCGGACATCTGTGTCTACCACTGCATTACAGCGTATAACAATAGAGAGGTTACAAGATGAAGGTGTGAAAGAGAAGTATAAATGCAGACTGAGGGAAAATATAAGTGGGTTGAATGAATTATGTATGAATGATTTAGACTTGAAAAATGTATGGAATAATATTAAGAAAGTTTTGGTGGATGCAGCAACCCAAGTATGTGGTGTAAGTAAGAGAACGAATGAAAGAAAACGTAATACGTTGTGGTGGGATGATGAGGTACGGATGGTAATTGAAGCAAAGAACAGAGCATGGCTAGATTATCTAGCAACTAAAGCTGGTAATTCTGGCGGTATGAATAATGAGATTGAAAGAAAAAAAGGCAGACTTTAGACGTATAAATAAGAGAGTAAAAGAAGTTGTTGAAAGGAAAAGCAAGAAAGGATACGAATGATAGAAGGATACATTCTGATAACTTCCAGGCAAATATTAAAATGTTCTGGAAACTCGTAAGAACTGCCAGGGGAAATTCAAAACAGCCTAGAATGAATTCTATACGAGACGAGAATGGCTGTATGCTTAATAATGAAGTTTCGAATTTAAAGAGATGGAAAGAATGCTTTGAAAGCGTGTTTAAGAGTGAAGAGTCGTCTGAAGTAAGTGAAATAGAAATTCCGGAAGAAGTGGAGAGAGGTAGGGAGATAAGTGTAGATGAAATAATGAAAGCAATGAAAAGCATGAAAGCAGGTACGGCAGCCGGATATGATAGAATATCACTCGAAATGCTAAGGGCTGGACAGGGTGTGGTTGCAGGCCTGCTGTGCACCTTATTTAATTTATGTTGGGAACTGAAGCGGGCACCAGAAGACTGGTGCAAAGCCGTTATAGTCCCAATATATAAGGGAAAGGGCTCGCAGCAGGTCTGTAAAAACTACCATGGTATCAGCTTGTTTAGCATTGTAGCTAAACTGTATGCTAAGGTGTTAATTGAAAGAGTTATGGAAGAAACTGATGGAATATTTTGGAATGTGCAAGCTGGATTTAGAAAGGGGATGGGGTGTACGGATCAAGTCTTTTCCATGCGCATGATTGCGGAGAAGTTTTTGGCCAAAAACTAGAAAGTTTTTTTGTGCGTTCATGGACTTGGAAAAGGCTTATGACAGAGTGGACAGGAATGTGTTATGGCAAACACTGAACTTATTTGGGTTGAGCGCTGGCTTGATACAGGCATTAAGGTCTCATTATAGGAACTCTAGTGCTTGTGTCAGGATCAACGGAGTCTACACGGACTGGTTTGGCACTCATAAAGGTGTCAGACCGGGAAGTGTGGCTTCCCCATGGCTGTTTAACCTATTTATGGACAGTTGTTTGCAAACTTTGAAAGTTGAAGAATGTGGGTTGAGAATGGGTGAGTTAACCGTCAAATGCATTTTGTACGCCGATGATCAAGTCATATTTGCATCGTCGGTGGCCGAGTTGCAAATGATGGTTACTTTAATGAACTGGTAATTGAAAGAAAGGGTATGAAAGTGAACGCAAGTAAGACGAAAGTGATGGTTTTTGAAAGAGAAGAAAGTAAAACGTTATGTGAATTAAGAATAGAAGGGGAGTTGATTGAGCGAGTGGATGAGTTTGTATATTTGGGATGTTTATTAAGCAGGGATGGTAGATATGATAAGGATATAGAACGACGAGTGAACGTAGGAAATAGAGTGAAAGGGCTCTACACGCTATTATGAGGAGTCAGAATGTGTCAAATAAGGCACGTATGGCAATTCATAATGCTGTGTTAGTCCCTATTTTAATGTATGGTAGTGAAAGTTGGGTCTGGCAGAAGAAGCATGAGAGTAGAATAAATGCTGTAAAAATGCGGTCCTTTAAGGAGTATGCTAGGGCTTAATCTGAATGACAGGGTGAGAAATAGTGTGATAAGAGAAAAGTGTGGTTTGCAAGATGACCTTGTGACAAGGATTAAGAAAGGAATGCTTCGGTGGTATGGTCATGTAGAAAGAATGAACGAGGAAAGAGTGACAAAGCAAATTTATGTTGCAGAAGTGAACGGCAGGGTCGGGAAGGGAAGGCCTAGACGAAGGTTTATCTATCAAATCGGCGATACATTAAAAATGGACCAGATAAGGAGTACCCTTAACCGACGAGCGTGTATGCGTAGATATATGGATGTAAGGGAGGCGAGAGAGGTGTGTCAGGATCGCGCCAAATGGAAGTCCGTAGTCTCTGCTTACCCCTCTGGGTGACAGACGTGAGTATTTATGTGTTATTCCTACCTAATTTCATTAAATTGTAATACAAGTGTTATATATATATTGTCCGAGAGCTTATGAAGCATTTTCATGAAGTGTTTGATGCATCATTAAACTTTGTTGAAAAGTATCAGTCTACTTAATAAGCAGGTATTTGACTGTTTGCATGGCCTACCTGGATACACCTGCTACTGCGCATACAGGTAATTGGCAAAAAATTAGCCCAAAAAGTGTTTTATTCAAATAATAATAATGACCATCCGTCACCTAAGTTGATAAAGAATTAAGAAACAAAATGGCAGACACATCTGAGGGGTTTGACATACTGGCAAACTATTACAAAGTTGCATTTTCAAAAATCCCAAATCAGGTGTTTGGTTTTATCTGCCATTTTTACAGCGTGTTTATTATTTATAATATAACTAGCTGGCCAGGCAGACGTTGTTCTGCCCTTTCCGACGACCCTTCCTATAAAAATCCTTAAATACGCAATAAAATTTTTTTAGGGTCATTTATCGGGATAAAAACTGTCCTATCTCTCAAGTTGGACCAAAATGCACACAGTGAGCAAACTTTCATTGAAATCAGTTCAGTAGTTTAGGAGTCCATCGCGGACAAACAACGTGACACGTAATTTTTATATATAAAGATAAACAGACTGTATTCTGTTATTCTCTCAATAGGGCAGACAATTTCTCCGGGGGTTAATAATTTAAAAATATTTAAATAAATCTGATCTACTTACTGGTTACACGCTTTACACCAAGTAATTTCGGCACATTACTTGATGGGAGAAGCTTGCGTATCGCCGTAGGAATCCGACTAGAAGCGGCGATTTGTTAACCCCATTAGTGCCCTTGTGGTAGCAAAATCGACAAGTTTGGGCTCCACGGACTTTCATGTAAGAAAAGTTCTGGTAGATTTTCACGGCACGGTTCTTTGAACGATGTCATCCGAAGTGCTCCTGTCTCTATAAATGTTCCTTCGGTTTCAAGCCATGTGGAAGGTTAGGTTTAGAGAAGATGGCAGGAGACCCCACAGTATGACATTGGTCCCTTGGGAGAGAGGTAAAGCCCTAGCTACTTGCGTAGACACTTTGGCGGCCTCTCATCTTAGGCGTACCTCGTTTAGAGCCGGGGTGGCATCGAAGGCAGCCGAACTGAATAAATGATGCAAATATGAGTCTGAGAGATGACTACCTACATATTTGTGCCATTTTCTGTAGAGACTATCGGTCCGTGGGGTGCACGTACGGTGAAGTTCCTCAAGGATTTCTATCCGCGACTGGTTGTTGCTGCTGGTGATAAGAGGACTGGTTCTTTCTCGCTAAAAGGATAAGTATATTCATCTACTATAAATACGTTTTATAATTTTTAACATTTTTGACGTAGCTGAGAACTACGGTGACCGAGGACCGATGACATTGTATATTTTTTAAACCAGTGCCACCTTTTATAAATGAAGTATGCTTTTTCTTCTGTAACTATATATATTTAATATCGAAATATATTTAAATATAATTTTACTGAATATGCGGGCAGCATAACCATAAGCGTCACATTTCTCGAATTAATTTACAATATTATATAAGAACAGAAACCACACAAATAACCGACGCTGAGTACAAAACTCATTACCAAACCACTTTCATAACTCATAGATTCCAAACAACGTCAAATTGAATTCAAAACCGAATTGAATTCGAAATCAATTTCCTGAGTACACCGGGGCTCTAGAAAAGAATCTATCAATGATGTTCGTGAAATAGTGCATATAACGATTTTGGCGTGAACTGAACCGTTAACGTTATAGCCTACCAAAAGGCCACTACGGAACAAGGTTTCCATCATAGATTGCCTCGTATCATGGATTTTGTCGTAGTTGCCACGCACGGCAGGGGGGTTGGCAACGACAGTCTATTTTTTTTTTAGTTGTTAGTAAGAAGACGCTGCTGCCCATTCCCGACAACCACTGTACACGGTACGCTATAAGGAATATTTATTTATTTAAACTTTTATGCACAAAAGAAAAATCGTACATATTCTTACAATGTTATTACATTGCATTAATATATTATTACATTGCAACTACAGATTAACTGACTAGTAAATTAAACTAAGTTCTAAATTATTTTATAAAAATAAATAAATATACATCACCTTAGAGCTTAGCTAGAGCTTAGTGCTCCCAACAACTACCGGCATAGGTGTGACATGGACATTAAACATGATCTTTGTTTTGGCCATGTTCATCTTAAGGCCTATCCGTTGGGAAAAACTACTGAGGTCATTAAGCATAGTGCTTAGGTCCTCCAGCGATTCTGCCATAAGGACTATATCGACGGCAAATCGAAGGTGAGTGATGTACTCGCCATTGATGTTAATACCGTATCCTTTCCAGTCAAAAAGCTTGAAAACGTCTTCCAATACAGCGGTGAAGAGTTTCGGCAATATAACGTCACCCTGTCTTACACCTCTCTGCAATTGGATAGGTTTCGTACTCTGGTTCCGTACTCGGATAGCCATCGTAGACTTACTGTACACGCACTTCAGTACTTCAATATATCGACAGACAACTTGGCACCGCTAAAGGGACTGCAGCACCGCCCAAATTTCGACGAAATCAAAGACTTTCTCATAGTCCACATACGCCAGACATAGTGGCAAATTGTACTCCTTGGACTTCTCTACAGTTTGCCGAAGGGTATGTATGTGGTCTATGGCGCTAAAGCCTTTTCGGAAACCAGTTTGTTCGGGAGCCTGGAAGTCGTCAAGTCTGCGCGCGAGACGATTCGTAATGCTCCACGCCTCCGGTGTAATGCCACCATGGAGGACGGAATTAAAGAGCTTCTGAAGAACTTCAAGTACCGGTTTTCCACCCGCTGTAATTTTATCCTCGCCTGGGGCTTTGTCGTTTTTAAGGTGCTGGAGAGCCATTCTAATCTCGCTCAGACTGACGTTCCGGATATCATCGGAATAGTGTCGGATAAGACTCGCTCTTGGATCGTTACTCACACTAGCGTGTGGCTCCAACGATGATGTGTAGAGCTGCCCATCGAACCTCTCAATCTTACTCAAAATCTCAGGTGTCCCGGAAACGACGCTACCACACTCTGTCTTCAGCTTCGACGGTTGGCTCTTTCTGGCAGCTGTCTGCCTCTCTAGCAAAGACTTTGGAGCCCTGGTTCCGCTCGATCGCTTCTTCAATAAGAGCAGTATTAAAGTTGCGTAAGTCCCGCCGCAAGCATTTGGAGATCTGTCTGTTCAGTTGCCTGTATGCTCTCATATCTACTGAAAACTGCAGCTTCATATCCTATCTAACAGCTATAAGATTAAGAGTGTAATCGGAGAGTTTTTGTTCTTTTGCGGCTAGTCTTGCAAAACTTAAAACTATAAACCGACCCCATGGACAGTTTTCACGAGCTTGTCATTCATATCGTTCAGTGCATTGCAATCTTTTAGGCACTGAAAACTGTTTCGTAGCTCGAGCTGAAAGGTTTCATGACTTTGGATTAGAGCACGAGGCGGACAGAGCATTGACTTAATTAGACGTGACCTCTCCAACTTAACGTTTAGATTCAGTGTGCCTCTCACCATTTCGTGATAGCTGCCGGTTTTCACCCTCGCGATCACTGAGACATTTTTTTTTTTAATTTATTTACTTCCAATTATACCATAAACGTTTTTAACATTTTCATCTGCCAAACTGCATTACAATTTGTCGGCAGTAGTTCTCGTCTTACATGCTTATGTTTATACATATAATCTGAAGTTTAATTTCTTATACATATACTAATATCTCCAAAAATCTATTTTATTATTTTATTTATACATATTTAGTACAAAGTTTGTTATGAGGTCCACAACATCTAAATATCAAAATGGGTTCATTATTTTTTGATTTTTTTTATATACGTGCTATATATACACATATACACTAATTAAACACATACTCAAACAGCACACATCGCATATAGACTGCTAATTTTAACAGTACGTTACTCGTGGCCTGTGGCGTACCTTTATGGACACAATGATAGATAATGTTTTCTTAGAATATTTTTTAAATGATTTTTTGAGGTAACTTTACTAAGCAAGTCCGGCGGCAGCTCGTTATGTAATTGCGGGATAACCCATCGCCTCGGGCGCATACCGAAGTAATTTTTAATTTTAGGTACTACATATTTTCCTTTTCTAGTGGATTGACGAGTTGGGTAGCCATATTCTCTTTCTACTTTAAACTCATTTTTATTATACTGTTCCATTAATAACTTTATTTTCACTTTTTTCTCTACAGGTACAATTTTACAAATTTTGAAAAGTTTATCATATTCTTTATTACACGCAATTTTCACTTTATTGTCTACTAGTATCTTTAACAACCTTGTTTGTAGTTCTTTGATTTTATTTAAATACACTGGGAACGTAAGTCCATAGCTGCCCAACCCGTAATCTATAGTTGTATCCGCAAGCGCATAGTACAGCATATGTAAAATACTTCTGCTTAGGCTAAATTTCAGGTGGTACAATTTACCCAACACACTACGTAATTTGTTACAGATTTGCTGAACATGTATACTCCATACAAAACTGGTATCTATAGTTAGTCCTAGGTATTTGTAGCATGCGACTTGTTCTAACTTCAGACATTTACAGTTATTTACATTGCTATTTCTGTGGAGACAATCGTAGGTATGCCCTTTAATTACAATGTTGGCATGTTTTTGTCGGTTGTATGGCGAAGATATTAACATAAATTTAGTTTTGCTTATATTAATTACAATACCATTATCATGCGCCCATTTAACAATGTTGTCTAAGTCTTTTTGCATAACTATTTGTATCGTTTTTGGATCTTTGTACGAGTACATTAGGCAAGTATCATCGGCATACATATACATTTCACATGATTGTACTACTTTGCTCATTCCATTTACATGAATGATGTACCCTACTGGACCGAATACTGAGCCGGTTGGGACTCCATATTTGATTTTACCTAGGTCACTACTAGTTTCGCTAATGCGGACTTCTAACGTTCTGTCCTTTAAATAGTTGCGGAACCATAAGTTTGTGGGTCCTCGAATACCGTACTCTTCCATAGGCTTCAACAAGCCATCGTGGTCTAGTATGTCAAAAGCTTTTTTAAAATCGATAAAAATAACACCTACTAGGTTTTGGTCATTAAGAGCGTTATTCACGTCGTCTGTAAATTTAGCTAAAGCCATGTCTGTGCTTCTTTTTGGCCTAAATCCGTATTGTAAATCTGTAATAACATCATTATTTTCTAAAAATTCTGAAATTTGTTTGACAACAATTTTTTCAGTAATTTTATTGATTACATTAAGTATGGCGATGGGTCTATAGTTTGTGTATTCTTGATGCGATCCCTGCTTATAGATAGGTCTAATTATCGCTTTTTTTAGTTCTTCTGGGTAAACACTTTTTTTAATACACATATTAATAAAATTCGCTATGATAGGACTAATGACTTTTTTAATAAACTTTAAATCCTGAACTCTAATTTGATCTGACCCCGATGACTTATTGCAGCTTAGTTTGTCTATAACTTTTGTCACATCATCAGCTGATACCATTTTATATCGGAAGCTCACATTGCACTCGTCTATGTATTCTTTTCTTTTTAAAAAGGTTTGGTTACACTTGTGTTTAATATTATCAATTTCGTCAGTAAACGTTTCGCAAAATTTATTACAGATTGTTTTCATAGATTTTTCATTTTTCATATATCTTTCAATAATGGTATCAACTGATGTTTTATTTTTCCCGAGCCACTGGTTTATTTTTCCCCAAATTTTGCTCATATCCCCATTACAATTAACTATTTCTTTTTTCTTATAATCGTTTTTGGGTTTATTTATTAACTTTTGTACTTTATTTCTGTATCTAGTATACTCTAATCTAAAATTATTATTACTAGGATTTGATTTCCACTTTCTGAACAAACAGTCTTTAATTTCAATCATATTTAATAACAACTTACTAACCCAGGGTTGATTTTCCCTTTTTTTCAAATGTATTTTTATTTGTGCTGAGTCATATATATTACAAAAAATTGTTTTGATTCTACTATATAAACTGATAGGGTCATCATAATTTAAAAGCTCATTCCAATTTTGTTCACCTAACTTCTTCTCAATCGCTTTGTTATTCAATCTTGTTTTGCATACATTTTGCGGCATACGCTTACCTATAACAGCGGTGAGTCCCGTTAGGTAATGATCTGCTAATGGACTCGTAAGTAAATACGCTTGCACCTCTGACGCGCTCTCAGTTCTTACCCCCTTTAGGGGTATATATGTTCTGTGGTTCTTACGAAAACATGATCGATGCAAGTGGCTGTCCGTCGCTCCCCACTCACTGCCTCGCGTGTTATGTCTTGAATTCCACACTGTAATCCTCGTGATGACAACATATTAAGATAACTACAAGCGAAATGGTCCAATTTATCTTCTAAAATATCAATATTGTAATCCCCGAACATGATTATATCCCGATTAATCGGCACTCGTTGAATTACTCGTTCCAGTTCTTTTACAAACAGTTGTTTGTTTGTGTGAGGCGGTCTATATATCACTATAATATCAAGATCGTATTTTCATACTTTTAGCATGCCGTGTATCATTTCACAATAGCTACTACTTGTACTATGTATTTGAAAAGACAGTTTTTCTTTGATATAAATCACTATACCACCTCCTCTTTTGTTTTCTCTAGTCCTTGAGTATAAGTTATATCCTTCTATGTTGTATAAATTTAACTCGTCGTTTTTTACATTAACTTCTGTTAGACAAATAACGTCTGTGCTGTCTATGCAATTTTTTATGAGTGCTATTAATTGGTTAAAACGTTTCCTCAGTGAACATATGTTTATATGTATTATATGTAGTGCATTTTTATCTTCACTGCATAGTTGTCGTCTGGTCGTCATAATGAAGCCAATCTCATTTTTGTCGTACCGTCGGGGCTCGACTAGGTCCATTTCCTGTGGGGCCGCTTCTGGAAGAAAGAGTTCATCATAAAGAGTCCCTCTTTCTCCATGAAGTCGGCCAGCTGCTGGCCCCTTGGGTTCCGTTGCCCTATTCCAGTAATTTCCCTACTTTCAGCTCACCGTTCTCTCTTGTGCCTAGTTTTGCATTGAAGTCTCCCATTAACACCGTATAGCTGGTTTTGGAGGAATGGCTCTAGAGATATTCTCATACATTTCCTCCACCTCCTCATCGGGGTGTGTCTAGGTTGGTGCGTAAACCTGTATGATCTTCAGCGAAAACCGTTTGGTGATTCTGAGTATAAGGTACGCAACCCTCGTCGACACACTCCCAAGCTTTACAACGTTGTTAACAAGAAACTTGTGGACGATAAATCCGGAGATTCTTAGTACCCCCCTGCCCCGCTGTCACCATGGTCGCCACCGTAGCCAGGAATAGCAGGGCCGCCGGGGACTGGGGGCCGTCTCTTCGTTAATATCATGGGGGGTATATTGCCATAGTAGCCACGCTTGGCGAGCGGGTTGGCAACCGTATGTTTTTTATTGTTGTTTTGCTGTTATCAGAAAGATGCTGCTGCCCATCCTCTGCCTCAGTTTCCCTCTGTCGACACCCACGGGAAGATATGGGTTAGTGAGTATTCTTACCCGCCACTACACGGGCAAAATATAATATATAAAAATATATTTTGCCCGCATATATAATATGCGTGCAGTATATTATGTTATAGTATAATATAATAATAAAAATATACATAATATAGTAAAAACGAAAACATGCAAATATGTTATCGTAAACTAATTTTAATATGGATTTTTATACTGTTAAAAGAGAACTGTACAGTGCCGTTCCGTATTAAATTTTAAATCCGCATTGTAATAGGGCCGCATTTTAATCAAATTATGAATAGCATATCCTCTTACATTAGTATGTTTCAAATAATTAATACTCTTACAAAAGGAATGTACAGTGCAGGTTTGTATTTAAATTTTATTGAATAATTTTCGGACCCGCATTTCAATCAAGTTATGAATAGCAATTTCACTCGCATGTTCATTTTAATCTGTTTCAACCTATATCATTTACGTCAAGTTAGTTTGTAACGTATATTTGCAATTTTACCCACTAATTCATACATAAATCTGACTGACTAATATTATAAAAATAGTAAACAAACATAATAGGTTAATGTCGATTGTTGAGAATTGAGAACGAAATCACTATAGATTAAAGACGTTACATCTTGAAATAACATCACATATAATGTAACTAATTAAGGATGAAATTTTTCTAGTAGGTAAATGAAAACACACGAGAGTACTTACTAATTACTTACTCTTTATTATGAACTACACGCAGTATCAATAAAAGGGTTTGTCTCTTTTTGTCTTATCTGAACATTATATCAGAAAATGCATACATAATATTTCCTAAACTCTAAATAAAATACGATCATTTACAAGTAAAATACGAATGTTCACATTTCAAAATATACTTTTACATTTTTTAAGCTAAATGCAAAAATCGTGTTTTATTAAAAATGGATCTGTGTTAGGAAATTGGTCGCGCAATGATTTTTTACGATTTCAAATGTCGCCTTAAGCCGGACAAATTGTTTGGTAGACTTCAACAGGTATTTAAGAACAAAGGCCCTACTATCGTGTACTGATTTAACATATTTTAGCACGCTCGACTAACTTTAAAGCCGAATGTCCTCCGCAAACTAAACCATGTGAAAATTAGGCTCGGTGAACTATGGTAAGCTAACCCGGAAAATTGTTGCACGTGCAAAACTAAGCTAAAACAAACAACACTAAGCGAAATGCGCCAGATGGGTAAGGTAAGGGGGTGAGAGGCGCTTAGCTTAGTTTGCGTAGTTTTGCATCGACCTACACAACTAAGTTCGTTTAACTTAGTTTGGTTATTTTACCTAGCTTAGCTGGCATAGTTTGCGGTGGACGCACATGTATGCAAAATTGGCTCAGCTATGCGAGCTAAGATAAACTAAGTTAGTTTAGCTTGCGGTGGACGTTCAGCTTAAAAAACGAATGTAGTCATCCGTTGATAGCTATTACGGAAGTAAATGTACTTGCAGTGTAAAATTTAATGGAAGAGAAGTGGTAACTACAGGAATAGAGCATATGATGAGATTTACGAGTAACACATAACAGATTGGATCGGGAAGCCTACACGAAAAGAGTGAGTGAATCCCAATGTATATATTAAATTAACTTATATCAGACAAAGAATTTACTAATATTAGTTTGAGGAAGTTTAAGTTAAATCAACATACAAAGGCTAAAATATTAACCAGTCGAGAGATAAAAAAACCGGCCAAGTGCGAGTTGGACTCGCGCACCGAGAGTTCCGAACAAATTCGTAGGTATATAATTTTAAAATTATTAAAAATATTTTTTATTATATGACTTAACTAAAAATTTATGCTTTTCGCAATTTTTACTTTATCTGTGCTATAAAACGTTGCTTCGTACTAAATTTCAAGATTCTGAGTTCACGGGAAGTACCCTGTAGGTTTTGATTACCTGGCGAATATCGAAAATTTGCGGCATAAACGGCTGTATCTTTTGATTGCGTTGGCTTAGAAGTTTGATTTTTTCACAGCTCCAAGAGACAATAGATTTGAATATTTGATATGAAATTCATATCAAATATTCAAATCTATTGTCTCTTGTCTCAGCTTGATACCTCCACGCGTTCCTGAGAAAAACTGTCTTGACAGACAGACAGACGGACAACAAAGTGATCCAATAAGGGTTCCGTTTTTTCCTTTTGAGGTACGGAACCCTAAAAATTTATATAATTTAGTTTAAGAGACACCGCACACTGCAGACTTTCTATCGGGCGATAGTTTAGTCGGGTTAGGCTGCTAGTGCGCACACTAGGCCAATTAAACAGTCGGGTTAGCGGTGACTGCGCATACTAGCCAACAGTTTGCCGCTCGTTTGCGGAAAAATTGTTGTCAGTAAGCAGCTCTTGAGATGAGTAGTTGCGTAATGAAACCTAAAATATTGTCCAGAAATCTTATTTTACATATATAAAAGGCAAACCTGACTGACTCATTTATCAACGCACAGCCGAAACTACTGAACGGATTTCGCTAAAATTTGGCATACAAACAGTTGTAATAACGTAGCCATCCGTTAAGAAAGGATTTTTGAAAATTCGCCCCCTAAGGGGGTGAAAAAGGGGTTAAAACTTTGTATGGAAGTCCGTAACTTTTAGAGCTAGAAGTCTGAAACTTTGTTTTTAGGTTAACGATTAGAAATAAACAAGTCTGTGTCATAGAGTTTTCGAAAATTCAACCCGTAAGGGGGTGAAAAGGGGGTTGTAACTTGTATGGGGAAACAAGATTAGTTAAACTATTTTATTCGAAAACTCATAGGAGTACTCCTATCAATAAATGAGTAAACAAGGGTTTCAGGCTCTTTCAGAATTCATACCCCTAAAAGTTGGAAAAGGGGTGACAAATTCTGAAAATCAACATGGGTGTCGTTTTTATGGTTTATGAGGTCGCTGATTACGAAAACAACAACTTTTTCAAAATCCAACGCAGCCGACGGGAAATACCTACCATAACCCCTGTGGGGGTGCGATGTGGTTGAAATGTCAATATGGGTGACGTTTAATGGTTTTTTGGACATTAATTATGAAAATGGCATCGATTATGGTTTTTAAACACCATGGATGGAAGGATGGATGGATGTATGTTTGTATGTAAAATCATCATAGGTTGGGTGACTTGGGTGTATTTTTTAAGGTTTTTGGGTCGTAAATAACGTAAATGATATTAATAAATATTTTAAACGTAATTTATTAGAATAGAATAGAATATGCTTTTATTGCATAAACACATAAAACAAAATAGACAAGAAGACAAAAAAGTTGCACAAAATTACACCTGAACAAAAAAATACTAATTTAAAAATTAAAAAACAATGAAAATAAACAACCAAACCAAATATATTTTTTACAAATTAATAAAATGGCAAAACCAAAAGAAATACTTAGGTACCTACCTATTTTGTATTGACCTTCAAGTTCCAATCTCTACCAATAGATGGCGTTGGTATCGTTTTAGAACGCGGTAATTTTGTGTTTTTTCGAACTAAAATAAAGTAAATGGTGAATGAGCGCTTCAACCTGTACCACATACGGTACCTATGCACTGTTAATGGAACGGATATTTGACTAGACTTCGACTTTGTTTGCTTCCTTACGGTTTAAATTTGTTGATTAGTTGCTTGATGTTGTCTTTCGTACATCCACTGTTCAAACTTGGAATTCGATTTGCTTTGTGATTAGGTATTTCTGAGAGAAGTATTTTTTCTCACCATAAAAATGACCACAGAAATTTTTACACTTCGACACAGAGACCACAGAAAATTAAAAGAAAAATGGAAGAAAATACCGTCATCTCTATTATAGATGATGGCGCCTGTTTGTTTCAGGCTCTTTCATTTTTAATGTACGGAACCCAAGAAAATGCGATGGTGGTGCGTTCACAAATTGTTAGATTTGTGGTAAATGATTGGCCTAGGTTTTCAGTTATGACCCACGACAGAAATAGCGATAATTAAGCAACAGCAAATGAAAATTCAGCCGATATGTTAAAAAATGAAACTGACGGTGGACTTTGTGAATTGGTAGCTACAGGATTAATATTACCGTTTCGGTTTGAAGTATATCTAAACGGTGTGCTATACACAGAGCCGGGAACGGTCTGTACTGTGTGAACTGTCCAGTAAGGCGATTACGATTCAGACATGATTTATGTAATGGACATTTTGACGCCTACCTGCCTATTGTTGCGAAGAAAATTACACAGCGTCGTATGGAGGTACCTGTCGAAGAGCGTGATCCTTTTTCAGAGCTTAACCATTTAACTGTTCAACATCTTAACATCTAACATCTTTTGTACACAGTGAAATATCATCTCCAACCAGGGGAGCAGATTAATCTGTATCGTCGACATTAAAATATGAAATAAAAGAAAAATAAACGATCGAGATTTACTAATTACACGAGAGGAAGTCAATTAAAAAGTGCAGAAGAAAGATATAGGCAGAACAAGCCAGATTCAAATCGTAAAGCTGTGTCCGCTTATCAGAAAAAAATCCCGATGTACACAGGCAAGCTGTTTCAAATTACCAAACTGCGAATCCACAAGTACATAGTACTCTATGCACTTGTGGATTCGCAGTTCGCGGTCACGGAATGAGGAAAAATTACACTGCATTTATGGAAAAACAAGGTCTATTCCGCTATGGAGTATGACCCTGATATTGCATATAGAACTGACAGCTGTACAGCCTTGGGTTGTATGACATACAAGTGTCAGTGGTGAATACGAAGGATGGGACACCTGGTATGTGTAGCAGCGCTGGAAAAGTTCAACTTGATCGATTGAAACAACTGCCTAAACCGTTTTTAATCAAACAATTGCAGAATATTATGCATCAAGTGAACCCGTAAATAAAAGATCTGAAAAGTGCCATTGATAAATCCCCTCCTTCAGAGTCATACAAAGTTGTCATACATGCTGATAAAAAACCAACAGAAGAACATAGAGGTACAATGTACCAACTACAAATGAAGTGGGTTTAGTGTTAGTGGCTCAACAATTTGATCGAAGGGACATCATCCTCGAGAGCCGAAGTAATTCACTACAGCGTATTAGTGAGATTCATCGAGCATATGATGCGCTACAGTATCCATTGATGTTTTGCTGGAGGGATGATGGGTATTCAATCAACATACCACAACGCGATCCCACAATTAAGTTGCCGCTTAATAAAACTGTCTCTTCTTCAAGTTTCTATTCGTGTAGAATAATTATCAAAGAAGGAGAAGATAACTATTTAGTTAACTATCGTGCCCTTTTAGTCAACATTTGGTGGGTGAATACGCCAAAATAGAAACAGAGAAATTAAATTATATCAAAAATAACCAAGCCAAATTACGTGCTAATAGTTACATCCATTTAATAGATGTTATTGGACGACAAGAGGCAGAAGCCAACCAACTAGGACAAATGATTGTCCTTCCATTATCTTTTATGGGGGGCTAGGTATATACACGAAAGAATACAGGACGCTATGACCTATGTTAGGAATTACGGCCGGCCTGATCTTTTTATCACTTTCACATGCAATCCTCGCTGGGACGTGATACAAGAGCAATTGCTTAAAGGACAACTATCTCATGATAGACACGATATAATTTCGAGGGTGTTTCGACTAAAATTGAAAAAGGTCATGAACTTATTGACAATTTTCATTGGAGCGATAGATGGCAAGCACATACGGATGATAAAGTCAGAACATTCCGGATATTTGTATTTTAACTACAAAAAATTATTGTATTGCGTTTTAAAGGTCTGGACGGTTGCCGATTACAAATTTGTTTACATTGATTTGGTTCGCATAGAACATCAAGTGATTCAGAAATATTTAAAACATCTGAAAGGAAGAAACGATTATCTGAGATTCAGCTAAATATTTCTGCTGAAAGGCATTTACCCAACGATGAAGATGGAAGTGTTATACTATTCTCTGTCGTAGGCGATGAAGCCTTTGGGCTCAGCAATCATAAATTACGCCCTTATGCAAAAAGAAATTAAACGATTTAAAGAGCTCAATGCATGGTTGAATGTACTTTTGGCATTCTCGCTAACAAGTGGCGTATTTTGCACACCCAATTGATGTTCACCTTAATTTTTGTATTCGAATTATTATTAAAGCCCGTTGTGTACTTCACAAATATGTCCGAATTAAAGATGGAGTAAAATTCACAGAAACTATGTACAGTGGTCCACTTCAAAACTTAACAATGAATGAAAACAACCGAGGAAGAAATAGTATGAATAATTTACGGCAGTACATGTCATCATATTTCCTTTTTCCGGCGGGTGCTATTGCCTGTCAATATAACAAAGTGATTTAACTAATTTAGTTATTTAAAAGAAATAAAAATGATTAATTTCTATCTTGTTTTGTTTTATCCTGGGCATTAAGCTGATTCTAATTGGGAACAACTGTTTCACAAACTTCTTCCCATAATTTTTTCTTCACACTAACATCAGAGTACTCTTTTAAGTTCTTTTTATAGATCGCTGGTCTTTTTTCAATTTCCTGAATTAGGTTTTCAATGAACGTTTCGACAAGCAGCGACGAATTCGAATCCATTATGCACGCTCACTCAAGCATGCGACCTTTCCCGCATCCAATGCTGAGCGAACTGAAGATATCGGCCGATTCGTCTGATAAAATAATCGGCCAGTGTGCGGGCGGGGAATAGCGCTGTACTGATCAAGCGGTCGGCTGATATTATTGTATAACTAGCTAACAGTTCGCCGATATCTTTTTCTACGTATATTTGCCCGCCATTATTTAGACATCATTGAATATTAAGTTAATAACCATATATGTAATTGTTTGTATTATAATTACTCTATTTATAGAGATTTAGTAAAAGATTTAAACATTATAATAGAAAAACTTGGTACAGATGGTATTATTTTCCGAAACTTTGTCGTACTATTACAAATTTACCGTATACATTGCACCGTGAATGAAATCATGACTCTGTGGAGTCGAGTCCTTGTGTTTGTTCCTGGTAATTACGTAGTGTAAGCCTCCTGTTTCTATAAATGATTTTATAATTCTAATCTATAATAATCTATTAATCACTAATAGTTCTATAAGTAATGGTTACATTATTTGATGTCGTTTTAAATCTTTTAATTATTTAACAAAAGCAAAAAGAAAGAAGTAACATGTGAACATATCAATCAACGCTTTGCTCGATCTGATTGATAAGTTCCACTAAAGCTAATATTAGAGGCGTACGAAAGAAATACACTGGAACGCGCTTATGAAAAAAAAAAGAATATGGTATAATTATATTTCATAAATATATTTAATTGGAAGAGAGAGCAAACATGCAGCTCATATGAAGATCGTCGCTCATGAACATCTGCATGATAGGAGAATCCGGTTTTTGCGTAGGGGTATTTTATCAAAGATTGGCCAGCTGCGCAGATCTTGCTTCGTGCCCTGCTTAATCTTCTACCGTGCAGATGGCTAGATACCGTTAACCCTGTTTTATAAATAATAATTATCAAATTTTTAATATCCTTTTCCCATAAAAAATCTTTCACATTCTTAGTATTACAGCGTATATATTTATAAATAGTTATACATCTTCCCAAAAATGAGCCACTAGTTTATTATGACGTCTTTACTTTGGAACAGCAACCTTAGATTTTATTTCGCCTATTAAAATCATGGACATTATTGATTTATTCAAAGTTAATAAAATATTTTCTTAGAAAAATAATAGTATACAAAATGAATTGTGATGCAATCGGAGATAATAATATAATACCAATATATCACTTTCTTCATAAAACTTTCCGAGTGGGTCTTTTGATCTAATCTTGCTCTATTCACATCAATTAGTTAGTAAATGACTTTATGTTTTTCTTGACATTAATAGCTACGGTTACGACTGCTACCACCGAAAACATTCGGAGTCGTAGGCAAATAACTCCGGCCACCCCAGGCGGTCACCTCTTACGCTTTTAGATAAACATATCTCATACAAATACAGGTTATACCGCCACGCATCTACACACCGCACGCTATAATTCCGTATAATTATAGCTATACAATGATATAGAGTGTAAAAACAAAGGTGCTATAAATTTGTTAGTTATGATGAGACCTTATCTCCGGACTTGATAGAGTGACTTGAAAGTGTATTTTGATGACTGCTACTGGAACTCATCGACGAGTAGAATTAGATGTGTCGAGTTTGGGCTCGTTTTGTTAGTTTAGATTAGACCTTACCTCAGGAATTGATAGTGACTTAAAAATGTACTTCGATGACTGCTACTGGAACTCCTCGACGGGGAGAACTAGATGTGCCGAGTTTGGACTCGTTTTGTTAGTTATGAATAGAACTTACCTCTGGACTTGACGGAGTGATTGGAAGTGTACTTTGATGAACGCTGTTATAACTCCTCGACAAGGAGAACTAGATGTGCCGAGTTTGGGCTCGTTTTGTTAGTTATGATAAGACTTTATTTTCGGACTTGATAGAGTGACTAGAAAGTATACTTTGATGACTTCAAGGTGTACTTCGTTGACTGCTACTGGAACTCATTTACAATTTTTTTAATTTTTTCACTATCATTGGGCATTGTGAGTCGTGCACTTTTGGATTTTCCAAACTTTTTTTAATTGAAGTTTGACATATAAATATCAGAAAATTGGAAGTATAATTATAAGGTTATTAGGTAAAACTTGTGTATCAGATTTTATATCAATTATACAAACATCTATCAAAGATCATTTTACCACATTTTTATCATTATCTAAGTTAAAAAGCGATATAAGAATAAATAAAACAAAGACTTCTATAGATTTTGAAAAAGCTCTTAAACATCTAAGTAACCAAAATTTGCAAGAATTGCCGTTTCGTGGGGATCCAAATTTATTACCAAGTCAACTTATACAACAAATAACTGATTCATTGAAAACAAGTATTGAAATTAGAGTTATTCCTAGCAACAAACAGGTCATAAAACCTTGGATAACAACTGGTATTATACGCTGCATTAAAAATAGAAATAACAAAAACAAGCAAGATAAGACCCATATGGTGAAATACTTAAGATAACGTATAAAAGGTATAGGAATTACTGTAATAATCTTTTGAAAGATTTAAAGCGTAAATATGAACGAGAATTACTTACAAATTCGGTTTCAAATAATAAATTACTTTGGAAGAATATTATAAACATAACATACTGAAATAAATCTAAGGATCAAAATACAGAGTTATTAAATATAAAATCATCACCATTGCAATCAATCAACTATATTAATGAACACTTTGTCAATATTGGTAAAAAATTAGCACAACAACTAAATTCAAGTGGCCTTAACATACAACATCATAACTTGCCTACACAGTCTAATTCTTTTGTACTATTAAATACTGACACAGGTGAGGTGGAGAGCATATTAATGAATTTAGACTGATAGTGCCCCGGCTGGGACGGGATCTCCACTAGATTCTTAAAGTATGCTAAGAACGAACTGATGTCAATTTTCACCCACCTCACTAAGCTAAAATTTGAAAAAGGCGTTTTCCCGGAGAAAATAAAAAAATCTTCTATTGTACCAATATTAAAGGGGGGGGGGGGCAGAGACAACATCAGTAATTATAGGCCCATATCAATATTACCAGCTATCTCAAAAATACTTGAAAAATTAATTAATATTCAACTTCTAAAATATTTAAATTCTTTTAATATATTATCTCCTTATCAGTTTGGTTTTAGGCATAGCCAATCTAGTGAGGATGCAGTTGCTGATATGACATCATTGGTAGTTGATGACTTAGATAAAGGACAAAAATGCTTATCTGTGTATTCAGATCTCGTGAAAGCGTTTGACACTGCTTCTGTCCCCCTACTCTTATATAAACTGAAAAAAGTCTGAATAGGAGGTACTGCCCTTAACCTTTTTAGAGACTACCTCTCCAATACAAATTAACGTGTAAAAGTCGACCAGTTTATTAGTGACGACACGACTATATCATATGGTGTGCCACAGGGCAATATATTGGGGCCTTACTTGTTTCTGCTTTATATAAACTATTTATGCAACTTAAAAATAGAAAACGCACAAATAATTTCGTATGCTGATGACACAGCAGTTATCTTTAAAGGTAAATCATGGCAAGAAGTTAATGAAAGGGCAGGATTTGGGATGACCCAGGTGGCAAAATGGTTAAATTTGAATTTACTTACCCTTAACGCAGCAAAAACTAATTATATCTGTTTCAGTATACTCAAACGCACGCAACCCTCGGAAGATTTCAAAATAAGAATTCGTACATGTAACAACATTATTAACAATTATATTATAAATTTTAATAATAACTGTCCATTTATAAATAAAGTAACATATACACAATATTTATGTGTAATAATAGATCAGAAATTGTCATGGTATTCTCACATAGAAGATATATCTAACAGAATTGCTAAATTAAATAGGATATTTCGTACCTTAAAACATGTAGTGCCAAGAAAAGCGTCCACAACACTTACGCAAAACAAAATTTATCCACTTGGAACGTGCGCAACGTGGTTTGAAAAAATGTATTTTAAAAATAGAAGATATCCTACTACAAGTCTTTACAATGAAACACAGTTATTATCAGTACGAAAAATTTATGTACTGCACACAATATTATAAAAAAAAATATAAGTCCCTATCTTTTAATCCAAATACTTTACAAAAGAGGACAAATAGTTCTGAAGAAATTGAATTTGTCATTGAAAAGTCACTCATATGAATACTCAAATAATTACAGCACACACACACACACACACACACACACACTCACACACACACACACACACACACACACACACTCACACACATACACACACACGCACGCACGCACATATACACACACACACACACAAACACGCAAACACACACACACACACAAACACACACACACACACACACACACACACACACACAAACACACACACACACACGCGCAAACACACACCACACAAGCATGCACGTTTTTATATTAGTTATCTAAAAGTATTTCATAAGATTTTGTTTGTGAAGTTGTGGAAGAGCGGAGCCTCCTACTACAGGCGCTCTGTGCTTAAAGGGAGGCTCTAGCCACTTATTTATATTAAAATACCTTGTAAAGCAAATAAATAATTTATTATTATTATTATTTAAAGTACTTAAAAATACATGCAGACGTAAATTAAATGGCTGAAACAGTTGATAAGCAACATATTCTACCTCAATATACAAATAAATACTATTATTCGAGACTAACAGCGAGCATCAAGATATTAGTAAATAATAGCAGCAACTGTAGATAACATTAAATTATGTCCTTCGTCAAATGATCGAGAAAATTCATTTCACGTAGATACGGATGCGACTTTCAGCTCTGCAATATAATCATCCAGTGCAACATAATATCCCTGTCCATAAAGAGCGACTTGTAATAAATGGACTCGAAGGCAAACTCCATGCTAACGGATATGTTTTCATGTTACTACAATTAGGAGATCAGAATGTAAAACATAAGTTTTGTGTTCGAAACTTTGCCTTATATAATATAACAATTAAGTCAAATGGTATTCTGGGTTGTGATTTTTTAAATATGTCAGTGCGTCTTTAAAATACCAGATGGATCGAGAGTGAGCGAGAGGTTGAATCACCCTATCGGAGTGTCATATCCATATTGGTGTGGTAGAATTAAGGGTATATCGAGAAACCCCCACTCACTTGTGCAGTATAAAGTTTTCTATAGGCGCCGAGCGCGAGAGATTCCGCCTAAGTCATTCTATGAGTGCTAGGACTCGTAGAATAACAGTAGAGTGACAGTTCTACTCTTTGTAGTGATTATTCTAGTGGAGGCAAGGAAGATCGTGTTGCTGAGTGCCTGCCCTGTGTTACAGTGAGATGGGTCATGTTGCTGTTGTTTTGCATACTTTGATGTTATCATGTAATTACGTCCCTTATGTTACACTTCTGTGTAATCGTGACGGGGACATATTACGGTATGGTCGAACTGTATATAATATACTGTATATATGTAACTGTATATAAAATACAGTATACTGATTGTATAGTGCAGTTCGGCGTTTTGTTGCTGTAAGCAGGAAAGCAAGTTAAACATCCGCCCTCACACTTTCATTATGTTCAACAATTAACATTCTGATGTGTTTCCAAAAAATAAGTTTGGCGTACAGTTACACTTTAATTAAAATAACTTAACTTTCATACGAATTCGAATATTAAAAAATTTAAACGTTACAGAAATAATGAATAATGAATAATTAAACTAACAGAAAAAACTCTGCTATGATAGTAGTAAATGAAACAATGTTATTTTAAATCAAATCAAAAAGTTCAAAAACAGAGCAGAAGTCGTCGAGAAAACAGGGACAACAGAGCACTAAGCACAAGAGAGAACATTCGCGTGACCACTAGAGAAATGGAATGACAACTGACATTTGACATCCTAGGTAATATATTATGTTTGACATTTACGGTTGCCCAAATTATGGCCGTCAACACCGTCCCGTTTCACACTTTTTACATCGGTTTTTGACATCTAATCTCATAATACTATACAAAATTATCATATTTGCGTTTCGTAATACGGAATTTTTAGTGAAATTTATTTTCGTAATTAATTCAAAACGCATTTCCGACATTCAAAAACAGTGTAAAAGATCTATATTATCTCTATGGTAAAAGATTCATGTTTAGCCTTGACAAGCCTCTAAAACTGAAAACATAATTAAAATCAAGTACCGGATATCTATAGCCGACCAAAGTTGCCTTATGAGGCAACTTTGGTTGCCTGAAATAAAGAAACAAATAGATCGTATGTTTAAAGAAGGTATTAGACAATATAATAAAATTAACTGGTCTAGCCTTATTCTATTGGTACCCAAAAGAGTTAATCAGTGCGGTGACAGAATATGGCGATTGGTTGTAGATTACCGTTAGCTAAATAAGTGCATAGAATATGATAAGTATACTTTGCTCAATATTACAGAAATCCTTGAATCATTAACCGGCAGTGTTCACTTCACTCACTTAGAACGATTTAGATTACCTTTTAGTTCAGCGCAATATCAAATGATATGAATGCCCATGAGTTGACAAACTTTTTTTTTTTCGTGGGGAAATCCTCATGGATACCTCCGGCTGCGGGGGCAACCGGAAGGTTATGCCGGACTCCTACCGGCTAAAACCCCACGATGCCTCCTCGCACGTGTGCGCGGGGCCGCGGGAATCCTAATTCTTCCGCAGCCCCGCACTAGTGCTGGCCCGGTCTGTCCGGGCCTCGTCTCCTGCACGGGGTAGCGAGGTTTTCAGCTACCCCCTCCACAGCCTCCAACTCCACCTGCGTATCGGACCCCCCCGAGTCCGATACGCGGAGGCCATGGGGCCAGGAAGAATTAGCACTCCGAAGCACCAGCCTAACTGACCCCAGCGGAGGATCTGGTCTATGGCTCCGCCGCCAACCAAGATTCGGCTGCGGAGGGTAGGGAGAGCGGCGCCTCGCAATACCGACACTCCTCTCCCCCCGCAGCCCCACCACCACCGCATCATTTAACGGTGCGGCCCCGTCTGAGTCGCGGAGGATAGGGCGAGTGGCGCATCGCCATACCAGCACTCCTCTTCCTCCGCGACTCCACCTCGGCTGCAGCGGTAGAGGGAGCACTCAAACTTCTCACCGCAGCCCACCAACACACATCCAAAGTGGACTTCCCAAGCCCACTCGGAGTGGCCACCTCGGGCCAGCCCTACACCTCGGGCCAGCCAAGGGGTTCCTCTTCGTTCACCGCGGTTGACCAAGCCACGGCTACTAAGCCCCCCCGCCACGACAAGGCGGGAACCCGTTCGGGGGGGATGAGTTGACAAACTAGCTCAAACTCATTGTACATGATGATTATTGTTATGGCCGAATTAAATAAAGAAAAATGTCTCATTTACCTCGACGACTTAATTGTTTTAGACATAAACTAGAAAGTCATAACAAAAATTTACTGAACATATTTGAAAGGTTGAGAAAAATTAATTTAAAATAAATTAAAACCATTCCTTGTAAGTTTTGCCATCCATTACAGTATGATAGATTTTGCATCAGGTACAAAAACAGTATTTGCAGAACCAGCGTGACAAACAATCAGTCTCGGTTCTTTTACCACTGGTTGATTTTTAAAACCACCTACATAATTTTCTTAAAGCCACATACATTTTCTGGAATGGTTTTGATTCACCGATGTCTCGTCATGATAAAATCGTGGCCGGTGGTCTTTTGTTTTCTTCAAGGCGTCTAATTTTCTTAAAAACTTCGTTCTAACACAAGCATTTTTCTTAAATTTATATTCAATATCTTTTAATATTTTCCTCATGGAAGTTTGCCCGCATTTAAAGTCGGGCATCAATTCAAAGTACTTAGCTCAGATTTTGGCCGTACATGGATACTCACTATAATGCATAGTAGATATAGTGCGTTTTAGCACACATATCAAACTATCTATATTGGTAACTGTAGTTGGTTGATTTCTTTACCTTGGATTGGCTGGGCTGCGGGATTTATATATACAACACGTAACATAATTAACGCACTTTGTGAAAGTAGTTTGTTCAGAATCGTTTACTGAATCGATTTCATCATTATTAATATAGGTAATTCTTTTATCTTAAAAATAATTGAAACTACGTAATTTACAGTCACACTAAATCTGTACAGACAAAACAAACTGAAATGGCCCGTAACTCAAGGCAATAAGACTTAAAAGTGCAGTTTTATTTGTATTAATACGAATTCCGTCACTCAATACAAAATAAAGAAAATTGAACCTTATATCATGTATGTTAAAGTCTTTACAAATACAGAGTTTTGAGTGCCTCATAAAGGTCGCGGCGGCCAGGCAATTGACCTCCCAGATCAGCTGGTTTGACGCCTCTTGACTTTTTTTATGGGGATGTATTAAATCATTAGTTTATTTTAGTGATACAACAAGTGCAGAGGACCTAAAAATAGTAATTCTATGAGTGAACGATTTTAGAATAGTGAAAAATGACACTGAATTGCTTTCTAAATTATTTTCTTTCTTTTTAAAACGTAACCTCCGCACTAGGATTGTCTCTATCTTGTATAGTGGGGGCAGTGTACAAACATAAATTGCACAAGGACAAAAATCTAGACCCGGAACAATTATAGACCTATGCCTAGCGTTAGTGGTTTTGTACGGTGACCACAACATTCTTCCGGAATTAATATAACTAATTTGATAAATAATCAATGCATAAACATGTTTAACTAAGAGTTCAGTGTACGTATTATGATTATAACATAATATACTAATTGGGTTATCTGAGGATGTGCGTTAATTACGTTAGATGTTGTATATTTCCATTTTTATTCGATCGACTGTCGCTTTGCTAACGCCACAAATAATCACATAATTTTCCCGTGTATTATTCAAATTAAGCTGGGATATTTTTTCGGGGTCACTTTTTAAGTCATGTGAAAACAAAAATAAATTTTGAATAAATATTCGAGTTTTCACGTTAATATCACCTTTTAATTTTTTGAAATACACGTTAGAGAATAAATTTTCCATTATACACAACTGTTGAGGTCGTAGTGAGAAATAGAAATTAATTAAATTAATGTACAGAGGGCCTTACCGTACTGAACATAAACAGGTAACGACAAATTCAATGAGGGTAGCTTTGTAGGCCGCGATAAGGTGGACGTAGCGAGTGGCGCACAGCGGTGACACATTCCTATTGTTATTAACATTTATGGCCCGACGAGTCAGTTGATAACGCGGGCACTATAGGTGGTGGAAATACTTTCCTGTCGAGGAGACTATCTGGGTAGGTACCACCCTCTTACGTGGTAGAGCCATGCTGCAGCTATATTACTGGTATATAGCACTAGCACGAATGGGTCGGCTAGACCAGGAAAGGAACACGCTTTCACAGAATACCAGCTTAAAATAGCAGCTTAATGCTACTGTGTTTCGTATGGTGGGTGTAGAGAACCAGATACCCTTTTTAATGGAAATGGGGCATTCCATCTTAAGTCCTCACGGCTGACAACGCATCTGCATTTTAATTCGCAAACGAAGATAGATGTAGATGTCTATGGGTCACAACAACCACTTACCATCAGGTGGACTGTGTGCTCGTTTGTCTCCCTTATTCTATAAAAACCCACTTCTGACGTCATATAGTATATATAGCACATAGCTTGACGTGTTCCGGTCCGAAAATTGTAGAGAGCCAGTATAAAAACAGGTTATGAGATATTCCATCTTAGTTCTCAAGGGCGACAACGGATCTGTATTCTTCTTTATATAAAGTTGTCTTCAAGTGGCCATGGGTTGTACCAATTGCCATTTCGCATCAGGTGAATTTTAAGTTTGTTTGTCACATCCGCTTTATAATAAAGGTATATTATACGTTTTTGAGATGACCCAAATGTAAACATTAAGCACAACTTTAATTAAAGTATAAATATGCTTTTACAGTGTTTGTATAACAAGAGATGAAATTTTAAAAACTAAATGGATCTGATCGGAATGGACGGAGTGCAATTTGTTCGTCCATTAGTAAAAATAGTATTTGTCTATAAAACTATCCACGAGATTTAAATGGTGCTGATTTTGAACTTAAAATCAGATGCTTTAGCACGTTCATCGCTTAAAAGCTTTATATATAGAACAAACATCTTAAAATATTCTAGCTACCCGTTCCAGTTTCGCCTGGATAGTACCTATCCATGTGAAGTTTTTATAATAACTAAGATAATCGGAGGCCATTTATTTTATTAATATTTCGTTTTTTCAAAAAATGTTTCAATTTTTCTGATCAAATATAGCCTAAACACTTTTATGCATTGCTCCATATATATTCGTAAAGTTTCATCGAAATCAGTTCTGCCGTTCCGAAGATTACTCCGAACAGACAAACAAACAAACAATTCAAAATTGATTATTCATGTCTTTATTACAGACTTACACATGTATATCAATTTTATTGATATACATATAGATTAAGTACAAAGTTTACAATCATAGCAATTAATCATTTAAAAATATCATTTCAAAAAAATTCTTGATGAAAATTAAGTTATATACTTATATTAATTAATAACTACTTATAATGAAACTAACCAGGTTCCACAGCGGTCCTTGAAGAACGCGGCCCGAAGCGATCATGCACAGTGTCTCAAATATGTAATCGCACATAACCCTCTCAGAAATGTGAGAAGGCTGTACTTTTACATATACATACAAATAGGAAATAAAAGTATTTTGTCTATCACTACAGTAATAGTAGACCAACCTAAGAACGAATATAGATTTTTTTTTAAAAGCTGGCGGTCGCGGGACGGCCTGGAAAGTGAAACATCATATTTGAATTTATAATTAATGAAAATAAAATGTGGAGTAAAAAAAGTAAAATTACATAGTATTCCGTGAATAAAATCAACATATTTTTCTTATTATCAAATTATTATAATAATTACATAATATAAATCACATACATAATAGCATAATACATAAAATAAAAGGGGAACGACGGCATGGGAAGTGTCAGGCTACTTGCTGTCACAGCATATGAGCCGGTTTTACTGCAAAAACACACTGATATAAAATGTGGAGTAAAAAAAGTAAAATTACATAGTATTCCGTGAATAAAATCAACATATTTTTCTTATTATCAAATTATTATAATAATTACATAATATAAATCACATACATAATAGCATAATACATAAAATAAAAGGGGAACGACGGCATGGGAAGTGTCAGGCTACTTGCTGTCACAGCATATGAGCCGGTTTTACTGCAAAAACACACTGATAGATGTTTCACATCAAAAACTTTTGCGACTCATCTCATCATGACACATTGCATAGCTACCTAGTTGTGAAATATTATGTATAAATAATATCACAAATGTATACCACTAATACTGACAGATTATTATTATGTGATGTAAAAGTTAATTGCAAATCGGTAAGCTGAAGTAGCAATGCATATAGCTTATATTGCTCGAAGAACCGATAACCCATGAAGAAAAGAGGTATTCGAATGGTACCCCCGTACTAACAGAGAGTCGGTAGATGCAAGTGGTATATTGTGGCAATCTATGCAAGATGTCTATGTACAGCAGCGGAAATATGTATGATGGGTTGTAAAGAATGAATGAATAAACGAACGTTAATTTAAAAATAATACATTTATTCATATTCATCATCATCATCATTACAGCCCTTCACAAGTGCACTGATGAACATAGGCCTCCCCCAAAGAATACCACAAAGCACGGTCCTGAGCCACCTGCATCCATCGACTTCCTGCACATCTTACCAGGTCGTCACTCCATCTAGTGGGGGGACGACCTACACTTCGCCTGCCGGTACGAGGCTGCCACTCGAAAACCTTTCTTCCCCATCGGTTGTCGGTTCTTCGAGCTATATGGCCGGCCCATTGCCACTTCAGCTTACTAATCCGTTGGGCTATGTCGGTCACTCTGGATCTACTGCGGATATCCTCATTTCTGAGTTTATCACGCAGAGAAACTCCGAGCATAGCCCTCTCCATAGCTCGCTGAGCGACCTTGAGCTTCCTCATCCGGCCCGCAGTGAAGGACCACGTCTCAGTTCCGTATGTTATCACTGGTAACACGCACTGGGTGTACAGTCTAGTTTTCAAGTTTTGAGGTATACCCGACGAGAAGATGTGCCGTAATTTCCCGAATGCTGCCCAACCAAGTTGAATCTGTCGATTGACCTCTCGGTCGAAGTTGGACTTACCTAGTACAACTTCGAGCATAGTGTTCTCAACAACTACCGGCATAGGTGTGACATGGTCATTAAACACGATCTTTGTTTTGACCATGTTCATCTTAAGACCTATCCGTTGGGAAACACCATTGAGGTCATTGAGCATAGTGCTTAGGTCCTCCAGCGATTCTGCCATAAGGGCTATATCGTCGGCAAATTGAAGGTGAGTGATGTACTCGCCATTGATGTTGATACCGTATCCTGTCCAGTGCAGAAGCTTGAAAACGTCTTCCAATGCAGCGTTGAAGAGTTTCGGGGATATGACATCACCCTATCTTACACCTCACTGCAATTAGATAGGTTTCGTACTCTGGTTCTGTACTTGGATAGCCATCGTAGCCCGATATACCGACAGTCAACTTGGCATCGCTGAAGGGACTGCAGCAACGCCCAAATTTCGACGGAATCAAAGGCTTTCTCATAGTCCACATACGCCAGACATAGTGGCAAATTGTACTCCTCGGACTTCTGTACAATTTGCCGAAGGGTATGTATGTAGTCTATGGTGCTAAAGCCTTTTCCGAAACCGGCTTGTTCGGGAGGCTGGAAGTCGTCAAGTCTGCGCGCGAGACGATTCGTAATGACTCTCGAAAACAGCACGTAGACGCGGCTCAGAAGGGAAATCGGTCTGTAGTTCTTCAAGAGAGCGTTGTCGCCTTTCTTGAAGAACAAGACCACTGCACTTCTGCTCCACGCCTCCGGTGTAATGCCACCATGGAGGACGGAATTAAAGAGCCTCTGAAGGACTTCAAGTACCGGTTTTCCACCCGCATTCAGAAGCTCCGCTGTAACTCCATCCTCGCCTGTGGCCTTGCCGTTTTTAAGGTGCTGAAGAGCCATTCTGATTTCGCTCAGACTGACGTCCGATATATCATCGGAATAATGTCGGATAAGACTCGCCCTTGGATCGTTACTCACACTTGCGTGCGGCTTCAACGATGACGTGTACAGCTGCCCATAGAACCTCTCAATCTCACTCAAAATCTCAGGTGCCCCGGAAACGATGCTGCCACAATTGGTCTTCAGTTTTGACAGTTGACTCTTTCTGGCAGACAGATCTCTGGCAAAGACTTTGGAGCCTTGGTACCGCTCGATCGCTTCTTCAATACGAGCTGTATTGAAGTTGCGTAAGTCCCGCCGCATGCATTTGGAGATTTGTCTGTTCAGTTGCCTGTATGCTGTCAAATCTGTTGAATGTAGCTTCATCTCCCGTCTAACAGCCATGAGGTTAAGAGTGTGATCGGAGAGTTTTTGTTTTCTTCTGCGGCGGGTCTTGCAGAACTTAGCTCCAACTGCATGGACAGTTTCCACGAGCTTGTCATTCATATCGTCCACTTCATTGCAGTCTTCTAGGCACTAAAAACGGTTTTGTAACTCGAGCTGAAAGGTTTCGGGACTTTGGAACAGAGCACGAGGGGGACGGAGCGTTGACTTCATTAGACGAGACCTCTCCAACCTGACGTTTAGGTTCAGTATGCCTCTAACCATTCGGTGATCGCTGCCGGTTTTCACCCTCGTGATCACGGAAACATCACTGAACAGTTGTCGTCTGGTCGTCATAATGAAGTCAATCTCATTTTTTGTAGAACCGTTGGGGCTCGACCAGGTCCACTTCCTGTGGGGCCGCTTCTGGAAGAAAGAGTTCATCATAAAGAGTCCCTCTTTCTCAATGAAGTCGGCCAGCTGCTGGCCCCTTGGGTTCCGTTGCCCTATTCCAAATTTCCCCACTTTCAGCTCACCGTTCTCTCTTGTGCTTAGTTTTGCATTGAAGTCTCCTATTAACACCGTATATTGGGTTTGGAGGAATGCATGGCTCTAGAGATGTCCTCATATATTTCCTCCACCTCCTTATCGGGGTGTGCCGAGGTTGGTGCGTAAATCTGTATGACCTTCAGCGAATACCGTTTGGTGATTCTGAGTATAAGGTACACAACCTACCTCGACACACTCTTAATGTTTACAACGTTGTTAACGAGAGACTTGTGGACGATAAATCCGACACCTCCTTGGGACAGATAGTCGCCCTCCCGGTAATAGAGCAAGTTGCCAGATTCGAGGATTAGCGTGTCCTCCCCTTCTCTTCGGATCTCGGATAATCCTATAATATGCCAGCGTAACTTGTCTATCTCTTCTTCCAGCTCCACGATCTTCTCGTCAGTCCTCAGGGTGCGTGCGTTGTATGTTGCCAGGTCGAGTCATCGTAGGTGGCAATCGTACCTCCACCGGAGATTCTTAGCACCCCCTGTTACCATGGTCGCCACCGTAGCCAGGAATAGTGGGGCCGCCGGGGACTGGGGTCCTTCTCTTTGTAACTTTCATCATGTGGGGTATATTGCCATAGTGGCCACGCTTGGCGAGCGGGTTGGCAACCGCAGTTTTTTATTGTATTTTGCCGTTACCAGGAAGATGCTGCTGCCCATCTCCTGCCTGTGTCCCTTTGTTGCCTTTTACGACACCCACGGGAAGATATGGGGTAGTGGATATTCTTAACCGCCACTACACGGCTTTATTATTATTATTACATTATTATTATTACAATAACACGATAATTATAAAATAAATTCTATATTTATATGTTCTACTCATTTATTTTTTAGTTCAGATTCTATTATAGGCTCCAGTCAGTAGTGACTTTGGAAGAGTTTAATTTATTTTAAATTCTATCTCAACCACATTTAGATGTGCTTTCAAGCGAGCTTGTTTTCAGAGATTCAGCTATCATACACGGAAACTTTTTAGTTAGATTTAGCACATCCAAATCTAATAAGAAACATGACATTAGTACTAAAACCTCATCATCACCAATATCATCTGTACATAAAAAATCAAACAATGATAAGGATCAAAATAATCAAGTTAAACGCAAATATGTAGAAAATGTTAGCAACACCTGAACATTTTACAAATAATAATCAATCCTCAATAACAACCATAGATAAAAGCAGTGTGAGGAATAACGAAGTAAAACCAAAAGAATGAGCATTCCAAAAGTTTTTAAAAAATCAATATATGAAGCAAATTTAGAAGCAGAACAGAATCACATTCCAGAAAGGAGGCGTCAAAATTATTAAGGGTCTATACCATGCTGAAAATACTGAAGCATTAACTTTGAAATAAATATATAGTAAAGTTATGGATTAATCTTAAGTAATATTTTTGACGAAAATACAATTCCATAAAATTTTCACGATTGAAAAAAAAATCCAAAGGTACCTTCAAACCGAATAATAAACCGCTGGTATTCAAAAAATACTTCAAATTAGATCACGAGACTGCATACTAACCCAACTAATTATGTTTTTTTAATAAATGCAGGTTTTGCGGGTCTTTTTTATTCATTTAGGTCATTATTTTCACCGCAAAAAGAAATTACTTACACTATCGGCGTCTTGAAGTTTGTTCCCAGCCGCCTGACACCTCCACTGCTCCTCTCACCCGCTCAGTCTAGTGTTGCAAAAGTTCCCGATCTACTGATTTTGGTTACTGTCTCCCGATACCCCGATTTAGTGACCATGTCTCCCGATTTTTTTGCATTTTCAACTCATGTAAAATAATATTAACAAATAAAATAGAAAAATAATATTCAAAATACGGAAACACTAAAATGAACCTTTAACATATAACCTATGTACTGGGACTTCCCAAAATTGCTCGTACCACGTCTTATTGGACATATACCTATACCCTTATTAGATTATTAACTTCGCGGTATGCTTAAAGCAAATTGCCTTGAAAATTCTTAAAATAGAGTTCATTATCGTCTGGTGAGTGTACGGGGGGAAATCCCTAAAGATAACTTTGTTCGGGTTATTTCTCGAATTACGCGTATGTGTAGTGTTGTTCGTTCATAGAGTTGCATTCACTAAATACTTACCTTCTTCTGTTGTGTTGTGATGTGAATGCTTTATGATGTCCAAATCTGATAGTGACTGTGATAATCAACCAATTACTAGTGCTGGAGTTAAACGAAAAAAAAATACTTTCAAAATTATAAAAAGGAATGGGAATTACGACCAGATTGTTCTAATTGGTGAAAAGAAAGCCGAAAAGGAAGAAACTACGCATATTACCGAAGTTGCAATAAAGATATTATTGGATCTTCTGGTTGCGATGCAGTTAAAAGGCAAAACCGCCAAAACTTTAAGATGATGCGTATAGGTGAAAATAATCAAAGTTACTACAATTTTAAAATATGAGAAAATGTTTACAAAAATAGATAGCTATTAAGAGATGATGACGAAAATTAATGATAAATCTTATTTTTATTTATTATGTTTGGTTATCTAATAGATTATAGTAAATAAACAAATGATTGTAATAAATGAAATAAATGATTGTATTATATTATCGTAAAATACCCTTGTCTTATTTTATACTCCAGTTGCTAAACTAAGGATAAAGCTTATTGCAAAAATTTAAATTATAAAGACATATTTTGATCGCAAAAAAATTCTGAAAGGACAAAGACCGACATCTAAAAGAACCTGTTTAATGATGCATTTCTATATAAACCGATGGATGTAAATAAAAATCTCCCGATTTCTCCCGATTTTAGCTGATAAATCTACCGAACTTTTATGTTTCACTTTTGCAACACTGGCTTAGTCCCGCTTCGACTTTCGAACGGGAGAATTATGTCGCTTGCACTCGGAACACACATTACGCAACAGGACGAATAAAAATAAAAATATTTAAATACTTAGGTTTACAGTGTTGGCGCAATGGTAAATAACCGTAACATATTTATATTAACATGATTGCTTCTTGTTTTTATAAGAAGCGACTGGGTTGGAATCAAAAACAGGCCAACATGATAAACGACTTAAAAGCTAATTTTATTAAAAAAGATAAGTTGAGTGAGGTGGCGCGAGGAAGTAGGGCCGAAATTAGAATTTGAGCTGAGGTAATATAGGCCTTTCATTTAACCTTTAATGGGAAGAGCGCACTGACCTCTATATATGGACTGGCTATACGCAATGACATAATGAGCCGATTATATTTTCGCCATTTTAGCGTTGACAACAGAAGTGAACGTCCACGGAACTAATCTGCCGTCCTAATAAAGAAGGATGCAACTAACAAAAACGTAAAATGGAAATAAAAAATAAATAGATGAATTTTTCTTTCAGACCCTGTGTCTAAAATATATTAAAAGGTATCTATATGAAAATTGAAGTATATACGTAGAGATATGAAGATTTTAAGGACGTACTTATTATTTTGATAATTTTTTATTTATTTAAATAAAACGAATTTACCTTTTCATCTTAGCTTAAAAATACACCTGGCAACATTAAAACATCGACGGAAAGCCGCATATAACTATTTCCGTCTTTCCAACCTAATAAATAAAAAAAACTGCCATTCATTTAACATTTTTACATAGTTTGGAAAGGTCATTTGAAGTTGAAAGGACGCTAATAGTAATTTACTACTTTTTTCTTAGTAAATATTAGAAAAGCATTGGTAGTGAGACACAAAAAATAACAACCCACAACTCTTGAGTAATGATTTTAAAGGGGATATCATACAAGACTTACTACGATAATAATTAAAAATTAAAAATTTTGTACAACCGACTTCAAAATAAATAATTATGGATAACTCAAAAACTATTGGTCTGACCTCGATCAAATTTATATGGGACCACATGTGAAACACCAGCTCTTAATAATAAGATATAGAATAATAGGACAAGAATAATCGAAATTTAAGTAATCGATGCAAATATTGTTAAAGACGTAGCAACTGGTTAAATAAGTCTTTTCTTTTATGTTGAATTTGTATAAGTCTTTTCTACTATAAAAATGTCATCTGTGATTAACAGTTACGTCTAAAATTCTTACGATATTTTCTAAAATATTGATATTTTTGAATATTAAAAAATTTAGTAGATGCGCCTTTTTATCATGGTATATTTAACTCATTTATTCAAAAATTGTTAGATGCGCTCTTTTTTTTTATGACGGCAGTAATAATAGAGATAAGACAGTGTGAAAAAATATATCGATAAAAATTCTATACCCAGGCCTACCCGTAACATCCATTCTGTTTATGTATCATATTAATATAAAGACATACAATAAATAAATGTATCAATTAATACCTAGACCTTAGACGCAAGCTCTATACCTCATATAAAATCACTATGTACGTAGATGAAACTACGCATACCTGCATTGCGGGAACAAGAACGTATTTTGTCGGACTTGCACCTACTAATACCCCATGATGTTCCCCCGTCACCACACATTGACAGGGCCACGGAAATGCTTTCAAGCACATCCGCGGCCCCACCAGTGAGGACCCTTCCTTAGTTGAGGACTTCCCTCCCCGACTTCCCGAGCCCGATGTGTGGAGGCCATAGAGCCAAGATAAAACGAGCACTTGGAAACACCAAGTGGTACAGTCCCGCCAAACTCGCGGAAGATAATCGAATGGTGCATTACCATACCAACAATATCCTTCCCTTGCGTCTCCACCTCGGCTGCAGCGATTTAGAGAGAGGACTCTCCTTAGCCGCAGCTCACTAATACACATCCAAGGGCTCGACAAGCCCACTCAGAGTGGCCACCTTGGGCCAGCCTTTCACTTCACGCCAGTCATGTGAGTCGCCCCGCGTTTACCGTGGGTTACCAAGCCACGACTACTAGCCCACCTCCCTCCCCCCGCCAAGATAAAGCGGGAAACTGTTCAGGGAGGAGATATTTCCACCTAAACTCACGCAAATTCACTAACGACATTTATAATTTTGCAGTTCCAATAAAAAAAATCCCTTGATACAACAAATTGGCCATAATAATTATACAGATTTAACAAACTTATGTCTTGTAAACACAAAGTCATCATCAGGCGACCTTTATACACTTGGCAATGGTTCTTGAGTCTGGGGGAAAATGAGGAGAGAAGAAATAAGAATCATTCGAAATAATAATCTATTAATTTTACACTTACTGGTACTGGTACTACCAGAAAGTATTGTGGGTATACTGCACTTTTTCAAAGTGGTGCGTTTCTCATGTCCAATAAAACAGTCGTCTGTGAAGTGTTTATAACAAAGATAACCATTTTGTTTCGAACGCCCATTCACAATTTTTGTGCTTTTAGCCATAATTTTAGTCTAATTTCAGTTGAAAATCTGTTAATTATGGTGATCAATTAGCCTCAGGACTTTCTCTTAAATTAAAAAAAATATGGCGACACATAAATGTATTAAAGACTATAATCTAACTTCTGTAGTATATGTGATTTTAGATAACTGCAACTCAATGGCTAATACATATACTGTGAACGACGTAATCATTTTATGCTTAGGATCAAATGATTCTAACGTATTAAAACAGGTAACAGAATTATCATATACCTTAAAACTTTTAAAGAAATCTAGGATAACGGCTCCGTGGCGCAGTGGCTTAGCAATGAGTTGCAGCGCTGAGGGCCACGGGTTTGAATCCCGCACGGAACAAGTATTTGTATGGCCTACAAATAATTGTTCCGGGTCTGGATGTTTGTCCTTGTGAAATCTATGTATATAAACTGCCCCCGCGATACAAAACAAAATCCTTGTGTGGAGGTAATGTTTTTCTTTTTAAATAAATAAATAAAAAAAAATTAAATAAATAATAAATATAACTAATGGAATAAAAAAATAACTACCTTAATACTTCTAAATTAAATTAATCATTGAAACTATTGTGTAATTATTTTAAAAATAGACATTTTTTAAATATAGTATCTATATTTATTTTTTAATATTCGAAAAAAATACTTAGATCCAAAAAACATAGTTAATCACATAAAAAAATGGGTGTTGTAAACATTTTCGACTAAGTAACACTGACAAGCATTACACCGTGCCACACTATCTAAAAAATATATTTTGTAAAGATATAAATCAATACAAAATATTACATACAAAAATAAAAAAGGAACCATTCCATATTTCTTTGAACAAATGAAAAAGAAGAATATTAAAAGAAAAAATGAAACAGTAAATAAACAGGTTATGTGCACTCTAACACTCTCTCCTTATAATACAGCTCTACAAGAAAATCAAATTTTTCGTCCACAAAACGCTTAATATCCTGCATCAAAATATAGCATCGACATGCTCACCATGGGTATTAACGATTACTATGAATCGAAAAATGAAATTCATATCGTGTGTCTACCCGAGTATTTTATGTTGGAAAGAGAGAGCATACTACTTATTTTATCTTATGCGTGCGTGCGTGCGTGCGTGCGTGCGTGCGTGTATGCGTCCGTGCGTGCGTGCGTGCGTGCGTGCGTGTGTGTGTGTGAAAATCAAACCACATAAAATGCTTTCATTTTTAGTTTAAAAATTCAAAATCCAGAGATACGATTTAACCGATTCGTTGCGGCACCAATTTTCGACATCTTTTAGCTGTGGCGGCGAATAAATATTTCATGACACGCCGGGCGAGTCAAGCGCCACAGACAAAAGTATTCGATGGCACGCCTGGCGTGTCACCCGCACTGAACCGGATGGCAAAACAAACAATTTAGTTCCTGGTACTGACAATGAGGGTGCTTCAAATTGGCATAAGCATTTTGTGTAGCATAACCAGTCCAGCGTACTTTGTATATATAAAGGTCAGTGGTTACTTCTGGATGCGTCAGTTTTCTTCAAATACAATTATAAAGAAATGAGACTTAATTACTTTTACTTCTTTAATAATACAATTTTTATGTCGGTAAGTAATTTTTACCTGTTTGTGATATTGATGAAATTATTACTCACCGACACTATTTCATAAAATGTTGAAAAAATTCATAATCATTAAATGCTAGTTTACTAAGCCTTTAATCTGCATCTAAAATTCGTTGAAATCGAGTAGTTATGATTAATAGGTGATTTATTGTGAATTCTTTTCCAAAAAAAATTAAAATGCTCTAGTGTACAGTAGACAACATGTCGCTTGGTAATTATTGGCTTTCAAGCGTCGATATGTAAACGAGGTAATTGAATCTCTGTACAGGCTAGATTGCGACTGACAGCAGAAGCAAGGAGGACTCTCGTACTAATTGAAATGTATTGAGCTACCAATTACTTTTATGATCATAACATACAATCTCGTCTTATTCATGGTATGATGATTACGATCGCAATATTTTTTGTAGTTCTAACAAGGAATTCTAGTAAATTAATTTGTGTTTGTACATAACAAAACGTTATATTTTCCTTTATATGTAAGAAAAAGCCGTAGATGAGATTGGATCACTTAATGATATTGGACGTTATATTAACTTAACACAACAAAAATTAAAAATATTATATAAAAATAGTTTTATTTTTATTAATCAAAAACTACAGTTAAATGTATTTATACTGGGAAGCAAACATGGAATTTTGTTTCTTTTTCCATCCAAAGACCTTTTTCTTGAAAGTTACGATTTTGAATTAAGGTACCTGTGGGTAATAAGGCTGCTAAGGGAAAATCGAAAATAAAATCAGAAACATCTAATTTGGTCCACAGATTTTAATAAAAATCATTAGTTTAGTACAGTTTTCATAAAGTAGAAACGAATAATTGTAATATTTGGCATAAAAAAACAAAATTAAACATTTTAAAAAACTTGCTAGTAGCCCTTATTTTAGTATGGTAGCATAATAAAGCCTACTGATTTAACGAACTCAAATAATCAATTTATACGTAATATATTTAAGGTTTTAATGCAGCAATTAGGACTTAAAATTCTAAAAAAATATATAAATTACCTCGCCTAGCAGTACCTACTTAAAGTCTTAGTATTATGATAAACTAACAAACAAACTCACTCCTCGTGATTATCATCAGTGCGTCGGTTGTGTCTCGAGTTGAGTTGACTGTTAGGTTGAGTTGAGAATTATTTTTATTTTTAATCAATATTGTTTTTTATTTTGCCCTATCTGAAACTTTATAAACTCTATAGAAAATGTGGCGTATGAAATGACTGACAATCACTTTTTTATCTAGGTACAAATATGATTTACGTTTTTGTGGCCTCCACATGATATTTTTGTCAGCATTAGGTACCCTTCTGTATCTGAATCAAATATGAATATTGCATATGTATACCATAAAAAAGTAAAATTAATAGGCTATGTAAATCGCTATGCTAGCCACAGGTCTCTTCTTACTTCTTAGAGGGTTTTAGGGCAAGGAAATGTGCGGCGTGTTGCCCCAATGCGGTTGGCGAACTTCACATGTCTTCGATTTTTTTCTTCAGATATATGCAGGTTTTCTCGCGATATTTTCCTTCACCGCCGAGCATGTGCTAAGTAAGCACTTAAAATTGCAATTAAAATTTTTATTGGTGTTGCGGCGGATCAAACCCTGGAGAAATTTACTGCGAGCGCTTAGACTCAGAGCTACTAATACGACACAAATAAGTACGATTCAACTAATATAATAAAAACTCTTACGTACTTAAAACTTAAACACTTGATAGCTCGTGACACCTACCGGACGAACCTACAGCACCACATCGTGCAATGTAATTGCAGATGTTTAACCGCGACATAACTCTCGGTGATGTGGAAGAATAATAGGCAGTACATCACTTATACACTTGTCACCTCGGCAGCCTACTAATCTTTGCACTTTTTTAATTAATACAGAAAGTAGTCACTAGACGGTGTTGACGTCAGCTAAAATCTCTGCGGTCACCGTTTCATCAAGGTCATTCAGGCTTCTTAAAGCCTTAAGCAATCACTCTCACCCGGCCGCAGTCTTCTTGCTTATACGGATGCTTACCACGTACTGCATCTTATCACCCCCTTTGTGGCGACACAGATTGGATTCAATGGCACACCCTGCTACAGTCCCGGTTTCTTTCTCCCGGCAGCTATTCAGTTCCAAGTCATGCCGTCAGTGTCTTCTCCGGTTCTGCATCAGATCCGGCTGGTTTCCTATGCTGGCCTTGACTTGACTCGAAACGACTAAACTGGAACGGTGTTCAAACTCTTTTTTGCTCATCTCACATCCCCATTCAGACATCAATCAATTATTTGTCTTCAATTCATAGACCACGCTGGGTTTGGGACAACCAGGTGGGCGTGACCCTAGAGGAAGACGTTCGATTCCGATTCCTTTTCTTTGGTTAAATTAGTGACAGGAGTATAGGCGAAAATAGTGCGGTGGCGGCGGGGAGGAACAACGTTATTTTGGAACGTTGTTAATTTTATTAAAGACTAGTGATTTTTTCGAACGCAGATCACTGTGACTTTTTCACCGCGATGTTATTTATCACTCATGTCTACTGTCTTCAAGGACCCTTACTTTTAACTCCCAAGAATCGTCACCTGCAGTCTTCAACTACTGCACGACAAATTTTAAATCATTTATTCCGAATGTAGGTCGATACAGTTGGTGTTTAAGTAGTGTACCATTTTTAGAACAAACATTTAGTACAGCTATATTCCGCCATTTGGCATGCAACATTCATCACATTTTATTGCTTTTATATTAAATTACTTGCTAAAAAACATGCTTTAGTTATAATTGAAGTTCACATGATACATAATCAAAAATAATACAGATGTATTTTTAATTAAAAAAAAATACAGATAATTCAATTTTGATAATATTATATGTCAACTCAAATGAGTCATGTAACAATCAATTATTGAATTTCATATTTGTCTTCAAGATATTCTTTCACACTGTAGCCTTATTAACAAGAAATTGCTTCAATAGTATTTTAAACTTATCTATGTTGGAGCATCTCAATATGTGTAATGGTAAATGGTTATAAATTCGAGGGGCCATACAAAATATACTGTTGTTACATTGCACTGTTTTATTTGATGGAAAACATATTTTGTCATTATTGAGTTTACTGTGTATGGACTCAAATAAAGAAATATGCGTAATAATAAAGACGGCAACCTCATATATATATAAAGGTATGGAAGTGTTAGCAGGTTCAGACTAATAAAAATGGTTTACAACTATCCATCTCTTTTACCTTCACAATTGTCCCTACACATCTCTTAAAGACAGTTAAACTTATCTTCATCTCGACTGACCGCAGATTTATAAGGCTTCTGGCACTTGCTCCAGCCCATCGTTCTTACCAACATCATTTGAAAGAGCGTAGTACGGCATGCATTTCCGGTCTGAGCAGGGAGTGATGTGGCGGCGCTGTCGTCGCGCTAAAAGCGAAAACGCACCAAAACCTTAAATGTTGCTTTCAAAGTTGCGCAATACTGAGGTATATGTAGAACAGTTTCGAAAGAACACATGTAGCATTTGCCGCTCCCCGGGCTGAATATCATGCCCGGCGGGAGATCTCTCATTTTCCATCAACCACGAAAACAAAATTACGTCTTTGTTACTTTAAATACGGCAGACAATTCTAAACTTGATGGAATTGTATTTAATTACTTATTTCTAGTCCCCGCAGATTATTTTTGTCATAAAAAAAACACAATGTATAGACACCTGCAGTTTACATTTTTATTATATGTAGATATAGAATATTATTAAAATACTAAATTTATGGACATCTATTATTTTCTTTAATATTATATGTGTTAGAGCCATGCTGCAGCTATATTATAGTTGTAGCGTGAATGTGTCGGCTGGAACACGCTCTCACAGAATATCAGCGTTAAATAGCAGCTTAACACTGCTGTGTTTTGTATGGTGAGTGTATAGAACCGGAGACCCTTTTTACTGGAAACGACGCATTCCATCTTCGTCCTGACGGGTGACAATGCATCTGTTTTTTTTTTGTTTTGTTTTTTCTGTGGCAACCCCGGTGACAAATTGTAAAATAATTGCTCCCAACTATTTTTAAAAATTAAATATTGTAAATTGATAATATCCACCTCAATTTTGAGTTATAGTTGTTAAATACGACTTATTTGTATTTGTCAAATAAGTAAAACTCAGAAGTACCTATTTTAATTACATTGTGTTTAGTGTTCCAAGTTCCAACCAAAAGTAACAGCTGTAACGAACATCGTTTAAACTTACTGTAATTCTTGTTATCCCTTTAACATTTTAAGATTTACCTATTAAGTAAGTATTGTTCTGGATTTCAGTTTGAATTATTACATGATAATTTAATATGAGATCTGTAAATAAACCCATACATCTAGTCATTTGCTTACTCTGCTTCTTTGGTTTTCTTTCTTTGTTTTCTTTTGCTATTTACACATAATAGTAAAATGAATACACGCAACGCCAAAACGCGCCAATTGGAGAACCAACTTCAAATGGCGCTTCAAGAACTTAAGGCGTCAAAAGAGCAGTGTGAGCTGTTATGTAAAGAAAGGGATGACAATGAAAAGGAAATAATAAATATAATAGCTAAAAATACTGAGCTAAAAAGTGATATGGTTAAGTTTCATACAGAATATACATTTGTTTCAAAAGAAAGGAATCAACTTCAGAGAACAGTCGATGAATTTGACCAATGCAGCAAGAAATATGAGGAATCCCACAGATTAATTGCTGCATGGCAGTTACAGTTAAGTAAGGTAAAGTTTTTAACAGTGGTAGAGCCACGCGGCAGAATTGCTGTCGCACGGATGGGCCGGCTCGAACCGGGATGGTACCACGACCTCACAGAATACCAGCGTGAAGTAGAGGTTTACCTCTGCGTTTCGCTTGGTGAGTGCAGGTGGCCGGAGGCCCTTTTTACTGGAAATGAGGCATTCCATCTTAGTCCTCACGGGTGACAACGCATCTGCATTTTGATTTGTAATAGAGGATAGATGTAGATGTCTATGGGCCGCAGCAACCACTTACCATCAGGTGGACTGTGTGCTCGTTTGTCACCCTTATCCTATAAAAAAAAGGCTAATGAGCAGATTGTGCAATTAAAACATTAGATAGACAACAACATGAAAGCGTCCCAAACTCAAAGTCTGTTCAACGAGCTCATAGAATGTGAATCTTCTAAAGCATTGCAATCCTCCACAACAATTGATTTGACTGGTGATGATTATGTCACATCAAGAACAGCAGCAAGGACTACCTGCAGTAGAAGAAAATTAAAGAAATATATAAAAATTAATAAATATATTAGAAAACTGCAAAAAATAATTAAAACTAAAATTAATGTTAAAAATTATATAAATGTATGCAAAGAAAAGCAAGAATTAATTAATAAACTAAAAATATATTCAATCGAGGTGGAAAATATGAATCACTGTTATGAGACTGATATAGAGTGTCTAAATTCAACAATTTTATCCCTTAAAAACTCCCTACAAATTTTATCAAATAAATATGCATCGGCTCAAGATGAGATAAAAGAACACATATTGGCCATGAATGATCTGGTAAAATCATGTAAATATAATGAGGAGCGCTTTGACTCCTTAATAAAACATCAGAGTGAGTATCAGCGCTCCATACCAGGTTCATCGGGGACAATATGTGTAAATAACAAAGTAAACAGTAAGGACTCATTATTTTCACCTACACTCTATGACAGTGCCATGACAAAGGATATAAACTTAAAAAGCAATGTAAATATTAAAAAAAAAGTTATTATATATAGTGATGACATAGGCAAAAATTTGGGCATGATGTTAAATAACTGTTTAGAAGGACATATGATCAGTAATTATTGCATGCCAGGAGCATCCTTTAGTCATATAATGAATAAAGTTTTAGCTAGTAAATTTTGCCCTATATAATAATTCTTGTTGGGAGAAGAGGCAATGTAAACAAAAATCAATTATTAAAATATATTGATAATCTAAATAATTTAAATGTACATAAAATTATCTTTTTTACATTGCCTTACATACAGGGTTGGCCGCAGGAAAATAAAATAAGATATGATTTAAATTTATTAATGAATAACTTTCATATAATAATAATTTAAATTTGACATTTAATTTTTACAATTATAATAATTAATTTAATTTAATAGACATAAATAATTTAATTAAGAAATTTTGGACTAGTGATAGGTATTATCTATCTAAATATATTTAAGACAGATAGCAAATGTGCTATCTTATTGTTTATATATTAACTCAGCCAAGGACTTGGCTACACAGACATCTGCTCCTTTTGAGCAGTATAATGACTTAATATGTAATTTGGAATCAGTTCCTAGTAATTTAAATTAGAAAATTAGACAATAGAGGTAATCTCTAGCAGTTGTAATAATTTAAATAATTTAGAATGTAGCTTACAAATCTTTAATTGTATGACTCCACAGAGTGATAATGAAAATTGTTTACACCTGGTGCATCAAAACATACAAGGCATGCTAGGCAAAGAGCTAGAAATTGAGTTGTTCTTAAATAGCAACAATATTCATATTTTATGTATTACTGAACATTGGTTAAAAGCTTATAACTTAATGTTTAACTTCAGTAATCACCAGGTGGTCAGTTCTTTCAATAGATAAAATGTTTTAAGAGGTGGCTCCTTAATATTAGCAAGTAAATTATTGTTATGTAAAGAACGTAAGGATATTGTGAGCCTCTCTGTTGAGCGAACTGTAGAAATGGCATGTGTTGAGTTTGAGCACCTCATTGTTGTGAGCGTCTACAGACCCCCATGTTATATATACGATACTTTTGAAAAAATTATGGAGGAAGTTTTTGCTAAGCTTAATAAACAGAATAAAACTGTTGTAATATGTGGAGACTTTAATATCAATCTCCTAGAAGCTTCCTCAATCAATATTAAATTTAGATCATTGTTTAAATCATATGGTCTTTTTAATTTATTTTTAGAGCCAACGTGTATTGCTCAATCTAGTGCAACATGTATTGATAACATTTTTACAAATGTGAAGCCGTTGCATAAATGTATAATTTAAAAATTAAGTTCTGATCACTGTGGACAAGTAGTTTCGTTACCATGTGTTCACAAAAAGCAAGTAGATAAGAAAGTTGTGTTTGTTCCAGTAAATGCACGTCGCTTGGAGAAATTTAGAAGTAACATAGTGAAAAAACTTCCATCACATTCATACCAAAATTATCCAAATTTTTTGTATAGATCATTATTTAAGCTTATTTGCAATGAATTTAATAATACTTTTACTTCTAAAACATTCTCCTTGAACAGTCGGAAGTCATTTAATGAATGGGCGACAGTAGGAGTCCATAAGAGCAGATATAGGTTATATGATCTTTACCATGAAAGGTCATATAATCATAGCGTCGAATTTAGGGAATATGTAAAAAAATATTCAATACTATTTAAAAGAGTGTGCTCCACAGCCAAGTCTTTGCATTTGAGCAACAAAATTAAGACGGCTTCTAATAAAATTAAAATGACATGGAGTATAATTAATAGCGAAACTGGTAAGATAAACTCTCGCAATTCAAACTACCAGTTAAGTGTTAATAACAAATTAACCGAATCAGATCAGGACGTTGCAATGGTTTTTGAGAAATACTTTACTGATATTCCGATATTAACCATTAAGTCACTGAATTCTTCTCCTGCGGTCGCCGAATCATTACTTAAACAAAATGTAAATGCGTGTACAAAGAATTTTACATTTCATAAAGTATCATCAAAAGATATTGTCAAATATTTTAAAACTATTGATATTAAGAAAACTGCGAATCTGTGGGGGATTTCCGTTAAAGTTATTGCGTCCATAATAGATACAATCGTGTCTCATTTAGCTATTATTTTTAATACTAGTATCAAATCAAAGATTTTTGAAAAAAATATTCTTGATCAAATGTTAAATTTCTTTAATATAAATAATTTACTTCATAAAAATCAATTTGGTTTTACAAGGGGTCGCTCAACAACTGATGCCGGTGTTGAGCTGATAAATATATATTTAATGCATGGGAGAATTCACAGGATGCTTTGGGTATATTTTGTGACCTATCCAAAGCCTTCGATTGTGTTCACCATGAAACATTAATCAGGAAACAACAACACTACGGTGTAAGAAGTGGTGCTCTTAAATTAATTATTTTATATTTAAGTAAGAGAACGAAAAAAGTTGTCATTAACAGTATGAGTTCTTCCCGGTCGATGGTATAGATGGGTGTACCTCAAGGCTCAATTCTCGGCTCCTTTCTGTTTCTTGTATACATTAATGACTTACCTTACATAGTAGGAGATAACCATACATACATACATACATACATATAATCACGCCTCTTTCCCGTAGGGGTAGGCAGAGACCACTTCTTTCCACTTGCTACGATCCTTACATACTTGTTTCGCTTCGTCCACTTTCATTATTCCCTTCATACATGCTCTACGGTTTAGGGTACTCTTAACCTGGCCTTTTTTCAAGACGTCCCCAATTTGGTCTAGAAATGTCCGCCTAGGTCTACCCCTTCCAACACTTTCATTCACACTCGCCTTATACACTTTTTTCGTCAATCGTTCTTCATTCATTCTCTCGACGTGGCCAAACCATCTCAGCATACCTTTCTCAATTTTTGTCACTACATCTTCTTTCAGACCACAACTTTTCCTTATCTCACTATTTCTTATCCTGTCACTCATTTTAACTCCTATCATACTTCTTAATGCTCTCATCTCAACTGCATTTATTCTGCTTTCATGTTTCTTCTGCCATACCCAACTTTCACTTCCGTACATGAGTGTTGGAACCAACACCCCCTCATGCACAGCCAAACGAGCCTTGTTAGACACCTTCCGACTGCTCATAAAGGAGTGCAAAGCTCCATTCACCATGTTTCCTGCATTCACTCTTCTTTCGATATCACTCTCACACTTTCCATCTCTTGTAAACTTTGACCCCAGATACACAAACTCTTTCACCTGTTCAATTTGTTCATCTTCAATCACGATATTGCAGTCTGTCACTGCCTCATCTTTTTCAAACACCATCACTTTCGTCTTCCTTACATTCATCTTCATTCCCTTTCTAACAAAAGCTCCACTCATAGCAGTTACCATCTCCTGCAACTCCTCGGCCGAAGACGCAAGTAATACTTGGTCATCAGCATAGAGAAAACATTTGACGAGTAACTCATTCATTCTCAACCCACTTTCATTCTCTTTTAAATCTGTCAAACAATTGTCCATGAACAGATTAAACAGCCACGGTGACGCTACACATCCCTGTCTAACACCTTTTTCGATATTAAACCATTCAGTGTATGCCCCGTTTATCCTTACACAAGCACTAGAATCCCTATAAAGAGATTGCAATGCTCGTATGAGGATACTGCTCACACCGTTCACGGACAGTGCTGACCACAATTCATTCCTCACCACTCTATCATAGGCCTTTTCTAGATCTACGAAGGCGCAGTAGACTTTCCTGTTTTTAGCCAAACACTTTTCGGCTATGCACCGCAAGGAAAAGACCTGATCCGTACATCCCATTCCCTTTCTAAATCCCGCTTGTGCATCCCATACTTTCTCGTCTGTTTCATTCACAACCCTTTCAATCAACACTTTCGCATACAATTTACCGACAACGCTAAGAAGGCTTATACCACGGTAATTTATGCAGTCCTGCCGTGACCCTTTTCCCTTATACAATGGCACGATTACGGCTTTGCACCAGTCTCCCGGTACTTGCCCATTTCGCCAGCACAGATTGAAAAGGCGGTACAGCTGACTAGCCACCAGGCCCTGTCCAGCCCTTAGCATCTCGACGGTAATCCTGTCATACCCTGCAGCCTTACCTAATCTCATACTTTTCAACGCTTTCACTATTTCATCCATGCTTATCTCATTTTCATCAACATTTATGTTAGTTTCCGTGGAAGGTGGCAGATGCTGTACCTGCACTTCCTCTCTTTCAAACAAACTTTCAAAATAAACTTTCAAAATATATATATAATATAACCATGATATAGTATTATTTGCAGATGACATTTCTTTAATTTTCAAATTAAGTCGACAATTACTAAAATATGACAAAGTAAACAGTACTATATCTAAATTAGTAAATTGGTTCAATGTTAATAATTTGGTTTTATTTGGCACTAAAACGAAACGTATGAAATTCATGACTCCAAATGTCAAACAATTAAATACTAATGTAATTTTAAATGGAGGAAAACTGAGACTTGGGGATACCACCATTTTTATCGGAATCACATTAGTAGCGAAGCTTCAATGGAGCCCCCATATATCAAAACTAGCAAGCAGACTTAGTTCTACAGCATTTGCCGTAAAAAAGATTAGAAGTCTAACTAGTGTTGAAATAGCTAGACTAGTTTACTTTAGCTATTTCCATAGCATAATGTCGTATGGTATTTTGCTATGGGGACACGCAACTGACACTGAAATTATATTTGTTTTACAGAAGAGGGACATAAGAGCAATTTATGATTTAAAGCCTAAAGAGTCGCTGCGACAAAAATTTAAGGAAATTAATATATTAACTTTGGCCTCTCAATGTACGTACACAAAAATAAAAGTAGTTTTACAAAAATAAGTGATATTCATTATGTAAATACTAGGAACAGACACAAGCTAGTAGTACCAGTTACTCGACTCCATCGAGTCAGTAATTCACTCTTGGGGCGATGTATACGCTTTTACAACAAAGTTCCAGAAAATATACAAAATTTGACCTGCTCAAAGTTCAAAAACTTTATTAAACTAAGTTTGTATAAAAAGGGTTATTATAGTTTTAAAGAATTTATAGATGATAACAACCCCTGGAAATGAGGTGATCGCTACCAAGCTATTTTAATTTGTTGTGTTGTTAATTTGGGTAACATACATGATTGTAAGCTGTTATTTAAAAAAAAGTCCCGATGGGTTTCTTGCTGGTTCTTCCCAGGACAGAGGTTTTTTTTCGAACCAGTGGTAATTATACAAAGAGTGACTTTCAATAAGTATTATTTATAATCTATATTGAATAAAAAAGTTTCTGTTTCTGTTTCTGTTTCTGCATTTTGATTCGTAATCGAAGATAGATCTAGATGTATATGGGCCACAGCAACCACTTACCATCTGGTGGACTGTGTGCTCGGTTGTCACCCTTATCCTATAAAAAATATTCAAGCTGTAAATGTTAATAACAAAATTAATATGTTTTTATTCTTTCAAATAGAGAAGTAGATATTTACAGCTTTGCCTTTACTCAGAAAGTTTGAAAATAGGCGGCCATAATCCGTTTAAATGTGTAGAAGCGAAACCATAAAGACTATTACATCGGATTACAGCGTCAGTAGTACGAAATATTGGTTTAGCGCTTACCTACAGAGGATGCTCTTTGCGTTTCAACGATTCGTGGAAAAGCCTTTGAAAAGATTTTTTTTCGATTTTGTGGGTGATTGCAAAAAGAGCTAATAATTTTCTGTTCACCAGATGTCGCTAGTTGACACTGTGGTAAAGTGCTTTTGTTACATACATACATACATATAATCACGCCTTTTTCCCGTAGGGGTAGGCAGAGACTACTTCTTTCCACTTGCTACAATCCTTACACACTGGTTCGCTTCGTCCACTTTCATTATTCCCTTCATACATGCTCTACGGTTTAGGGTACTTTTGACCTGGCCTTTTTTTTTAAGTGCTTTTGTTACACAATGTAATTTAATTGAGAAGTTGGTTTTTAATAACAGTTCATCAATTTCTATAGTATTATATTAATAGATAGTAATAACAATAGTACGAGTAATAATGCGTCAGTGGTTTGCTCTTTAATTTTTTGCACAATTTTAACTTTTTTATAAATTTTTCTACTTTATGAATATCTGTGGTTTGGTTTATTTATTTTTAATGTTATTAATATAAATATAGCTAATAGTACAAAAAGAAAGAATAAGTTTTACATTTTCCGAACAAATTAACTTCCCCACTGAGAACCTGTCAACTATTATAAATCACTTTCTAGTGGCGCCGCCCTGGTGGCAGAAAAAGTCGTGGATTCATTCCAGTTCATTCAGTAGTAGTAGTATTCAGTAGCAGGTAGTTCATTCTATAAATGTTATTCAAATTAAATAAAAATAAAATAATAAATATTAAGAAGACCTTAGTATACATATACTTATTACTTACTCTCGGAATAGCCGTGCTAGCTCAGGGACTAACTGATAGTTGTAAATTTCACAATACGCGAGCAACCAGGGTTCAATCCCCGCTGGCATCAATAAAATTGTTGAAATTTTAAGAGCTGTTTTGCCACATGCTCGGCGGTGAAGAAAAACGTGAGGAAACCTGCATGTCTGAGAAATAAGTAAAAAAAATATTTCGAAGACCTGTCAAGTTCACCAACATGCATTGGGGCAGCGCGTCGGATATTTCCTTGCCCTAAAACCCTCTCAAAAATGAGAGGGGGCCTGTGCACAGCGGTGGGACGTATATATAAGTTGTAACTTTTACTAAGTATAATGATATATTCTTAAGTCTTATATATTCTAGGCATAAAACGTAGTACACATCATATTATGAGCTAAGGTAGTGTTTTAAAAGTAATTGGCTTAAGTTTCCATACTCTCTAGGTATTACCTACATACAAAACATTATAAGAATACAGTAATATTAACAAAGTAGTATCATAATCATTACAGCCTTTCGTAAGTAAACTGCAGTACACGGGCCTTCCCTAAGGACACAACCACAAAAGAAAGTAAAATATAGTGTAGTACTATATTTTACTTTGTTTCTATACGTGGTAGAGACATGATGCAGCTATATTAGTAGTATAGTTGTAGCACGAATGGGTCGACTCTACCGGGGAAGGACCACGCTCTCACAGAATACCAGCGTAAAATAGCAGCATATCACTGCTGTGTTTCGTGTGGTGAGTGTAGAGAACCGGAGACCCTTTTTACTGGAAAAGAGGCATTCCATCTTAGTCCTCACGGGTGAAAACGCATCTGCATTTTGATTCACATACGAGGATAAATGTAGATGTCTATGGGCCACAGCAACCACTTACCATCAGGTGGACTGTGTGCTCATTTGTCACCTATCCTATAAAAAACAAATAACAAAGTAGTATAACTAATATGTAAAATTTAATGTTTGTTTGTTTGTATTTTGTGCGCTGCTATACCGTTCATGAGATTGCGCTAAAACTTTGTCAACTTATTGCTTGCACTTGCGCGAAGGTTATAGGCATAGTACAATTAACTTACAGTAACTTACAATGGTGGTAGTAGGCAAATTTATTTGAAAGTCATGAATTAAATTTCATTGAATATATTATCATTCCTATTTAAACAATATATCTCTTCTAAATGTAAAACGATATTTCCTCAATTATTTCTTCTATGGCAGCAATGCGTTGGGTACCAACTAGTAATATGTATAATAAAAATATATATAAACTATACCTACTAGATCTGTAAATAAACCCATACATCTAGTCATTTGCTTACTCTGCTTCTTTGGTTTTCTTTCTTTGTTTTCTTTTGCTATTTACACATAATAGTAAAATGAATACACGCAACGCCAAAACGCGCCAATTGGAGAACCAACTTCAAATGGCGCTTCAAGAACTTAAGGCGTCAAAAGAGCAGTGTGAGCTGTTATGTAAAGAAAGGGATGACAATGAAAAGGAAATAATAAATATAATAGCTAAAAATACTGAGCTAAAAAGTGATATGGTTAAGTTTCATACAGAATATACATTTGTTTCAAAAGAAAGGAATCAACTTCAGAGAACAGTCGATGAATTTGACCAATGCAGCAAGAAATATGAGGAATCCCTCAGATTAATTGCTGCATGGCAGTTACAGTTAAGTAAGGTAAAGTTTTTAACAGTGGTAGAGCCACGCGGCAGAATTGCTGTCGCACGGATGGGCCGGCTCGAACCGGGATGGTACCACGACCTCACAGAATACCAGCGTGAAGTAGAGGTTTACCTCTGCGTTTCGCTTGGTGAGTGCAGGTGGCCGGAGGCCCTTTTTACTGGAAATGAGGCATTCCATCTTAGTCCTCACGGGTGACAACGCATCTGCATTTTGATTTGTAATAGAGGATAGATGTAGATGTCTATGGGCCGCAGCAACCACTTACCATCAGGTGGACTGTGTGCTCGTTTGTCACCCTTATCCTATAAAAAAAAGGCTAATGAGCAGATTGTGCAATTAAAACATTAGATAGACAACAACATGAAAGCGTCCCAAACTCAAAGTCTGTTCAACGAGCTCATAGAATGTGAATCTTCTAAAGCATTGCAATCCTCCACAACAATTGATTTGACTGGTGATGATTATGTCACATCAAGAACAGCAGCAAGGACTACCTGCAGTAGAAGAAAATTAAAGAAATATATAAAAATTAATAAATATATTAGAAAACTGCAAAAAATAATTAAAACTAAAATTAATGTTAAAAATTATATAAATGTATGCAAAGAAAAGCAAGAATTAATTAATAAACTAAAAATATATTCAATTGAGGTGGAAAATATGAATCACTGTTATGAGACTGATATAGAGTGTCTAAATTCAACAATTTTATCCCTTAAAAACTCCCTACAAATTTTATCAAATAAATATGCATCGGCTCAAGATGAGATAAAAGAACACATATTGGCCATGAATGATCTGGTAAAATCATGTAAATATAATGAGGAGCGCTTTGACTCCTTAATAAAACATCAGAGTGAGTATCAGCGCTCCATACCAGGTTCATCGGGGACAATATGTGTAAATAACAAAGTAAACAGTAAGGACTCATTATTTTCACCTACACTCTATGACAGTGCCATGACAAAGGATATAAACTTAAAAAGCAATGTAAATATTAAAAAAAAGTTATTATATATAGTGATGACATAGGCAAAAATTTGGGCATGATGTTAAATAACTGTTTAGAAGGACATATGATCAGTAATTATTGCATGCCAGGAGCATCCTTTAGTCATATAATGAATAAAGTTTTAGCTAGTAAATTTTGCCCTATATAATAATTCTTGTTGGGAGAAGAGGCAATGTAAACAAAAATCAATTATTAAAATATATTGATAATCTAAATAATTTAAATGTACATAAAATTATCTTTTTTACATTGCCTTACATACAGGGTTGGCCGCAGGAAAATAAAATAAGATATGATTTAAATTTATTAATGAATAACTTTCATGTAATAATAATTTAAATTTGACATTTAATTTTTACAATTATAATAATTAATTTAATTTAATAGACATAAATAATTTAATTAAGAAATTTTGGACTAGTGATAGGTATTATCTATCTAAATATATTTAAGACAGATAGCAAATGTGCTATCTTATTGTTTATATATTAACTCAGCCAAGGACTTGGCTACACAGACATCTGCTCCTTTTGAGCAGTATAATGACTTAATATGTAATTTGGAATCAGTTCCTAGTAATTTAAATTAGAAAATTAGACAATAGAGGTAATCTCTAGCAGTTGTAATAATTTAAATAATTTAGAATGTAGCTTACAAATCTTTAATTGTATGACTCCACAGAGTGATAATGAAAATTGTTTACACCTGGTGCATCAAAACATACAAGGCATGCTAGGCAAAGAGCTAGAAATTGAGTTGTTCTTAAATAGCAACAATATTCATATTTTATGTATTACTGAACATTGGTTAAAAGCTTATAACTTAATGTTTAACTTCAGTAATCACCAGGTGGTCAGTTCTTTCAATAGATAAAATGTTTTAAGAGGTGGCTCCTTAATATTAGCAAGTAAATTATTGTTATGTAAAGAACGTAAGGATATTGTGAGCCTCTCTGTTGAGCGAACTGTAGAAATGGCATGTGTTGAGTTTGAGCACCTCATTGTTGTGAGCGTCTACAGACCCCCATGTTATATATACGATACTTTTGAAAAAATTATGGAGGAAGTTTTTGCTAAGCTTAATAAACAGAATAAAACTGTTGTAATATGTGGAGACTTTAATATCAATCTCCTAGAAGCTTCCTCAATCAATATTAAATTTAGATCATTGTTTAAATCATATGGTCTTTTTAATTTATTTTTAGAGCCAACGTGTATTGCTCAATCTAGTGCAACATGTATTGATAACATTTTTACAAATGTGAAGCCGTTGCATAAATGTATAATTTAAAAATTAAGTTCTGATCACTGTGGACAAGTAGTTTCGTTACCATGTGTTCACAAAAAGCAAGTAGATAAGAAAGTTGTGTTTGTTCCAGTAAATGCACGTCGCTTGGAGAAATTTAGAAGTAACATAGTGAAAAAACTTCCATCACATTCATACCAAAATTATCCAAATTTTTTGTATAGATCATTATTTAAGCTTATTTGCAATGAATTTAATAATACTTTTACTTCTAAAACATTCTCCTTGAACAGTCGGAAGTCATTTAATGAATGGGCGACAGTAGGAGTCCATAAGAGCAGATATAGGTTATATGATCTTTACCATGAAAGGTCATATAATCATAGCGTCGAATTTAGGGAATATGTAAAAAAATATTCAATACTATTTAAAAGAGTGTGCTCCACAGCCAAGTCTTTGCATTTGAGCAACAAAATTAAGACGGCTTCTAATAAAATTAAAATGACATGGAGTATAATTAATAGCGAAACTGGTAAGATAAACTCTCGCAATTCAAACTACCAGTTAAGTGTTAATAACAAATTAACCGAATCAGATCAGGACGTTGCAATGGTTTTTGAGAAATACTTTACTGATATTCCGATATTAACCACTAAGTCACTGAATTCTTCTCCTGCGGTCGCCGAATCATTACTTAAACAAAATGTAAATGCGTGTACAAAAAATTTTACATTTCATAAAGTATCATCAAAAGATATTGTCAAATATTTTAAAACTATTGATATTAAGAAAACTGCGAATCTGTGGGGGATTTCCGTTAAAGTTATTGCGTCCATAATAGATACAATCGCGTCTCATTTAGCTATTATTTTTAATACTAGTATCAAATCAAAGATTTTTGAAAAAAATATTCTTGATCAAATGTTAAATTTCTTTAATATAAATAATTTACTTCATAAAAATCAATTTGGTTTTACAAGGGGTCGCTCGACAACTGATGCCGGTGTTGAGCTGATAAATATATATTTGATGCATGGGAGAATTCACAGGATGCTTTGGGTATATTTTGTGACCTATCCAAAGCCTTCGATTGTGTTCACCATGAAACATTAATCAGGAAACAACAACACTACGGTGTAAGAAGTGGTGCTCTTAAATTAATTATTTCATATTTAAGTAAGAGAACGAAAAAAGTTGTCATTAACAGTATGAGTTCTTCCCGGTCGATGGTATAGATGGGTGTACCTCAAGGCTCAATTCTCGGCTCCTTTCTGTTTCTTGTATACATTAATGACTTACCTTACATAGTAGGAGATAACCATGATATAGTATTATTTGCAGATGACATTTCTTTAATTTTCAAATTAAGTCGACAATTACTAAAATATGACAAAGTGAACAGTACTATATCTAAATTAGTAAATTGGTTCAATGTTAATAATTTGGTTTTATTTGGCACTAAAACGAAACGTATGAAATTCATGACTCCAAATGTCAAACAATTAAATACTAATGTAATTTTAAATGGAGGAAAACTGAGACTTGGGGATACCACCATTTTTATCGGAATCACATTAGTAGCGAAGCTTCAATGGAGCCCCCATATATCAAAACTAGCAAGCAGACTTAGTTCTGCAGCATTTGCCGTAAAAAAGATTAGAAGTCTAACTAGTGTTGAAATAGCTAGACTAGTTTACTTTAGCTATTTCCATAGCATAATGTCGTATGGTATTTTGCTATGGGGACACGCAACTGACACTGAAATTATATTTGTTTTACAGAAGAGGGACATAAGAGCAATTTATGATTTAAAGCCTAAAGAGTCGCTGCGACAAAAATTTAAGGAAATTAATATATTAACTTTGGCCTCTCAATGTACGTACACAAAAATAAAAGTAGTTTTACAAAAATAAGTGATATTCATTATGTAAATACTAGGAACAGACACAAGCTAGTAGTACCAGTTACTCGACTCCATCGAGTCAGTAATTCACTCTTGGGGCGATGTATACGCTTTTACAACAAAGTTCCAGAAAATATACAAAATTTGACCTGCTCAAAGTTCAAAAACTTTATTAAACTAAGTTTGTATAAAAAGGGTTATTATAGTTTTAAAGAATTTATAGATGATAACAACCCCTGGAAATGAGGTGATCGCTACCAAGCTATTTTAATTTGTTGTGTTGTTAATTTGGGTAACATACATGATTGTAAGCTGTTATTTAAAAAAAAGTCCCGATGGGTTTATTGCTGGTTCTTCCCAGGACAGAGGTTTTTTTTCGAACCAGTGGTAATTATACAAAGAGTGACTTTCAATAAGTATTATTTATAATCTATATTGAATAAAAAAGTTTCTGTTTCTGTTTCTGCATTTTGATTCGTAATCGAAGATAGATCTAGATGTATATGGGCCACAGCAACCACTTACCATCTGGTGGACTGTGTGCTCGGTTGTCACCCTTATCCTATAAAAAATATTCAAGCTGTAAATGTTAATAACAAAATTAATATGTTTTTATTCTTTCAAATAGAGAAGTAGATATTTACAGCTTTGCCTTTACTCAGAAAGTTTGAAAATAGGCGGCCATAATCCGTTTAAATGTGTAGAAGCGAAACCATAAAGACTATTACATCGGATTACAGCGTCAGTAGTACGAAATATTGGTTTAGCGCTTACCTACAGAGGATGCTCTTTGCGTTTCAACGATTCGTGGAAAAGCCTTTGAAAAGATTTTTTTTCGATTTTGTGGGTGATTGCAAAAAGAGCTAATAATTTTCTGTTCACCAGATGTCGCTAGTTGACACTGTGGTAAAGTGCTTTTGTTACATACATACATACATATAATCACGCCTTTTTCCCGTAGGGGTAGGCAGAGACTACTTCTTTCCACTTGCTACAATCCTTACACACTGGTTCGCTTCGTCCACTTTCATTATTCCCTTCATACATGCTCTACGGTTTAGGGTACTTTTGACCTGGCCTTTTTTTTTAAGTGCTTTTGTTACACAATGTAATTTAATTGAGAAGTTGGTTTTTAATAACAGTTCATCAATTTCTATAGTATTATATTAATAGATAGTAATAACAATAGTACGAGTAATAATGCGTCAGTGGTTTGCTCTTTAATTTTTTGCACAATTTTAACTTTTTTATAAATTTTTCTACTTTATGAATATCTGTGGTTTGGTTTATTTATTTTTAATGTTATTAATATAAATATAGCTAATAGTACAAAAAGAAAGAATAAGTTTTACATTTTCCGAACAAATTAACTTCCCCACTGAGAACCTGTCAACTATTATAAATCACTTTCTAGTGGCGCCGCCCTGGTGGCAGAAAAAGTCGTGGATTCATTCCAGTTCATTCAGTAGTAGTAGTATTCAGTAGCAGGTAGTTCATTCTATAAATGTTATTCAAATTAAATAAAAATAAAATAATAAATATTAAGAAGACCTTAGTATACATATACTTATTACTTACTCTCGGAATAGCCGTGCTAGCTCAGGGACTAACTGATAGCTGTAAATTTCACAATACGCGAGCAACCAGGGTTCAATCCCCGCTGGCATCAATAAAACTGTTGAAATTTTAAGAGCTGTTTTGCCACATGCTCGGCGGTGAAGAAAAACGTGAGGAAACCTGCATGTCTGAGAAATAAGTAAAAAAAATATTTCGAAGACCTGTCAAGTTCACCAACATGCATTGGGGCAGCGCGTCGGATATTTCCTTGCCCTAAAACCCTCTCAAAAATGAGAGGGGGCCTGTGCACAGCGGTGGGACGTATATATAAGTTGTAACTTTTACTAAGTATAATGATATATTCTTAAGTCTTATATATTCTAGGCATAAAACGTAGTACACATCATATTATGAGCTAAGGTAGTGTTTTAAAAGTAATTGGCTTAAGTTTCCATACTCTCTAGGTATTACCTACATACAAAACATTATAAGAATACAGTAATATTAACAAAGTAGTATCGTAATCATTACAGCCTTTCGTAAGTAAACTGCAGTACACGGGCCTTCCCTAAGGACACAACCACAAAAGAAAGTAAAATATAGTGTAGTACTATATTTTACTTTGTTTCTATACGTGGTAGAGACATGATGCAGCTATATTAGTAGTATAGTTGTAGCACGAATGGGTCGACTCTACCGGGGAAGGACCACGCTCTCACAGAATACCAGCGTAAAATAGCAGCATATCACTGCTGTGTTTCGTGTGGTGAGTGTAGAGAACCGGAGACCCTTTTTACTGGAAAAGAGGCATTCCATCTTAGTCCTCACGGGTGAAAACGCATCTGCATTTTGATTCACATACGAGGATAAATGTAGATGTCTATGGGCCACAGCAACCACTTACCATCAGGTGGACTGTGTGCTCGTTTGTCACCTATCCTATAAAAACAAATAACAAAGTAGTATAAATAATATGTAAAAATTAATGTTTGTTTGTTCGTATTTTGTGCGCTGCTATACCGTTCATGAGATTGCGCTAAAACTTTGTCAATTTATTGCTTGCACTTGCGCGAAGGTTATAGGCATAGTACAATTAACTTACAGTAACTTACAATGGAGGTAGTAGGCAAATTTATTTGAAAGTCATGAATTCAATTTCATTGAATATATTATCATTCCTATTTAACCAATATATATCTTCCAAATGTAAAACGATATTTCCTCAATTATTTCTTCTATGGCAGCAATGCGTTGGGTACCAACTAGTAATATGTATAATAAAAATATATATAAACTATACCTATTCAATATAAGTACCTATTTAAAGTCCACCTATCAGTTTGTAGTCCACATACCAGGTCAATGAATAATGCATGCAATTAAACGTAGTTACAAAGGGCGAATTAATTAATCTTAAAACGAGCCAATGTGTCAACGTTGCACGCGTTAACACCTTTTAACAAAGGGTTTAATTACGTTTGTATGAAAACATTTTTAAAAGCATTTACTTATAGCGGATATTCAATTTATGACGTACATGGTAAATTATTTAACTTATAATTAACTATAAATAAACAGAAAAGCATAAATCTCATTAGATTGACCCTGAAAATGACCCTGAAAAGAGTACTTGCATTTAGTGATTTTTACGTGATACACGGAAGTAATGAAGAAATTACATAGGTTACATACTGTTTGAAAATATCTTATATTCCGTCCTTTTAACTTTTCTTATCACAATGTATCAAATTCAATTTCAAAACTTTTAATCAATTTAGGCTCGTTTAACGACTTCAAAATATGTATATGCATGCGTTCGTTCGTATATTCGCCGGATTAATTACATAATATGTATTTAATCACACATCTTTCAAGAGATGCGGGGTTTTCATCGGTCCAAAAAACTGAATAAGACTTCTTTTTTTGAAATGCTACTTACGATTTCGTTTACAATGTAAAATGTAAGTTCATTAACATTTTATAAATTAAAATTTTGTGTCAGACTGCTTGCTTGACTTGCTTTACATTTTAAAAGATTTTATTAGATACTAGCCGTTCCCCGCGAATTTGCCCGCGTGGAAATTATGGTTGTAATTATATTACTCAGAACCCTAATTCTTTTTCTTAAATATAAGTAGCCAGTGCTACATCTGCATCTGCCAGTGAAACTGCCGTCGAAATCGGTCCAGCCATTTCGGAGATTAGCCGGAACAAGCAGACAGACAGACAGACCGACAAAAATTTTAAAAGTTGTGTTTTTGTTATAAGTACCGTATATACATTCATATGCATTTAGTAAAAAGCTGTTATTTTAACATTAAAACCAGACACTTCAATTTCATTTATTTGTATAGATAATTTCATTACACGCCAAGCAGCGCCGATAGCGTATTTATGACAAAATCAGAATTTTTAATAGGGTCTACATCACTTTGTGCCTAATTTATGTATTATTTATATGTTCCCGGCTTTGTTGTGCGATTGGGTCACCCCAGTCGCACCTCAACTTATTGTGGCTGAATAATAGAGGGTACAGTCTTTGTTTTCATAGTTTTAATCTAATAATAGCACCGTCTACTAACTGCTAAATAAACTATTAATAAGTAATGATAATGAAATGATATAAAAGAGAATTCCAATAAATACTTATTGCTGCAGCATCAAACATTGTCTGACTTAAGATATACAGACCGGTGGCGACTGTCCGGATGATGTATCATAATTGTCACTTTTAGCAAAATGACTAACAAAACTGAGTCTTCAAAACTGTGATTAAGCGAAAAGGTCTTTAGTTGAATACAAAGACATTTAAGTATAGTATACCTATATATTTAAATCTTTTTCATTGAATAAATTGTGTGTCTATCGGCATAGCAATATTTCACTAATTTCTTTTTGTATCAAGTCCGATACAAGTAATTGAAAATGAAGGGCACTGTAAGATTTATATCTCTAATTTATGGAATAGTTCGTGATACCGTTGAATGACTAATTACTAGGTAAATGTGGTCCACAATCGTGCAAAAGCTTCTTTTCTTTTGTTTTTATGAGTTTTATTTAAGCAAATACTAGAGCTATATAGCTCGCCGTAAGATTTCATAGAACAGATACAAAAAGTGTACGATGCCCGCAAGGAACAATGAAACTGTTTAGGAAATTTTATTTTGTTATTTTCCACGTGCTCAGTAAAGTGGATAGTAACTTCGCGGGGAAACCTTGATGTATGAGTAATTTTAAAAAGATTCGCGGACATGTGAAACCGCTATTTCGCATTAGGGTAATTAGGAGCGCAGTGCACAGCCGTAAGACCTATATAAGCTGCTTCGTTACTTTTTTACTTTTAATGAGACTTTTATAACAGTTTGTCATATATTGAAATACTTTTCATATTTCCAGACATACCTATTAAAATTTTTGCGACAGTCCTGGTTTCATAGCTCATATGAGTACCTATATGTAAATGAACAGGCTCTTGCGGAAAAATAATTTAATTAAAGAAAGCAGATTTCACTTAAACAACGGTTCATTTTATTTTACTTGTCAAAGGCTGTAATCAAACTGATTCAAACATAAATTTCATGATTTCTAAGCATTATTACATATTTTAATTGCAATTTGAAGTGTCGATTTACCACAAAGGCGATTGAAAACCTGCATATCTGAGAAGCTTCCCAGTTGAGGTCATCCCGTGTGGGAATCAGCGGAGCGAAAACTTTTTTGGCCTAAAACTATACAGCCCCTGCCCACATGTATGCTATGCATTAAGTTGCTACTTTTTTACTTTTCATGAGGCAATATATGCAGTTGTTATTTCATTGTAATTTTCGAGTATGTTACTTTTTTTCACTCTGCCGAAAATATTAAGGGTTCCAAAGTTGAATAGAATTCATTGTTGTCAGCCTATTAAAAGTCCACTGAAACGAACATAGGTCTCTCCCATAAATTGTCAAGTAGCTATAGAAATCTGCTATGGTTGCCACGCTTGGTTGGCAACCGCAACTATTATTTTTTTGATCTGTTGTCAGTTGTTGATGTTGCTCATCTCGTGTTTGTTTTCTTATGTGGCCTCTTATGACGGGACGATATGAGATGGCGGATTCTCTTTCACCGCCACAACAAGGCGAACATTTTTCTACTGCCGGTCATGAGAGTAATGCTTCCCACGTTCACTGTGAATGAAAATTATAAGGAATAAACTAATTTTAAAGATTTTATCGCGTTTAATTTTAACTTTTCGTTCCCCTACGGTTCCGCTGCCCTATTCCAAATTTCCCTACCTTCAGCTCAGCGTTCTCTCTTGTGCCTAGTTTTACTTCAATGTAAATAAATGTCTCCCATTAACACCGTATAGTGGGTTTTGGAAGAATGCATGGCTTTAGAGATATCCTCATACATTTCCTCCAGCTCCTCATCGGTATATGCCCAGGTTGGTGCGTAAACCTGTATGACCTTCAACGATTACCGTTTGGTGATTCTGAGTATTAGATACGCAACCCTCGTCGACATACTCACAATTTTTACAACGTTGTTAACGAGAGACTTGTAGACTATAAATCCTTTTTAATTATAAAATAGAATTATTTAATAATTTAATGAATCACCTCCTTGGGACAGATGGTCGCCCTCCCGGTGATAGAACAAGCTACCCGATTCGACGATTACCGTGTCCTCCCCCTCTCTTCGGACCTCGGATTGTTCTATAATATGCCAGCTTAACTTGTTTATCTCTTTTTCCAGCTCCAGGATCTTCTCATCAGTCCTCCGGGTGCGTTGTATATTCCCTGGGCGAGTCGTGGCGTCTTAGGTGGCAACCGAACCTCTGCCGGAGATTCTTAGCACCCCATATTTATTTACTTTATAATATTATCTCTTTATGATAATAATAAAAAATACGTTACGTTAAACTAAAATATCTTTCATTTCATACATAAACAAATTATAAATAAAACAGTCACACGGTTGGCACCGTCAGGGTTATAAGGACCCTCCTGACAGATCCTCTATGGTTTTGGGCGCTGAGTTTGTGAGGGCATCAGTTTTCAGTCGTTTTTGGCTCACAATAGTGAAAACTTCTGACAAGCTTTTATAGTTATCGTAAAGGAATTAACACCAGGTACACCGTCAGAGTGAACAAATTAGCGTTCAAAATCTTCCCAGTACTTCTCGGTCACCTTACTTTAGTAGGCGTTGGCTCAATTTAAAATAGCCAAAACTTCGAATGGCGCTTCGTTGCTTAATTCTATTGATAAATCCAAGATTCATCGCCTGCAATAATGTCGCAAATACAACGAGACATACCTCCTTCAAATTTTGAAATCATGTCTAAGCACCATTTCACGCAGGCCTACGTCTGAGAATCGGTGAGGTTGTGCTCCACCCAACCCGAAACTGTCGTACACCTACACAGACCAATTTAAGATGTCATAATAAAATAAACCTAGCAAGCTAACAGCATAGAAAAGTGGCGAAGCAATCAGCTTTGTAGCGGTTTCTAACGGTTGCCGTTGAGCAATCAGTTTCAAAATAGGAGGTTCAGATGCCTGGGTGATCAGTAATCGATTGCTGAAAACAGAATTTGAAAATTCGAAACCGTTCTCGAGATAATCGTGGGACAGACGGACAGACGGACGGACAGACGAACAGACGGACAGACGGACAGACGGACAGACGGACAGACGGACAGACGGACAGACGGACAGACGGACAGACATCGTGAAATCAATAAGTGACTTCGCAAGCTTCGCCACTTAATAAGTATGGCGTATACCTGTGACTTGGTGAAAACTTGGGTATGTAAAACTTTATTTTACATGGGGAAATGTCTACGTATACCCGCCTCGGCAAGGACGGATTATTTCGGACTCGCAACGACGAAAAGCTCATGAAGTTCCACCTTCATCGCGTATTGGCAGGGTCACGGCAACGCTTTCACACACATCAGTGATCACACCATAGCGGCTGCATCATAACGGCCCCTCGAATTGGATCCCATTTTTAATTCCAATTTTATATACTAATTTACCATCTGCCCAGTGGAAAATAAAACCATCGGTAAAGTTATCTGTATTGATGAAATTTTTTCAAAATCTGAAGAATCTAAAAAATCGAAGATAAAATTTTGAAAGTATAATGCAAAAAAGTAAACTTGTCAATTGGCAAAAACCACGATTATCATTTTTAAAGTCAGGGTCAATTAGACATTACGGAGAAGGATATATATATATATATATATATATATATATATATATATATATATATATATATATATATATATATATATATATATATATATATATATATGTGTGTGTGCTTATTTGTCATATGGACTGGAGATGATCATTTGGTGAAAATAGAACAATTATGTTCTGGAAAGTCAAAATGATGATGAGACAAAGCAAATAAAATTTAGACAGTGGGCCTTTTTTAGGGTTCCGTACCTCAAAAGGAAAAAAACGGAACCCTTATAGGATCACTTTGCTGTCCGTCTGTCTGTCTGTCTGTCTGTCTGTCTGTCAAGACCTTTTTTCTCAGGAACGCGTAGAGGTATCAAGCTGAAATTCATATCAAATACTCAAGTATATTGTCCTTTGGAGCTCTGAAAAAATTAAACTTCTAAGCCAACGCAATCAAAAGATACAGCCGTTTATGCAGCAAATTTTCGTCATTTGCAAGGGAATCAAAACCTACAGGGTACTTCCCGTGAACTCAGGATCTTGAAATTTGGTACGAAGCAACGTTTTATAGCACAGATAAAGGAAAAATTGCAAAAAGCATAAATTTTTAGTTACATCATATAATAAAAATATTTTTAATAATTTTAAACTTATATACCTACGGATTTGTTCGGAGCCCTCGGAGCGCGAGTCCGACTCGCACTTGACCGTTTTTTTTACATTGGGAAATGCCTACGCATACCCGCCTCGCGGGGGCAAGGACGGGTTATGTCGGACTTGCACCGACTAAAACCCAATGGTGTTCCTTCTTCACTGCATATTGGCAAGGCCACGGGAACGCTTTCGCACACATCCGCGACCCCATCTGCGCTGGCCGTCCTATGGCGGCCTCTTCTCGGGAGAGGACTACTCCTAGCCCATCTCCTTATAAGGTAAGGCGCACCAGAACACATGGCACGCCCTCCTCCGCGGCCTCCAATTTCCAATGCGCAACAGACGCCCCCGTGTCCGATGCTCGAAGGCCATGGGGTCAGGAAAAACTAGCACTCAGCAGCACCGGCCTACCTGAACCCAGCAGCGGATCTGGTCTATGCCTCCGCCGCCAACCAAGAGCCCTACACCACGGGCCAGCCAAGGTATTCCTCTTTGTTCACCGCGGGTGACGAAGCTACGGCTACTAAGCCCCCCCGCCACGAGAAGGTCGAGGGGTAGACAGTGGGCCTACCCACTGTCTAAATTTTATTTGCATTGTCTGCTCCCTAAACTAATTGGTTCTCGCCGTGAATACTCGGTGCCAATCAATGAGCCAATTCAAACCATTGCGAATAAAGTAAAAAGATATCAAAAAAGGTCGCGTCTAGGCTTCTGTCGATGCTGCTGTAAAAGAAAAGTAATTTCTGCAGATAGTCAATTACTATACAAAGTAAACTACGTGATGGATTGCAGTGTTTTCACTTATATACAAACTATTTTGAGTTTTCTTATAATCTATTTTAGTATTTAATACCTTAATATTTGACACGCACTTGATGGGTTTTTTGTTAGTGTCATCGACCTATAACGGAACCCTCAGTGCGCAACTCACGCTCGCCCTTGCCAGATTCTTTTGAATAATCCAATTCAAAATTTTTGAAAATTATCTTTTCACAAGCATTTAAAAAAAAGAACAAAAATTAGTTACAAATTTACGGAACAGTCTGGCACGTTTCAGAATTTTTCTTCCAGAATATAAGAAAATCTTTACGCTACTCCCGTAACCGGTTTGGTTGGTTCAAAATTAAATATTTATAATTACACTTGGTTGCCTCATTCAATACCTGCACTGGAAATTCTTATCAATACATGATCCGCTGCTACCATAGTCATTAGTCACCAACCGTAGCTAGAAATAGAAGGTAAATCTTCTTATATATGTGTCCAACATAGTTGGTTTCCATTTTAACCTACAACGAATTTAAAAACTCTCCACGCATCTTACCTGTTGCCATATGACCTCTCGTCAGAGAGAAGGTTATTTATTATGCATTGTACAGTATAAAATGTAACATAATGATTGAGTTTTTTTTTATAGGATAGGGGTGACAAACGAGCACACAGTCCACTTGATGGTAAGTGGTTGCTGTGGTCCATAGACATCTACATCTATCTTCGATTACGAATTAAAATGCAGATGCGTTGTCACCCGTGAGGACTAAGATGGAACCCCTCGTTTCCAGTAAAAAAGGTCTCCGGTTCTCTACACTCATCATACGAAATACAGCAGCGTTAAGCTGCTATTTTACGCTGGTATTCTGTGAGAGCGTGGTCCTTCCCCGGTCGAGCCAACCCATTCGTGCTACAACCATAACATAGCTGCAGCAGGGCTCTACCACGTAGAATCTGAAAAATCGAAGAAAAAATATAATATATACCTTATAAAAGAGTTATATATTATAGTTATACTTTAAACATAATGATGTTATAATAGACTCTGCTTGACGCACGCGTATGTAATTCTATATTAGTATATCTCACACGTAAATTAGGATATTGTCTTTCGATAATTACAAGAACATCACAACGATAATAGCTTTACGAGGCACAAAGGATGTTTACACATAAGCAATTGATTGAGTTACATAATACATTCATGATATAGGTAATTTAATCCATCACTTCATTACAATACACATAAATTAAAACAATTACGATACATTAGATATAATTTTGATTAAGAAAAAAATTCCCAAAGTCATTTTTTTTGATAATTTGTTACAACATTAAAATAATAAGAATGCGACTCAAGAACCTTTCATCCCCATCGGCTGTCCGTATTTTGAGGTATTTATGGCAAGTCCATGGTCACTGCATAATATATAACTCTTATTCTACAGCAGAATTTCCTCATTAAAGGTATATCACACTTTAACAGTGGTAGAGCCACGCGGCAGCTTTTGCTGTCGCACGGATGGGCCGGCTCGAACCGGGGTGGTAGCACGACCTCACAGAATACTAGCGTGAAGTAGAGGTTTACTTCTGCGTTTCGCTTGGTGAGTGCAGGTGGCCGGAGGCCTTTTTTACTGGAAATGAGGCATTCCATCTTAGTCCTCACGGGTGACAACGCATCTGCATTTTGATTCGCAAACGAGGATAGATGTAGATGTCTATGGACCGCAGCAACCACTTACCATCAGGTGGACTGTGTGCTCGTTTGTCACCCTCATCCTATAAAAAAAAATATCGGGCAAAGAAACTTTGATAATAGGAATCTTCACAGCTCGCTGAGTAATCTAAAGCTTCCTCACACAGCCAACCATGAAGGACTACGTTTCAGATCCATACGTCATCACTGACAACACGCACTGGTTGTATTGGACTGCTCAGTCGGGTTAGTCCCCAAATTAATGGGCGAAGTTTGACTTACCTAGTCGGACGATTTGTCCTCGGTTAACATACTTATAAACGACTTTCTCAACAACTAACAGAACATGGCCGTTACATGTGACCTTTGTAGTACCTCAAGCCCACTGGATGCATGCCAATTACCAAGGGCACGACAGAAATTTGTCTTGTCAGAATGTCGAAAGATGGATGTGATATACACGCAGAGGACGGCGGTAGCAAGAGTTTAAGGTAGAGCGAGATCTCATTGTGCCTGAGATGTGATAGAGACTGAAGATATCACTACCTCACACCATGGTAAATCACACTAAGACAGTGTGATTTACTATGTAGGGTTTCGTCACCACTTACCACCAGGTGAGATTTTAGTCAAGTACTGGCATGTAAATGATAACAATTGTTGTTACAGCGGTCGCCTATGTCTTTAAATAAGGTGACTTTCGTCTCGCGAACATCTTAAAGCTTGCAGAGGGTACTTTCTCGGGAAATTATGCAGATTTGGTAACAAGCACTCAAAGAAACTCGTGTACTCCAGTACAATTCAGTGCAATTCTCCAGAAAGCTGTACTTGGAAATTCAGTGTGGGTACAATTAAATACTAGGCAGGAAAAGAACTCGGTATAGTGATCTACTCTACGGTTCAGTCTTCGGCCGCTATCAGCTATAACTGCATTGTCAATTTCTTAAAAGAAGACATTTTCATTGGGACGAAGCCAAGAGCCCTTTTAATTTCCGCGAAAACGGCCGAGGTTTCCTATAGACAAGACTCTATGCTTTTACATAACTCAGCCTAATAAAAATTGGCTCTGTGTTTAGTCTGCAAATCAGACTTAGCAGTGTAAAGTTCCCTCCTGGTATGGTATTACCGCAGGGATAAAGAAAATAGAGCTTAAAGTGTTATAGGCTTCAGTTGGCTTATGTTTTCTGGAAACTGAAAACTCCGTCATCTAGCTTTGTCAGGAGAGTCTTCATTAATTTTTAATCATTTTCAATAGATCCATTTAAAACCCAAGTACTCGTTATCTTTTGCACCAAAAAACGAGAAGCAACTAAACCTTCTTATGGCAGGGTATCAAAGTCAAAGATCTGTCAAAGATCGTCGATAACATGACGTAGACTTTTCGATTCGAAACGATTTACTACGTATTTGTGGAACCTGCGGTTAGGTCACTGCAATCTTGGACTATGCTGTATTCTCCGAGATTAAAGTGATATAACCAGAGTTATTACTTATATTGTTTACCCCAACACTTAAATCTCCTTCGGAGTCAAACGACGAGTTCTACCAACAACCAGTGTAATTTTTCTCCAAATGCATTCTGAAAACCGCCTTTAAATTTTGTGTAGGTCAAGAACGCAAAGAATGGCCAAATTTTACTGGTAGTCACATGGTATTCAATGTTACTTGTAATTCTGTTCTGAGTACCTACCAAGTGTCAACAATAGATACGTATTTCGAGGATAAGCTAATGAGACATATCTCCTGGAAACACCATCGTTTTTAAACACTGGCATCAGATAACATACTTATTGCATAAAAAAATGTTGATTTCTTTAACATAGGCCTACAAGCATTATTCTGTGGCCAGAGTCGCCCAGGAAGCATGTAGTAATGCTTGTGTTGGGTGACTGCTCTTGCTCTTAAATATACAATATTTATTTGTAGTGTTTTTTTTAATAACTAAACTATACATTTTACAATATTTCAAGGGCTAGAATACTAAATGAATGACGAAAACTGTGATTCCCTATTAATCATTTTCATCTTCATCTAGCCCTACGATAAAAAATCTTGGGATCGGTTAAAAACCACTAGATTTTATGTCAAACGCACGCGCTATTGCCCGCGCGCGCGCGCGCGCGCGTGTGTGTGTGTGTGTGTGTGTGTGTGTTTGTGTGTGTTTGTGTGTGTGTGTGTGTGTGTGTGTGTGTGTGTGTGTGTGTGTGTGTGTGTGTGTGTGTGTAAGTATTTGCAGGTGTGTGTGTGTGAGAGGGGTGAGAGTGTGTGCATGTTTTAATTTATTAAAATTTGTATTGTCTCAAGCCAGCAAATTATTGTTTTTTTACACTCATATAGTTTAAGATTATATATTGAATATTTATTGTGAAGCTTATTGTAGAGAAGTAGTAAGAAAGATAAGAGTGTGCTTGAAACCGACGTCTGGCAAAAAGAGTTCTACATGAAGTATAGTTCGGCCGTTCAGAGAATGCGTTCCTGACACCTATCAGTTAGTCACGACTAGTGATGGGCATAACATAACACTGAGTTCGTTACCGTTCCTCCAAAATAAACCGCCGCGTTATTTTTAAGATTATTTTCGTTTTAAATTGGCGGAATCATTTAAAATTTATATTTTAGTAATTTAAGTGGAAACCAAAAAAAGGTAATATTAATACGAGGGTGGATTTAAAAGTACTCGGCCTAACACAAATCCATTCAATTCTAAAAATCAAATCTACCCACATTATTTTGTTCAGTTCAGACTAGTTCATTGTGTGAAGTTCGAAACGTGTGCGATAATTAGTTGTGATTTTATAAATTTATTAGCAAAGTAATCGGACATAATTTCCGCGAATGGAGCAAATCGAGCAGCGTGCCGTCATTAAGTACCTCCATAAGAAGGGGCTATCATCAAAAGCCATCCATGATGACATGGTCAGTATATTAGGCGATTGTGCTCTGTCATATTCATCCGTCAAAAAATGGATAGCAGAATTTAAGCGTGGTAGAGAGAGTGTGAAAGATGAACCCCGCTCTGGAAGGCCTTCGACGTCAACTACTGACGAAAATATTAAAAAAAGTACTTGATTTAATAATGGGAGACCGCAAATTAAAAATTAGAGAGATAGCCGAGATTATAGGCATCTCTTATGAACGAACTCAAAACATCATTGTCAACGAGTTGGGTTTCCACAAGGTGTCTGCGAGGTGGGTTCCGCGACTGCTTTCAGTTGAACAAAAAAGGACGCGATTGACTATTTCACGCGACTGTTTGGAGTTATTTGAAGCCGATGCAGATGATTTTTTGAGTCGTTTTGTTACTATAGACAAAACATGGGTTCATTACTGTACACCGGAAACAAAACAACAATCAAAACAGTGGAGAAGACCTGGTTCACCACCCCCTAAAAAGGCTAAGTCGATTTTGTCGGCAAATAAGGTGATGGCTTCAGTATTCTGGGACTCGAAAGGTGTGATTATGATTGATTATCTTGAAAGGGGTCAGACTATAAACTCTGATTACTACTGCACCTTACTACGTCATTTACGAGAGGAAATAAAAGAAAAACGTTGAGGAATGCTCAGAAGAAAAGTCCTGTTTCATCAAGATAACGCCCGTGTTCACACGTCAGTACAGTCAATGGCTGAAATTCACAACTGTGGCTTTGAACTGTTACCGCATCCACCGTATTCACCTGATCTGGCACCATCAAACTTCTTTCTGTTCCCTAACCTAAAAAAGCACTTGGGAGGTCAAAGATTTTCGACAAACGACGAGGTCAAAGCAGCTGTAGACGCATATTTTGACTCTAAGGTAGAATCATTTTTTTAAACGGTCTAAATGCTTGGAAGGGAAGGTGGCAAAAGTGTATTGAACTTGATGGTGATTATGTAGAAAAATAAAAATATAACTGATTTAGTATGTGTTTATTTTCTTGGTTAGGCCGAGTACTTTTCAATCAAGTATTATAATAAAATTGTTTTATTTATTCTTTGTTACAAAGTTACAATCTGTATTTCTATGCAATAAAGTACATTGAATTGAATGTGCGTACAGAATATTAATTAGACTCCGATTCGTTTAAGGAGGTGGTGTCTTCATCATCATCTTCGCCTACATGTATAATTATATTATTATCAATAACAGAATCAATCATGATATCTCGGTCAAAATGTTCCACAATCAGGTTTTTAGTCTTCTCAACAACCTTCGCCCAGTCATCTCTTGTGACTTCCCCGCAGGCTTCTTTTAATAGGGTCATCATCTTTTTCGTGCTGAATGGCGGGGAAGTATTGTGGCGGGCGGCGTAACCTTTTATTTGAGCCCAGATTAGCTCAATCGCGTTATATTGGCAATGATACGGTGGAATTCTTAGAACGCGATGACCGTACTCCAGAGCCAGTTCATCGATTTCGTATCGCACATTTGCCGCTTTATTTTCTTTAACTAATTTAATTAGCTCTAGTTTTACCATCTGCATATTTGCGTCAATGCCTTTTGCTTGTAAGCAAGCCACCATTTCTTCTTTTTTATTAGCTTGGGTAGGTGGTTTCTGTATTTGAACCGAGTGATAGGAGGCATTATCCATGAATATTACAGAAGGCTCTGGTAGGCTGGGCAAAAGCACGTTCTGGAACCACTCTTTAAATGTAGTGGCATTCATTTCCTCGTGGTAGTCATTTGTGGTTTTTGATTGAAATGCCAGTAACGCGTTCCCCACAAAGCCGTATTTTGCGGAACCTGCGTGGCATATTATCAGACGGACCCCTTACCCATTGGTACTTTCGACGTCGACGTTTGTGTATCATCCGTCCAAGAACGGGAAACCGTGTGATTGGCGTCTAGCCATGTCTCGTCAATGAACACGACATTATCCCAGTTATCAATATTTTTTGCTTCTCTCAAAAAACTTATCCGTTTTAAAATTATGTCGTATCGTTCTAAAAAAATTTTTCTTTTGTCTGTTTTTTTATACGAAAAACCAATATCTTTTAAGATTTTGATTAAAGCAGTTTTACCCCCGCTAAACAGTCCAGATTCTCTTAACGATGCCAAAAGCTTCTTCCTGTTGAGATATACATTTCTGGAATAGTAAATATATATATGATTTCTGATTGCATCGGCGTCAAAGGTGTCAATATCTGTCACGGGTTTAGTTCTACGTTTCTTCTTCGGAGTACGTAAAATATTATCTTCCATGCCAGTAGAGCCGAACTTTTCTTTATTAATATTTGTTATCGTTCGTTTGCTAACTCGAAGCGCCTGAGAGACGCGTTCTTGTACTTCTTGTTCGACAGATAACAGGGGTCCGCCATTTTGCCGCTCCCGCTCAAAGTAATCTTGCAGCTTGATGATTAACTCACGGGCTCCACTTTTCAATGTTTGTCCACGTTTAGGCATTATTATGCACCAAAAGTAAAAAGAACGCAATACAAAACACAATCGAAGTCCGATTTAGCGCCGATGTCAGTTTGAAAAGCAGAATCAGTCCATTAAACGAAAGCCGGGTAATCAAATAAAAACAGATCGAAAACACTTGAAGAACGTGGTCTATGCGCACGAAACGACAACAGAAGACTGTTTTAGCGTCACAAAATGGAGGCCGATAACGCCATTTGGGGTTACCATTTTCAACCTAAATATAAAAATGCTACTTTCTTTCGCGCGTTCGGTTTGGTCGTAGTTTTATTTTTATATTTAATAAAACTTATCGTATAGTCCATTATTTTCAAATTTTTAAAAAGAAAAACAAAACGTATTATTTTATAAAGTATAACTGTATAAGAACAGATTACGATACTGTTATTGTCTGTTATTGTTATCACAGCACTACAAATATAAAGCGCTGACATAACCTTGTAATAGCGCAGTATAGATTTAGAAAAATATTGTTTACCAAGTTATTTGACACTCAGTTTGGCACAAAACTATAACATTCATTGATTATTGATATAATAATGTTGTTTAAATGCTCATCAATTGTTAAAACGGTAAACAACCAGCAAAAATATTTTTATCGTAACTACAACGCCATTACAAAGTTACGTCGTCAGTTCAATCGCAACGTGTCAGGAACGCATTCTCTGAACGGCCGAACTATAATAGGAGCCACTTTACAGTTCCTTCTACCTGTTTAAACTTTGTGTTCATACGGCAAGGACTTATGTAAGTACAGACTTGACATATAGTGACAGTATTTTATTATTTAGATATAGTTCATCAGTAAGAAATCTAAATAGCTTAAAAACATTGTCTTAAGTAGGCATCTCTGGGCTCTTTCAGCCTCGAGGAATTTAGTTTTAGTGGTGCCACCCCAGATGGGAATACAATAACTCATAACAGATTGGGCCAATGAAATGTAGATATATTTCAATAACTCTTGAGAAGTTATATGTCTTAACTTTTTAAAGACCCATGTGAGTTTACGGATCCTATTATAGAATTCGAGGGAAAAAAGAGAATGTTGCCCTGCTAAAGACTGACATAATTACTAAATGTAAGGCCTTCAAGAGAAGTAACCAAGCAAAACATCGAGAAAAACACCTGGAATTTGTGAAGAATGACGAAACCCCTGTTTTCGTGTCAGAGCAACTGACACCCAGAGCTTCACTCCTGTATTTTCTTGCACGGGATTTAATTAAATCAACATCTTTTACCTTCTGCTGGACGGCCTTTTGTAACCTTTTTGTAAGGTCTCAATTTTATCTTCGAGGGTATTGATGTATTTGGTGTCTTCTTTTTTGTTGTTGTTTCAATTTCTCAATTTCTTTTTTTAATTCTGCGTTCTCTTTGTGCAAATGTGCTGTAGAAGTTTTAATTTTGGTATTGGTTTCTTGAATTTGCTTCAACGTCGCATTTATTTTATTAAATTCTTGCTGCCGTGCAGCAAGCAAGGAGGCAAACATAGCCCGCATTTCTTCCTTAAAAGCACGAAAATCACTCAATCTACAGCTGGGGGTAGATTAATCTAGATCTGCAGGACTATCCTGTTCCTTCCTTTTTTTGGCACGTCCCAAGACGAAGAAATTTGTAGGGGTAACAAATATGTTCATTAGACAAATTTGATTCGGACATAGACTTGTTCATAGTTGCTTCTACCAGGACACCATAGGAAAGTAGGAGTTTATAGCCTCTCTCGCTACCGCTTATGAGTTAGGGCAATCGACAGAGTTGATTACGTACGTGAGAAGGCGGTGACGTGCACGCAGCGTACCTTGCAGTCTGTTCTTGTCTCAGTTGCGTTGTCTCGTTCTTGCGTAGCACCTACTAGTACTCAAGCGTTATGGTCGCCTGGTACTTAGTGACACTTTTACAGAGTTATTTTGCAAATTTAAGTAAGCTTTTATTGAAATTATTTTTGAAAAAACTTTGCACGGGAACACACATCTAAACGCGGTCCGGGGGGAAGAGGATATACAGCATAAACAAAGAGACTTGAAGTAAGTACTCTAAACAAGAACTTCTCACTCTGTGCTGAGTGTGAGACCGACCACTCTTTCATTACACGCGTAGTGCACCTTTGATATGAGGCGATAGTACCTATATCAGACTGTCGAGCAGGTACTCCCTCTCCCTCACATTGGACAGTGCTAGGTCCTGGATGTGTAACTCGGTTCATATATTGAGGAGTGAAACTGCTGGAAAAGACGAAGAAAAGAATTACGAGTCTACCTCCACGGTAAGCGGCACTTACCAAGCCCAATCGTCCTTAACATCCTCAATGTTTTCGCCATTTTTTTTAAATGCTTAAGTTTTTATACAAAATACATGTAAGGTGTTAGGTAGTACTCTTTACGAATCATTAAATGCTGTTTTCTCTATTGCGGAAGTAATTCAAATTATTTCAACGCATTTCTTGATATCATCATTTTTCTAGGTTTATGGTTATAAAAAAAAATAAAATATGGTTATAGAAAAGTTCATCTTAAAACAATTCACGGAAAGCCAGCCAGGCATGCGTCTCTTCCATTCTAGGAAAGATTTGCAATAATTGAAATGTTTCGCAAACAGTTCAGGTAGCGATTTCCGTTTACTGTTTGTACAGCTTTCAATGTTGAAAAAGGCTTCCTTTTAAATTCATTTTTATTCTGAGAAATAAAAATGCACTGAACACCTCTCATATTAACTGCGTTGCCGTGATGAGGTGGGAATACACGAAAGCTCCTATACAGAGTCCACCCTTTGTAAATATTTAAATATACTAAATCACAATAATATCACATGTTTTTCTATAAATTTTCATGAATTTATTCATAAAGCAACACGAACCACCAGCGGACCATAGCGTATTTCCCTGATACAGACCTGTCTTGCATTTTTTGCGGGGGGAAATCTGCACATACAAAATCAATCGTCTGTCACTACGAAACTCAAACATACAATTATTACAATAAACTAATCATTTCACACACACATACATACATTATAACAGTAGGGCTTGGTGACAGCGACAACTCGGATCAGTCGCTCGAATGATCTGCATATTATACGAGGACGAGCGGCCTGTTGGTAAAGAAATACGAAACAACACTACCGTTATTATGGTAATTTTTAAGTTTAAAAAGATGTAAATAGCAATAAGGTGATTAAAAATTACTTAAATATGGAAGGCATCTTTTTGTAAATTTGATTTGTATGTGAGCACTGAAAATTGTTTATTTAGTTGAATTTAGTAGTAGATCTAAAACAATTATAGAACGAATCCTGGAATTTGTAAAACAATATATAAAAAGTTACAGCCCTTAATGTGTGGTCCCTCATTTCACTCAGTCTATCAGTCAGATCTCGGAAAGTATCTTAAAAATTAAGTTAATATGATGACAAATATTTAGTAAAGAATACGTAAAGCATAATTTACTAAGTAACAGGACATAAAGTGTTAAAGATAAAAAAATATCTAAACTGGTTGAGGGACACACAATTTTAATGCTTTAGTAAAAATTTCTTGATTAAAATATTTATTTCCTACTTTTTTCTAGTTAAGGTTTAAATAGAAGTCTTATAAAGTTTTGTAAAAAAAAAAGAAAGAGGACTGAGTATTGGCGCAATTTTAACATAGGTACTGTTAAAACTGGTCCCTCATTCTACACGTCTCGAGACATATATGGTGTGCTAACTGTTGGTTTATAATGGTACGCATGAAATCGATAAAATCATAAATTAAGTACTCACTAGTGCTAAATTAGACGAGGTAAATCTGTTGAACATTATTGTTGATGATTTGGAAAATAATGCATAAACAAACTTTGAGCAAGGCGTATTTCCAGAAGAATCTATAGTTCTGCCGCCTAAGACATCCCAAAACACCTCAGCCCTATTAGGACCCCTACTAGGACGTCTACGACCGACGGGATATTAAAGTTCGGATCTGCTAGTGTGAGACCTGACGGAATAGGAACGCAATTTATGTGCTCGAACGATGACGGTAGAACCTTTGTAATTTCAGTTAAAATATGACTCTCGATATAAACAGTCAAGGCACAGCATAAAGACTCAATTGTGAGATGACATGACTGAGTACTGGTGAATGTGTTATTATTAATTCCCGTTACCTTGGTGCTCGTCCCGCCATGTGTCATACCCAGTTTCTCTGATAGCTCCTGCGTAACAAAGTTGGCCGTACAACCGTTGTCCAGCAGTAACCGCGCAGTGTACTTTTTACCCGTCCCACTGATCACGTTCACTTTAATTATTTTTTAAAGTGAACGTAATCTTTAAATTGAACGTGAACGTAAACGTAAAAATTTAAAACAGCAATACAAAAGAAAATGTTAATTACTTCAGGATAAAAAAAAACTACAGCTGTGCGAGAACAATACGGACCGTTGCATACAGGTAAAAATATGAATCAGCGCTAAGGTCAACGAAGCGACACATGTTCAACGTTACTATCTACCTACTTGAAGCTCTTGATGTTTGTAACGGAATAAGTATTTAAAATTAAACAAGCGAGCGTTGCAATTTCAATGCAATTTTTGGAACACTGAAGTTATCATCATCATCATCATTACAGCCCTTCACAAGTCCACTACTGAACATAGGCCTCCTCCAAGTAATGTCACAAAGCACGGTTCTGAGCCAAATGCATCCATCGACTTCCTGCATGTCTCACCAGGTCGTCACTCCATCTAGTGGGGGGTCGCCCTACACTTCGCCTACCGGTACGAGGCTGCCACTCGAGAACCTTTCTTCCCCATCGGTTGTCGGTTCTTCGAGCTATATGACCGGCCCACTGCCACTTCAGCTTACTAATCCGTTGGGCTATGTCGGTTACTCTGGTTCTACTGCGGATATCCTCATTTCTAAGTTTATCACGCAGAGACACCCCGAGCATAAACCTCTCCATAGCTCGCTGAGCGACCTTGAGCGTCTTTATACGGCCAGCATTGAAGGACCATGTCTCATATCCATAATTCATCACTGGCAACACGCACTGGTGCACAATTTCGTTTTCAGGTTTTGAGGTATGTCTAACTAGATGTGTCGTAGTTTCCCGAACGCTGCCCAGCCGAGTTGAATCCGTCAATTGACCTCTCGGTCGAAGTTGGACTTACCTAGTCGGACTATTTGACCCAGGTAAACATACTCGTCAACAACTTCGAGCTTAGTACTCCCAACAACTACCGCCATAGGTGTGACATGGACATTAAACATGATCTTTGTTTTCGCCATGTTCATGTTAAGACCTATCAGTTGGGAAACACTATTGATGTCATTGACCATAGTACTTAGGTCCCTCAGCGATTCTGCTATAAGGACTATATCGTCAGCAAATCGAAGGTGAGTGATGTACTCGCCATTGATGTTAATACAGCATCCTTTCCAGTCCAGTAGCTAGAAAACGTCTTCCAAAGCAGCGGTGAAGTTTCGAGGATATAATTTCACCCTGTCTTACGCCTCTCTGCAGTTGGATAGGTTTCGTACTTTGATTCTGTACTCGGATAGCCATCGTAGCTCTACTGTAAAAACACTTCAGCACTTCGATATACCGACAGTCAACTTGGCACCGCTGAAGGGACTGCAGCACCGCCCAAATTTCGACGGAATCAAAGGCTTTCTCATAGTCCACATACGCCAGACATAGTGGCAAATTGTACTCTTCGGACTTCTGTACAATTTGCCGAAGGGTATGTATGTTGTCTATGGTGCTGAAGCCCTTTCGGAAACCAGCTTGTTCGGGAGGCTGGAAGTCGTCAAGTCTACGCGCGAGACGATTCGTAATGACTCTCGAAAACAGCACGTAGACGCGGCTCAGAAGGGAAATCGGTCTATAGTTCTTCAAGAGAGCGTTGTCACCTTTCTTGAAGAACAAGACCACCGCACTTCCGCTCCACGCCTCCGGTGTAATGCCACCATGGAGGACGGAATTAAAAAGCCTCTGAAGGACTTCAAGTACCGGTTTTCCACCCGCTTTCAGAAGCTCCGCTGTAATTCCATTCTCGCCCGGGGACTTGCCGTTTTAAGGTGCTGGAGAGCCATTCTAATCTCGCTCAAACTGACATTCGGGATATCTTCGGAATAGTGTCGGATAAGACTCGCTCTTGGATCGTTACTCACACTTGCGTGTGGCTCCAACGAAAACATTTACAGCTGCCCATAGAACCTCTCAATCTCACTCAAAATCTCAGGTGCCCCGGAAACGATGCTGCCACACACGGTCTTCAGCTTTGACAATCGGCTCTTTCTGGCAGACAGATCGCTGGCAAAGACTTTGGAGCCTTGGTTTCGCTCGATCGCTTCTTCAATACAAGCTGTATTGAAGTTGCCTAAGTCCCGCCGCATGCATTTAGAGATCTGTCTGTTCAGTTGCCTGTATGCTGTCAAATCTTTTGAAGAATGTTGCTTCGTCTCCCGTCTAACAGCCATTAGATTAAGAGTGTGATCGGAGAGTTTTTGTGTTCTTCTGCAGTGGGTCTTGCAAAATTTAGCTCCAACCGCATGGACAGTTTCCACGAGCTTGTCATTCATATCAGCCACTTCATTGCAGTTTTCTAGGCACTAAAAACGGTTTTGTAACTCAAGCTGAAAGGTTTCGGGATTTTGGAACAGAGCACGAGGGGGACGGAGCGTTGACTTCATTAGACGTGACCTCTCCAACTAAACGTTTCTTCCGTTCAAGCTACAAGTACATAACTCACTTAGATTTGCCGACGATATAGTCTTTATGGCAGAACCCGCTGGAAGACCTTAGTACTACGCTCAATGACCACAATAGTCTTAAACTGAACATGGACAAAAAAAGATCCTGAGTACGTCCATGTCACACCTATGTCGGTAGTTGATGGATACACTAACCCCGAATTGTTGAATAGTATGTTTACCTGAGTCATGTTCATGTTACTGTAAAAATCTGAATTTGCATAAATCTTAGGATTTTCTTTTAAATCTTAGGATTTAATAACATGAGCTGGTAAATGCAAGATTTGGTATTAAATTAGACTATTTTCCGGGCCTTTACCGTTGGAGATTTACCAATGACTATTAGTAAATGTTGGTTTTGGAAATAAAAATATATAATATAAGTAAAAAGTATTTATTAAACATCGAATCATGTTACCGACAAGATTTAAAAATTAGTTTTGTTAAGTTTTTAACGTATAATTCTGTAAAATATATTTGTTTTCTTTTTACAAACACAATACCTACGTTGCCTAAGTTTACTCATTAATTTTTCTTATGAGATTATTGTCGGTACAAATTCAATATCTTATGGTATTTACTCTATAGTTACAAGTACTTCCTGCAATTGTCTCTTCTTTCTTTCTTTCTCCGAATCAATATCGAATTTTCTAGTGAGATTATCATCAGTTGTTACATTAGAAACATCGGTTTGTTTCTTAGCCTTCACCTTTTCCGTAATAATCTTTTCTTGTGTTTTATTGTTGACAGCGTTATTGAATGCCTTTTGTGACTATTTCTCAACATTAATATATTTTTGTCATGTTCAATTACATTTTCGGCGGTAATATATTGTTGCGCATTTATCTGCAAATGCAACAAAGTCTCCAAATCTTCTTCAGATCTTATTACTCCAATCATATCTCTAAAGATCGCTGAAGTTTTCATTGGAAAAATTTTTTTTCCTTTAATTTCTCTAAACACTACGCATTTATCCCTATCGAGATTAAAATTATTGTCTTTCTTACTTGTCACTAATTCGTGCAGTGTTTCATAAAATCTTTGTATCACAGTCATTTTATTTCATAAATACTTCTAGATAACAAAAACGTACGTACTAATAGACCGACTGTGTCGAGCGGAGAGAGGTGACTCTGCACACTGTCCGCGAGCACGAGAAGACGCCAAAAACTTTTAGACATGACTATTTTTCAACATTTTGCGTGTCTTTAGGGTAAAACCTAAGATTTACTAGGTGTATGGTAGTAAAAGTCCGAAATTAACTATTACCAGAGAACAGTTCGGACTTTTACCTTGGTAAATCCTAGGTTTTACCGGAAAATCTTAGGATTTATGTTCAAGCTTTTACAGTAACATATATACAAATTTAACCTTTAAAATTTAAATTTAAATTTATTAATTATTTAAATTTAACCTTTTTACTATAAATAATAAAACTCACTACGTATTTGTACATAAAAAAATAGTAACTATGAGCCTCTAACAATAAATAATATCTAAAATAAGTAATGAAAATCACCTTGGTCTTCTGTTGGATAGTCATACTCGCATTGGACTAAATCCTATGACTATCTAACAGAAAACATACAACTCACATAAAAATAATATTAAATCTCAACTGGATTTTCTTACTGGCGTACTGCGAAATATACGCTAATAACGAGGCTATGACGACCATTAAATAAACTGCCACATTACAACACCACTTTACACATGCGTAAATGTCAAATCCAAATCCTTCCGACTGGTGATGAAAAAACAGTGTGAGGGTATCGGCTCTCTGTTCACCAATCCGCATTTCTGCGAGGAGTGTACCTATTTATAATTAACGTTTTAGACTGCATGCCAGGTGGAGCATTCCTGAAAAAACGTACTTTTGAATATAGAATTGGAAAAGCTTATTTAGAAATATTTTTTCCGGACAAGCGACAACACCACTTATACAAATCTAGTGCGCCCCATTATAACATTAGCCGGGTTGACATTCCGTCATCTTGACCACAGACTACTTAGTGGATACTAATCTTGACTTATCTTGATCAGGTGTATTGTATCGGGTACTTACTTGCATCTTAACACTTTTACTGTCCAGTTTTCAGATACTATAATAAGATAATATCAATGACCTATATGCAGTACACGGGACAGCGAAAGGGTTAAGTATGGACACTTATTTCGATCATATCGGGGCGTGCCGTGTAGTATCTTAGTACCTTTGATGATCGGGTAAAAACCGAATAGAGATGGGACGCGGCATATTAGGTATTGTAGTGCAACGTTGTCTACCGATAATGATACGAGATATATATATACTAGCTGACCAGGCAGACGTTGTTCTGCCCTTTCCGAACGACCATTTGCTTTCCCAAAAAAAACTCTTGAAATTAGCAATAAAAAAATTGAGGGTCACTTATCGGGATAAAAACTATCCTATCTCTCAAATTGAACCAAACTGCACACAGTCTGCAAAATTTTTTTGAAATCGGTTCTATATGTTGAATACTTACAGCAACACGTGGTGGTTATACTACTAAATTGTAGCTTATATTAAACGTTTGCATTTTTAACATAGCGCCATCTATTAAATATTTACTCAATCCAGTCAACAGATATCGTCATCTGACAGAATCGTTTGGAGCTAACAGATAATTGTGACTGTCAAATAATAGACAAATAATTTTCAGTAAAATAATATTGTATTGGGACTATAAATCTGTAGATTACATCTCATAAGCTATCCTATCTTTTAAGTTGGACCAAACTGCACATTGACCAAAAATTTCATTGAAATCAGTTCAGTAGTTTAGGAGTCCATCGGGGACAAACAACGTGACACGTACTTTTTATATATAAAGATATATATAGTGTGGAGAGGGACGTATGAAATACAGTACCAAAACGGCGTATCACGTGGTCGCGTAAAATTTAACATCGAAACTGGCGAACACGATACACGTCTACTCCACGTGACGGTACTGCGATATACCAAGATAATCAAATGTGAACCCGGCTCTAGATGGAAAGGAATGACTAATGGCCACACCGTGCTTAAAAGATTTATTTCACATTCAGTATTAAATAATGAATTCATTTGTCACTTTCGTTTAATTTTGTTTTGGAACTTTTTATTCCTGAAAATACGATGTAAAGTTGAAATGAACTATCTGGTATCGCCAAGAATAAATTTATACTTGAGGAGTGTAATTAAACAAAAAAATGTTCTTCTGTTACTAAAACGTGAAGAGTAAAATAATTCTCTTTGCGCATTTTTCGAGTCTTCTTTTAGGACAAGGGTGACTAACGGGCACACAGTGCACCTGATAGTAAGTGGTTGCTGTGGCCATAGACATCTACAGCTATCCTCGATTGCAAATCAAAATGCAAATGCGTGTTGTCACTCGTGATAACTAAGATGGAATGCCTCGTTCTCAGTAAATCCGCTTCTTTACGCTCACCATAAAAACACAGCAGCGTTAAGCTGCTATTTTCACTTGTAATTGTATGTAGTGTATTTTTTAAGCCACAAGTAACCTAATAGTATAAAATGCAGTTTAGTAAAATTAATAACTTACTAAGTTGTTATCAAATTATTCTTTAGTTTTTATTGTACATAATACGTAGTCTTTCAAATTCGTTTTATTATTAATGTATAATAAATGGAAGTTCATACAGGTAAAGCCCTGTTTAAGGATTGCAGATACACATAAAAAAGTGCTAAGTAAAAATGACTTTCAATAAGTATTATGTAATAATCAATATTGAATAAAAAATCATTCTATTCTATTCATAACCATTGATTGAAATTTAAATAAATGCTACAAGACATGATTATTTTTTTTATTTATTTAATTAGATTGCCAACGATTGTTACATTACTCAAAATCTTAATTGCTAGAGCTTAGTATCTAGGACATAATGCACAATCACTTATAGGTAATCATCGCTTACACAATAAAACATTAAATAATAAGGCTAAAGACTAAAAGCTACATCTCTAAAATGGTTTTTTTTAATTTAGTGGTTGTCATACAATGTAGGTCAAGGATTTGGTGATGGTCACAATATTTGTTGTAAATATGGCTTATTCTAGAGATCGGGGAATTCGATCCTAGTAGCGTCCTACGGAATGGGCATACTAGAGGCTTAATAGGAGCACGAGGTATTCTCCGCGGCACTCTAAAGCAAAATTTTGAGAGAAGTTCTGGAGAGCATATGTAGTTTCTAATAACTTTATAGAAGAACATTAGGTCAGTTATATCTCTTCGCTTGTCCAGTGATGTCAACTTAAAGTATTTTAAGGATTTGGAGTACGAGTAGGGATTACTCAGCTTAAAAAGATAAATTATAATAATTAGATAAATGACATAAGAACCTTTTTTGAATCCGTTCAATCCTTAGACTATGAGTTGCAAAATTGGGACGCCATACTACACTTCCGTATTCTAAAATCGAGCACACTAGGCTTCAGTAGAGCAAAATTTTGGTTGCTGGTTTTTTGAAAAATTTCCCGTTTCTTATTACGAAACCTAACATTTTTGATGCTCTCTTTGTAGCATGATCAATATGATTGACGAATGTTAGTTTTTGATCCAAAAGAATACCCAAATCTTTGACTACATTTACCTATTTGATCTCAATGCCTTCGATATGATAAGCAGTTGGAATAATTTTAGATTTCCTAGTAAATTTGATGTGCACACATTTATCTACGTTCAATTTCATGCCGTTTGTTGCGCACCAAGCTACTAAGGAGTCGATATCCCTTTGCACAAGTGCAGCATTCTCAAGTAAACTAACTGCTCTAGCCAATTTCAGACCATCAGCAAACATATATGGTTTCGTAAATTTAAGACTAAGAGGAAGGTCATTGATGAAGATGTTGAATAATATCGGTGCGGTGTGAGAACCTTGGGGCACACCTGAAGGGATGGGATGCAATTCTGATGCAAAGCCATTCACTACCACATAAAAAGCTCGACCAGTAAGATAAGACTTAAGCCATTTTAAAAGAGAACCATGAACACCATAAATTGATAGTTTGTGGTGTTCATGGATGGATGATATCACGAGAAACTCTATCGAATGCCTTGCTGAAGTCCATATAGATAATATCAATTTGTTTATTGCTATCCATCTGTTCAATTAATTCCTCAGTGAAGAGGACCAGATTACAAGTTGATCTACCGTTCATAAAACCATGTTGGCAGGGTGATACGAACATTGAATGTGGTTTTGTATGTACGGACAGACAAGTGCTTCCAGTACCTTAGCTAAGGTCGATAAAATGGAGAGAGATAAAATGGAGAGGTAATTTGAAACCCTACAATTGTCACCATTTTTATGAATAGGCACAACTTTGGAAGTTTTCCATATAGTTGGAAATATACCTGTTTGAAGTGAAATGTTAAAAATGTTGTAAAGTGGTTTTAGAAGATTATTTGAAGATTACACTTAGAATTGAATATTGGGGGAACATTATCGTAGCTTGCTCCTTTAGAAATATATATGTTTGTATAAAAATGTAATCAGTACTCATTATTCATTTATATGGATCACTGTACAATAAAGAGATTTTTAACAGTGGTAGAGCCAGGTGGCAGCTCTTGCTGTCGTATGGATCGGCTGGCTCGAACCGGGGTGGTACCACGACCTCACAGAATACCAGCGTGAAGTAGAGGTTTACCTCTGCGTTTCGCTTGGTGAGTGCAGGTGGCCGGAGGCCCTTTTTACTGGAAATGAGGCATTCCATCCTAGTCCTCACGGGTGAAAACGCATCTGCATTTTCATCTGTAACAGAGGATAGATGTAGATGTCTATGGGCCGCAGCAACCACTTACCATCAGGTGGACTGTGTGCTTGTTTTTCACCCTTATCCTATAAGAAAAAAGAGTGATATGATTTTTGTAAAATTTTTAGAAGTAAAGGAAATTTTGTAAAGCAAAGTAAAACAGTGTTAAGCTGGTATTTTGTGAGACTGTGGTCCTTCCCAGATCGAGCCGCCCCATTCGTGCTACCACGTTAAGTCAGTAGAATTTTCGTGAAATTAGCCTTAGTAAGTTTTAAATAGTTAGTCAACCTTTCAATATAGGTGAAATAGTACCTTTTAAATTTAGTTTATAAGTATTGATGTAGTCGAGGTAAAACTAAACTTCAAAGGTTATTGTAACATTGTAATCGGATGGAAATGCACAACGATGCCAACAAACTACTTAACTCGTTTGTTGACTACAAAGTAAAATGTTTGCTTTGAATGCTTCGTAAGTCGACAACAAAAGGTTTCATAGGATATGGAAAACATATAGTTACCGAAGGTGCAAAGGGGTATCAATCGTTTAAAATATTGTTAAATGGATTTGGGCATTATTGGTTAATGTATCACTTCTTTCTTTTAGAAAAGATAAAATTTACGAATATAAAAATAAATATCTATTCGAACACGTGTTACGTAGGAGGAAAAATGCAATTTTGACCATTTTCTCATGTTTCTGTGCAAAATATAGGTTTCTTTAAGCGAGAGCGAATTTATTGTATTTTGTTCACTAGATGTGAAGCTGTCGGAGCGGTGAATAAAACACTGATAGCGTAATATACTCTGAACTTTTAGAAATTATGGAAAATATTAAGTTATTTGTAGACTACCGTTAAATTTATGAGTCTCGGCGTAAATACGCAAGTAACAAAAAGAACCCCGAAGGTACAATGCATCTGTAGGCTTCTTGGTTTGAAGTTAGCTGCAGGCTGCAGATACAACTAACCATCATGATAATTATTAGCTCATTTGTCACACTTGCTACACAAATAGGTACTAAAGATAAAAAAAATATTTTTATATAGGATAAGGGTGATAAGCGAGCACACAGTTCACTTGATGATAAGTGGTTGCTGTGGCCCATAGACATCTACATCTATCCTCGTTTGCGAATTAAAATAGAGATACGTTATCAGCTGTGAAGACTAAGTTGAAATGCCTTTTTTCTAGTACAAAAGGGGTCTCCGGTTCTCTACACTCACCATACGAAACACGGCAGCATTAAGCTGATATTTTATGCTGGTATTCTGTGAGAGTGTGTTCCTTCTCCGGTTGAGCCGACCCATTCATGCTACAACTATACGATCAATATAGCTGCAGCATGGCTTTACTACGTAAAACAATGTGGAACAAAAAAGAAAATGTTTAAACATGTACTTATAAAATTGGGGTACACAAAATACATTTAAATTACGGAAAAAATAAAGTTAGAAACACAATGATATTTACAAGTAACTCAAGTTCATGAGTAATTACTTTACAATTTTATTAGGTTTTACATGAAAGGGTCATTCTAATTACTAATAAAAAGCGTTCATGATGAATATCTTGGTACTACCAAACAACAAGCTGACCAGAAATTCCCTAAAAGAAAGCAATAATACAAATCTATTTATCACTGTTAAAAAAAGGAAAAATCCAATATTTCTATATAAACTGAAAATTTTGGCTCTTATTTGTCTCCCTCCATGGACTGTTCGGATCATACTTCTACCAGTTTAACTACCATTAAAAAAATAACATTCCAAAATAGTTGCTTAAAGTTACAGCTTATATACGTCCCACTGCTGGGCACAGGCCTCCTTTCATTTCTGAGAGGGTTTAAGGGCAAAGAAGTGTCCGTCTTACTGCCCCCAATGCGTGGTGGCGAACTTCATATGTCTTCGAAATACTTTTTTTCTTATTTCTTAGACATGCAGGTTTCCTCACGATGTTTTCCTTCACCGCCGTGCACGTGGTAAATCAGCACTTAAAATTGCAACTAACAATTTCATTGGTACCGGCGAGGATCGAACCTGGGTTGCTCGCGTACTGTGGAACTTACAGCGAGCGCTAATCATCTGAGCTATGATGTTAGCTCAAGGATATAGATTGTTTTGACAACATAAACTTTTCAACATAAATTTCTTATCCCAAAAAATAAAAAATAAACTCAAGGCCATAGTTACTTAAAGTTTGATACTCTCAAAATACTTTAAATCACTAATATCCCTCCGTGGCCACCACCGAACTGACTAATATTTCTCTTATTTTCGATACGTATTTGTTATATATTTTTTCCTTATAACCAAACTAATGACGGCTGACATCTATTCAAAGAGTTGTGTGACTTGTAAATCGTATTTAAAATTTAATTCTCATTAAGAAGATTTTATTGTAAAAGTTCACGAATCTCTTTTGTTACTGTTGAAATAAGTTAAGTACTTTATTTAAAATATATTTTGTTGTTGAACTTTTAGATACCAAGGTACTTTGACCATAAGAATTACACATTTCACATAATCTCAAAAAGAAAAAGTAGCGTTTTAGATTTTGTAACAGTTTTTCCCTTCCGTGGACACATCTCCCGTGGACAACTTGTCCACAGGAGAGATATATATCTACAGAAATATCATATCATGAGAAACACAAATTTTTTTGGATAGTCTGGGGATTAATCATGACACCAAGAAGGAATACCACTTTGAAAAAAACAAAAAGAAATGCAGAGAACAGAAAAAAATGTCAATGAGAACGAATAGTGAAAAAAAATACAGAATCCTGTTGCTTTGGCAGAATGCAAGCGCAAAAACAGTGAAAGGTGTCATAAACAGAAAACAGAAAATGAAATAAAGACGATTAAAACCTATACAATGCGGGAACAAAGGATTTTGTGTACAAAATCAACAGAAAAGGCTCGAAATTACAGGGAAAATTCAAAATTGATTAAAAAAAAGCTGAAATTATTTTTAACACACCATACTTAAACATGTACTACTGCTTATTGGTTTTTCACTTAAACATGTGTTATAATTTTTTATTGCAATGTGGAGAGATTACGATATGAAAGAAATTAAAAATTTTAAACCACATGTATCTGAGGGTGATGAGTAAAGTGAGTGATGAGAAATAATAAATTCAATTCAGTTGACACTACTACCTGTCAGCCTTTGCCTCAGAAACGAAGGAGGCATTTTGCTATTGGGTATTCATCAGAAAGTGAGGCTGAAGACACATCATTATGTATATGCCTAGACAAGAAGAAGAAGACACAGTCACAATTAATTTGACTGAAACTTACTAATGCCTTAAATTGCATAGCGATGATGATGAAACAGTATTCAATATACCCATTTAACAGAAGTAACTAGACATTTATGGAAATGGTGTTAGGTTCGCAAAATATTGCATCGCTATTTTCATTATATGAATAATGATGCACTTCGTGTAATTATGATAGAAATTCGCTTACAGGTAAGCTCGTTTAATCATTAAATAGGTCAAGTATGAATTGTCGAATTTATGAAACTATTATATTACAATCAATACAAACCGTGTATGTAAGCGGTATTCCATAACCAATTTAAAAAAATGAAGTGGTCGTCGTCGCTGAAAATAGAATCAAGTGGTCGTCGCCGCCGGAGTCGAGGTGACTGGTACTTTTTTAACCTAAGGCTTCTTTCGTACTTAATCAGCCTGTAAAATTCCATTGCTGAACATAGGCCTCTCGTTATGTTAAATCATCATGCTCGGCAGGCGGATTGATCATCACAGTACAAGATATGTAGTACTATGACGTTGACGGTATGGTATTGTACATCTGACGTAAACAAGATATAACGCCCGGCATCTATCGGAACCCGTATAATATTTTCAGACATTTCACGAGATAGGGCGACAGATTCTCCTATACCACCAGCACATGGCCAAGTATGGCATTCAATGAGGCAATGCAGCGAGAGTTCTTGGAACTGTGCAATGGGTTAATAGGAATATTAATGATAATTTTAGTTTACATAATAGTTTGTTTGTAATAAATATTGTTTACATTACAGTGGTTTCAGTGCCACGCTGGTTTGCAAAATTCAAACGACGTAAACTTAAATAAAACTCTAATGGTCTTTCCTTTTCATTTTTCAAGCAGAATGTTTATATAATTCGTTTTTAAAATAAATTTATAAAAGAGCAAATTTACCTGCCGTTTTTGTTCCATGTCGCTTTTCTGGAGGTAGAAGCATGAAAAGTAATTAGTTTATTAATTTTAGCCGAGAAGTTATAGTTTGCAATAGTTCAACTACCTACGTAAGCAAAATTTGTTAATTAAACAAGTTCCCGAAGCTTTATGAAAAATATATTTTGCAACATTTTTTTAACAGTCATGTCAATAATATAAATGTAGAATAGACTGCCCTGTTGATCTAGTGGTCGTAAACGCGGTCGCTGATCATAAGGTCCCGAGTTCAAATCCCGGGTCAGACCAAAAATGGTTATTGGGTTTTTCTGTCTAAAAATTAATGAAATAAATACTTTTCAATCTACTGCTTCCGGAAAAGTGACCTAATTCCTCGTGCTCTAATCCAAAGTCCCGAAACCTTTCATCTCGAGTTACAAAACCGTTTTCAGTCCCTAGAAGATTGCAATGCAGTGGAAAATATGAATGACAAGTTCGTGGAAACTGTCCATGCGGTCGGAGCTAAGTTTTGCAAGACCCGCCGCAGAAGAACACAAAAACCCTCCGATTACACTCTTAGTCTTATTGCTGTTAGACGGGAAATGAAGCTGCAGTATTCAGTAGATTTGACGGCATACAGGTAACTGAACAGAAAGATGTCGCATGCATGCAGCGGGACTTACGCAACTTTAATACTGCTCGTATTGAAGCAGCGATTGAAAGGCACCAGCGGTCCACAGTCTTTACCAGAGATCTGTCTCCCAGAAAGAGCCAACTGTCCAAATTGAAGACCGAATGTGGCAGCATCGTTTCCGGGTCACCTGAGATTTTGAGTGATATTGCGAGGTTCTATGCGCAGCTGTACACATCATCATTGGAGTCACACGTAAGTGTGAGTAACGATCCAAGAGCAAATCTTATCCGACACTATATCGATAATATATCGGATGTCAGTCTGAGCGAGTTTTGAATGGCTCTCCAGCACCTTAAAAATGGCAAGTACCCGGGCGAGGATAGAATTACAGCAGAGTTTCTGAAAGCAAGTTAAAGACCATTCAGATATTCAGAAGCTTTTAACCATCCTCTATGTTGGCACTACTCCGGAGGCGGAGGAGAAGGGCGGTGACCTTCATCTTCAAGAAAGGCGACAATAATCCCTTGAAGAACTACAGACAGCAGCAGACCCTTCAGCGGTGCCAAGTTGGCTGTTAGTATATCGAAATGCTGAAGTGTTTGTACAGTAGGGCTACGTTAGCTATCCGAGTACAGATCCAGAGTACGAAACCTATCCGACTGCAGAGAGGTGTAAGACAGGGTGACGTTATATCCCCGAAACTCTTCTTTAAATGCATTGGAAGACGTTTTCAAGCCACTGGACTGGAAAGGATACGATATTAACGTCAATGTCGAGTACATCACTCGCCTTCGATTTGCCGACGATATAGCCCTTATAACAGAATCGCTGGATGCTCAATGACCTCAGTAGTACTTCCCAATGGATAGGTTTTAAGATGAAGATGGACAAAACAAAGATCATGTATAACGTCCATGTCACACCTATGCTGGTAGTTGTTAGGAGCACTAAGCTTGAAGTTGTTGACGAGTATGTTTACCTGCGACAAATAGTCCGACTAGGTAAGTACAACTTCGACCAAAAGGTCAATCGACGGATTCAGCTCGGCTGAGCAGCGTTCAGGAAACTACGACACATCTTCTCGTCAGGTATACCTCAAAACTTGAAAACGAGATTGTACAACCAGTGCGTGTTGCCAGTGGTGACTTATGGAATTGAGACGAGGTGCTTCACTGCTGGCCGTATGAGGAAACTCAAGATTGCGCATGGGGAAGAAAGTTTCTCGAGTGGCGGCCTCGTACCGGTATGTCCCCCCCCCCCCACTAGATGGAGCGGCGACCTGGCAAAACCTGCAGGAATTCGATGGACGCAGGTGGCCCAGGACCGTGCTTTGTGGCATTCCTATGTTCAGCAGTGGACTTGTGAAGGGCTGTAATGATGATGATGAAATATTTTAAAACATTTGATACGGGGCACATTAAAATGATCGGGAATAAGAAAAACCACATGCAGTATTCTCCGTTCAACCTAATGCACTTTTCCATTCGTGCAAACCAATCATGCTGTCAACCAATCAAACCAGTTTGAAATTGATGTTGACAAAATGGCTGATTTGTACGCTACCACATCTGCTTCGGGGTCTTCAAGCCGTTGACCGCGTAATAAATCTTTTATTCTAGGGAATGTAAAGAAATCGTTTGGGCTCAGGTCAGGACTGTACGGAGGATGGCTCATCAGCTCAACGTTTTCCTGCTTCAAAATATCATTTGTCTTCCGAGCCGTATGGGAGCTCCCATTATCGTGATGTAAGATGGTGTGACATTTCGGGTTATTTTTTCGGAGTTCTGCTATCATTTCTGGCAAACAAACCGCGATATACCACTCAGCGGTAACCATTCTGCGTTCCTGTAAAGGAATTATGGCAACATGCGCTTTTTTTGAGACAAACTTAGCAACCATTTTCTTTGACACGCTGCGGGAGCGAACCACTTTTCGAACGACATCGGCTTCGAAAACCCAAACTGCTGACTTATGTTGTCTTTCAGGTACGTATGAATAAATCCATGATTCATCATGATGTGATATCACCTGAGACGATATTATAAACGGCATTTGACTTCCCTCTGTTGAAGCGTTGCAGAGTATTCCGGCACACATTTACACAAGCCGCATTTTGCTCTTCGTACAAATTGTGGGGAACCCAGCGGGAAACTAGCTTTCTTACACACAGCTCATTATATAATATCGACTGAATTGCAGTCATTCCGATACTGATAACAGCCCGAATCTGCTCGTGTGTCACATGACGGACATCTAATATAAATGCTCGCACAGCTGCGATGTTTTCAGGCGTAACCGCTGTTCTTGGTCGACCTGCAGGAGAAACAGTGCTGAGCGACACACGACCGCGTCGGAGCTTGGCATACCAACGGTATATTGTTGTTTGATTCGGTGCTTCAACATCATAAATCGAAACAAGTTCGCTGAGACATTTATCTTGAGATAAGCCGTGGCGAAAATTGTGAATAATTATGACACGGAAATATTCACGCGTGAGTTCCATTTTTGTTAACGACGTGTCAACTTTAAACCAACATAGTTTTTGTTTTTAAACATTTTTTAGTTGTTTAATTGTCATTAAGATTCTAAGAGGCCAGTATTCAAATTCTAAAAAGGGTTTTATTGTAACTCAATCCGAAATATTCTATTCCCAATCATTTTAGTGTGCCCCTACGTAGATTAAAGCCTGCATATTTTCTGGAATTGTTGTAAAAGCGTATACATTGCTACATAAACGAATTATTGACTCTTTGGAGTCGAGTAACTGGTATAACTAACTTGTGCTAGTTCCTCATATTCACAGAATGTACATCACTATTTTTAATAAAACTATTTTTGCTTTTGTGTACATACGAGTACATACATTAAATTTCCTTAAATATATTAAAAGCCTAAAGGTAATATATTTATTTCTTAAAAATTTTCTCTTTGGTATTTCTTCGAACCTAGGTTATAAAATACTCGCATGGCTTTCTTCTCCAAAACAAAGATAGTTTCAATGTCAGTCGAAATACCTCATAGCAAAAATTCATATGATATTATGTTATGAAAATAACTAAAATAAACTAATCCATCTGTTCCAACACATGCTGTGAAAAAGATTAAAAGCCTTTTACAGCATATGTTGCAGAACTTAGCTTTATGTCTAGTTTAGATATTTGAAGGCCACATTGAATTTTTGCCTCAACTGTTATTACGAGAAAAACAGTAGATTGAACTAGATTCAGCACCCTCCACTTAAAAGCATTTGGTTTTATAATAATTGACGACTAGCTTTTGCCCGCGACTTCGTTCCTTAAAAGTGTGTTAGGAGTGCCTTAAAACTGACGAGATACAACAAAGGGGTTCTTTTTAGCAGTAAACGCGCAAACTTGTGTTTTCTGGCGATTGAACTGGACTAGTTTTAGTCGCTCCCAATCCGAGACTTTGTTCAGCAAATACTCGACTTCAGACACAAGTTTGTCCCGGTACTCGGCGACGTTTTTCCGATAAATATTGACATGGCCTTTATATAAGGCATCACCGGTGCTGTCGTCTGGATAGCAATGAATGTTGCCAGTTTGCAACATATCATTGATATGCAGGAGAAACAACGTTGGTGATGGCACGCAGCCTTGTGGAACACCAGCGTTGATAGGCTTGAAATTAGAGCATGCACCGTCTACGACCTTGATGCTCCGATGAGCTAGGAAACTGGTGATCCATTTGCACAATTTCTCGGGAAGCCCATAGGAAGGACGCTTCGAAAGAAGCGCTTTGTGCCAGACCCTATCGAAGGCCTACGTTATGTCCAAACTAACGGCCAATGCCTCCCCCTTGGACTCTACTGCCTCCGCCAACCTATGAGTCAGGTAGACCAGAAGACCACCAGCTGATCGACCCAGACGAAAACCGTACTGGCGGTCACTAATCAGCTGGTGATCCTCAAGGTACCTCATGAGCTGGCTATATAATGGATTGCATTATTTTGGAGAATAATGAGGTGATAGCAATAAGTCTGTAGTTGGATGGGTCTGAGCGGTCGCCTTTTTTAGGGATCGGGTAGACCAAAGCTGTCTTCCATAAATTCGAGACTACGCCTTCGGAGTAGGAGTACTGGAAAAGACGCGTTAAAACCGGTGCCAACTACGGAGCACACGTCTTCAGCACAACGGCAGGGACTTCATCAGGCCCACCCACTCCACATGCTGACGTCCAGAGAGAAGAGTGCTTTGCGAACCGAGCGCTATGTAAACCGTACATCCGCCATGGAGCACTCACACCTCTGTATAGTCGACGGTGTGATCCCCCGTCATCTAGAGTCAAGTTGTATGCAAAGAGAGAGCTTAACAGATTTTTCCTTTGTGGCATTGGCCAGTGAGTCGTGTTCTCTGTGCAAGATGGAAGAGATGCCGGACAGAAGTTCCCTTGGACAGCCTTGGCGAGAGACCTGACTGCACGGGTCCCCAAAAGAAGGCGAACTAGCTTCTCGCCAATTCTGCTGATATGCTCAGACCTTGCCTTGCAATGATGCTTTTGAAGGACCTGGAGGCGGAATTATACTTATTTTTAAGAGCGCTGGTGTTTACATCCCAAAACGTTGATGCGTCAGCCCAGGCCCGGTAGCACTTCTGCTTATAGCGTAATGCTATTTACAGAAACGACCAAACCATGGCTGATATCTGCTTCCGATGGGCACCACAGAGGATGAAATAAAAAGTTCCATACCCTGAAGTACCACATCAGCAACAAAATCGGCAACAACGCTGGGATCTCCCGGCGAAAAGCAAACCCAAGGGTAGTATGCAAAAAAGGACCGCACCCCGAACCAATCTGCCGAACTATAGTGCCAAACACGGCAGCAAGCTGCAGATTGCAACTGCAATGGGAGCGTGTGTGGCACCGTACTCAGGATCAGACAATGGTCCGAAGAGCCCAGAAGGGCATCGATGAAGACCTGATATCCGTCCGGATGAGAGGTCAGCAGAAGGTCCAATAGGGAAGGTACCTACATGGTCCTCCGCATCTGGGATCCGCGTAGGCGAAGTAACCAGTTGTGTTAGACCACATGCCAAGGCAAAGTCATAGACAAATCTACCCGCATGATTGGTTGAACGAGAACCAAGTTATTCAGCGTGGTGGGCGTTAAAATCACCGAGTATCACGATCTCTGCGCATGGCTCCTGTTGTAGCACGGAGTCTGCAGCCATTTGGACATGATCGATGAGTCAGTCTGTGTCGGCATTACCGCTATGGGACCTATAGAGGCACCCGTAGACGCGGGGATGGTCGTCGCTGTCTACGCGCAGCCATAGGATGGATAGGTCCGTACCTTCAACACTGCCGAGGCGTCGAAAACAGATGGCCTCTCTGACGTATACGCAAACTCCAGCCCTGGGTACTAAATGAGTGTTTTAATTTGTACCCCGAGTAGGAGAGATATGAAGTATCAGCCGGAGAGGACACCTGAGTCTCGGTTAAAAAGAGTAAGGTCGGCTTCGCCGTCTCTAGATGGTAATGGATAGCGTTAAGGTTGGAATGAAGTCCCCTGATGTTGCAAAAATTCATGGATAGCGAGACAGGGGTCGCCTTGGTCTTATTGCTCCACTTACCCCGAGCATTATTAGTCGCGAGCGTAAGTTTTCCCCCTCCCCCCCATAGAATACTCGGGGCAGCCTGAGCATCCACGCTCAGGAGTGGAGTAGCAACGAATCGGTTAAACTATGCGTCCAAATAACATGCTATAAAGAGCAAAGTTTATTTTCATAAAATTGTCTTGATGATGAAGTAACTTTCGTTCGTAAGGATTAATGCTATGGCTGATAATAACGCTCATAAATTATTTTTTAATTTTCAATAATTTTTGTCACAAAAAACGTTATTGTAGCTTATGTATAAGAAATAGGCATATGGTAGCACGGACTTTTTTTTAGGTGGAGCAAAGACCAATATTTTTGTAGAACATTGTATTTGTGTAACATTATACGTTACGCCAGCGCACGCGGATAAAGCAGTTAGAGAGCGCCTTTTCTTTCGACTTGTTTAACAAAAATCAATATTTAAGGCTAGCTGAGAGTTATATGCTAATGCTAGATAGCCTATACTATTTCTCATGAATCTGGCTATTATATACAAAAATAATTTCGCAAATCGGACTGGTAGTTCCAGAGATTAGCGCGTTTAAACAAACAAAACAAACTCTTCCGCTTTATTATATTAAGTATAGATAAACTACGTCTTCGTACGTAATACGTAATTTTTATTATATCGATTATTTAAAATTAATGAATCAAATAGTGATTTGCACAATTTAAATGCAAACGTCAGAAACTGGTATCACTGAATAACGTGTGACGAGCGTAGGCACACCTTGCGTCACTTTAACGCTCGTGTTTTGTACTAAACTGAGTTTCTACTGGGTAATAATTCTATACACCCAGCCATCTTCTCTATTGAAATTAGAATGTTTCTGATTTCAATAGCCTCACGAATCATCCTTGGAAGGAATCGGTGTTCTTTAGCGAGGATTTGTGATCTATCAAATCTGATGTAGTGACGCAGGCGATCTTGTACTTGTTCACAGACTGCAGACTTCCCGGAGCGCCGATTGTTGACATCAGCTATGTGTTCTTTAATGTGGGTTTTATTGGTCTTTTAGTTTGTCTTATGTAAGAGAGACGACATTCACTTACATTTACTTTATATTTGTTTTGTTGTTGCTAGGGTTTGTTGGTGAAATATCATAATAACTTGGTAAAATTAGTTTTAAAGATTTCTAAAGAATTTCGATAAGCAATATGCGCTCCTATATTTTTTATTAAAATCTCATTAAATTACCGTGTTGTGGCGGTGTGAACCTATAACCCCATTCTATGTCGGGTGTGTATAAGGCAACTCTCGAATAAGCCAAAAAGATTGTGGAGGCGTTTTAATTTTCTTGTCTTTGAGTTTGTGTTACCTTGGGCATAAGAGTAGCATACGAGTGTACGTCACCCCATTTCGTCCCGTGGTTGTCTTTAGAGGCTACTATAGGAAATGCTAGAATAACCTTAGGCCTTCCGATAGATAGCAGCATCCATTTACTTCAGGCACAAAATACCCGGAACAATGATAGGGGGGAGGGGGCTTTGGTACTACAATCGTGAAGGTTTTACTCTAACGAATTATATATATATATATATATATATATATATATATACACAACACATAACATAATTAACGCACCTTGAGAAAGTATTTTGTTCAGAATCGTTTACTGAATCGATTTCTATCATTTTTATATAGGTAATTTTTTTATCCCAAAAATAATTGAAACTACGTAATTTACAGTCACACTAAACCTGTACAGTCAAACAAACTGAAATGGACCGTAACTCAAGGCAATAAGACTTTTAAAAGTGCAGTTTTATTTGTATTAATACAAATTCCGTCATTCAATACAAAATAAAGAAAATTGAACCTTATTTCAAGTATGGTAAAGTCTTTAGAAATACAAAGTTTGAAGTGACTTATAAAGGTCGCGGCGGCCAGGCCATTGACCTCCCAGATCACCTGATTTAACGCCTTTTGACTGTTTTTTATGGGGACGTATTAAATCATTAGTTTATTTTAGTGAGACAACAAGTGCCGGGGACCTAAAAATAGTAATTCTATGAGTGAACGATTTTAGAATAGTGAAAAATGACACTGAATTGCTCTCTAAATTATTTTCTTTCTTTTTAAAACTTAACCTCCACACTAGGATTTTCTCTTGTATTTAGGGGGCAGTTAACAAACATATATTACACAAGGAAAAACACCCAGACCCGGAAAAATTATTTCTAGGCCATACAAATATTGTTCCGTGCGGGATTAGAACCCGCAGTCATTAGCGCTGCAACTCAATTGCTAAGCCACTGCGCCACGGAGCCGTGGTGGATATTATGAAAATGTATTAAAATACAACGTTGCATGAGAGTTTAGGCTATCAGTAAGTTAAATATTTGATTCTTAAAATTATTGTAATCTTGATTCACATTTTTTAAACACGCCGTCTTTGAATTATGTTGTCGTATTACCTCTTAGTTTTAGCAGTTCATTATTATTTACAATTACTATTGAAATGTTATGCAAATTCGTAACATTTTGTAACGAATATTGCCTATTGACATTGTATCATAATCAATAAACAAAATTATTCGAAAGTCCAAAGCCTAAAGTGTGATTGAAAGATGCAATCAAATGTTTACTAGACTTAAATAAAAAACTCAATGCACGGAGTTTTGACATCTGTTAATTTTCATAGGTAGGTATTTCTTTAACGTAACCAATCATGTATTCTCGGCTTTTTTCGGCACTAATACCTACCTACAGTTGTGCTCGTCTTGAACGCGAGTGAAGTCTATCTATACGTCTGCCTCGCCAGCTAGTATATATATACATATATACACACACACACACACACAAACACATATATATATATATATATATATATATATATATATACTGAGATGTAAAATATTTTTTTTAATTTTTAAGAATCACAATACTGGCTTTGTTTGAAACCGAACCTACAATACATTTCTTGCTTTTTGAATCCCCAATTATTGTTAATTCAAGTTTATTGTAGGTTTGAGTTCGAAATAATTACCGCAGAGGTCATAATTTGGAAATCATATTAATCTAGTAGAAGTTTTATATTTGAGAGAATTTGGTAAATGTTTACACTTTTGTAGCGATAAAAAATGAGGGAAAAATGAAACTATATGTTACAAGTTACATCCTACTACGTCGCATTCCTGGGACATGCCTCCTCTCATTTCTGAGAAGGTATTAGAGCTAGGAAAAGTCCGCAGCGCTGCTCTAAATGCGTATTGAAGGATTCACATTTCTACGAAATATTTTTTATATTTTTTAATATCTGACATGCAGGTCCTCGTGTATATGTAATTTGATTTAATAGTAATATAATTATAAAATATTATATTACCTTTATTCACTAACGCAATCCTTTTCAAACAATATTTGTTTATCTTTTATGTAACTGATTTTAATAACCAATTGAACTATATAATATTTTTTTGTATTGCTAAATAATAAAACCAGTACGATTTCCATTAAAAACTTTTAAGATCTTTCTCTACAGCGTGTATAAAGAATACATAATGCTAGTTAATCTTAAACAATTTCAAAAAAAATGTCATTTGAATGCATCGCATTTTGATGAAAATGTTTTCAAAAAAATGTTTTTGATAAAGGAGAATTTTGATGAAGAAGATTTGTAGTTTGTTAATGGTAAAATGATAAGAAGATATTATTTTTTACAAAAAATGTAATGCCAAGCATTTACAATTACTCGGTCTACTATTTTGGGGGTGCCTTTGAAAAGAAGTATTTTTGGAATGATTGGTTTGTGAAACATCCAAACAATTTACATCATTGTAGTTAGTTGAACTGTTTAATTCGATTTTACCAAATGTATTATCTACACTATGAATTAGTGATTAGAAATTAGTTATTAATCGATGTTCAATTTTACCAGATAAATACATAGAATTACAAATAATTGTTATTGAACATATTTAAGAGAAACTTTCTTACATATGAACTATAGTTTATTACACGTCAATATGCCAGACGATCTTTTACGAGTACAGCATACTAAAATAAATATAATATTCACTAGTCTGTGTAATGTTCTCGACATGAATTGTTTAAAATATTATTACAAATTTCTAATAAAACAACATTCATTTTGGGTTTAGTATTAAGTTAATAGAAACATACAATTGATTGCTTAGTCGTAAACATCATAATTTAATTTTAATAATAGTGTCTGTTCTTTATATTATCAATATGTCTTAAATTACTTGTTATTTTGTTGTTTTAAGAGAAAGAAATAATCTGTGTCCATTAAAACCCCCTTTTTTTTTTGGAAATGCCGTAATTTTGCAAGAAAATACCCAAGTGATTTTTTTCTAACATAGTAGAGCATTTTTTAAAAGAATACTAGTAACACTGATTAAATTCCTAACACCCCTATTAGCCACTCTGAGTAAGCCTAAAATGTTCGTGTTAGTGTTTCACCGCGGATTTCAAATGGCGGATTCTAAGCCGCTTCTTTCAGAGTTTCCTATCCGTATTCTACACTTCGCTTCAAAGTTTATCAAGTAAAGTAAACTTAATGTGTGTTTGGCCACGACTGCAGTATGTAGTAAATGGTGTCCGGTTCATCGACAACAAATAAAGTATGACCACGTATACCAACTCGAACTATATTATCCTCTCACATCAGCTTTTGTTCAGATGTAGGTAACGGTAATATTCTGGGAATTATTGGGTCCAGTTCACCATTACCTTACTATAAGGTATGAACGGCATTTTATGTTCTTTCCCAGTTATATATCTATACTAATATAATAAAGCGGAAGAGTTTTTTTGTTTTTTTGTTTGTTTAAACGCGCTAATCTCTGGAACTACCAGTCCGATTTAAAAAATTATTTTTGTATGTTATAGCCAGATTCATGTGGAATAGTATAGGCTATCTAGCATTAAGCTATATCACGCAGCTAGCCTAAAATATGGATATTTCTTAAGCAAGTCAGAAGAAAAAGCACTCTCGAAATGATTTATCCGCGTACGCTGGTGTTATCGTCAGGGATACGTAAATACAATGTTCTAGAAAAATATAGATCATTACTCCGTCTAAAAAAAGCCCGCGATACCATATGTCTATTTCTTATACATAAGCCACAATTAGGTATTTTATGATAAAAAAAAATATTGAAAATTAATAAAGTGATTTATGAGCGTTATTATTAGGCATGGCCTATTTATCCTTCCAGTTCAACCGCTTTGTCATATTACCGCTAAAAATAACCCCTTTGTCGTATCTCCTCAGTTTCAAGGCACTCCCCTTGCTGCCTCAGCCAGTATCGGAATCCTTGGCGTCGACATATCGAATAGTGTGCAGTTTCGTGGTCACTTGGAAGGGAAGGCCAAATTGGCCTCTAAAAAGCTTGGCGTGCTCAGCAGAGCGAGACAGTATTTCATGCCGGCACATCGCTTGCAACTTTACAAAGCGCAAATTCGGCCTCACATGGAATATTGTTCTCATCTCTGGCCCGGGGCAACCCAGTGCCAGCTCTTTCCACTTGACCGCATCCAGCGCAGAGCGGTTCGAATCGTCGACGACCGAGTTCTTTCTGATCGGCTCAATACACTGGCACTGCGTAGAGATGTTGCATCTCTTTGCGTATTTTATCGCATCTATCACGGGGAGTGCTCTGAGGAATTGTTCGGACTAATTCCAGCCGCTCAATTTCACCATCGCACATCGCGACAAAACTCGCGTTACGCTGTGTTGCGGTTGTTCATGGGCGGCGGTAGTCACTTACCATCAGGTGAGCCGCATGCTCGTTTGCCCCCTATTCTATAAAGAAAATACGCAAGGCAATTACATTTGACCACATGCAAACTAACACTAGCTAAGGCGGCCTTTTGATCAGCCATCATCTCATATGACAACATGCACCGGACAACGCTTTCCACTAAGCACACACAGACACACAGCTCTTTGTAAAGCTTGCACGGCACTAGTAGCATTGATAGAATATGTACGCTTTACAACACGTACTCTCTTGTAAATATACCAACATCCTCAATCATACAATAATAGAAAGCGTGCGTCCCTTCGACCACGCATGGACCGGATGGCAACTTTCTCTCAAACCACCACATACAGCTGTAAACTAGTATGTCCCTACGACCAACCGCTTGGATCTGGCCTGGACAATACTGTTATCTGTACTCCGTTTAACCAACCTGACTGGACTGGACCCGTCGACCAGTGTAACTCCACTATTTATAAGCCTGGACCGAATGAATGTGTTCTTTCAACAAGCCACGCGCAACATGGTCCGGTACGACGTTGTCCCTTTGATCAGCTTCACCCAAATCCAACCCTCAGCAACAAACATTCATAAGCCTGGACAAGACCAATGTGTCCTTTCAACCAGCCGCTCGTAGCATGATCCGGTATAACATTGCCCCTTCGACGAGCTTCACACAAATCCAATCATCAATGTCGAAATTTCATAAGCCTGAAACGGACGATTGTGTCTTTTCCACCAGGCGCGCGTGGCATGACCCGGTACGACATTGTGCTTTCGACCAGCTTCACACAAATCCAACCCTCAACATCAAACACCAATTATGTCGACCACACAATATTCAGAGCAAAACTGCTACACTCATCAACACATTAGAACACAAAAAGCCCACTCATTCTCTCAACTCGCAGCATGTTAAAGTTAAACATTTCCCCAGTACATGTTTGTGAACTGTTTGCAAAAATTGCGTATAAAGGAATCCTGTCGGTAAACAAGGTTGTACAGCAGAATAATCTATCTAACGGCCATTTTAATGCTCATTTACATACAAAACAAACACAATCGTATACTCTGACAATTCACTTCTTGGTTCGTTTGTGGGTCCCTCCGTTGTTTCGTATGTACGTAAAAAGTCCTTTCAATATTAAGTAAATATTATAGTCGGTATTCGATGGATTACCGTGGCTCAGTATTGTAAACATAACCTTCCAACCTTTTGGTTAATGGAAGAGGAGGGAAGGGAATATACGGCTCACGTGACAATAAATGCGTTGCGTTGAAATGCAGGTGCGTTGCCGGTCTTTTAGAAAGGAATAGACTCTTTTCTTGAAGGTTCATCAAATTCCACAGTATCGGCGTGCGAGGTAGAAAATTTCACGTAAATCACGTGGACCGCCAGCCGTCGAGATGATTAGGATGGAATTTAGAGCTCTGTCGCATTGTACGACGGTGGGATTCCACACCTGGAATTAATTCGAACATATCCTCTAAGCAATCCCCGTGGTATATATGGTAGAAAATGTACAGTTATGCAACGTCTCTTCGCAAAACGAAAGGATCAATCCGATCGGGGAAAACCTATATACGTTCCACCACGTAGCTAGGAGTGCACAGACTTCCTTTCAGTTTTGAGAGGTTTTTAGGAAAAGTAAGTGTCCACCGCGCTGCTCCAATTCCTGTTGTTGCGTAGAAGGCCTTTGTCCAAAAGTGGGACGCTTAGATTTTAAGTTGTTTTAAAATAGTATTAGCTGTTTTTAAATTAAAGTGTGATTGCAATATATTTATGTACAAGCTATTCGAAAAGGTGCGATAAGTACTTTTAAAAATTTTACGAGGCTAAGGCGCTTAGTTGGAAATGACAGTGCCAGTGCTTTCAGCGGAACAGGTAAAATCTATTCACAAATAACTCTTACAGACCTATTTCCAGTGCATAGGATTAAACTTTGTTTTCGTTTAATATCCTGCATTCACATTCGTTGGCGCGGTAGTTACATCGTCAAACTCGTGAAATTCACAGATTTTTCGAATTTCACTTGCATTTTTATTTCCTGTTGCTCTAAACTCGAAACTCTCAAATGGATTTTTTTCATACTAGCGACCCGGACTCACTTCCTTTTGATCTATTAATATGACGTTATTTTAATTTATGATAATCAAATATCATTTTCATTTTATTTATTTATTTATTCTTTTTTGCACCAAATATTTGTACAAAAGGCGAGCTTAATGCTATATGGCATTCTCTACCAGCTAACCTTGGGTAGAACAGAAAGTGAGTTTGGGCAGTTAAGTTGTCATGAAATTATTCAGTTCAAATATATGTACATGCAACACATACATTAAATATACACATATATATATAAAATATATATAATTCATATACATATATAAATAAATACACACATTTACACACACACATATATATATATATATATATATCTCAATAAATGTATATATAAATAACTATAAACATATAAAGAAAGTTGATTCAACTTTGTAGGCTACGGATATGCTCATATGGTTTTCTTTTAAAAACATTTTTGACAGGTATTGTTCGCAGGTCAACAGGCAATTTGTTCCATTTATCCTATTTTCGTTTTTTTTTCAATTATATTTATATGTATAGATTATATATAAACTTTTGATTGTCTCTTCGATCTAGCGGTTGTAAATGCGACATATGACGATGAGGTCCCGGTCCAGTTTGTCATACGTTCGGGCACTCTAACCCTGCGCAGATAGCTAACCTATTTTGAGGCTAGCTGTATAACTGGAATTCGGTCTGGGGAACATTATTGGATGCGCTAGAGGTCGCTTCCTGCCATTATCTTAAATAATCTGTTTCACCTCGGGAGTTGTATTTCATGACCTTGTGGGCAAAACCCTGTCGGCAGTCGCGTTCCAACTGTCGGCTCACGCACACGCGTCATTTTTCATCGCGCAACGCACTGCATGTTTAAGCGTTCGTCGCTTACCGCTCCCTGGACGCACGCGCCGTGCACGTGTCGCACCAACGAAAACCTATAGACTGTCGCCAACAATACTGTGTAATACCGCAAGAACTATTCGTATTAATCAGCCAATCGTGTTGAAGATAACCGCATCGCAGCTGTTGAAGTGAGAAGTTCGCCGCGGTGCCTCGCATCCGAAGATCGCAGGTGAGCTTATTTGGTCTTGTGAACATGCAATTACCCGCTGCTCCTTCGAATTTATCTACTTAACTTGAGTCAGTCTCTACCTGGGGACCTGAGCTATCGTAGGAAATTGTTTAAATCCCCCACCGTGTGGGCGTCTCGTAGGCCACACCTCCCACATAAACTAGATTTTTCTGGTCACCACGCATACCACTACTGGTATTTTTCTCGAGCCGCAGATTCTTACAAAGTTTGTGGTTCAAATCCCGCAATTAAGCTAATTAAATAAATTAGCTAGTGGCTGATTTAGAGACGTTCCCTCCTTTATTTTTGATCACTTTAAGCCGTATAAGGTTAATTATAGTCTAATAAATATTGAATATTGGCTAATATAAAGTCATAATATTTAGATTTTAACCTAAAACCTTATTGCGTGTCTTCCATAAATGGTCACCTATAGTGGTTAGTAAATATCGAGCTGTTTCATTTTAAATTATAGTATTGAGTTGCTGTTTAAAGCATTCCTTTTTCTAACTCTGTTTCGCAGTTTTATTACGAAAAAAATACTGGAATATTTCATGTAATATTTTTTGTTGAGGGTAAATTATTAACATTATTAATCACGCTCTCACAGAAAACCAGCGTAAAATAGCGCCTTAATGCTGCTGTGTTTCGTATGATGAGTGTAAAGAACCGAAGATCCTTTTTACTGGAAATGAGGCATTCCATCTTAGTTCTCACGAGTAGGTGTGAATTGGGGCTTCTGCGTCACTTGCTCTCGCATCGCTCGTGCTACATGCCGCTGAAGACCCCAATTCTCTCCAGTAGAGGTGCAAAATTTTTAGTTTAACCAAATGAACGTCTACATACTCACAGTTCTATCCTGCGGGAACAAGTGTACTTCCACTTCCAGTTGAGATATTGAGCATTATATTCAGAGTGTTTGCGAGATACTGATGGTATTGCCGCATCTATATGATTAATTTCTAATAATACAACTTGTTTAGCCTAATTTCATTGTGGTTTGTAAGATAATAAACATATTTTAAATAATATTAACTTCTCATTTATTCAATAAAAGAAAATATTTTTTTTCTTATCGGTCACCACGCTCAAACGTGTAACTTGAATTAATATCAAAGAAAAAACTTGAATTAATAGCAAAGAAAAAACATAGAAGAAAATACTGCATAAATAAAATAAATAAATAATTATAATTGCATAAGTTGATAAAAATGCTATGCAATAGCTTTACCGCGGCAGACCCCGAGTGCCACACATATTTTTTTTGGATAGTCATACCTAATTTAGTTTTAGCTCACATATCTATAATTTCTTCTATTTATGGTCAGGTGTGCGAAGCTAGGCTTACGCTAATGAAAATGATAGAATCAGGCGTTACTTTGTGGAAATCCTTTACAATAAAGATATTAATCAATTTGCAACCATCCACTAACTAAATTCAATGCGTCTTACCTGGATTGAAGAGCGCCTCCCGCCCTCCCTCAATTGTTTCATTATTGTTTTATTCTCATAGCGGGTGGACGTTGATTACAACGCTCGTCAAATATCATCTATATTGGTGAGTTTAATAATTTTTTTTTACTATTTAGAAATTCAGCCACCATTACCTTTTTTTGACTTCATACTTGTTTTTGTTAATTGCAGATCATGGCCAACACTGAGGAACACCATGATTCTAATCCTATCACTAATCCGTAATACTACGCACAGGCTGTGGATAAATTTACACTAAATTATTACAACCGAAAGGGGCAGCTTCACGATTTACCACCAAATAGAATAGCTATTAATGAAGAGCGGCAATCGAAATCAAAGAAATATTACAGGAAGAGAAACCGTTCTCAAGAATCATCATCATCATCATTATCATACATTATCTCCGTCGAGATAAAGATAATCAAGATAATAAAGATAAGAGGTCATCGTCTGATTAAAATCAGCATTTGCGAACTTAACGAGTAAGAAGAAAATATCATCCACGATCTTAGTGCTAATATAAGTGATCAATATGTTGTGGATTCAATGTATGATGAAGTGTTAGATGCTACAAATTGTCTTATAAAAAATAGGTGAAAAATTATGTGAGAACTAGTAATTTAAGTAATGTAGTTTGTAAAATATAATAAAAGTTATACATTGAATTTAATTGTTGTTTTATTATGTATCATTATTATTCAATTGTGTAGAGGAAAAAAGAAAAAGACATTTATTATTACAACTAATGTATTTATTAAAACTAAATATAGATAAGAAAATTTCAGGTGAAATAGTTAATTTTTCAGGAAAAATTCTGTAAGTGACAATTCTGTTCTTGAAATCACATGCTATTATATTTATATTATCAAACTCGGTTTGCAGTAAGCAGTTAGACTTGTGAATATAGGACTTTTGAAGAGCGGAATAATGTTTTACATGCACACCGCAGGGCTTGCAGAAAAACGTTTTTTTTAAATTATTATTATTATGAATACAGACCAGTTTATTATAATAAAATATAGTTTTTTGGTTGTTAGATTTTGAATTTTAGTATTATAGCTTTATTTTGATTTTATGTTTATGTTATTAAAAGTACTAAGCCGGGATACCAAATATTTTAAAAATAAATGATAAAACACTTATTATATTACTACACTAAAATATAGTTCAGATTTGGAATTTCTTTATTTTATTATTTTATTTATGGTTTATTATTTCGATTTTAACTGCAAGCAACAACACATAGATCAGTTTATTATAATAAAATATAGTTCAGATTTAGAATTTCTTTATTTTATTTATGGTTTATTATTTCGATTTTCGATTTTATCTTAATATGAATTTAAATGTTTTATTTTTTATTTCGATTTTAACTGAAAGCCACAACACATAGATAAGTAACACTGATTAAACTATTAAACTCAGTTTATTATAATAAAATATAATTCAGATTTAGAATTTCTTTATTTTATTATTTTATTTATGGTTTATTATTTCGATTTTCGATTTTATCTGAATTTGAATTTAAATGTTTAATTTTTATTTCGACTTTAACTGAAAGCAACAACACATAGATAAGTAACACTGATTAAACTATTAAACTAACTCTTAGTTGGATACAAAACTGGACGAACGTTGTGATAATCTTCTTTGATGCATGATACCAACTGGGTAACAGCCTTCTACGTTGGGGTTTTCTCATCGACAGCTGATTTAAAGCTGATCAGAGAGTGCTGCCAGCGGTAGGTTGATGGAATAGCCTCCAGCTTGCGGAAGTTAGAGATGTGCACTTCGATGTAATATTCTCCTAGCTTCGAAGGCTCGCTTCGGTGCATATATCCCGAACCTGTTCGGAATGATAAGTAGCTTTTTAAAATCCCCGCTCGGATAGGTTCAGAATTTTCACCCAGGAAACAGTAAAAATACTATTTAAACAAAACATACTGATAACCAATAAACAATATTTATATTAATATCCTACCCCGCATAAATATATTTTTATACGATGCTCATAACATGACTTAGTGGTCCAATTTACTAACAATTGTATCAATCACATCGATCGTCTAAGAATATAATTAAATACGTTTTCATAAAAAAAATAACCAATGACTGATAATTTATTTACAAAATCCAATCAAATAGAAACTAACTTTTCATCATGTGAATGGTAACTCAAACTATTAAAATTAAATAAGATTTGCTTACCTCAGAATCTGGAAAAACTTTTAATTTACGTTTCCTGCTGGTCGAAGTCGAAGTCGAAGTAAAGTCGAAGCTGGGATGAGTGATGATGATGTATCAACCTCAGATTCCGACTCGCTTCTGAATAATTCAACCCGTTTCTTAGACTTAAAGTGTTGTTTTAGTCTTTAACCGATTCGCTGCGGCACCAATTTTCGACAACTTTTAGCTGTAGCGACGACCAAATATTTCATGGCACGCCTGACGCGTCAAGCGCCGCGCCAGACATTGATGACACGCCTTTTGTGCCATCAGCTATTTGTAAAAATAATTATCTTTTTTATGCTTTTTCCCTTGTTTAGACCTAATTAAACTTAGTTGACATCAAACATCATTTACAAACGTTAGAATACTTGTTTTTAGTGGGTAACTACGTGTTTTTCTACGTGTTTTCTTTGAAATTGAGAGTAAGTGATTTTTTTATGCAGAGATTACAAACATTTTGTACTATTTTTTGTTTTATAAAAAAATCATTTATATAAGTAGGTACAGCTAAATTACCAAGGAAAACCTTGGTCTTATTAAATTAAATTTTCACCTAATAATAATATTTCTAAATATCAAACAATCAAGAACCTTAATTTGGAAATAAATAAGGCTTATGATTCGTTAATATTTACAAATGTTAAATATTATTTAATGTTATACAAATGAAAAAGTAAAGTGGATTTGAATACGTTTAATTAGTAAGAATAGCAAAACAAGTGTTTTCAAAAGGAAACAGGCGCCAGCGCTATACGGCGGATTGACGAAAGACTATTTATTAGCGAACTTTTTTATGCATGAACGGTTTCAAACTGTTTCAAGAAAAATAAACCATATACCATGTCACAAGAACACATGGTACTTCGTAGGTCTATCCGTCCATATGATAGTAATAAGACGGCAGTTCAACCACTTAAGCAAAATTAAACAATAAGACAAACGCATTGTCTTTTTTAAACAGGAGACTTGTTTTCCAGGAATTTATTTACAACTTGAGTTTGTGAGCGATCGTAATGAGTGCTATTATTTATTACTTATTAGACTATTTTTCCACAACATGATTGAAAACCCACAAAGTAAAAACAGTACCATGTACAAGTTAAAAAAAGGTTGTCAACCCCTAAAAATTTCAAATTTTCAAAATATCCCGAAACGAAGCCGCAGGCATGAACTACGTGCAAAATAATGAATGTTTTGTTCTGAATTAATTTTCCAAAAACGTAATTTGAGCGAGTTATAACGATTTTTAAAAAGACACGACTCGTGTGTCATACGACACACACAAAAGTAATCGATGGCACGCCTGGCGTGCCACCCGCACTGAACTGGTTAATACATTAGCTGGTTTCTTAACCGCTTTCTTCTTTTGCGAAGTCGACTGTACTTCAGCGTCTGACTCGAAGGGGTTGGAATACCTAAAAATGTAACACAAAATACATCACTATACAGAAACACTCATATGAAAAACTTATAAAGCGAAACATAATATAACTTTACTCTAACATAATATAACAAAAATAATTAGTATTCTATTGTATTTAATGAATGAGGAGACTAAGTGTTACGTACATACTTGCTGTATTGATGATGATGTCGGAGTTTAGTAAACTGTGGAAAACACGATGCAACTAATGGTTAAACACCTCACGACATCATATTTTATACCCTAAATTATAAAACTATCCCCATTTGGAAGTATTTTAGTTTGACATGTTTTAAAATGAAGAAATATTTCATTTGATAACTTTAGCATTGATCCGTATTAATGTTATTTGTAAGGAATATTTTTGCTTATTATCATTAAATGCTCATATGTGAAAAACACTTACCATAAATGTTTACATACGATGTCAAATCAACGTTTGCGTCGTCAGCCGAAACATCATCGGCGCCAACCAGTCGCTGTAAAATGAGACGACAGTATTTTACAGGTAAACAAGTCTATTTCGCAATAATATGGAAATGGGTCAGCATATAGCGGTTGATGTACTTATTAAATTTAGTTCCTTTATAAATATATCTTTGTTTAAAATTAATGCTTTTTGAAGAAAAAACTAACAATTTTCAAACTTAAACTGAATTTTATACTATTCGTAATATCTCTAGATAGAATATAGTCTGGAATAACACACAGGCGTTTGTTGTAAAGCGTATATATTGCCTACCCATAAATTAATTACTAATTCTATAAAGTCTAAAAACTGGTATTACAAGCTTATATTTGTTCCTAGTGTTTAAAAATTAACATATTTTTTCTTATGAAAGCTATTTATGTTTTTATGTACATACATTACATTTTCATAAATATATTTCGATGCTAAGTTAATATGTTTATTTTCTTAAATTTGTCTCTAAGGGACTCTTTACAATTATTTAAATTATAAATCATCCGTATGCCTATCTTTTACAAACAGATATGACTTCAATGTCAGTCGCATTATCCCATAGTAAGATTCCATAAGACATTACGCTATGAAAGTAACTACATGCTTACCTTATTAATTAATAACATAAACATAAAAGTGTATGTTAGATGTTTTTTTTTATGTTTGTCACTCGATCATAATAGAAGGCCTGAACCGCTAACGCTCGCTAGTTACACATAGAAAAAAGAAAAGAAAAAAAGGTCTCCAACAGAATATACGAATGTTTTCATATGTTTATGCACCCTAATTTTTATACTGGATCGAAATCAAACCGCAGCCATCAGGTTTTGTAGCTCACTCGTAGTAAAAACCGCTAGATCATTTGCGATCACCCACCATTGGTTAAATAAATTGATTTAATATAGAAACTTGCAAGCATGTACGTATTAATTTGGTTAGATTAAAAAAAAATTGAACCTATACTTGAGAGAATTATGGTCTTCATTGGGCACATGGCTTGAGCGGAGCAAGAGTGAGTGAATGCTTTTACGTGGTAGAGCCATGCTGCAGCTATATTAGTAGTATAGTTGTTGCACGAATGGGTCGGCTCGACCGGGGAAGGACCCTGCTCTCACAGAATACCAGCGTAAAATAGCAGCTTAACGCTGTTGTGTTTTGTATGATGAGTGTAGAGAATCGGAGACCCTTTTTACTAGAAAAGAGGCATTCCATCTTAGTCCTCAAGGGTGACAACGTATCTGCATTTTGATTTGCAAACGAGGATAGATGTAGATTTCTATGGCCCGCAACAACCACTTACCATCAGGTAGACTCTGTGCTCATTTTTCACCCTATCCTATAAAAAAAATGCTTTTGAAATAACGTTAGTTCATTAAAACCTATCAGCCAATACGGACAAGTTAACAAATCTGTTATGAAATTTGTCAAACAAAAAGAATCACTTAAATTAGAATGTATCTGTCCTGCACCAAAAAATAAGGTTAAACATCATGGGAGCTTATTGCCAAATGCGATACGTAGTATTGTATGTGGTTCATCGAATTGCGGAATAACTAACTTAGTTATCAGCTTAATGTTACATCAGAATGGACCGCGTTTTCGCAATCTTTATGTATATTCAAAGTCTTTATATCAACCTAAATACTTATTTTTAGAAAAAGTACTGCAGAATATGGAAGGTATATCTTATTAGTATAATCACAATAGCGAAATTTTGAGTCCACGCGAAGCTTCGCCTAACTCAATTATAATATTTGACGATGTAGCTTGTGAAAATCAGAACAACATACGCGATTATTTCGCCATGGGTCGACATAAGAACATTGACTGTTTTTATATTAATCAAAATTATACTAAGATACTTAAGCAACTAGTTAGAGATAAGACTGATAATTTAAAATTAAAAATTTTGTACAGCCGACTTCAATATAAGCGACTTCAATACAGGTTATTTAAGAATAACTCAATAACCATTGGTCTGACCTTGATCAAATTCATATGGGACCACACGAGAACTATCAGCTTTCATATAAAAAAAGAATCATCGAAATCGGTTTGCCCAGTACAAAGTTATGAGGTAACACACATAAAAAAAAAAAACATACACTCGAATTGAGTACCGTCTCCTTTTTGGAAGTCGGCAGATAACGCTAACATGATCATATTGTTTAAACAAGATGACGTAAATCTGAGACACATTTATGAAGAGCATGTAAAGTCTGACATGACATGGTCTCAGTTCCGGGAAAAATGTTCAACTGTGTGGAGTAAACCTTTCAATTATATTATTATAAATAAAGACTGTGAACGAAATAAAGGCTGTTACAGAATGAAGTTTGATACATTCATAATTACCTAATTAACATACACAACATAATTACATAAATACATAACATAATTTTAGACTAACGTTTAAATAGCTGCTATGTCACAAAGCAATCAGTTTCTGCTGAGTAGTCAAACATAGTGTAATTCCTTTACAATGGAGCGAGACCTCAAGAAACAAATTGTAAAATCTGCTGCAGCTGTAAAAAGAAAGGTAGAAATGATAAAAGATACAAAAAATACAAAATGTCTGGCTTTGGAAACAATATTTAAGCCTATTGTTGATCCACTTAATATGCTTACACAGAAAAACTGAAGAAAAGCAGCATTTAAATGAAGATACAGACCAAGCTTACAAGTGAGTTATCGATTTCTTCAAGTGATGTGTTTGAAGATCCTGTTAATAATGAAGAAAACTAAGAAACGGTATTTATACAACAACCCACAAAACCCTCACTCACTCGCTTCCTGCGGATGATAATGACGCGAATGAAATTTCTTTAAAATCACATCAATCAACACCAAGTATTGCAAATGATTCAGTACCATGGACTATGTCATCTGAATTACTAAAAGATGTGCCTTATGGTGTCAGAAATTAACGTGGGAAACTAATGCTCGGCACATTTCGTGTCTATGGTGATGATCACATCTTAAAAATTGGAAATCATAGTTTGAAAAAAAAACTACAGGCTTAAAAGAGTTAATGTTTAAAAAGCTACCAAATTTAGATATTGTGACAGAGGAAGACTTACAAAATTATAAATTGTTACTTTTGGATACTAATGCACACAAACGTAGTTATGATCCATCCAAACCGATTAACAGTAACAAAGGATTTAAATATTGTCGTGAAGCGACAATTAATAAGAAAAATAATAGAACCTAACCTAAGAACAACAAAACAACAAAAGTAGACCAATAAAATAATATATTTAAAGTTTTAGAAAGGTATTTACAATTTTATAAAAAAATTAAATATGATGATGATGGATGAAGTGAGATTACAATTAGATTTAAAAAAAAATAAAGATAGGAGAATAGGAGAATATAGTATTATAGTGGAGCCTAAAGGTTGAAGTGACACGCTGCTTTTGTAGAAGTAGGCACACGCGGAGCTTGAGGTTTCTTAGTGGCGACGGCACGCAGCGCCTGGACTGGGCACACGCAGCGTCCGGAGCCGGCGCACGTAGCGCCTGGGGTAGGTGCGCTCAACACTTGGAGCAAGCAGTCGCAGCGCCCAAAGGTAGCGCAGACAGTAGGTGCACTCGGCGCCTGGAGCAAGCAGTCGTAGCGCCCGAAGGTAGCACGGCAGTAGGTGCACTCAGCGCCTGGAGCAAGCAGTCGTAGCGCCCGGAGTAGTGTGGCCCCGCGCTTGAAGTAGACTTCGCCGACGACTTCACGTGTAGATGGAGGCTTGCAGGATCCCGGGGCAATGCGGCCCCGGGATAAGGCCTTTAGTAGATGTTTCTCCTTTGAGAACTGAAGCGAGACTTTCTGTATTCTCCAATTGTTCGGCTTTTATACCTTTTTAGAGAGAACGAGAAATTATTTAAATTAAAAGGAAATTTATTGTAAATGACCTATAGCCATAGAGTATTTATGTGAAAATATTAAATTAATAACAACACACCAGTGATGAATTTGAATAAAAGTTACCATAACAACCATATAAATAATGGCTGTCAGATATAAAATTTTTGGTTTTAGGACTGTTATTAAGAAACTACAAATTTTATGTAAGAAATAAAATATTATTGATATAGGAAAAAAAGGTAGCGCGGCAGCGCGCACGAATCCCGAAATTGCAGAGTTACGGAAAACTCAATAAAAGACCGAAAAAGGTAAGACACCATTGACAGCGATTTTAAAAGGTACTGATAGTGTGAAAATACGAAGTGAAAATGATTTGTTATTGTGTAAAAACGTTACAGGATCCTATGGAAATAAAGGTGATGCAAAATATAAATGCAGAAAATCAAAAACAGAATGGAAAAGTAGTGTAAAATGATATGTTAGTAGTATAACTAATAGCGTGAAAAGTGATGCAGAAATACAAAAACAGAATGGAAAAATTAATAAAATGATATGTAAGTAGCATATCACTACATTTTCCCCCCGACCCTGGAAAATTTTTGACTCAGCAAAAATTTTGACATGTACATTCTAAAATAAACCATAAAAACACAGCTTTGCAGAAACAGACATCAACGGGCAAAATCAGATATACTATCTCTTACATTCATCATCTGCATTCAGGTAAGGGTGGAGTTCACATTCAATGACTACCACTCTAAAAGTGTGTTTTCAAAACGACATTAAGGCTTATTTAAGGAGTAGTCATCCGCTCCTGCGTGGAAAAAAAATTTGTTGAAAAAACACCACTCTAAAAGTGTGTTTTCGAAAGGACATTCAGGCTTATTTAGGGAGTTGTCAACCGCTCATGCGTGAATATAAAAAAATTAAGGGAGTAGTCAGCTACTCCCAAGTGAAGATAAAGGTAAAGAGAATTAAGGGAGTAGACAGCCGCTCCTAAGTGAAGATAAAGATAATTAAGGGAGTAGTCAGTTGCTCCCAAGTGAAGGTTTATACATATATACAAATATACAAATTAACAGTTAATAAATGTTTAGAAAAGTTATGGTTCGTTTCGCTTCAGGTTTCAAAAACAATTTTATATAAAGTGCAAAGTACAAAGTTAAGTTTAAGAAATAAAAATTAAAAATTGTACCTCTTTAAGTTATCTAGAATAAAAATATTAGAGTGATGAATGTAAGTGAAGTGTTATATGTAGGTCTAAATATAATCCAGATAAGTTGAAAAACTAGAAGAAGTTTTGTTTTAGAATTTTGAAGGTATGAAAAGGATGAATAAATGAATGATGAATAATGAGTTAAGAACGAAAGGGAAAGCAATTAAATCAAAAGGGAATGGACAAGGCGCAGTAAAGGTGAAGAATTAAGAGAGAAAGAGGACTTTTACGTTGGGCGCCAAACTGTCGTTAAGCGACAATTAATAAGAAAAATAATAGAACCTAACCTAAGAACAACAAAACAACAAAAGTATACCAATAAAATAATATATTTAAAGTTTTAGAAAGGTATTTACAATTTTATAAAAAAATGAAATATGATGATGATGGATGAAGTGAGATTACAATTAGATTTTAAAAAAAATAAAGATAGGAGAATAGGAGAATATAGTATTATAGTGGAGCCTAAAGGTTGAAGTGACACGCTGCTTTTGTAGAAGTAGGCACACGCGGAGCTTGAGGTTTCTTAGCGCCGACGGCACGCAGCGCCTGGACTGGGCGCTGCGTGCCGTCGCCGCTATTGTTATAGGGAAAAAAGATAGCGCGGCAGCGCGCACGAATCCCGAAATTACAGAGTTACGGAAAACTCAATAAAAGACCGAAAAAGGTAAGACTCCATTGACAGCGATTTTAAAAGGTACTGATAGTGTGAAAATACGAAGTGAAAATGATTTGTTATTGTGTAAAAACGTTACAGGATCCTATGGAAATAAAGGTGATGCAAAATATAAATGCAGAAAATCAAAAACAGAATGGAAAAGTAGTGTAAAATGATATGTTAGTAGTATAACTAATAGCGTGAAAAGTGATGCAGAAAATCAAAAACAGAATGGAAAAATTAATAAAATGATATGTAAGTAGCATAACACTACAATATATGCAAGTGATCAAACCATTGTTTAAGCACTCGAGAAATCATAAAAGTAGTGCAGAAAGTCTTCCAAAGGGAGAAGGAGTTGATATTTTAAACAGTGGTAGAGCCACGCGGCAGCTTTTGCTGTCGCACGGTTGGGCCGGCTCGAACCGGGGTGGTACCACGACCTCACAGAAAACCAGCGTGAAGTAGAGATTTACCTCTGCGTTTCGCTTGGTGAGTGCAGGTGGCCGGAGGCCCTTTTTACTGGAAATGAGGCATTCCATCTTAGTCCTCACGGGTGACAACGCATCTACATTTTGATTTGTAATAGAGGATAGATGTAGATGTCTATGGGCCGCAGCAACCACTTACCATCAGGTGGACTGTGTGCTCGTTTGTCACCCTTATCCTATAAAAAAAAAGTTAAAAAAGATACTGATTTGGTTTACTGGATCGATCCAAACGAGTTAGTGGAATGATTAAAATTACTACTTGGATCATGGGCAGCTGGTAACACAGGGATTTACAATGAAATTTATGCAATAATCGGAGAATTTCATGAATCTGGCATCATAAAAAAATAAAAATAAAATAAAATAAAATCAATTTATTTCAGACTGAGTCCATACAAGTAACATTTACATTATAATAAATTTAATCTCATCTTATTTAGTTTTATATAATTCTATCTAATATTTTTAATTTATCAATATAATTTATTAAAATTAATTAATTTATTATTAATTAATTTAATAAAATTATAATTAATAAATCAATTCAATATAACTTAATTCAATTGTTTAACATTACAATTACTTGAATAAAATTAATAAATAAAAAAAATAGTTTAATTCATGTATCTGCCACCCTCTGGGGCACCGGGCACATGCATTTGTACCCAGTGTCGCAGAAGGGGGCAGTCAGGCTTGTCACTGAGCACGTTCAGGATGGTGTTGGCGCTCCCCCGCGTACGGAGCATTAGCGAGGCGATGCGGCGCCGCAGCACGGCGTGGAAGCCATCCGTGTGCGCGTACGCAAACATCGCAGACGCACTACAGCAGCGCGGGAGCGCCACCAGCACCCTGAATACGTTATTATATTGTACTCGGAGAGCGTTGATGGCCCGCTGCGTGTAGTTGACCCACAGATTGCAAGTGTATAGAGTTTGGCAAAAGGCTTTAAAGAGAGTTATTTTTACTCCAAAACTACACCGCGCGAATCTGCGTGCCAGCATATTACAGCGGACCGCCATCGCCCTCCTTTCCCTTTCGATGTCAGCATCGTCTTTTAAATCCTCGGTAACCACATGGCCAAGATATTTAAACGAATTTACCCTGTCTAGAGCGACGCCATTTAGCAGCACACGTGGCACATCTCCCAGCTTACGACCCCTAGCTTGAAAGATCAAGAGCTCGCTCTTTTTAACATTGTACAGGAGACCATGTGACAAAGCGTACCTCTCACATACACCTATTAGTTTTCTGAGACCGGCGATTGATGGGCTTAGCAACACCATGTCATCTGCATAACTGATACTGTTGATGCAGTGACCATCAATCGAGCAGCCGACCCCTGTGTCGCTCAGCTCAACAATCAACCTATTCACATACAAGTTGAAGAGAGAAGGAGAAGTTAGCCCTCCCTGTCTCACTCCACACTCCAACCCGTACTCGTCAGAAAGCTCACCAAGCCATCTAACCCGGTTAGTTTGGTGTTCATACCAATATTTAAAAATATTGATCAACCCACCCGGCATACCTGTGTCTTTTAATTTACGCCAAAGAATATCATATCTAACCAGGTCAAATGCCTTAGTGAGATCAAGAAAGGCTGCATACACAGGCGTGTTCCTATCCGTGTAGTACCTAACAGTCTGCTTGAGAGACATAATTGCGTATTCAGTCGAAAGTCCTGGTCTGAAGCCGAACTGAGCGTCATGTAGGTGGAGATAATCTTTAAGTTGTCTCTCAAGCAGGCCATCAAGCACTTTAGATGTGGTTGTAGCTAATGATATCGGACGGTAGTTGCACTTGTCGGAAGTATCACTAGTTTTATTTTTAATAATAGGCACTATCACTGTCTTCATTAGCTCATTTGGCAGATAGGAATGCCTAATGCATAGCGTGAACAGCAGCCCTAAGAGTCTCGGCAGGTGTGGCCCAGCATTGTGAAAATGTTCAATGCTAAGGCCGTCGTGTCCAGGAGACTTCCCTCGCGTCATTCTTTTTATCATTAGGGCAACTTGCTTAGCTGTGACGCGGTCAGGCACCTCCGATACCACGACCTCCTCATCCACTACCTGCGCACTTTTTAGCGGAGACTCTACTTGAAAATGACATCTGAACATGTTCGCTATATCCCGTGGTTCACTGCTGTCGTTAACACTCACAGGGACGCTAGGCTTTGGACTTAGTTGTTTTGTTTGTTGCCAAAATCCCCTAAAATCTTTATTCCTGTGTTTTGAAGCTAAAATATTCATTTTTATTTGCTCCTGATTATTCTGACAATACTTTAATTTGCTTTTGAAAATTTTTCTCGAATCATACATTTCATTATAAATGGTACCACTATTAGGCCGACCATTACATACCCAGGTTAGATACTTTTGCCTAGCGTTCCTGTGAGCGTCACGGACATACTTGTTCCAACCTACAATAGGGCGACCGCGATGTGGTTTGCCACCTCCCAAACGACCAACATAGCTGACCACAGCAGCCTCCTGCAACGCTGTTACAATATCACTGTAAAGCGAGTCTATCGCGGCTAGGTGTGCCGCGTCACTATTACTACACAAACAATCGCCACACTGATCGAACTCATGTGGAAAGCCAACCTTTCGCAGTTTATCATTACAATATTTAGTGAACATTTCTATTTGACTTAGGTCTCTTTCTCCCCATAGAACCTTATTTACTTTAGCACGCGGCAGCTCAATAGTCTGACAAACGGATTTTATGTTGCATTGAATTTCTAGCGGATAGTGATCAGACCAGTAAACACCATAATGTACTTTTACCGATAGCACCTTGCTTAGTGCAGCTTCAGTAACAACACAGTGGTCAAGCCAACTATTGCTGCCGTGCGCTTCACTAACAAAAGTGTATGCATTGGAATTTATACCTAACATTTGAATATCTACACATGTCCAATTTTGTTCAATACAGAAGTCTAGAAGTTCATTGCCAAACAATCTACCGGGGTGAGCGTTAAAATCTCCTAAAATATATACGGTTTCGATATTGCAACTCTCAACTATAGATGCAATTTCACTTAAACATTGAACATATTCTAAAAGATTGTCAGATGAGTCTGTAGGCATATAAACAGTGAAAATAAGTATTAGCCGTTCCAGCACACGCGCCTTAATCGCACTAATTCGATTACTTTCACATGGAATCACAGACACACACTTAAACTTACTGTTTCTCCATAACAGTGCTACGCCACCGTACGGTCGCCCACACAGTATCCCACTAGATATGTCCACAGCTGATTTACCGCAATAACCAAAGTCGTTGCTTGTTTTACCAAGTTCCGGTATCTCGTGTGGTAGGAGCCAAGTTTCTTGCAGCGCAATAATATCGGCACTTTGACAAAGCACTTTTACTGCGTCAATGGATCTTTTGAAAGACTTACAATTAAAGCTAATTAATTTTAAATTAATATTGTTAGTCGTACTATCCATTTAAGTTCCTTATTTTTGCGCTAGTATCAGAATTCTCTTGTCTGTTTGAATGTCTCTTGCTAAATTCAATAAAACGACGGAATGTTATACCGTTGGGCCACAGGTTACAGTCCAAGAACAAACTTAAATTATTATTAGGTACATATATTTTAAATGAGTTGTATTCTCTCTGTTGCTTTGATTTGATCTTATGAAGGGTGACTTCCACATTCGTTTTACTTTTTATGTAGGATACTATGTCTTCTTCACAAGTTTCTTGGTGCACATTATTTATAAAGATAGGAACACTGGTATTCGCAGCCTTAAAGCTACTTTCAATAACGGTGCACGTTCCTTTTCTACCTAAAAATCTGTTTTGACGCTTTTTTCTCTGTACAATTTGCCAATCTTCATCGCGCCTATTCAAAGCGCTTTGCAATTGCTGTGATTGTATCAGCTGATCGTTCATTGCACCGACACCTGCAGAGGTATTAGTGACTGCAGTAGCTGAGGCGCCATGCATTTGTACCGCGGTTTCGACAGCCGAAACCGCATTGGGCTCCTCCACGCGCATGCTAGCCGAGCTTGGTGCAACAGATAAATTGCCTGCAGACATCAAATGCGACAGGGACAGTGAGTGATGCGCTTGCTCGGTTCGTCCTCCTGCCGTTTTGTCAGTAACGGTCAGATTGTTATTTTTGTTGTTCACCGTCTCTTGAGTAAAGTGTAAAAATTCTGTAGGGCCACTATCACAGTTATATTCGGAGCCATTCAGTATGCAGTTTGTACCTCGCTTTGTATTAAAAAAGTTATCCTGCTGGAGGTTGTTGACTATCGATGTTTGTTGTAGGTTGATGATTTCATTTTTTAATTTGGAAAACTGGTCTATAGGTGTATACGTCTCCCTGATAGTTTCAACTTCATGTCTGAGGGTAATAATGTCCTTCAGCAATCTTGTCACGTCTATATGGTCAAAAGTGACCGGAGGTAATTTTTGTAGGTCGCGAGCGACAAAAATTGGCAATTCTTCAGGGTCTTTCTGTTTTATCAGAGCTATTATGTCCTCTAGGTCTCGTTGGGTTTTACCTTCCTTTTTGCGCTTAATCTGTCTTCCCGAAGTCTTAACTGATGTAAACAGAAGATTTTTAGCTGCACTAATATCTTCCGGTTTAAATGCCGTAATACATAGTCTGATCATTGAATCTTCGTCCATCACATCACACTTGTTCTGTATAAACGCCAGAACCTCGTTTATAACTAAATTACAATTCGCGCACTTTAACATTTTAGAGGTCGTTGGACCTTCCATTGCAACCGTAATGGTGGATTAAATATATGCGAAAAATAAATAATATTTTTCCGAAAAAATTTAGCAAAAAAACGTATGACATATATGACATTAAATATATTATGCTGCCTACAGGAAGATTACGCAGTAACATTTCATTACAGAAGCCGATAAGACGGCTATGAATACAGACAAATTTGGTCATCATGTTCATAAGCGTTTACGACTATCTGAATGCTCTGATATTCTGAGTGACGCTTTAGTAAGAACAGACGCAGGTGATTTTGATTTGAAATCAACAAGATTAAAAGGACTGCAAACTCCTGAAAAAATGGATGAGGCTGTAAATAAAGAATATGTGGATAAATGTGTTCAAGAACTTAAAAATGAAATGAAAACAATTCACGATATTGTCAAAAAGTACCTTAAGAATTTAGAAAAATTGACTACTATCAATTTCAGGACAGTGTATTACACTAAAAAGGAAATCGACCTCATGACTGCATCAAAAGCTGCCCAAAATGAGTAAACAAGATAAAGTCAATAAGCTTCACAAAGCAGCAAGAAGAAATTTTTCTCGTCAACATACGATTATTAAAGGAGTAGATGATTTATGGCAAGCTGACTTGATTGATTTTCAAAAATATTCAACGTTTAATAAAGGATATAAATATGTTCTAGTAGTAATCGATGCTCTATCAAAATACGTATGGGTTAGACCATTGAAAACGAAACATAAAAATTGTGTCAAAAATGCGATGCAAAGTTTATTATCTGAATCAAGACGAAAACCTAAAAATTTACAAACAGATCTTGGTACAGAGTTTTATAATGATTCTTTTAAGAATTTAATGAAAAATTATAATATAAATCATTATTCCACGTACTCCGTTAAAAAGACCTCCATTGTAGAACGAGTAATAAGAACTTTAAAAACTAACTTTTACAAAATATTCAGTCTATGCGGATGATATCAATGGTTCAAAAATAATTTAGATTTTTTTGTAAAGCTGTATAATAATACATTACATAACATTACAAAATTCAAGTCTATCAACGTTAATGATTCAAATGCGATTTTAGTTATGTCAAACATCAAGAAGTCTCAAAAGCCTAAGATACGTTAAGGACCGGCGTTTCACGCTGGCTATTACGTTCGTATAAGCAAATACAAAGGAGATTTTTACAAAGGTTATACCCCTAATTGGTCTACAGAAATATTTCGTATCCTTAAAGTCAACCAAACCAATCCTTAAACCTATCAAATACAAGACAAACACAGTCAAAAAATTCTAGGCTCTTTTTACGGTTACGAATTACAAAAAAACTAAATTTCCAGACCTTTGTCTTATTGAAAAAGTCATTAAAAGAAAAGGAAATAAGCTTTTAGAAAAATGGTTAGGTTTGAGTGATGAAGAAAATAGTTGGGTGGATAAAAGTGAATTAGCGGTTTAGGTATATAAATAACGTATTATTACTTAGTAATCTCATTTTATACTTATCGATAAAGAAAGGCAGTGGTATAATTAATAAAGTAATAGACAATTTACCGTTTGAATTTCATTTACCCGGCTATCAATTTTGCAGCCCCGGAACTAAACTTCAAAAACGGTTACTCAAAAGCGATCGTGGGATAAACAAATTGGATGAAGCGTGCACACTCCATGATATTGCTTACATTAACAAAGATTCGGGCGCTCGACTAAAAGCGGATTTAGAACTTTTGAAAATGGCTAAGAGGAGGTTGAAATCAGAAGATGCTAGGAAAGGAGAAAAAATTGCCTCATGGATATTCAAAAATGCGAAGAAAGCGAAAATCCGGGCGGGGAGCGGTATAAAAGCACTTAAGAAGGGGATAAAAAAAATACAGTCTCAGTTGAAAAAACTAAAATCCAAAGACAGTCCCTCAGCTATAAAATATCCCTATGCTGCTGCAAAGAAAATATTTAGTAATAAAAAAGGAAAAAGTTTACCCCTTTGTATTCCTCTTACAAAGTGTGGAGGATTTTTACCACTTATTCCCATATTTGCAGGATTGTCAGCTTTAGGATCATTAGCCGGTGGAGCAGCGGGTATAGCAAAAGCTGTTAATGATTCAAAAGCAGCGCAAAAGAGTCTTGAGGAATCTGAAAGACACAACAGAATGATGGAAGCCGTTGCTCTAGAAAAAGGATTATATATTAAACCTCATAAACAAAGAGCAGATTTATATCTTAACCCCTTAAAAAACTAATTAAACGGCTACCCAGACGGGCGCTCACTAATCTCGACATTTTAGAACATGCAAGTGACATTCCATACTTTCGCGGCGTTTTCATGAGAAATAAATTACCTTTGAAACCGAGAAAGATAAAATGTGGAATACTGAATTTGGATAGCTACAGAAATCCTGGAACGCATTTATTATGCTTTACAAAGGCTACCCAGCCTTTGTAAAGCACAAAAAATACGTAGAATATTATGATAGTTTTGGTAATTTAAAGCCCCCGTTAGAATTAGTTAAATATATGCATAACCTATTAACTATAATCATGCGCGACATCAAGCGTTTGGTGCTACAAACTGTGGACATCTTTGTCTAAAATTTTTAAGGAATTACTGGAAATAGCATTTATATAGTGTATGAAATAAATAAACGTATCAGTATTAAAATGTATTTCACTGTGTCTATAACTGGGACAGGAGCCTCTTTATCAACGAACTATTCACCGACAATAGAACTACGAGGAGACTACGAATGTGGCCTTTTGTATTTTTTAACTTTCCATTCTATTCCCAATACAGATGAAAGAAACAATAAATTTTATTATGGTGAATAAGAAATGATCGAAGTTCCTGAAGGGTCTTACGAGCTTCAAGATATTTGTGATTATCTAAAAAATAATATTAAGAACGCTGTACTTAAACTAACTCGTAACAATAATACATTGAAAACAAATATTTTTTGCTCTGAAGATGTGCACTTTAATAGAAGCGAATCACTGGGTAAAATTTTAGGCTTTGGTATGGAAACAATAAAAGCAAATATAAGTACTGAATCGAAGTATCCTGTCAGTATTCTATCGACAACCATCATACGGATTGAATGCGATGTAGTTAGTGGTTCATTTGTCAACGGAAAAGCAAGCCATATAATTTATAAATTTGCACCTAATGTACAACCTGGTTATAGAATAATTGAAATACCTGGAAACTTAATTTATTTTCCTGTTAACCAAAGTTCCATAAGTGCTATAAATGTAAATTTATTGAACGCTGAGAATAAAGAGATAAATTTACGAGGTAAAGAAGTACAACTGTATTTACATTTCCGAAAAAAAAATATGATAAATTTCAATAAAAGCCCGTCTACTTCGTGTATCTAAGCCAGATTTAAAAGAACATCTCATAAAGGCACACCTCACTCACTCACCTCACAAGAACTCAGTCGTCGACGATTCGAACCGCTCTGCGCTGGATGCGGTCAAGTGGAAGGAGCTGGCACTGGGGAGCCCCAGCCCAGAGATGAAAACAGTAGTCCATGTGAGGCCGAACCTGCGCCTTGTAAAGTTGCAGGCGTTGTGCCGGCATGAAATACTGTCCCGCTCTGCTGAGCATGCCAAGCTTTTTAGAGGCCAATTTGGCCTTCTCTTCCAAGTGACCACGAAACTCCACGTCATTCGATATGTCGACACCAAGGATCCCGATACTGGCTGAGGCAACAATGGCAGTGCCTTGAAACTGAGGAGATACGGCAAAGGGGTTCTTTTTAGCGGTAAACGCGCAAACTTGTGTCTTCTGGGGATTGAACTGGACTAGATTTAGTCGACCCCAGTCTGAAACTTTGTTCAACAAAGTCTCGACTTCAGACACAAGTTTGTTCCGGTACTCGGCGACGTTTTCCCGAGAAATATTGGCACGGCCGGTGTATTAAGCATCACTAGTGCTGTCGTCCGCATAGCAATGAATGTTACTGGTTTGCAACATATCATTGATATGCAAAAGAAACAGCGTTGGTGATAGCACGCAGCCTTGTGGAACACCAGCGTTAATGGACTTGTAATCGGAGCATGCACCGTCTACTACGATCTTGATGCTCCGATCTGCAAGAAAACTGGTGATCCAATTGCACAATTTCTCGGGAAGCCCATAGGAAGGGAGCTTCGAAAGTAGCGCTTTGTGCCAAACCCGATCGAAGGCCTTCCCTATGTCCAAAATAACGGCCAATACGCCTCCCCCTTGGACTCCACTGCCTCCGCCCATCTATGAGTTAGGTAACCTAAAAGATCACCAGCTGAGCGACCTCGACGGAAACCGTACTGGTGGTCACTAATCAGCTGGTGATCCTCAAGGTACCGCATGAGCTGGCTGTTAATAATGGTTTCCATTACTTTGGCGAACAAGGAGATGATAGCAATAGGCCTGTAGTTGGACGGATCTGAGCGGTCGTCTTTTTTAGGGATTCGGTGCACCAAAGCTGTCTTCCATGAGTTCGGGACTAGTCTAATGGAGAGAATTGAGAGCCTTCAGTGGCATGTAGCTCGAGCGAAGCGAGAGCAAGTAACGCAAAAGCCCCAATTCCCACCTACTCTCACGGGTGACAACGCATCTGCATTTTGATTTGTAATAGAAGATAGATATAGATGTCTATGGGCCGCAGCAACCACTTACCAACAGCTGGACTGTGTGCTCCCTTATCCTATAAAAATAATCTTAAATTTATAATGCATCATACGAACGCAAACATAATAGTTATTATTTCGTAATAAAAATATCACTGCAACAGCCTATAATCGCATAAGCTAATGTATCATATATCACGTACTAATTGTTATATTCTATAACATATTTTACCGTATATTTAAAGGAGTTAGCAGTGATACTAGTAATTTAGTTTGTATAACTCACCCACCCTGTTTAAGGCTTCTTGGCAAACAGAGAATGTATGTTTATTTTTAATTTTTTAATTCCCGCTTTGTTATTGCTTAAGTTCAGTATATAACCGCATTTTTTTATCACGTTTTTTATCACGTGGTAGAGCTAAGCGGCAGCTTTTGCTGTCGCACGGATGGGCCAGCTCGAACCGGGGTGATACCACGACCTCACAGAATACCGGCGTGAAGTAGACGCCTCTGCGTTCCGCTTGGTGAGTGCAGGTAGCCGGAGGCCCAATTCCCCCCCACCCCCCATTAACATGGTAGTGGAATTGAACAGAAGACTACCCCAGGAGGGTACCAGCACCCTTGGAGAATCCCTCGCTGAGCATCCACGACCAAACCACTCCACTCCTGGGCGTGGGTGCTCAGGCTGCCCCGCGTATTCTGAGGGGGGCAAAATTCCGCTCGCGACTAATACTGCTCGGGGCAAGCTGAGCAATAAGACCAAGGCGACCCCTTTCACGCTATCCGTGAATTTTTGCAATATTAGGGGACTTCATTCCAACCTTAACGCTGTCCATTACCATCTAGAGACGGCGAAGCCGGCCTTGCTCTTTTTAACCGAGACTCAGGTGTCTTCTCCGGCTGATACTTCATATCTCTCTTACCCGGGGTACAAATTTGAACACTCCTTTGTGCCCCGGGCTTGAGTTTGCGTATACGTCGGGGAGGACATCTGTTTTCGACGCCTCGCCAGTCTTGAAGGGACGGACCTGTCCATCCTATGGCTGCGCGTAGACAGCGACGACCATCCCCGCGTCTACGGGTGCCTCTATAGGTCCCATAGCGGTAATGCCGACACAGACCGACTCATCGACCACGTCCAAATGGCTGCAGACTCCATGCTACAACAGGTCCCATCCGCAGAGATCTTGATACTTGGTGATTTTAACGCCCACCACGCTGAATGGCTTGGTTCTCGTTTAACCGATCATGCGGGTAGATCTGTCTATGACTTTGCTTTAGCATATGGTCTAACACAACTGGTTACTTCGCCTACGCGGATCCCAGATGTGGAGGATCATGTACCTTCCCTGTTGGACATTCTGCTGACCTCTCATCCGGACGGATATCAGGTCTCCGTCGATGCCCCACTGGGCTCTTCGGACCAATGTCTGATCCGGAGTACGGTGCCACTCACGCTCCCATCGCAGTTGCGATCTGCAGCTTGCCGCCGTGTTTGGCACTATGGTCCTACTAGGTCGCTACTACTGGTGGCTACTAGGTCGGCCGATTGGGACGGGATGCGGTCTTTTTTTGCATCCTACCCTTGGGGGCGGGTTTGTTTCTCGCCGGAAGATCCCAGCGTTGTTGCCGATTCTGTTGCTGTTGTGGTACTTCAGGGTATGGAACTTTTTATTCCATCCTCTGTGGTGCCCATCGGAGGCAGATCCCAGCCATGGTTTGGTCGCTCCTGTAAACTAACATCACGCTATAAGCAGGAGTGCAACCAGGCCTGGGCTGACGCATCAACGTCCTGGGATGTAAACACCAGCGCTCTTAAAAAGAAGTACAATTCCGCCTCCAGGTCCTTCAACAGTGTCATTGCCAAGGCAAAGTCAGAGCACATCGGCAGAATTGGCGAGAAACTAGTTCGCCTCCCTTCGGGAACACGTGCATTCTGGTCTATCGCCAAGGCTGTCCAAGGGAACTTCTGTCAGCTATCTCTGCCATCTCTGCACAGGGTGGATGACTCACTGGTCCATGACGCAAAGGAGAAAGCCGATCTGCTAGGCTCTCTTTTTGCTTCCAACTCGACTCTAGATGACGGGGAGAACATCCCGCGGTGTGAGTGCTCCATGCGGGAAGTGCTGTTTACACAGCGCTTGGTGCGTAAAGCACTCCTCTCCCTGGACGTCAACAAGTCGAGTGGGCCTGATGGAGTCCCACCTATTGTGTTAAAGACGTGTGCTCCGGAGTTGGCACCGGTTTTAACGCCTTTTTTTTCGGTACTTCTACTCACTAGGCGTAGTCCCGGACTCATGGAAGACAGCTTTGGTGCACCCGATCCCTCAAAAAGGCGACTGCTCAGATCCGTCCAACTACAGGCCTATCGCCATCACCTCCTTGTTCTCCAAAGTAATGGAAACGATTATTAACAGCCAGCTCATGCGGTACCTTGAGGATCACCAGCTGATTAGTGACCGCCAGTACGGTTTCCGTCGAGGTCGCTCAGCTTTTGATCTTCTGGTCTACCTGACCCATAGATGGGCGGAGGCAGTGGAGTCCAAGGGGGAGGCGTTGGCCGTTAGTTTGGACATAGCGAAGGCTTTCGATCGGGTTTGGTATAAAGCACTTTCGAAGCTGCCTTCCTATGGGCTTCCCGAAAAATTGTGCAATTGGATCACCAGCTTTCTTGCAGATCAGAGCATCAAGGTCGTACTAGACGGTGCATGCTCCGATTACAAGCCCATTAACGCTGGTGTTCCACAAGGCTGCGTGCTATCACCAACGCTGTTTCTTCTGCATATCAATGATATGTTGCAAACCAGTAACATTCATTGCTATGTAGACGACAGTACTGGTGATGCTCTATACACCGGCCGTGCCAATATTTCTCGGGAAAACGTCGCCGAGTACCGGAACAAACTTGTGTCTGAAGTCGAGACTTTGTTGAACAAAGTCTCAGACTGGGGGCGACTAAATCTAGTCCAGTTCAATCCCCAGAAGACACAAGTTTGCGCGTTTACCGCTAAAAAGAACCCCTTTGTCGTATCTCGTCAGTTTCAAGGCACTCCCCTTGTTGCCTCAGCCAGTATCGGAATCCTCGGTGTCGACATATCGAGTGACGTGCAGTTTCGTGGTCACTTGGAAGAGAAGGCCAAATTGGCCTCTAAAAGCTTGGCGTGCTCAGCAGAGCGGGACAGTATTTCATGCGGGCACACCGCTTGCAACTTTACAAGGCGCAGGTTCGGCTTCACATGGAATACTGTTCCCATCTCTGGGCAGGGGCCCCCAGTGCCAGCTCCTTCCACTTGACCGCATCCACCGCAGAGCGGTTCGAATCGTTGACGACCGAGTTCTTTCCGATCGGCTTGACTCACTGACACTGCGTAGAGAGGTTGCATCTCTTTGCGTATTTTATCGCATCTACCACGGGGAGTGCTCTGAGGAATTGTTCGGACTAATTCCAGCCGCTCAATTTCACCATCGCACATCGCGACAGAACTTGCGATACCATCATCTAGATGATTGGCAGTCCACCACTGTGCGATTCAGAAGAAGTTTTCTCCCTCGCACAACTTGCTAGTGGAATCAATTACCACCAGCGATTTTTCCGGACCGATACGACTTAGGGAACTTCAAGAAAAGAGCCTACTCCTTTTTAAAAGGCCGGCAACGCATCTGCGATTCCCGTGGTATTGCAGTTGTTCATGGGCGGCGGTAGTCACTTACCATCAGGTGAGCCGCATGCTCGTTTGCCCCCTCTCCTATAAAAAAAAATTATTTATTTAATATTATGGATTAAACCGCAATATATTTAATATATTTAAATAAATCATTATTTGTCGCTAATGTCACAGTTTCAATAATAGGAAATATTTAATTTCAATTACCTATAAGGTCGCCGCACTTGAATCATGCCCTGAATCATTTTACGGAGTGAGCAGAGACTGTTATTCTGCAACCGCTAATTACTGTCGCCATAATGAGTTATATTTTCTTGGTTTGTTAGTGCTGTGTATTATCGTTACTCATTCGCACGCGTATTATTGGTATGATCGCTTTAGGGTTCCGCATTTGATTAATTATATTGTTTTATAATTTCACGTTAAATACGTTTATAGGTCGTTATGTCTAAATCAGATAAACCAATAATGTCAAAATCTGAAAAACAGTTAGAAGTTAAAATTAAATTAAAGGAAGGCAACAGTGGTAGAGCCACGCGGCAGCTTTTACTGTTGCACGGATGGGCCGGCTTGAACCGGGGTGGTACCACGACCTCACAGAAAACCAGCGTGAAGTAGAGGTTCACCTCTGCGTTTCGCTTGGTGAGTGCAGGTGGCCGGAGGCCCTTTTTACTGGAAATGAGGCATTCCATGAGGACTAAGGTCCTCACGGGTGACAACGCATCTACATTTTGAATTCTAATAGAGGATAGATGTAGATGTCTATGGGCCGCAGCAACCACTTACCATCAGGTGGACTGTGTGCTCGTTTGTCACCCTTATCCTATAAAAAAGGCAAACGAGCAGAACTATATTCTCGCATACAATCGTTGTTTGAATTAATCGCAAATATTGATAAGGTCACGGTTCACAATACTTTCTTGGCTCGAACACGAATGATAGACGAGCTGAGACATGAATATCATACGTTAGTGGACGACATTAATTTATTATACATAAACCTTTATGAAAACTATGAAGTGAATTACCAATCCATCACCGCGTTTGACGATTTGCACTGTATAATTAAGGACACTTTAATTACATTGGGGAAGGCTTCCTCCAGCAGTTCTTATCCTAACCGCATAAACTGTATAAACCCTATTAAGGTGCCGCCAATCTAGGTCTTTCATTAAATACTGTAAGACAGATATAAAAATTGTGGGGGATAGAGGGTCTCCCTGTTTCACGCCTCTACATATTTTGATTATTGGCCCAAGTCTTTACTCGGCTTACGCTTTTGCTGTAGATGTCTTTCATTATGTTTATATAGGTTTCTGGAACATTTTGGTTTTCTAGCGTTCGCCATAGACTGTTGTGTGAGATAGCGTCGAAGGCCTTTACGTAGTCGATAAAGGCTAGATATAGGGACTGTTGATGTTCCTGGTGTTTTTCAATTACTTGTTCCAAAGTATGGATATGATCGATTGTGCAAAAGCCCTTTCTAAAGCATGCCTGTTCTATGGGTTGATGCGACTTTATCTCTGTCTCTATTCTCTTATTTAAGCAGGCTGCAAATAATTTGTATATAGCAGGAAGTAGGCTAATAGGTCGGTAGTTGTTCATATCTGAAGGATCGCCTTTCTTGTAAAGAAGTATGATTCTTGACTCCGCCTAATTCAAAGATAGTTTTTGTTCTAGCAAGATTTTGTTGAAAAGATGTGTAAGAGGACTAGCCAGTATGAATTTTCCTACTTTGACAGCTTCGTTGGGTATGTTATCATGTCCTGGACTTTTTTTCTTGTTTGAGTCTGTCTATTTGTCTTATTATTTCCGTCTCTTCGAAAGGTTTGTTTGGTCGACTTGGTAATAAAGACATTGACGTGTAAACTTGAGTTGAGCTTGTTTCGATTTCTTTGCTATGGTTTTGATAGAAATAAAGATCTTTGTAGAAATCCGAGGCAGCTTTAACTATATCGATCCTTGTTAACGTGTGTATGTGTGGAATTTTTGATTGTAAGACCTTGTCCAGAAAGGGCGAATTCGCCGCGATTCTCTCGCGCGTATTACGCGCGACCGTTGCGTCCACAAGGTCCACCAACGCGCGAGCATTTGGGGAGGAATTCAGTATGAAACATGGAGTTGAATGAAGCGGTCACGTTGTGGTTAGCTTACCGTCGCTGGAAGAGACAGAAACGGAGGGAAAATAGAATGTATTTAGTACATCAAGTTCTTAATGATAGAATGACAAGTATGTTTGAAACTTTGTATCCGAAATTAAGACAACATGAGAAGAATTTTTTTAACTACTTTCGTATGTCCGTGAAATCATTTGATGATTTACTTTTATTAATTGAAGAAGATTTATCGCCATGTGCAAATTATGTTCCGCGCGAGGATGTTGTTTCAGCAGAACAAAAACTCGTGATAACTTTAAGGTAAGTATTGTTTTATTCATAATCTTTTATAATACTAATACAGTATTTTAGGATACAAGATCAGGTTTACTAATAAAAACGAATTAAATGTAGTATCAGATTAAATATAATAATTAAACAATGTCATGGTTTTGGAAGAGGTCAAGACATTCACTATCCTGAGAATCTCTTGATGACGTTGATGGAGAATTTACGTATAATGCTGCCTGTGAAGATCTTGGCACTGAAATAGAATTTCGGCCTTGCCATGCTGTTATGGATGGCGTTTCTGGGTCATATTCTTCAAAAGTTTATTTAAATTTATTTGGTCTTGAAGCTTGTGCATGATATCGTGGTCGAACCGGAATTGAAGTTGAAGATGAAGCCGAACTGTTAGAAAAGTACGAATACGAATCGTTTGAATACACAAAATTTTAATTAAAGTAATTCTTTGTGTAAAGATAAACAGAACAGCTTGTCATCATGACCTTCCGTTACGCTGGAAACCAGTGGTTGTTGTTGATTCCTAGTGCTTATATTGTTTTAATTATGTTCAGGAATTCAGCATCAGCGGCAGTCATTTTCTTTCTTTTAATGTTTTGATTCGGCGGCCTCATTATGTCTTCCCTTGCATCTGCTGTAGACTCTTCGTTACCTGTCTCTGAGTTTTCAGAGGTGTCTTGAATATTGTTTTCTGTTTTTTTATTACGTACTGACCTTTCGAGAAACATAAGCTGCTGAAAATATATATATTGAATCTTCGAAGCTCCAGATCCTGATGATGCATTCTTTGTTTTTTTTCATTTCACGAACAAATATGTCGCGAAATCCTTTCCACATTTTTTGAAGAGTATTACCTGAAATTAACAATTTAAGAATAATTTTTCAATTTTGTTTCAGGTATTTAGCAACTGATTGTTATTTTGCTGACTTACATTATGCCTATAGGTTAGGGAAATCAACTGTAATTGACATCGTTCAAAAAACTGTATATGTTATTTGAAATAAGTGAAAAGACAGAGTAATGAAAGAACCTTCGACAGAAGAGTGGATGGGAATTGCAAGAGGATTCGAAAAACATATACAAATTTTCCTAATGGTATTGGAGCAGTTGATGGCAAACATATTAGAATTATAAAACCTTTAGATTCCGGCTCTATGTTCTACAATTATAAACATTTTTTTTCGACTGTGCTGCTTGCCGTATGTGATGCAAATTATTGTTTTATCTGTATAGATGTTGGAGCATGTGGGAAGAGCAATGATTCAACGATTTTTAAAAACTCCACATTCTTCAAAAAACTCACGGAAAAATCTTTGAGCATTCCGGGACCAAAACCAGTATCAGAAATTCGTACGACACGTTTACCTCATGTTATAGTTGGAGATGAGGCATTTAGCCTATCAGAAAATATTATGCGACCATATTGCGGCAAGAATTTAACCAAAGGAAAACTAATATTTAATTACCGCCTCTCTAGAGCAAGACGTTATATTGAGTGTTGTTTTGGAATCCTGGTAAACAAATGGCGAATATTTCACAAACCACTCAATGTACATATTGAATTTGCGCAAAACATAAGTAAAGCTTGTTGTGTTCTTCACAATTAAGTCAGGTTAAGAGATGGATACAGATACGAAGACACATTGTTCGAAACAGCTCTAGATAGTCTGAGTACGACTACAATTCGACCTGGTGTAAGGTCTCGAAACACGAGGGATATATTCGCTGATTATTTCAGAAGGAAGGTCGACTGCCGTGGCAACACAAAATGATCTAATTTTCTTTGTTTGTTACTAATCAATAAAATAATAAACCTAGCAAGCTAACAGCATAGCAAAGTGGCGAAGCAATCAGCTTTGTAGCGGTTTCTAACGGGAAAAAAAATTCAAAATAGGAGGTTCAGATGCCTGGGTGATCAGTAATCGATTGTTGAAAACAGAATTTGAAAATTCGAAACCGTTCTCGAGATAATCGTGGGACAGACGGACAGACGGACGGACAGACGGACAGACGGACAGACAGACAGACATCGTGAAGTCAATAAGTGACTTCGCAAGCTTCGCCACTTAATAATAATTACTTACCTAAATCTCTCTTTTTTTCCTCGGAGTCTTCTTTATCAGAAAATATTAACACCAATTCTTCCCAGGACCTACGTTTTAAAATCCTATTGGCATAATCAGGTGATTCCAAATCCCATATCGCCGGTCTTTTTTCCATTTCGTCTATAAACAATTCCGTGTCAAAATTTTGGCGCTCAATTTCCCTCGATACGTGCACTCGCTCTAGAGTTTGCGCGTTAACTGGACGCAACAAGGCGTCCCTAGTATCTCAACTCGCGCGCAATACGCGAGACACAATTTGTGAGAGGCTCTACTACTTTCAGTTTTAGTTCAAGGCTTAGATCGCAGCCTAGGTACAAAATAGAAGCCTTAGTTTTGGACCAGATAACTGGTCAACTTCCGCTTACGTAAATAGATGTCAAAAAAATGCATCACTTAAAGAATTTTTCACTCGCCGACGATTCCTTGGCTCTTCCAGGTGATGTTGACTTGTTGTACTGTGAGCGGCTTCCTGTTTCTACAGTTAGCAGAAACGCATTAGTCAGGTACCAAGTGGCATTGCCTCGCAAATTTGAGGCTTCCACTCTTGGAGACTCATTTCACATCGCAAGACGCTGTTTGTTAAGTCTCGAACGTAAATTCGCGGCTGACTCAAATATTAAGAGGTTATATGATAACGTCGTCAAGGAGTATCTTGAGAATAATTATACATCGCCAGTCAGTAAAACTGACTCAAATGAATTCGCGTATTATATTCCTCACCATCCTGTCATACGCGACGATAAAGCGACGACCAAGCTATGTGTCGTTCTCGACGCTAGTGCTAAGACCTTCGCTTAATGATATTTTGTATTCAGGTCCGGCTCTTCAAGCTGATCTTTTTAATATTTTATTGAATATACGCCTATTCCTATCGCAATGACAGCAGATATACGCCAAATGTATCTGCGTATAGAAGTTCGTGAAGAGGATCGCTCTCTTCAATGCATTTTGTATAGGTTTAATCTGCAGGAGTCTATACAAGTATTTCAATTTAATCGCGTGGCCTTTGGCCTTAAAAGTAGCCCATTTTTGGCAATTCACACCGTTCAGCAATTATGTATGGATGAAGGATACAGATTTCCCTTAGCAGAGGTAATTCTAGTAATTAAACGCAGTCCTACTTTTATCGAAACTTATAAAACGTATCTTTCAAACTTGTAAGCTGCGATATCCTATAGAGTCTATCGTAGCCTTCTCAGATTCAACTGTGACTTTAAGTTGGATTCACTCTTCACCGCACCGTTGGCTCACTTATATTGTCAATCGGATCACAAACATTCATGAAAACTTATCAGGTAAACATTTCTTTCACATTGGGAGCTCCGAGAACCCTGCCGACTGTTTATTTATTTATTTATTTATTAGGATTACCCACAGAAATTACAACAGTAATACAAAGATCATTTTCATAACAAATTCAACACATTATAATTGTATTTCTTTTTATGGCTAATCACAACATGCATTGATTATTTTTTATCCAACAAAAGCTGAATTACATCATTGAATAAATACAAATTATTAAAAAGAAATACAATTATTTGACAATATTATAAATATCTTAATTGTCATATTATATTATATTAATCAAACTATAAAAATCGAAAACAATTCCAATGTTATAATAAATAATTAATTCGTTACTTCATATAAATTGATTCATTTTGATTTGAAGGTGGATAAACTATCGCAATTAATATCGAGGCTCTTCGAGGACAGTTCGTTATAAATGCGAGCCAGCCTGGCTAGAGGGGAATACTTTCCCAAGTAAGATCTATAAAGGGATACATTGAAAAAGGCGTGCGGATTTCTAGGCATTCGAGATGGCACCTTAAAGTTAAATAATTGAACAATTGCTGGACATTGAATACTATTATTGAGCGTTTTGTTTAGGAACATCATGTCTGAGATACTTCTACGCGATTGTAGTAATGTGATGTTAAATTGTGCCAACTGTCTTTCGTAGGAATCATTAGTTTGATAGCTATTCGAACGGTACGCAAGATGACGCAGCAGTCGCTTTTGTATTCTTTCGATTCTAATGCTATGGTTTTTGTAGTACAGATTCCAAATTTGACTGCAGTATTCTAATTTACTTCTAACCAGACTACTGTAAAGTTTGATTGTAGTAGAGGGGCGCCTAAACTCTTTGGAATTCCTCAATACAAAACCTAGTGACTTAGTAGCTGAGGTGATTACGTTATCGATATGGTTGGTAAATTTTAATTCGCTGTCTAGTATGACGCCTAAATACGTATCGCTCGAACTGCAATTAGTTTCTCAGTATCAATATATTATTGACCCTGTATATAATTTTGTTTTCTGGTAAACCTAATAAGTTGACATGTTTTGGCATTGAGAAACATTTGGTTGTTATTACACCATTTAATAAGGTTGTTGAGATCATCTTTTGACGGCTCCGTGGCGCAGTCGCTTAGCAATCAGTTGTTGCGCTGGGGGCCGCGGGTTCGAATCCCGCACTGAACAAGTATTTGTATGGCCTACAAATAATTGTTCCGGGTCTGGATGTTTGTCCTTGTGCAATTTATGTTTGTAAACTGCCTCCACGACACAGGAGAATATCTTAGTGTGGGGGTAAGGTTTTTTTTAAAAAAATAAAAAAAGATCTTGTATTAATTCGACGTCAGAGTTGTTTCTAATAGTTTTAACTATTTTGAGATCATCAGCAAATAAAACCTTAGTGTTGAAATATTGAAGCAATATCGTTTATAAAGATGTTAAAAAATATTGAACTTAAGTTCGAGCCTTGCGGTACACCGGAGTAGGCAATATATGGTTGCGAGGAGTACCCATCAATCACCACGGTCGAAGATCTACTTTAAAGGTATGATGCACACCAGTTTAATAATGTCCCATTCATCCATCCAAAAGCTTTCAGTTTATTGACAAGTAGTGCGTGATTTACTTTGTCAAAGGCCTTGAAGAAGTCTGTGTATATAGCATCCACTTGTAGTTTATTATCAACTTTCTCAATTAAATCGGTGACATATAAGAACAGATTTGTGACAGTAGATCTACCAGACAAAAAACCATGTTGCTGCCAGTTTATACGTCGTCCTAGATTCTTGAAAAATGATTCATAGACTAAGCTCTCAATGACCTTTGACATTGTAGATAATATGGATATAGGTCTATAATTAGTAACACTCGTAGGATTTTCACTTTTAAAACGTGGTACAATCCGCGCTTCTTTCCACTTTTCGGTGAAAATGCCAGAGCTCAAGGAGGTATTAAATATAATAGTTAACGGAGCAGCCAAAGAATTTGCACACCTATATATAAATATAGGCGGAATATCGTCTGGACCAGCACTTTTTGATGTATCTAACCTTTTCAGCCTTTTCTCAATTTCTCGTTTAGATACGTAAATATTGCCTATATTTTTTTTTGTTTTAGAGACTGGTTGTGTATTTGTATATATTGTTTATCAAGGGGTTTGACTCCTAAACAGTTAGTACACCATTCGATATGGTTAGAGGGAGCGCATTGCCTACAGTTACCACGTAGTGATTGGCCTGTCACACCCTTTATCTCTCGGGATCCAAAGGAACATCCTGAATCTAAACCACTCGCTGTTCTTACCACTCTTAACGATAATGAAGGCCACTCAAATGAACCCGAGAAGACAGTACTACTGCTACCTACAATTTTATTTATAGTTTCGGTAACCGCTTTTCCTCTTGGAATAAATATTTGATAGCATTATTTGCGTTGCTGGCAGCCTTTCTCGCTCCAATTTGGATTCGCGTTCCAACTGTCGGCTCACGCACACGCGTTATATTTCGTCGCGCAACGCACTGCATTTTTAAGCGTTCGTCGCTTACCGCTCGCTGGAAGCACGCGCCGTGCACGTGTCGCACCAACAAAAACCTATAAACTGTCGTCAGCAAGACTGTATGGTACCGCAATAACTATTCGTATTAATCAGCCAATCGTGCTGAAGATAACCGCGTGAAGGTGAGCTTATTTGATCTTATGAACATGCAATTACCCGCTGGACCTTCGAATTTATTTACTTAACTTGAATCAGCTTCTACCTGGAGGCCTGAGCTATCGTAGAAACTTGTTTAAAACGCCCACCACGTGGACGTCTTGTGGGCCACACCTCCTAGATAGACTAGATTTTTCTGGTCACCACGCATACCCCTACTGGTAGTTTTCTCGAGCTGCAGATTCTTACAAAATTTGTGGTTCAAATCCCGCAATTAAGCTAATTAAATAAATTAGCTAGTGGCTCATTTAAAGGCCCTCCACCAATTATATAATACTGTTATATAATATCTTAACGTTTTTTTATTTCATCACAGTTTATTTTGTTTGCAACTAACATTTGCATTTAGAGAATCGACCGTGATTTAGATCGATATATGATAAAACGTTATTAATTTTAATCCAATTGTAAATCTAAACTAATGTACTCCTACTTCTACTACTACTACTGTGTTCATTTTTTGATCACAAATTGTCCCATTATTAGGTTTACATATACTGACATAACTCGTTTGATAAAACTACACACTCGTCATCAAGTGGACAATCGTCATTTTTCGCATCTCTGTGGAATTGTTCTGAAAGTCATTGTACCTAAAAACCCACTAATCATTGATATTATTATTCAGTTATTATTGTTCAATAATTTTATTGACAAAATATTATTTTCAAAATTTAAAACCCCTTTATATCTGTTCAAAAAGTGTCCACCTTATGAAAGTCATTGTACCTAAAAACCCACTAGTATTGATATCATTATTCAGTTATCATTATTCAATACTTTTATTGACAAATTATATATTATTTTCAAAATTTAAAAGCCCTTTATATTTCTGTTCACAAAGTCTTTACCTATAATACGTTGCTGCATACAAGGTAAATAATTAATAACATGAAACTTGTGGTCTGATTTCTGACCTAATGAAAACATATCCAATTGAGTGTACTTTGCCGCCTATACCGTTTATGCGAATACATTCTTAATACATTGGAATATTCCACTGAAAACCGTTTCATATCTCTGCGCCGACATTGACGCGCCTGAGTCAACTAAAAAGTTACATTTAATATTTTTACATAACAGTTCCACTGAACTACCATAATTACATGCTAATATGTAATTATAATCGAAAAAATTCTAATAATTCAGGGTTATTCGGCTCCAATTTTGGGTCCGAATTAGAAGTAGATGCGTGTCCTGAATCTGAAATATCACAATTTTTGTTGACATTGATTAAACGCGCACTATGACCTCGGTGACAGGAACGATAATTTCTGCCACGGCTATAGTTCCCCAATCTATAGTTATTACTACCTCGCGGTTGAAAGGACGATCGACCTGTGTGATAAGAATACCCCCTTGCCTGAGAAAGCTACGCATTAGGATTGACCCTTGGTCTGGAAAAAGTAGTTCCGTTTTCAACTCGAGAATATCTATAATTTGTACGTCCACGATATGCAAAATAAACAGAAGATTCCGAGTATTGACGACTACATGATGCTTCGTGGTCTTTAGCCGCCCTGATCGCGTCTTTTACCGATGAATAATACCGGGCCGTTAATATTGTGCTTAATTGACGATTTCGCAAACCGTCGGTGAAGCTGTTAATGGCAATTTTTTCATTTATTGGACGCAAAATTGTTACTAACTCATTATTTATGGAAGTACTCGATTTCTTGGTTAGTAGATAAAGTCGCTTATCATTAATTAATGACGCACATGTATCATATTATGACGATGAAAGTCTTAACTTGGCACTTTCATTTAAACGTGTTTTTAGGATAAATTGTATAAGCACTTTCTTATCATCGTCTTTTAACGTAGATAGCCTGAAAACTGGCGACGAATTTTGGGAAGGTCCTTTGGGTAAGTTGAAATTGTGAAAAAATATAATTTCGTCAATTGGCGAATCCAGCCCCATCATTGTGGCAGAGCGTTTGCGGTTATTTTGTTACTGCGCAGTATATAAAATATGCAAAAACAAAATCGGAAGAAATGTTTTTGTGGCAACTTGATTTCTTTTTTATCTTTTAATTTAGTTTTTATATAATTCCAAAATAATAATCCCAGACGTTTTTGTCGGTTATAAAGTAAATTTTTAAAATAGATAGTTTTTAATAAAAAATCACATCGCGAGGACCTTAGCCATCCGCTGTCGGCATGCTTCGATAAGCTATCTTTCTTGCACTTATGGCTACGCATAAGACTTTTTTGTCGTATTCATTTGTAAACTTTATTCGCGTCTGGGAATTGTTTAAAACCGCTGAATTCGTCTGGCGATTTGCGGGTATTATTAAAAATTACTCAATAAATACGTGATCAAAATACGAGATTGCCAAAAGTATATTCTTTGGGAATTAAAAAAAATATTTTTGGAGAGGTCTGGTAATACTTTATACGATTATATACGATATATGTAACCGACAAAAACGTCTGGGATTATTTTTTTGGAATTATATAAAAACTATATTAAAAGATAAAAAAGAAATCAAGTTGCCATAAAAACCTTTTTTCGATTTTTTTTTTGCATATTTTATATGCTGCGCAGTAACGAAATAACCGCAAACGCTCTGCCACAATAATGGGGCTGGATTCGCCAATTGACGAAATTATATTTTTTCACAATTTCAACTTGCCCAAAGGACCTTCCCAAAATTCGTCGCCAGCTCTCAGACTAAAAGTTACATAAATCATTGCATCTATAAGGTATTTTGTGGGTTTTTTTGGTGACGTTTTCGTCACCGGTCATTGCCGGGAGAAGTGATACGGCGGTTTTAAAATCAAAAGCCGAGATGGTGGTTTGTGTTCGACAGTGCACACAGAAGTATAACTTTTCTAACAAAAATCTGTTTGTATGTTGTATCTTTAATTGAATCGCAAAATAACAGCAAGTAGTTTAATACTTTACTATCTAATTCTAGTTGTATTCAAAAATTAATAATACACATTCGCTAAAACGATCACGTAATTTACCGGCCTCACATAACTTTTGTTGCAAAACAATTTGTGTCCTTTTTGTATAACTTAATTTAACTAAATTATCTTTTATATTTTTAAGTTTGGAATTAATGTCTTTAATTTCACTTGCCATTAATATTTTTTCGACAAAATCATATTGTAATAAATTCAACACCTCATTATTTACGCACCAGTTCATCACACATACATATAAGAAGATTCAGAAATTAGAAAAATTACGCAACACTTTTATCGAACACTTGCATCGGTACCGGACGGTGATGAGAGCACTCGTAGAAAACCTGGGCCTCTCGGGTCGGAAGCCTAAAAGAACGCCTTATTGACTGTGCCAACACCTCGCTACGTATCCACTGATGGTGACATCGTCTGTATAGCATGTACAGGCCCAGAAGAACGGCGATTCTCAATATTGTACCTACAAATGAGCATCAAAACTATGCTTATATTGGATAAGTGATATTCTTGGTCATTCTTACCGACTTCGTTTTGGTTTATGATCACTTCATCCTTCTCTACGGATGACCTACACATTTTACTTTTAATAACTCACTTTTTTTATTTAAAAAAATCTTCACTTTTTATTGCATTATTACAATGTTTTTTCTGTATATCTATGATAGTATGTTGTATACTAGTAACATTCATTGTTTTGCAGATGACAGCACTGGCGATTCCTTATACCCCAGCCGTGTTAATATTTCTCGAGAACACGTTTTTTACAAGAGAAAACTTGTGTCTGATGTCGAGTATTTCTAAATCTAGTCCAGTTTAATCCGCAAAAGACACAGGTTTACGCGTTTACCGCAAAAAATCTATCACGGGGAGTGCTCTGAGGAATTGTTCGGACTAATTCCAGCCGCTCAATTTCACCATCGCACATCGCGACAAAACTCGCGTTACGCTGTGTTGCGGTTGTTCATGGGCGGCGGTAGTCACTTACCATCAGGTGAGCCGCATGCTCGTTTGCCCCCTATTCTATAAAGAAAATACGCAAGGCAATTACATTTGACCACATGCAAACTAACACTAGCTAAGGCGGCCTTTTGATCAGCCATCATCTCATATGACAACATGCACCGGACAACGCTTTCCACTAAGCACACACAGACACACAGCTCTTTGTAAAGCTTGCACGGCACTAGTAGCATTGATAGAATATGTACGCTTTACAACACGTACTCTCTTGTAAATATACCAACATCCTCAATCATACAATAATAGAAAGCGTGCGTCCCTTCGACCACGCATGGACCGGATGGCAACTTTCTCTCAAACCACCACATACAGCTGTAAACTAGTATGTCCCTACGACCAACCGCTTGGATCTGGCCTGGACAATACTGTTATCTGTACTCCGTTTAACCAACCTGACTGGACTGGACCCGTCGACCAGTATAACTCCACTATTTATAAGCCTGGACCGAATGAATGTGTTCTTTCAACAAGCCACGCGCAACATGGTCCGGTACGACGTTGTCCCTTTGATCAGCTTCACCCAAATCCAACCCTCAGCAACAAACATTCATAAGCCTGGACAAGACCAATGTGTCCTTTCAACCAGCCGCTCGTAGCATGATCCGGTATAACATTGCCCCTTCGACGAGCTTCACACAAATCCAATCATCAATGTCGAAATTTCATAAGCCTGAAACGGACGATTGTGTCTTTTCCACCAGGCGCGCGTGGCATGACCCGGTACGACATTGTGCTTTCGACCAGCTTCACACAAATCCAACCCTCAACATCAAACACCAATTATGTCGACCACACAATATTCAGAGCAAAACTGCTACACTCATCAACACATTAGAACACAAAAAGCCCACTCATTCTCTCAACTCGCAGCATGTTAAAGTTAAACATTTCCCCAGTACATGTTTGTGAACTGTTTGCAAAAATTGCGTATAAAGGAATCCTGTCGGTAAACAAGGTTGTACAGCAGAATAATCTATCTAACGGCCATTTTAATGCTCATTTACATACAAAACAAACACAATCGTATACTCTGACAATTCACTTCTTGGTTCGTTTGTGGGTCCCTCCGTTGTTTCGTATGTACGTAAAAAGTCCTTTCAATATTAAGTAAATATTATAGTCGGTATTCGATGGATTACCGTGGCTCAGTATTGTAAACATAACCTTCCAACCTTTTGGTTAATGGAAGAGGAGGGAAGGGAATATACGGCTCACGTGACAATAAATGCGTTGCGTTGAAATGCAGGTGCGTTGCCGGTCTTTTAGAAAGGAATAGACTCTTTTCTTGAAGGTTCATCAAATTCCACAGTATCGGCGTGCGAGGTAGAAAATTTCACGTAAATCACGTGGACCGCCAGCCGTCGAGATGATTAGGATGGAATTTAGAGCTCTGTCGCATTGTACGACGGTGGGATTCCACACCTGGAATTAATTCGAACATATCCTCTAAGCAATCCCCGTGGTATATATGGTAGAAAATGTACAGTTATGCAACGTCTCTTCGCAAAACGAAAGGATCAATCCGATCGGGGAAAACCTATATACGTTCCACCACGTAGCTAGGAGTGCACAGACTTCCTTTCAGTTTTGAGAGGTTTTTAGGAAAAGTAAGTGTCCACCGCGCTGCTCCAATTCCTGTTGTTGCGTAGAAGGCCTTTGTCCAAAAGTGGGACGCTTAGATTTTAAGTTGTTTTAAAATAGTATTAGCTGTTTTTAAATTAAAGTGTGATTGCAATATATTTATGTACAAGCTATTCGAAAAGGTGCGATAAGTACTTTTAAAAATTTTACGAGGCTAAGGCGCTTAGTTGGAAATGACAGTGCCAGTGCTTTCAGCGGAACAGGTAAAATCTATTCACAAATAACTCTTACAGACCTATTTCCAGTGCATAGGATTAAACTTTGTTTTCGTTTAATATCCTGCATTCACATTCGTTGGCGCGGTAGTTACATCGTCAAACTCGTGAAATTCACAGATTTTTCGAATTTCACTTGCATTTTTATTTCCTGTTGCTCTAAACTCGAAACTCTCAAATGGATTTTTTTCATACTAGCGACCCGGACTCACTTCCTTTTGATCTATTAATATGACGTTATTTTAATTTATGATAATCAAATATCATTTTCATTTTATTTATTTATTTATTCTTTTTTGCACCAAATATTTGTACAAAAGGCGAGCTTAATGCTATATGGCATTCTCTACCAGCTAACCTTGGGTAGAACAGAAAGTGAGTTTGGGCAGTTAAGTTGTCATGAAATTATTCAGTTCAAATATATGTACATGCAACACATACATTAAATATACACATATATATATAAAATATATATAATTCATATACATATATAAATAAATACACACATTTACACACACACATATATATATATATATATATATATCTCAATAAATGTATATATAAATAACTATAAACATATAAAGAAAGTTGATTCAACTTTGTAGGCTACGGATATGCTCATATGGTTTTCTTTTAAAAACATTTTTGACAGGTATTGTTCGCAGGTCAACAGGCAATTTGTTCCATTTATCCTATTTTCGTTTTTTTTTCAATTATATTTATATGTATAGATTATATATAAACTTTTGATTGTCTCTTCGATCTAGCGGTTGTAAATGCGACATATGACGATGAGGTCCCGGTCCAGTTTGTCATACGTTCGGGCACTCTAACCCTGCGCAGATAGCTAACCTATTTTGAGGCTAGCTGTATAACTGGAATTCGGTCTGGGGAACATTATTGGATGCGCTAGAGGTCGCTTCCTGCCATTATCTTAAATAATCTGTTTCACCTCGGGAGTTGTATTTCATGACCTTGTGGGCAAAACCCTGTCGGCAGTCGCGTTCCAACTGTCGGCTCACGCACACGCGTCATTTTTCATCGCGCAACGCACTGCATGTTTAAGCGTTCGTCGCTTACCGCTCCCTGGACGCACGCGCCGTGCACGTGTCGCACCAACGAAAACCTATAGACTGTCGCCAACAATACTGTGTAATACCGCAAGAACTATTCGTATTAATCAGCCAATCGTGTTGAAGATAACCGCATCGCAGCTGTTGAAGTGAGAAGTTCGCCGCGGTGCCTCGCATCCGAAGATCGCAGGTGAGCTTATTTGGTCTTGTGAACATGCAATTACCCGCTGCTCCTTCGAATTTATCTACTTAACTTGAGTCAGTCTCTACCTGGGGACCTGAGCTATCGTAGGAAATTGTTTAAATCCCCCACCGTGTGGGCGTCTCGTAGGCCACACCTCCCACATAAACTAGATTTTTCTGGTCACCACGCATACCACTACTGGTATTTTTCTCGAGCCGCAGATTCTTACAAAGTTTGTGGTTCAAATCCCGCAATTAAGCTAATTAAATAAATTAGCTAGTGGCTGATTTAGAGACGTTCCCTCCTTTATTTTTGATCACTTTAAGCCGTATAAGGTTAATTATAGTCTAATAAATATTGAATATTGGCTAATATAAAGTCATAATATTTAGATTTTAACCTAAAACCTTATTGCGTGTCTTCCATAAATGGTCACCTATAGTGGTTAGTAAATATCGAGCTGTTTCATTTTAAATTATAGTATTGAGTTGCTGTTTAAAGCATTCCTTTTTCTAACTCTGTTTCGCAGTTTTATTACGAAAAAAATACTGGAATATTTCATGTAATATTTTTTGTTGAGGGTAAATTATTAACATTATTAATCACGCTCTCACAGAAAACCAGCGTAAAATAGCGCCTTAATGCTGCTGTGTTTCGTATGATGAGTGTAAAGAACCGAAGATCCTTTTTACTGGAAATGAGGCATTCCATCTTAGTTCTCACGAGTAGGTGTGAATTGGGGCTTCTGCGTCACTTGCTCTCGCATCGCTCGTGCTACATGCCGCTGAAGACCCCAATTCTCTCCAGTAGAGGTGCAAAATTTTTAGTTTAACCAAATGAACGTCTACATACTCACAGTTCTATCCTGCGGGAACAAGTGTACTTCCACTTCCAGTTGAGATATTGAGCATTATATTCAGAGTGTTTGCGAGATACTGATGGTATTGCCGCATCTATATGATTAATTTCTAATAATACAACTTGTTTAGCCTAATTTCATTGTGGTTTGTAAGATAATAAACATATTTTAAATAATATTAACTTCTCATTTATTCAATAAAAGAAAATATTTTTTTTCTTATCGGTCACCACGCTCAAACGTGTAACTTGAATTAATATCAAAGAAAAAACTTGAATTAATAGCAAAGAAAAAACATAGAAGAAAATACTGCATAAATAAAATAAATAAATAATTATAATTGCATAAGTTGATAAAAATGCTATGCAATAGCTTTACCGCGGCAGACCCCGAGTGCCACACATATTTTTTTTGGATAGTCATACCTAATTTAGTTTTAGCTCACATATCTATAATTTCTTCTATTTATGGTCAGGTGTGCGAAGCTAGGCTTACGCTAATGAAAATGATAGAATCAGGCGTTACTTTGTGGAAATCCTTTACAATAAAGATATTAATCAATTTGCAACCATCCACTAACTAAATTCAATGCGTCTTACCTGGATTGAAGAGCGCCTCCCGCCCTCCCTCAATTGTTTCATTATTGTTTTATTCTCATAGCGGGTGGACGTTGATTACAACGCTCGTCAAATATCATCTATATTGGTGAGTTTAATAATTTTTTTTTACTATTTAGAAATTCAGCCACCATTACCTTTTTTTGACTTCATACTTGTTTTTGTTAATTGCAGATCATGGCCAACACTGAGGAACACCATGATTCTAATCCTATCACTAATCCGTAATACTACGCACAGGCTGTGGATAAATTTACACTAAATTATTACAACCGAAAGGGGCAGCTTCACGATTTACCACCAAATAGAATAGCTATTAATGAAGAGCGGCAATCGAAATCAAAGAAATATTACAGGAAGAGAAACCGTTCTCAAGAATCATCATCATCATCATTATCATACATTATCTCCGTCGAGATAAAGATAATCAAGATAATAAAGATAAGAGGTCATCGTCTGATTAAAATCAGCATTTGCGAACTTAACGAGTAAGAAGAAAATATCATCCACGATCTTAGTGCTAATATAAGTGATCAATATGTTGTGGATTCAATGTATGATGAAGTGTTAGATGCTACAAATTGTCTTATAAAAAATAGGTGAAAAATTATGTGAGAACTAGTAATTTAAGTAATGTAGTTTGTAAAATATAATAAAAGTTATACATTGAATTTAATTGTTGTTTTATTATGTATCATTATTATTCAATTGTGTAGAGGAAAAAAGAAAAAGACATTTATTATTACAACTAATGTATTTATTAAAACTAAATATAGATAAGAAAATTTCAGGTGAAATAGTTAATTTTTCAGGAAAAATTCTGTAAGTGACAATTCTGTTCTTGAAATCACATGCTATTATATTTATATTATCAAACTCGGTTTGCAGTAAGCAGTTAGACTTGTGAATATAGGACTTTTGAAGAGCGGAATAATGTTTTACATGCACACCGCAGGGCTTGCAGAAAAACGTTTTTTTTAAATTATTATTATTATGAATACAGACCAGTTTATTATAATAAAATATAGTTTTTTGGTTGTTAGATTTTGAATTTTAGTATTATAGCTTTATTTTGATTTTATGTTTATGTTATTAAAAGTACTAAGCCGGGATACCAAATATTTTAAAAATAAATGATAAAACACTTATTATATTACTACACTAAAATATAGTTCAGATTTGGAATTTCTTTATTTTATTATTTTATTTATGGTTTATTATTTCGATTTTAACTGCAAGCAACAACACATAGATCAGTTTATTATAATAAAATATAGTTCAGATTTAGAATTTCTTTATTTTATTTGTGGTTTATTATTTCGATTTTCGATTTTATCTTAATATGAATTTAAATGTTTTATTTTTTATTTCGATTTTAACTGAAAGCCACAACACATAGATAAGTAACACTGATTAAACTATTAAACTCAGTTTATTATAATAAAATATAATTCAGATTTAGAATTTCTTTATTTTATTATTTTATTTATGGTTTATTATTTCGATTTTCGATTTTATCTGAATTTGAATTTAAATGTTTAATTTTTATTTCGACTTTAACTGAAAGCAACAACACATAGATAAGTAACACTGATTAAACTATTAAACTAACTCTTAGTTGGATACAAAACTGGACGAACGTTGTGATAATCTTCTTTGATGCATGATACCAACTGGGTAACAGCCTTCTACGTTGGGGTTTTCTCATCGACAGCTGATTTAAAGCTGATCAGAGAGTGCTGCCAGCGGTAGGTTGATGGAATAGCCTCCAGCTTGCGGAAGTTAGAGATGTGCACTTCGATGTAATATTCTCCTAGCTTCGAAGGCTCGCTTCGGTGCATATATCCCGAACCTGTTCGGAATGATAAGTAGCTTTTTAAAATCCCCGCTCGGATAGGTTCAGAATTTTCACCCAGGAAACAGTAAAAATACTATTTAAACAAAACATACTGATAACCAATAAACAATATTTATATTAATATCCTACCCCGCATAAATATATTTTTATACGATGCTCATAACATGACTTAGTGGTCCAATTTACTAACAATTGTATCAATCACATCGATCGTCTAAGAATATAATTAAATACGTTTTCATAAAAAAAATAACCAATGACTGATAATTTATTTACAAAATCCAATCAAATAGAAACTAACTTTTCATCATGTGAATGGTAACTCAAACTATTAAAATTAAATAAGATTTGCTTACCTCAGAATCTGGAAAAACTTTTAATTTACGTTTCCTGCTGGTCGAAGTCGAAGTCGAAGTAAAGTCGAAGCTGGGATGAGTGATGATGATGTATCAACCTCAGATTCCGACTCGCTTCTGAATAATTCAACCCGTTTCTTAGACTTAAAGTGTTGTTTTAGTCTTTAACCGATTCGCTGCGGCACCAATTTTCGACAACTTTTAGCTGTAGCGACGACCAAATATTTCATGGCACGCCTGACGCGTCAAGCGCCACGCCAGACATTGATGACACGCCTTTTGTGCCATCAGCTATTTGTAAAAATAATTATCTTTTTTATGCTTTTTCCCTTGTTTAGACCTAATTAAACTTAGTTGACATCAAACATCATTTACAAACGTTAGAATACTTGTTTTTAGTGGGTAACTACGTGTTTTTCTACGTGTTTTCTTTGAAATTGAGAGTAAGTGATTTTTTTATGCAGAGATTACAAACATTTTGTACTATTTTTTGTTTTATAAAAAAATCATTTATATAAGTAGGTACAGCTAAATTACCAAGGAAAACCTTGGTCTTATTAAATTAAATTTTCACCTAATAATAATATTTCTAAATATCAAACAATCAAGAACCTTAATTTGGAAATAAATAAGGCTTATGATTCGTTAATATTTACAAATGTTAAATATTATTTAATGTTATACAAATGAAAAAGTAAAGTGGATTTGAATACGTTTAATTAGTAAGAATAGCAAAACAAGTGTTTTCAAAAGGAAACAGGCGCCAGCGCTATACGGCGGATTGACGAAAGACTATTTATTAGCGAACTTTTTTATGCATGAACGGTTTCAAACTGTTTCAAGAAAAATAAACCATATACCATGTCACAAGAACACATGGTACTTCGTAGGTCTATCCGTCCATATGATAGTAATAAGACGGCAGTTCAACCACTTAAGCAAAATTAAACAATAAGACAAACGCATTGTCTTTTTTAAACAGGAGACTTGTTTTCCAGGAATTTATTTACAACTTGAGTTTGTGAGCGATCGTAATGAGTGCTATTATTTATTACTTATTAGACTATTTTTCCACAACATGATTGAAAACCCACAAAGTAAAAACAGTACCATGTACAAGTTAAAAAAAGGTTGTCAACCCCTAAAAATTTCAAATTTTCAAAATATCCCGAAACGAAGCCGCAGGCATGAACTACGTGCAAAATAATGAATGTTTTGTTCTGAATTAATTTTCCAAAAACGTAATTTGAGCGAGTTATAACGATTTTTAAAAAGACACGACTCGTGTGTCATACGACACACACAAAAGTAATCGATGGCACGCCTGGCGTGCCACCCGCACTGAACTGGTTAATACATTAGCTGGTTTCTTAACCGCTTTCTTCTTTTGCGAAGTCGACTGTACTTCAGCGTCTGACTCGAAGGGGTTGGAATACCTAAAAATGTAACACAAAATACATCACTATACAGAAACACTCATATGAAAAACTTATAAAGCGAAACATAATATAACTTTACTCTAACATAATATAACAAAAATAATTAGTATTCTATTGTATTTAATGAATGAGGAGACTAAGTGTTACGTACATACTTGCTGTATTGATGATGATGTCGGAGTTTAGTAAACTGTGGAAAACACGATGCAACTAATGGTTAAACACCTCACGACATCATATTTTATACCCTAAATTATAAAACTATCCCCATTTGGAAGTATTTTAGTTTGACATGTTTTAAAATGAAGAAATATTTCATTTGATAACTTTAGCATTGATCCGTATTAATGTTATTTGTAAGGAATATTTTTGCTTATTATCATTAAATGCTCATATGTGAAAAACACTTACCATAAATGTTTACATACGATGTCAAATCAACGTTTGCGTCGTCAGCCGAAACATCATCGGCGCCAACCAGTCGCTGTAAAATGAGACGACAGTATTTTACAGGTAAACAAGTCTATTTCGCAATAATATGGAAATGGGTCAGCATATAGCGGTTGATGTACTTATTAAATTTAGTTCCTTTATAAATATATCTTTGTTTAAAATTAATGCTTTTTGAAGAAAAAACTAACAATTTTCAAACTTAAACTGAATTTTATACTATTCGTAATATCTCTAGATAGAATATAGTCTGGAATAACACACAGGCGTTTGTTGTAAAGCGTATATATTGCCTACCCATAAATTAATTACTAATTCTATAAAGTCTAAAAACTGGTATTACAAGCTTATATTTGTTCCTAGTGTTTAAAAATTAACATATTTTTTCTTATGAAAGCTATTTATGTTTTTATGTACATACATTACATTTTCATAAATATATTTCGATGCTAAGTTAATATGTTTATTTTCTTAAATTTGTCTCTAAGGGACTCTTTACAATTATTTAAATTATAAATCATCCGTATGCCTATCTTTTACAAACAGATATGACTTCAATGTCAGTCGCATTATCCCATAGTAAGATTCCATAAGACATTACGCTATGAAAGTAACTACATGCTTACCTTATTAATTAATAACATAAACATAAAAGTGTATGTTAGATGTTTTTTTTTATGTTTGTCACTCGATCATAATAGAAGGCCTGAACCGCTAACGCTCGCTAGTTACACATAGAAAAAAGAAAAGAAAAAAAGGTCTCCAACAGAATATACGAATGTTTTCATATGTTTATGCACCCTAATTTTTATACTGGATCGAAATCAAACCGCAGCCATCAGGTTTTGTAGCTCACTCGTAGTAAAAACCGCTAGATCATTTGCGATCACCCACCATTGGTTAAATAAATTGATTTAATATAGAAACTTGCAAGCATGTACGTATTAATTTGGTTAGATTAAAAAAAAATTGAACCTATACTTGAGAGAATTATGGTCTTCATTGGGCACATGGCTTGAGCGGAGCAAGAGTGAGTGAATGCTTTTACGTGGTAGAGCCATGCTGCAGCTATATTAGTAGTATAGTTGTTGCACGAATGGGTCGGCTCGACCGGGGAAGGACCCTGCTCTCACAGAATACCAGCGTAAAATAGCAGCTTAACGCTGTTGTGTTTTGTATGATGAGTGTAGAGAATCGGAGACCCTTTTTACTAGAAAAGAGGCATTCCATCTTAGTCCTCAAGGGTGACAACGTATCTGCATTTTGATTTGCAAACGAGGATAGATGTAGATTTCTATGGCCCGCAACAACCACTTACCATCAGGTAGACTCTGTGCTCATTTTTCACCCTATCCTATAAAAAAAATGCTTTTGAAATAACGTTAGTTCATTAAAACCTATCAGCCAATACGGACAAGTTAACAAATCTGTTATGAAATTTGTCAAACAAAAAGAATCACTTAAATTAGAATGTATCTGTCCTGCACCAAAAAATAAGGTTAAACATCATGGGAGCTTATTGCCAAATGCGATACGTAGTATTGTATGTGGTTCATCGAATTGCGGAATAACTAACTTAGTTATCAGCTTAATGTTACATCAGAATGGACCGCGTTTTCGCAATCTTTATGTATATTCAAAGTCTTTATATCAACCTAAATACTTATTTTTAGAAAAAGTACTGCAGAATATGGAAGGTATATCTTATTAGTATAATCACAATAGCGAAATTTTGAGTCCACGCGAAGCTTCGCCTAACTCAATTATAATATTTGACGATGTAGCTTGTGAAAATCAGAACAACATACGCGATTATTTCGCCATGGGTCGACATAAGAACATTGACTGTTTTTATATTAATCAAAATTATACTAAGATACTTAAGCAACTAGTTAGAGATAAGACTGATAATTTAAAATTAAAAATTTTGTACAGCCGACTTCAATATAAGCGACTTCAATACAGGTTATTTAAGAATAACTCAATAACCATTGGTCTGACCTTGATCAAATTCATATGGGACCACACGAGAACTATCAGCTTTCATATAAAAAAAGAATCATCGAAATCGGTTTGCCCAGTACAAAGTTATGAGGTAACACACATAAAAAAAAAAAACATACACTCGAATTGAGTACCGTCTCCTTTTTGGAAGTCGGCAGATAACGCTAACATGATCATATTGTTTAAACAAGATGACGTAAATCTGAGACACATTTATGAAGAGCATGTAAAGTCTGACATGACATGGTCTCAGTTCCGGGAAAAATGTTCAACTGTGTGGAGTAAACCTTTCAATTATATTATTATAAATAAAGACTGTGAACGAAATAAAGGCTGTTACAGAATGAAGTTTGATACATTCATAATTACCTAATTAACATACACAACATAATTACATAAATACATAACATAATTTTAGACTAACGTTTAAATAGCTGCTATGTCACAAAGCAATCAGTTTCTGCTGAGTAGTCAAACATAGTGTAATTCCTTTACAATGGAGCGAGACCTCAAGAAACAAATTGTAAAATCTGCTGCAGCTGTAAAAAGAAAGGTAGAAATGATAAAAGATACAAAAAATACAAAATGTCTGGCTTTGGAAACAATATTTAAGCCTATTGTTGATCCACTTAATATGCTTACACAGAAAAACTGAAGAAAAGCAGCATTTAAATGAAGATACAGACCAAGCTTACAAGTGAGTTATCGATTTCTTCAAGTGATGTGTTTGAAGATCCTGTTAATAATGAAGAAAACTAAGAAACGGTATTTATACAACAACCCACAAAACCCTCACTCACTCGCTTCCTGCGGATGATAATGACGCGAATGAAATTTCTTTAAAATCACATCAATCAACACCAAGTATTGCAAATGATTCAGTACCATGGACTATGTCATCTGAATTACTAAAAGATGTGCCTTATGGTGTCAGAAATTAACGTGGGAAACTAATGCTCGGCACATTTCGTGTCTATGGTGATGATCACATCTTAAAAATTGGAAATCATAGTTTGAAAAAAAAACTACAGGCTTAAAAGAGTTAATGTTTAAAAAGCTACCAAATTTAGATATTGTGACAGAGGAAGACTTACAAAATTATAAATTGTTACTTTTGGATACTAATGCACACAAACGTAGTTATGATCCATCCAAACCGATTAACAGTAACAAAGGATTTAAATATTGTCGTGAAGCGACAATTAATAAGAAAAATAATAGAACCTAACCTAAGAACAACAAAACAACAAAAGTAGACCAATAAAATAATATATTTAAAGTTTTAGAAAGGTATTTACAATTTTATAAAAAAATTAAATATGATGATGATGGATGAAGTGAGATTACAATTAGATTTAAAAAAAAATAAAGATAGGAGAATAGGAGAATATAGTATTATAGTGGAGCCTAAAGGTTGAAGTGACACGCTGCTTTTGTAGAAGTAGGCACACGCGGAGCTTGAGGTTTCTTAGTGGCGACGGCACGCAGCGCCTGGACTGGGCACACGCAGCGTCCGGAGCCGGCGCACGTAGCGCCTGGGGTAGGTGCGCTCAACACTTGGAGCAAGCAGTCGCAGCGCCCAAAGGTAGCGCAGACAGTAGGTGCACTCGGCGCCTGGAGCAAGCAGTCGTAGCGCCCGAAGGTAGCACGGCAGTAGGTGCACTCAGCGCCTGGAGCAAGCAGTCGTAGCGCCCGGAGTAGTGTGGCCCCGCGCTTGAAGTAGACTTCGCCGACGACTTCACGTGTAGATGGAGGCTTGCAGGATCCCGGGGCAATGCGGCCCCGGGATAAGGCCTTTAGTAGATGTTTCTCCTTTGAGAACTGAAGCGAGACTTTCTGTATTCTCCAATTGTTCGGCTTTTATACCTTTTTAGAGAGAACGAGAAATTATTTAAATTAAAAGGAAATTTATTGTAAATGACCTATAGCCATAGAGTATTTATGTGAAAATATTAAATTAATAACAACACACCAGTGATGAATTTGAATAAAAGTTACCATAACAACCATATAAATAATGGCTGTCAGATATAAAATTTTTGGTTTTAGGACTGTTATTAAGAAACTACAAATTTTATGTAAGAAATAAAATATTATTGATATAGGAAAAAAAGGTAGCGCGGCAGCGCGCACGAATCCCGAAATTGCAGAGTTACGGAAAACTCAATAAAAGACCGAAAAAGGTAAGACACCATTGACAGCGATTTTAAAAGGTACTGATAGTGTGAAAATACGAAGTGAAAATGATTTGTTATTGTGTAAAAACGTTACAGGATCCTATGGAAATAAAGGTGATGCAAAATATAAATGCAGAAAATCAAAAACAGAATGGAAAAGTAGTGTAAAATGATATGTTAGTAGTATAACTAATAGCGTGAAAAGTGATGCAGAAATACAAAAACAGAATGGAAAAATTAATAAAATGATATGTAAGTAGCATATCACTACATTTTCCCCCCGACCCTGGAAAATTTTTGACTCAGCAAAAATTTTGACATGTACATTCTAAAATAAACCATAAAAACACAGCTTTGCAGAAACAGACATCAACGGGCAAAATCAGATATACTATCTCTTACATTCATCATCTGCATTCAGGTAAGGGTGGAGTTCACATTCAATGACTACCACTCTAAAAGTGTGTTTTCAAAACGACATTAAGGCTTATTTAAGGAGTAGTCATCCGCTCCTGCGTGGAAAAAAAATTTGTTGAAAAAACACCACTCTAAAAGTGTGTTTTCGAAAGGACATTCAGGCTTATTTAGGGAGTTGTCAACCGCTCATGCGTGAATATAAAAAAATTAAGGGAGTAGTCAGCTACTCCCAAGTGAAGATAAAGGTAAAGAGAATTAAGGGAGTAGACAGCCGCTCCTAAGTGAAGATAAAGATAATTAAGGGAGTAGTCAGTTGCTCCCAAGTGAAGGTTTATACATATATACAAATATACAAATTAACAGTTAATAAATGTTTAGAAAAGTTATGGTTCGTTTCGCTTCAGGTTTCAAAAACAATTTTATATAAAGTGCAAAGTACAAAGTTAAGTTTAAGAAATAAAAATTAAAAATTGTACCTCTTTAAGTTATCTAGAATAAAAATATTAGAGTGATGAATGTAAGTGAAGTGTTATATGTAGGTCTAAATATAATCCAGATAAGTTGAAAAACTAGAAGAAGTTTTGTTTTAGAATTTTGAAGGTATGAAAAGGATGAATAAATGAATGATGAATAATGAGTTAAGAACGAAAGGGAAAGCAATTAAATCAAAAGGGAATGGACAAGGCGCAGTAAAGGTGAAGAATTAAGAGAGAAAGAGGACTTTTACGTTGGGCGCCAAACTGTCGTTAAGCGACAATTAATAAGAAAAATAATAGAACCTAACCTAAGAACAACAAAACAACAAAAGTATACCAATAAAATAATATATTTAAAGTTTTAGAAAGGTATTTACAATTTTATAAAAAAATGAAATATGATGATGATGGATGAAGTGAGATTACAATTAGATTTTAAAAAAAATAAAGATAGGAGAATAGGAGAATATAGTATTATAGTGGAGCCTAAAGGTTGAAGTGACACGCTGCTTTTGTAGAAGTAGGCACACGCGGAGCTTGAGGTTTCTTAGCGCCGACGGCACGCAGCGCCTGGACTGGGCGCTGCGTGCCGTCGCCGCTATTGTTATAGGGAAAAAAGATAGCGCGGCAGCGCGCACGAATCCCGAAATTACAGAGTTACGGAAAACTCAATAAAAGACCGAAAAAGGTAAGACTCCATTGACAGCGATTTTAAAAGGTACTGATAGTGTGAAAATACGAAGTGAAAATGATTTGTTATTGTGTAAAAACGTTACAGGATCCTATGGAAATAAAGGTGATGCAAAATATAAATGCAGAAAATCAAAAACAGAATGGAAAAGTAGTGTAAAATGATATGTTAGTAGTATAACTAATAGCGTGAAAAGTGATGCAGAAAATCAAAAACAGAATGGAAAAATTAATAAAATGATATGTAAGTAGCATAACACTACAATATATGCAAGTGATCAAACCATTGTTTAAGCACTCGAGAAATCATAAAAGTAGTGCAGAAAGTCTTCCAAAGGGAGAAGGAGTTGATATTTTAAACAGTGGTAGAGCCACGCGGCAGCTTTTGCTGTCGCACGGTTGGGCCGGCTCGAACCGGGGTGGTACCACGACCTCACAGAAAACCAGCGTGAAGTAGAGATTTACCTCTGCGTTTCGCTTGGTGAGTGCAGGTGGCCGGAGGCCCTTTTTACTGGAAATGAGGCATTCCATCTTAGTCCTCACGGGTGACAACGCATCTACATTTTGATTTGTAATAGAGGATAGATGTAGATGTCTATGGGCCGCAGCAACCACTTACCATCAGGTGGACTGTGTGCTCGTTTGTCACCCTTATCCTATAAAAAAAAAGTTAAAAAAGATACTGATTTGGTTTACTGGATCGATCCAAACGAGTTAGTGGAATGATTAAAATTACTACTTGGATCATGGGCAGCTGGTAACACAGGGATTTACAATGAAATTTATGCAATAATCGGAGAATTTCATGAATCTGGCATCATAAAAAAATAAAAATAAAATAAAATAAAATCAATTTATTTCAGACTGAGTCCATACAAGTAACATTTACATTATAATAAATTTAATCTCATCTTATTTAGTTTTATATAATTCTATCTAATATTTTTAATTTATCAATATAATTTATTAAAATTAATTAATTTATTATTAATTAATTTAATAAAATTATAATTAATAAATCAATTCAATATAACTTAATTCAATTGTTTAACATTACAATTACTTGAATAAAATTAATAAATAAAAAAAATAGTTTAATTCATGTATCTGCCACCCTCTGGGGCACCGGGCACATGCATTTGTACCCAGTGTCGCAGAAGGGGGCAGTCAGGCTTGTCACTGAGCACGTTCAGGATGGTGTTGGCGCTCCCCCGCGTACGGAGCATTAGCGAGGCGATGCGGCGCCGCAGCACGGCGTGGAAGCCATCCGTGTGCGCGTACGCAAACATCGCAGACGCACTACAGCAGCGCGGGAGCGCCACCAGCACCCTGAATACGTTATTATATTGTACTCGGAGAGCGTTGATGGCCCGCTGCGTGTAGTTGACCCACAGATTGCAAGTGTATAGAGTTTGGCAAAAGGCTTTAAAGAGAGTTATTTTTACTCCAAAACTACACCGCGCGAATCTGCGTGCCAGCATATTACAGCGGACCGCCATCGCCCTCCTTTCCCTTTCGATGTCAGCATCGTCTTTTAAATCCTCGGTAACCACATGGCCAAGATATTTAAACGAATTTACCCTGTCTAGAGCGACGCCATTTAGCAGCACACGTGGCACATCTCCCAGCTTACGACCCCTAGCTTGAAAGATCAAGAGCTCGCTCTTTTTAACATTGTACAGGAGACCATGTGACAAAGCGTACCTCTCACATACACCTATTAGTTTTCTGAGACCGGCGATTGATGGGCTTAGCAACACCATGTCATCTGCATAACTGATACTGTTGATGCAGTGACCATCAATCGAGCAGCCGACCCCTGTGTCGCTCAGCTCAACAATCAACCTATTCACATACAAGTTGAAGAGAGAAGGAGAAGTTAGCCCTCCCTGTCTCACTCCACACTCCAACCCGTACTCGTCAGAAAGCTCACCAAGCCATCTAACCCGGTTAGTTTGGTGTTCATACCAATATTTAAAAATATTGATCAACCCACCCGGCATACCTGTGTCTTTTAATTTACGCCAAAGAATATCATATCTAACCAGGTCAAATGCCTTAGTGAGATCAAGAAAGGCTGCATACACAGGCGTGTTCCTATCCGTGTAGTACCTAACAGTCTGCTTGAGAGACATAATTGCGTATTCAGTCGAAAGTCCTGGTCTGAAGCCGAACTGAGCGTCATGTAGGTGGAGATAATCTTTAAGTTGTCTCTCAAGCAGGCCATCAAGCACTTTAGATGTGGTTGTAGCTAATGATATCGGACGGTAGTTGCACTTGTCGGAAGTATCACTAGTTTTATTTTTAATAATAGGCACTATCACTGTCTTCATTAGCTCATTTGGCAGATAGGAATGCCTAATGCATAGCGTGAACAGCAGCCCTAAGAGTCTCGGCAGGTGTGGCCCAGCATTGTGAAAATGTTCAATGCTAAGGCCGTCGTGTCCAGGAGACTTCCCTCGCGTCATTCTTTTTATCATTAGGGCAACTTGCTTAGCTGTGACGCGGTCAGGCACCTCCGATACCACGACCTCCTCATCCACTACCTGCGCACTTTTTAGCGGAGACTCTACTTGAAAATGACATCTGAACATGTTCGCTATATCCCGTGGTTCACTGCTGTCGTTAACACTCACAGGGACGCTAGGCTTTGGACTTAGTTGTTTTGTTTGTTGCCAAAATCCCCTAAAATCTTTATTCCTGTGTTTTGAAGCTAAAATATTCATTTTTATTTGCTCCTGATTATTCTGACAATACTTTAATTTGCTTTTGAAAATTTTTCTCGAATCATACATTTCATTATAAATGGTACCACTATTAGGCCGACCATTACATACCCAGGTTAGATACTTTTGCCTAGCGTTCCTGTGAGCGTCACGGACATACTTGTTCCAACCTACAATAGGGCGACCGCGATGTGGTTTGCCACCTCCCAAACGACCAACATAGCTGACCACAGCAGCCTCCTGCAACGCTGTTACAATATCACTGTAAAGCGAGTCTATCGCGGCTAGGTGTGCCGCGTCACTATTACTACACAAACAATCGCCACACTGATCGAACTCATGTGGAAAGCCAACCTTTCGCAGTTTATCATTACAATATTTAGTGAACATTTCTATTTGACTTAGGTCTCTTTCTCCCCATAGAACCTTATTTACTTTAGCACGCGGCAGCTCAATAGTCTGACAAACGGATTTTATGTTGCATTGAATTTCTAGCGGATAGTGATCAGACCAGTAAACACCATAATGTACTTTTACCGATAGCACCTTGCTTAGTGCAGCTTCAGTAACAACACAGTGGTCAAGCCAACTATTGCTGCCGTGCGCTTCACTAACAAAAGTGTATGCATTGGAATTTATACCTAACATTTGAATATCTACACATGTCCAATTTTGTTCAATACAGAAGTCTAGAAGTTCATTGCCAAACAATCTACCGGGGTGAGCGTTAAAATCTCCTAAAATATATACGGTTTCGATATTGCAACTCTCAACTATAGATGCAATTTCACTTAAACATTGAACATATTCTAAGAGATTGTCAGATGAGTCTGTAGGCATATAAACAGTGAAAATAAGTATTAGCCGTTCCAGCACACGCGCCTTAATCGCACTAATTCGATTACTTTCACATGGAATCACAGACACACACTTAAACTTACTGTTTCTCCATAACAGTGCTACGCCACCGTACGGTCGCCCACACAGTATCCCACTAGATATGTCCACAGCTGATTTACCGCAATAACCAAAGTCGTTGCTTGTTTTACCAAGTTCCGGTATCTCGTGTGGTAGGAGCCAAGTTTCTTGCAGCGCAATAATATCGGCACTTTGACAAAGCACTTTTACTGCGTCAATGGATCTTTTGAAAGACTTACAATTAAAGCTAATTAATTTTAAATTAATATTGTTAGTCGTACTATCCATTTAAGTTCCTTATTTTTGCGCTAGTATCAGAATTCTCTTGTCTGTTTGAATGTCTCTTGCTAAATTCAATAAAACGACGGAATGTTATACCGTTGGGCCACAGGTTACAGTCCAAGAACAAACTTAAATTATTATTAGGTACATATATTTTAAATGAGTTGTATTCTCTCTGTTGCTTTGATTTGATCTTATGAAGGGTGACTTCCACATTCGTTTTACTTTTTATGTAGGATACTATGTCTTCTTCACAAGTTTCTTGGTGCACATTATTTATAAAGATAGGAACACTGGTATTCGCAGCCTTAAAGCTACTTTCAATAACGGTGCACGTTCCTTTTCTACCTAAAAATCTGTTTTGACGCTTTTTTCTCTGTACAATTTGCCAATCTTCATCGCGCCTATTCAAAGCGCTTTGCAATTGCTGTGATTGTATCAGCTGATCGTTCATTGCACCGACACCTGCAGAGGTATTAGTGACTGCAGTAGCTGAGGCGCCATGCATTTGTACCGCGGTTTCGACAGCCGAAACCGCATTGGGCTCCTCCACGCGCATGCTAGCCGAGCTTGGTGCAACAGATAAATTGCCTGCAGACATCAAATGCGACAGGGACAGTGAGTGATGCGCTTGCTCGGTTCGTCCTCCTGCCGTTTTGTCAGTAACGGTCAGATTGTTATTTTTGTTGTTCACCGTCTCTTGAGTAAAGTGTAAAAATTCTGTAGGGCCACTATCACAGTTATATTCGGAGCCATTCAGTATGCAGTTTGTACCTCGCTTTGTATTAAAAAAGTTATCCTGCTGGAGGTTGTTGACTATCGATGTTTGTTGTAGGTTGATGATTTCATTTTTTAATTTGGAAAACTGGTCTATAGGTGTATACGTCTCCCTGATAGTTTCAACTTCATGTCTGAGGGTAATAATGTCCTTCAGCAATCTTGTCACGTCTATATGGTCAAAAGTGACCGGAGGTAATTTTTGTAGGTCGCGAGCGACAAAAATTGGCAATTCTTCAGGGTCTTTCTGTTTTATCAGAGCTATTATGTCCTCTAGGTCTCGTTGGGTTTTACCTTCCTTTTTGCGCTTAATCTGTCTTCCCGAAGTCTTAACTGATGTAAACAGAAGATTTTTAGCTGCACTAATATCTTCCGGTTTAAATGCCGTAATACATAGTCTGATCATTGAATCTTCGTCCATCACATCACACTTGTTCTGTATAAACGCCAGAACCTCGTTTATAACTAAATTACAATTCGCGCACTTTAACATTTTAGAGGTCGTTGGACCTTCCATTGCAACCGTAATGGTGGATTAAATATATGCGAAAAATAAATAATATTTTTCCGAAAAAATTTAGCAAAAAAACGTATGACATATATGACATTAAATATATTATGCTGCCTACAGGAAGATTACGCAGTAACATTTCATTACAGAAGCCGATAAGACGGCTATGAATACAGACAAATTTGGTCATCATGTTCATAAGCGTTTACGACTATCTGAATGCTCTGATATTCTGAGTGACGCTTTAGTAAGAACAGACGCAGGTGATTTTGATTTGAAATCAACAAGATTAAAAGGACTGCAAACTCCTGAAAAAATGGATGAGGCTGTAAATAAAGAATATGTGGATAAATGTGTTCAAGAACTTAAAAATGAAATGAAAACAATTCACGATATTGTCAAAAAGTACCTTAAGAATTTAGAAAAATTGACTACTATCAATTTCAGGACAGTGTATTACACTAAAAAGGAAATCGACCTCATGACTGCATCAAAAGCTGCCCAAAATGAGTAAACAAGATAAAGTCAATAAGCTTCACAAAGCAGCAAGAAGAAATTTTTCTCGTCAACATACGATTATTAAAGGAGTAGATGATTTATGGCAAGCTGACTTGATTGATTTTCAAAAATATTCAACGTTTAATAAAGGATATAAATATGTTCTAGTAGTAATCGATGCTCTATCAAAATACGTATGGGTTAGACCATTGAAAACGAAACATAAAAATTGTGTCAAAAATGCGATGCAAAGTTTATTATCTGAATCAAGACGAAAACCTAAAAATTTACAAACAGATCTTGGTACAGAGTTTTATAATGATTCTTTTAAGAATTTAATGAAAAATTATAATATAAATCATTATTCCACGTACTCCGTTAAAAAGACCTCCATTGTAGAACGAGTAATAAGAACTTTAAAAACTAACTTTTACAAAATATTCAGTCTATGCGGATGATATCAATGGTTCAAAAATAATTTAGATTTTTTTGTAAAGCTGTATAATAATACATTACATAACATTACAAAATTCAAGTCTATCAACGTTAATGATTCAAATGCGATTTTAGTTATGTCAAACATCAAGAAGTCTCAAAAGCCTAAGATACGTTAAGGACCGGCGTTTCACGCTGGCTATTACGTTCGTATAAGCAAATACAAAGGAGATTTTTACAAAGGTTATACCCCTAATTGGTCTACAGAAATATTTCGTATCCTTAAAGTCAACCAAACCAATCCTTAAACCTATCAAATACAAGACAAACACAGTCAAAAAATTCTAGGCTCTTTTTACGGTTACGAATTACAAAAAAACTAAATTTCCAGACCTTTGTCTTATTGAAAAAGTCATTAAAAGAAAAGGAAATAAGCTTTTAGAAAAATGGTTAGGTTTGAGTGATGAAGAAAATAGTTGGGTGGATAAAAGTGAATTAGCGGTTTAGGTATATAAATAACGTATTATTACTTAGTAATCTCATTTTATACTTATCGATAAAGAAAGGCAGTGGTATAATTAATAAAGTAATAGACAATTTACCGTTTGAATTTCATTTACCCGGCTATCAATTTTGCAGCCCCGGAACTAAACTTCAAAAACGGTTACTCAAAAGCGATCGTGGGATAAACAAATTGGATGAAGCGTGCACACTCCATGATATTGCTTACATTAACAAAGATTCGGGCGCTCGACTAAAAGCGGATTTAGAACTTTTGAAAATGGCTAAGAGGAGGTTGAAATCAGAAGATGCTAGGAAAGGAGAAAAAATTGCCTCATGGATATTCAAAAATGCGAAGAAAGCGAAAATCCGGGCGGGGAGCGGTATAAAAGCACTTAAGAAGGGGATAAAAAAAATACAGTCTCAGTTGAAAAAACTAAAATCCAAAGACAGTCCCTCAGCTATAAAATATCCCTATGCTGCTGCAAAGAAAATATTTAGTAATAAAAAAGGAAAAAGTTTACCCCTTTGTATTCCTCTTACAAAGTGTGGAGGATTTTTACCACTTATTCCCATATTTGCAGGATTGTCAGCTTTAGGATCATTAGCCGGTGGAGCAGCGGGTATAGCAAAAGCTGTTAATGATTCAAAAGCAGCGCAAAAGAGTCTTGAGGAATCTGAAAGACACAACAGAATGATGGAAGCCGTTGCTCTAGAAAAAGGATTATATATTAAACCTCATAAACAAAGAGCAGATTTATATCTTAACCCCTTAAAAAACTAATTAAACGGCTACCCAGACGGGCGCTCACTAATCTCGACATTTTAGAACATGCAAGTGACATTCCATACTTTCGCGGCGTTTTCATGAGAAATAAATTACCTTTGAAACCGAGAAAGATAAAATGTGGAATACTGAATTTGGATAGCTACAGAAATCCTGGAACGCATTTATTATGCTTTACAAAGGCTACCCAGCCTTTGTAAAGCACAAAAAATACGTAGAATATTATGATAGTTTTGGTAATTTAAAGCCCCCGTTAGAATTAGTTAAATATATGCATAACCTATTAACTATAATCATGCGCGACATCAAGCGTTTGGTGCTACAAACTGTGGACATCTTTGTCTAAAATTTTTAAGGAATTACTGGAAATAGCATTTATATAGTGTATGAAATAAATAAACGTATCAGTATTAAAATGTATTTCACTGTGTCTATAACTGGGACAGGAGCCTCTTTATCAACGAACTATTCACCGACAATAGAACTACGAGGAGACTACGAATGTGGCCTTTTGTATTTTTTAACTTTCCATTCTATTCCCAATACAGATGAAAGAAACAATAAATTTTATTATGGTGAATAAGAAATGATCGAAGTTCCTGAAGGGTCTTACGAGCTTCAAGATATTTGTGATTATCTAAAAAATAATATTAAGAACGCTGTACTTAAACTAACTCGTAACAATAATACATTGAAAACAAATATTTTTTGCTCTGAAGATGTGCACTTTAATAGAAGCGAATCACTGGGTAAAATTTTAGGCTTTGGTATGGAAACAATAAAAGCAAATATAAGTACTGAATCGAAGTATCCTGTCAGTATTCTATCGACAACCATCATACGGATTGAATGCGATGTAGTTAGTGGTTCATTTGTCAACGGAAAAGCAAGCCATATAATTTATAAATTTGCACCTAATGTACAACCTGGTTATAGAATAATTGAAATACCTGGAAACTTAATTTATTTTCCTGTTAACCAAAGTTCCATAAGTGCTATAAATGTAAATTTATTGAACGCTGAGAATAAAGAGATAAATTTACGAGGTAAAGAAGTACAACTGTATTTACATTTCCGAAAAAAAAATATGATAAATTTCAATAAAAGCCCGTCTACTTCGTGTATCTAAGCCAGATTTAAAAGAACATCTCATAAAGGCACACCTCACTCACTCACCTCACAAGAACTCAGTCGTCGACGATTCGAACCGCTCTGCGCTGGATGCGGTCAAGTGGAAGGAGCTGGCACTGGGGAGCCCCAGCCCAGAGATGAAAACAGTAGTCCATGTGAGGCCGAACCTGCGCCTTGTAAAGTTGCAGGCGTTGTGCCGGCATGAAATACTGTCCCGCTCTGCTGAGCATGCCAAGCTTTTTAGAGGCCAATTTGGCCTTCTCTTCCAAGTGACCACGAAACTCCACGTCATTCGATATGTCGACACCAAGGATCCCGATACTGGCTGAGGCAACAATGGCAGTGCCTTGAAACTGAGGAGATACGGCAAAGGGGTTCTTTTTAGCGGTAAACGCGCAAACTTGTGTCTTCTGGGGATTGAACTGGACTAGATTTAGTCGACCCCAGTCTGAAACTTTGTTCAACAAAGTCTCGACTTCAGACACAAGTTTGTTCCGGTACTCGGCGACGTTTTCCCGAGAAATATTGGCACGGCCGGTGTATTAAGCATCACTAGTGCTGTCGTCCGCATAGCAATGAATGTTACTGGTTTGCAACATATCATTGATATGCAAAAGAAACAGCGTTGGTGATAGCACGCAGCCTTGTGGAACACCAGCGTTAATGGACTTGTAATCGGAGCATGCACCGTCTACTACGATCTTGATGCTCCGATCTGCAAGAAAACTGGTGATCCAATTGCACAATTTCTCGGGAAGCCCATAGGAAGGGAGCTTCGAAAGTAGCGCTTTGTGCCAAACCCGATCGAAGGCCTTCCCTATGTCCAAAATAACGGCCAATACGCCTCCCCCTTGGACTCCACTGCCTCCGCCCATCTATGAGTTAGGTAACCTAAAAGATCACCAGCTGAGCGACCTCGACGGAAACCGTACTGGTGGTCACTAATCAGCTGGTGATCCTCAAGGTACCGCATGAGCTGGCTGTTAATAATGGTTTCCATTACTTTGGCGAACAAGGAGATGATAGCAATAGGCCTGTAGTTGGACGGATCTGAGCGGTCGTCTTTTTTAGGGATTCGGTGCACCAAAGCTGTCTTCCATGAGTTCGGGACTAGTCTAATGGAGAGAATTGAGAGCCTTCAGTGGCATGTAGCTCGAGCGAAGCGAGAGCAAGTAACGCAAAAGCCCCAATTCCCACCTACTCTCACGGGTGACAACGCATCTGCATTTTGATTTGTAATAGAAGATAGATATAGATGTCTATGGGCCGCAGCAACCACTTACCAACAGCTGGACTGTGTGCTCCCTTATCCTATAAAAATAATCTTAAATTTATAATGCATCATACGAACGCAAACATAATAGTTATTATTTCGTAATAAAAATATCACTGCAACAGCCTATAATCGCATAAGCTAATGTATCATATATCACGTACTAATTGTTATATTCTATAACATATTTTACCGTATATTTAAAGGAGTTAGCAGTGATACTAGTAATTTAGTTTGTATAACTCACCCACCCTGTTTAAGGCTTCTTGGCAAACAGAGAATGTATGTTTATTTTTAATTTTTTAATTCCCGCTTTGTTATTGCTTAAGTTCAGTATATAACCGCATTTTTTTATCACGTTTTTTATCACGTGGTAGAGCTAAGCGGCAGCTTTTGCTGTCGCACGGATGGGCCAGCTCGAACCGGGGTGATACCACGACCTCACAGAATACCGGCGTGAAGTAGACGCCTCTGCGTTCCGCTTGGTGAGTGCAGGTAGCCGGAGGCCCAATTCCCCCCCACCCCCCATTAACATGGTAGTGGAATTGAACAGAAGACTACCCCAGGAGGGTACCAGCACCCTTGGAGAATCCCTCGCTGAGCATCCACGACCAAACCACTCCACTCCTGGGCGTGGGTGCTCAGGCTGCCCCGCGTATTCTGAGGGGGGCAAAATTCCGCTCGCGACTAATACTGCTCGGGGCAAGCTGAGCAATAAGACCAAGGCGACCCCTTTCACGCTATCCGTGAATTTTTGCAATATTAGGGGACTTCATTCCAACCTTAACGCTGTCCATTACCATCTAGAGACGGCGAAGCCGGCCTTGCTCTTTTTAACCGAGACTCAGGTGTCTTCTCCGGCTGATACTTCATATCTCTCTTACCCGGGGTACAAATTTGAACACTCCTTTGTGCCCCGGGCTTGAGTTTGCGTATACGTCGGGGAGGACATCTGTTTTCGACGCCTCGCCAGTCTTGAAGGGACGGACCTGTCCATCCTATGGCTGCGCGTAGACAGCGACGACCATCCCCGCGTCTACGGGTGCCTCTATAGGTCCCATAGCGGTAATGCCGACACAGACCGACTCATCGACCACGTCCAAATGGCTGCAGACTCCATGCTACAACAGGTCCCATCCGCAGAGATCTTGATACTTGGTGATTTTAACGCCCACCACGCTGAATGGCTTGGTTCTCGTTTAACCGATCATGCGGGTAGATCTGTCTATGACTTTGCTTTAGCATATGGTCTAACACAACTGGTTACTTCGCCTACGCGGATCCCAGATGTGGAGGATCATGTACCTTCCCTGTTGGACATTCTGCTGACCTCTCATCCGGACGGATATCAGGTCTCCGTCGATGCCCCACTGGGCTCTTCGGACCAATGTCTGATCCGGAGTACGGTGCCACTCACGCTCCCATCGCAGTTGCGATCTGCAGCTTGCCGCCGTGTTTGGCACTATGGTCCTACTAGGTCGCTACTACTGGTGGCTACTAGGTCGGCCGATTGGGACGGGATGCGGTCTTTTTTTGCATCCTACCCTTGGGGGCGGGTTTGTTTCTCGCCGGAAGATCCCAGCGTTGTTGCCGATTCTGTTGCTGTTGTGGTACTTCAGGGTATGGAACTTTTTATTCCATCCTCTGTGGTGCCCATCGGAGGCAGATCCCAGCCATGGTTTGGTCGCTCCTGTAAACTAACATCACGCTATAAGCAGGAGTGCAACCAGGCCTGGGCTGACGCATCAACGTCCTGGGATGTAAACACCAGCGCTCTTAAAAAGAAGTACAATTCCGCCTCCAGGTCCTTCAACAGTGTCATTGCCAAGGCAAAGTCAGAGCACATCGGCAGAATTGGCGAGAAACTAGTTCGCCTCCCTTCGGGAACACGTGCATTCTGGTCTATCGCCAAGGCTGTCCAAGGGAACTTCTGTCAGCTATCTCTGCCATCTCTGCACAGGGTGGATGACTCACTGGTCCATGACGCAAAGGAGAAAGCCGATCTGCTAGGCTCTCTTTTTGCTTCCAACTCGACTCTAGATGACGGGGAGAACATCCCGCGGTGTGAGTGCTCCATGCGGGAAGTGCTGTTTACACAGCGCTTGGTGCGTAAAGCACTCCTCTCCCTGGACGTCAACAAGTCGAGTGGGCCTGATGGAGTCCCACCTATTGTGTTAAAGACGTGTGCTCCGGAGTTGGCACCGGTTTTAACGCCTTTTTTTTCGGTACTTCTACTCACTAGGCGTAGTCCCGGACTCATGGAAGACAGCTTTGGTGCACCCGATCCCTCAAAAAGGCGACTGCTCAGATCCGTCCAACTACAGGCCTATCGCCATCACCTCCTTGTTCTCCAAAGTAATGGAAACGATTATTAACAGCCAGCTCATGCGGTACCTTGAGGATCACCAGCTGATTAGTGACCGCCAGTACGGTTTCCGTCGAGGTCGCTCAGCTTTTGATCTTCTGGTCTACCTGACCCATAGATGGGCGGAGGCAGTGGAGTCCAAGGGGGAGGCGTTGGCCGTTAGTTTGGACATAGCGAAGGCTTTCGATCGGGTTTGGTATAAAGCACTTTCGAAGCTGCCTTCCTATGGGCTTCCCGAAAAATTGTGCAATTGGATCACCAGCTTTCTTGCAGATCAGAGCATCAAGGTCGTACTAGACGGTGCATGCTCCGATTACAAGCCCATTAACGCTGGTGTTCCACAAGGCTGCGTGCTATCACCAACGCTGTTTCTTCTGCATATCAATGATATGTTGCAAACCAGTAACATTCATTGCTATGTAGACGACAGTACTGGTGATGCTCTATACACCGGCCGTGCCAATATTTCTCGGGAAAACGTCGCCGAGTACCGGAACAAACTTGTGTCTGAAGTCGAGACTTTGTTGAACAAAGTCTCAGACTGGGGGCGACTAAATCTAGTCCAGTTCAATCCCCAGAAGACACAAGTTTGCGCGTTTACCGCTAAAAAGAACCCCTTTGTCGTATCTCGTCAGTTTCAAGGCACTCCCCTTGTTGCCTCAGCCAGTATCGGAATCCTCGGTGTCGACATATCGAGTGACGTGCAGTTTCGTGGTCACTTGGAAGAGAAGGCCAAATTGGCCTCTAAAAGCTTGGCGTGCTCAGCAGAGCGGGACAGTATTTCATGCGGGCACACCGCTTGCAACTTTACAAGGCGCAGGTTCGGCTTCACATGGAATACTGTTCCCATCTCTGGGCAGGGGCCCCCAGTGCCAGCTCCTTCCACTTGACCGCATCCACCGCAGAGCGGTTCGAATCGTTGACGACCGAGTTCTTTCCGATCGGCTTGACTCACTGACACTGCGTAGAGAGGTTGCATCTCTTTGCGTATTTTATCGCATCTACCACGGGGAGTGCTCTGAGGAATTGTTCGGACTAATTCCAGCCGCTCAATTTCACCATCGCACATCGCGACAGAACTTGCGATACCATCATCTAGATGATTGGCAGTCCACCACTGTGCGATTCAGAAGAAGTTTTCTCCCTCGCACAACTTGCTAGTGGAATCAATTACCACCAGCGATTTTTCCGGACCGATACGACTTAGGGAACTTCAAGAAAAGAGCCTACTCCTTTTTAAAAGGCCGGCAACGCATCTGCGATTCCCGTGGTATTGCAGTTGTTCATGGGCGGCGGTAGTCACTTACCATCAGGTGAGCCGCATGCTCGTTTGCCCCCTCTCCTATAAAAAAAAATTATTTATTTAATATTATGGATTAAACCGCAATATATTTAATATATTTAAATAAATCATTATTTGTCGCTAATGTCACAGTTTCAATAATAGGAAATATTTAATTTCAATTACCTATAAGGTCGCCGCACTTGAATCATGCCCTGAATCATTTTACGGAGTGAGCAGAGACTGTTATTCTGCAACCGCTAATTACTGTCGCCATAATGAGTTATATTTTCTTGGTTTGTTAGTGCTGTGTATTATCGTTACTCATTCGCACGCGTATTATTGGTATGATCGCTTTAGGGTTCCGCATTTGATTAATTATATTGTTTTATAATTTCACGTTAAATACGTTTATAGGTCGTTATGTCTAAATCAGATAAACCAATAATGTCAAAATCTGAAAAACAGTTAGAAGTTAAAATTAAATTAAAGGAAGGCAACAGTGGTAGAGCCACGCGGCAGCTTTTACTGTTGCACGGATGGGCCGGCTTGAACCGGGGTGGTACCACGACCTCACAGAAAACCAGCGTGAAGTAGAGGTTCACCTCTGCGTTTCGCTTGGTGAGTGCAGGTGGCCGGAGGCCCTTTTTACTGGAAATGAGGCATTCCATGAGGACTAAGGTCCTCACGGGTGACAACGCATCTACATTTTGAATTCTAATAGAGGATAGATGTAGATGTCTATGGGCCGCAGCAACCACTTACCATCAGGTGGACTGTGTGCTCGTTTGTCACCCTTATCCTATAAAAAAGGCAAACGAGCAGAACTATATTCTCGCATACAATCGTTGTTTGAATTAATCGCAAATATTGATAAGGTCACGGTTCACAATACTTTCTTGGCTCGAACACGAATGATAGACGAGCTGAGACATGAATATCATACGTTAGTGGACGACATTAATTTATTATACATAAACCTTTATGAAAACTATGAAGTGAATTACCAATCCATCACCGCGTTTGACGATTTGCACTGTATAATTAAGGACACTTTAATTACATTGGGGAAGGCTTCCTCCAGCAGTTCTTATCCTAACCGCATAAACTGTATAAACCCTATTAAGGTGCCGCCAATCTAGGTCTTTCATTAAATACTGTAAGACAGATATAAAAATTGTGGGGGATAGAGGGTCTCCCTGTTTCACGCCTCTACATATTTTGATTATTGGCCCAAGTCTTTACTCGGCTTACGCTTTTGCTGTAGATGTCTTTCATTATGTTTATATAGGTTTCTGGAACATTTTGGTTTTCTAGCGTTCGCCATAGACTGTTGTGTGAGATAGCGTCGAAGGCCTTTACGTAGTCGATAAAGGCTAGATATAGGGACTGTTGATGTTCCTGGTGTTTTTCAATTACTTGTTCCAAAGTATGGATATGATCGATTGTGCAAAAGCCCTTTCTAAAGCATGCCTGTTCTATGGGTTGATGCGACTTTATCTCTGTCTCTATTCTCTTATTTAAGCAGGCTGCAAATAATTTGTATATAGCAGGAAGTAGGCTAATAGGTCGGTAGTTGTTCATATCTGAAGGATCGCCTTTCTTGTAAAGAAGTATGATTCTTGACTCCGCCTAATTCAAAGATAGTTTTTGTTCTAGCAAGATTTTGTTGAAAAGATGTGTAAGAGGACTAGCCAGTATGAATTTTCCTACTTTGACAGCTTCGTTGGGTATGTTATCATGTCCTGGACTTTTTTTCTTGTTTGAGTCTGTCTATTTGTCTTATTATTTCCGTCTCTTCGAAAGGTTTGTTTGGTCGACTTGGTAATAAAGACATTGACGTGTAAACTTGAGTTGAGCTTGTTTCGATTTCTTTGCTATGGTTTTGATAGAAATAAAGATCTTTGTAGAAATCCGAGGCAGCTTTAACTATATCGATCCTTGTTAACGTGTGTATGTGTGGAATTTTTGATTGTAAGACCTTGTCCAGAAAGGGCGAATTCGCCGCGATTCTCTCGCGCGTATTACGCGCGACCGTTGCGTCCACAAGGTCCACCAACGCGCGAGCATTTGGGGAGGAATTCAGTATGAAACATGGAGTTGAATGAAGCGGTCACGTTGTGGTTAGCTTACCGTCGCTGGAAGAGACAGAAACGGAGGGAAAATAGAATGTATTTAGTACATCAAGTTCTTAATGATAGAATGACAAGTATGTTTGAAACTTTGTATCCGAAATTAAGACAACATGAGAAGAATTTTTTTAACTACTTTCGTATGTCCGTGAAATCATTTGATGATTTACTTTTATTAATTGAAGAAGATTTATCGCCATGTGCAAATTATGTTCCGCGCGAGGATGTTGTTTCAGCAGAACAAAAACTCGTGATAACTTTAAGGTAAGTATTGTTTTATTCATAATCTTTTATAATACTAATACAGTATTTTAGGATACAAGATCAGGTTTACTAATAAAAACGAATTAAATGTAGTATCAGATTAAATATAATAATTAAACAATGTCATGGTTTTGGAAGAGGTCAAGACATTCACTATCCTGAGAATCTCTTGATGACGTTGATGGAGAATTTACGTATAATGCTGCCTGTGAAGATCTTGGCACTGAAATAGAATTTCGGCCTTGCCATGCTGTTATGGATGGCGTTTCTGGGTCATATTCTTCAAAAGTTTATTTAAATTTATTTGGTCTTGAAGCTTGTGCATGATATCGTGGTCGAACCGGAATTGAAGTTGAAGATGAAGCCGAACTGTTAGAAAAGTACGAATACGAATCGTTTGAATACACAAAATTTTAATTAAAGTAATTCTTTGTGTAAAGATAAACAGAACAGCTTGTCATCATGACCTTCCGTTACGCTGGAAACCAGTGGTTGTTGTTGATTCCTAGTGCTTATATTGTTTTAATTATGTTCAGGAATTCAGCATCAGCGGCAGTCATTTTCTTTCTTTTAATGTTTTGATTCGGCGGCCTCATTATGTCTTCCCTTGCATCTGCTGTAGACTCTTCGTTACCTGTCTCTGAGTTTTCAGAGGTGTCTTGAATATTGTTTTCTGTTTTTTTATTACGTACTGACCTTTCGAGAAACATAAGCTGCTGAAAATATATATATTGAATCTTCGAAGCTCCAGATCCTGATGATGCATTCTTTGTTTTTTTTCATTTCACGAACAAATATGTCGCGAAATCCTTTCCACATTTTTTGAAGAGTATTACCTGAAATTAACAATTTAAGAATAATTTTTCAATTTTGTTTCAGGTATTTAGCAACTGATTGTTATTTTGCTGACTTACATTATGCCTATAGGTTAGGGAAATCAACTGTAATTGACATCGTTCAAAAAACTGTATATGTTATTTGAAATAAGTGAAAAGACAGAGTAATGAAAGAACCTTCGACAGAAGAGTGGATGGGAATTGCAAGAGGATTCGAAAAACATATACAAATTTTCCTAATGGTATTGGAGCAGTTGATGGCAAACATATTAGAATTATAAAACCTTTAGATTCCGGCTCTATGTTCTACAATTATAAACATTTTTTTTCGACTGTGCTGCTTGCCGTATGTGATGCAAATTATTGTTTTATCTGTATAGATGTTGGAGCATGTGGGAAGAGCAATGATTCAACGATTTTTAAAAACTCCACATTCTTCAAAAAACTCACGGAAAAATCTTTGAGCATTCCGGGACCAAAACCAGTATCAGAAATTCGTACGACACGTTTACCTCATGTTATAGTTGGAGATGAGGCATTTAGCCTATCAGAAAATATTATGCGACCATATTGCGGCAAGAATTTAACCAAAGGAAAACTAATATTTAATTACCGCCTCTCTAGAGCAAGACGTTATATTGAGTGTTGTTTTGGAATCCTGGTAAACAAATGGCGAATATTTCACAAACCACTCAATGTACATATTGAATTTGCGCAAAACATAAGTAAAGCTTGTTGTGTTCTTCACAATTAAGTCAGGTTAAGAGATGGATACAGATACGAAGACACATTGTTCGAAACAGCTCTAGATAGTCTGAGTACGACTACAATTCGACCTGGTGTAAGGTCTCGAAACACGAGGGATATATTCGCTGATTATTTCAGAAGGAAGGTCGACTGCCGTGGCAACACAAAATGATCTAATTTTCTTTGTTTGTTACTAATCAATAAAATAATAAACCTAGCAAGCTAACAGCATAGCAAAGTGGCGAAGCAATCAGCTTTGTAGCGGTTTCTAACGGGAAAAAAAATTCAAAATAGGAGGTTCAGATGCCTGGGTGATCAGTAATCGATTGTTGAAAACAGAATTTGAAAATTCGAAACCGTTCTCGAGATAATCGTGGGACAGACGGACAGACGGACGGACAGACGGACAGACGGACAGACAGACAGACATCGTGAAGTCAATAAGTGACTTCGCAAGCTTCGCCACTTAATAATAATTACTTACCTAAATCTCTCTTTTTTTCCTCGGAGTCTTCTTTATCAGAAAATATTAACACCAATTCTTCCCAGGACCTACGTTTTAAAATCCTATTGGCATAATCAGGTGATTCCAAATCCCATATCGCCGGTCTTTTTTCCATTTCGTCTATAAACAATTCCGTGTCAAAATTTTGGCGCTCAATTTCCCTCGATACGTGCACTCGCTCTAGAGTTTGCGCGTTAACTGGACGCAACAAGGCGTCCCTAGTATCTCAACTCGCGCGCAATACGCGAGACACAATTTGTGAGAGGCTCTACTACTTTCAGTTTTAGTTCAAGGCTTAGATCGCAGCCTAGGTACAAAATAGAAGCCTTAGTTTTGGACCAGATAACTGGTCAACTTCCGCTTACGTAAATAGATGTCAAAAAAATGCATCACTTAAAGAATTTTTCACTCGCCGACGATTCCTTGGCTCTTCCAGGTGATGTTGACTTGTTGTACTGTGAGCGGCTTCCTGTTTCTACAGTTAGCAGAAACGCATTAGTCAGGTACCAAGTGGCATTGCCTCGCAAATTTGAGGCTTCCACTCTTGGAGACTCATTTCACATCGCAAGACGCTGTTTGTTAAGTCTCGAACGTAAATTCGCGGCTGACTCAAATATTAAGAGGTTATATGATAACGTCGTCAAGGAGTATCTTGAGAATAATTATACATCGCCAGTCAGTAAAACTGACTCAAATGAATTCGCGTATTATATTCCTCACCATCCTGTCATACGCGACGATAAAGCGACGACCAAGCTATGTGTCGTTCTCGACGCTAGTGCTAAGACCTTCGCTTAATGATATTTTGTATTCAGGTCCGGCTCTTCAAGCTGATCTTTTTAATATTTTATTGAATATACGCCTATTCCTATCGCAATGACAGCAGATATACGCCAAATGTATCTGCGTATAGAAGTTCGTGAAGAGGATCGCTCTCTTCAATGCATTTTGTATAGGTTTAATCTGCAGGAGTCTATACAAGTATTTCAATTTAATCGCGTGGCCTTTGGCCTTAAAAGTAGCCCATTTTTGGCAATTCACACCGTTCAGCAATTATGTATGGATGAAGGATACAGATTTCCCTTAGCAGAGGTAATTCTAGTAATTAAACGCAGTCCTACTTTTATCGAAACTTATAAAACGTATCTTTCAAACTTGTAAGCTGCGATATCCTATAGAGTCTATCGTAGCCTTCTCAGATTCAACTGTGACTTTAAGTTGGATTCACTCTTCACCGCACCGTTGGCTCACTTATATTGTCAATCGGATCACAAACATTCATGAAAACTTATCAGGTAAACATTTCTTTCACATTGGGAGCTCCGAGAACCCTGCCGACTGTTTATTTATTTATTTATTTATTAGGATTACCCACAGAAATTACAACAGTAATACAAAGATCATTTTCATAACAAATTCAACACATTATAATTGTATTTCTTTTTATGGCTAATCACAACATGCATTGATTATTTTTTATCCAACAAAAGCTGAATTACATCATTGAATAAATACAAATTATTAAAAAGAAATACAATTATTTGACAATATTATAAATATCTTAATTGTCATATTATATTATATTAATCAAACTATAAAAATCGAAAACAATTCCAATGTTATAATAAATAATTAATTCGTTACTTCATATAAATTGATTCATTTTGATTTGAAGGTGGATAAACTATCGCAATTAATATCGAGGCTCTTCGAGGACAGTTCGTTATAAATGCGAGCCAGCCTGGCTAGAGGGGAATACTTTCCCAAGTAAGATCTATAAAGGGATACATTGAAAAAGGCGTGCGGATTTCTAGGCATTCGAGATGGCACCTTAAAGTTAAATAATTGAACAATTGCTGGACATTGAATACTATTATTGAGCGTTTTGTTTAGGAACATCATGTCTGAGATACTTCTACGCGATTGTAGTAATGTGATGTTAAATTGTGCCAACTGTCTTTCGTAGGAATCATTAGTTTGATAGCTATTCGAACGGTACGCAAGATGACGCAGCAGTCGCTTTTGTATTCTTTCGATTCTAATGCTATGGTTTTTGTAGTACAGATTCCAAATTTGACTGCAGTATTCTAATTTACTTCTAACCAGACTACTGTAAAGTTTGATTGTAGTAGAGGGGCGCCTAAACTCTTTGGAATTCCTCAATACAAAACCTAGTGACTTAGTAGCTGAGGTGATTACGTTATCGATATGGTTGGTAAATTTTAATTCGCTGTCTAGTATGACGCCTAAATACGTATCGCTCGAACTGCAATTAGTTTCTCAGTATCAATATATTATTGACCCTGTATATAATTTTGTTTTCTGGTAAACCTAATAAGTTGACATGTTTTGGCATTGAGAAACATTTGGTTGTTATTACACCATTTAATAAGGTTGTTGAGATCATCTTTTGACGGCTCCGTGGCGCAGTCGCTTAGCAATCAGTTGTTGCGCTGGGGGCCGCGGGTTCGAATCCCGCACTGAACAAGTATTTGTATGGCCTACAAATAATTGTTCCGGGTCTGGATGTTTGTCCTTGTGCAATTTATGTTTGTAAACTGCCTCCACGACACAGGAGAATATCTTAGTGTGGGGGTAAGGTTTTTTTTAAAAAAATAAAAAAAGATCTTGTATTAATTCGACGTCAGAGTTGTTTCTAATAGTTTTAACTATTTTGAGATCATCAGCAAATAAAACCTTAGTGTTGAAATATTGAAGCAATATCGTTTATAAAGATGTTAAAAAATATTGAACTTAAGTTCGAGCCTTGCGGTACACCGGAGTAGGCAATATATGGTTGCGAGGAGTACCCATCAATCACCACGGTCGAAGATCTACTTTAAAGGTATGATGCACACCAGTTTAATAATGTCCCATTCATCCATCCAAAAGCTTTCAGTTTATTGACAAGTAGTGCGTGATTTACTTTGTCAAAGGCCTTGAAGAAGTCTGTGTATATAGCATCCACTTGTAGTTTATTATCAACTTTCTCAATTAAATCGGTGACATATAAGAACAGATTTGTGACAGTAGATCTACCAGACAAAAAACCATGTTGCTGCCAGTTTATACGTCGTCCTAGATTCTTGAAAAATGATTCATAGACTAAGCTCTCAATGACCTTTGACATTGTAGATAATATGGATATAGGTCTATAATTAGTAACACTCGTAGGATTTTCACTTTTAAAACGTGGTACAATCCGCGCTTCTTTCCACTTTTCGGTGAAAATGCCAGAGCTCAAGGAGGTATTAAATATAATAGTTAACGGAGCAGCCAAAGAATTTGCACACCTATATATAAATATAGGCGGAATATCGTCTGGACCAGCACTTTTTGATGTATCTAACCTTTTCAGCCTTTTCTCAATTTCTCGTTTAGATACGTAAATATTGCCTATATTTTTTTTTGTTTTAGAGACTGGTTGTGTATTTGTATATATTGTTTATCAAGGGGTTTGACTCCTAAACAGTTAGTACACCATTCGATATGGTTAGAGGGAGCGCATTGCCTACAGTTACCACGTAGTGATTGGCCTGTCACACCCTTTATCTCTCGGGATCCAAAGGAACATCCTGAATCTAAACCACTCGCTGTTCTTACCACTCTTAACGATAATGAAGGCCACTCAAATGAACCCGAGAAGACAGTACTACTGCTACCTACAATTTTATTTATAGTTTCGGTAACCGCTTTTCCTCTTGGAATAAATATTTGATAGCATTATTTGCGTTGCTGGCAGCCTTTCTCGCTCCAATTTGGATTCGCGTTCCAACTGTCGGCTCACGCACACGCGTTATATTTCGTCGCGCAACGCACTGCATTTTTAAGCGTTCGTCGCTTACCGCTCGCTGGAAGCACGCGCCGTGCACGTGTCGCACCAACAAAAACCTATAAACTGTCGTCAGCAAGACTGTATGGTACCGCAATAACTATTCGTATTAATCAGCCAATCGTGCTGAAGATAACCGCGTGAAGGTGAGCTTATTTGATCTTATGAACATGCAATTACCCGCTGGACCTTCGAATTTATTTACTTAACTTGAATCAGCTTCTACCTGGAGGCCTGAGCTATCGTAGAAACTTGTTTAAAACGCCCACCACGTGGACGTCTTGTGGGCCACACCTCCTAGATAGACTAGATTTTTCTGGTCACCACGCATACCCCTACTGGTAGTTTTCTCGAGCTGCAGATTCTTACAAAATTTGTGGTTCAAATCCCGCAATTAAGCTAATTAAATAAATTAGCTAGTGGCTCATTTAAAGGCCCTCCACCAATTATATAATACTGTTATATAATATCTTAACGTTTTTTTATTTCATCACAGTTTATTTTGTTTGCAACTAACATTTGCATTTAGAGAATCGACCGTGATTTAGATCGATATATGATAAAACGTTATTAATTTTAATCCAATTGTAAATCTAAACTAATGTACTCCTACTTCTACTACTACTACTGTGTTCATTTTTTGATCACAAATTGTCCCATTATTAGGTTTACATATACTGACATAACTCGTTTGATAAAACTACACACTCGTCATCAAGTGGACAATCGTCATTTTTCGCATCTCTGTGGAATTGTTCTGAAAGTCATTGTACCTAAAAACCCACTAATCATTGATATTATTATTCAGTTATTATTGTTCAATAATTTTATTGACAAAATATTATTTTCAAAATTTAAAACCCCTTTATATCTGTTCAAAAAGTGTCCACCTTATGAAAGTCATTGTACCTAAAAACCCACTAGTATTGATATCATTATTCAGTTATCATTATTCAATACTTTTATTGACAAATTATATATTATTTTCAAAATTTAAAAGCCCTTTATATTTCTGTTCACAAAGTCTTTACCTATAATACGTTGCTGCATACAAGGTAAATAATTAATAACATGAAACTTGTGGTCTGATTTCTGACCTAATGAAAACATATCCAATTGAGTGTACTTTGCCGCCTATACCGTTTATGCGAATACATTCTTAATACATTGGAATATTCCACTGAAAACCGTTTCATATCTCTGCGCCGACATTGACGCGCCTGAGTCAACTAAAAAGTTACATTTAATATTTTTACATAACAGTTCCACTGAACTACCATAATTACATGCTAATATGTAATTATAATCGAAAAAATTCTAATAATTCAGGGTTATTCGGCTCCAATTTTGGGTCCGAATTAGAAGTAGATGCGTGTCCTGAATCTGAAATATCACAATTTTTGTTGACATTGATTAAACGCGCACTATGACCTCGGTGACAGGAACGATAATTTCTGCCACGGCTATAGTTCCCCAATCTATAGTTATTACTACCTCGCGGTTGAAAGGACGATCGACCTGTGTGATAAGAATACCCCCTTGCCTGAGAAAGCTACGCATTAGGATTGACCCTTGGTCTGGAAAAAGTAGTTCCGTTTTCAACTCGAGAATATCTATAATTTGTACGTCCACGATATGCAAAATAAACAGAAGATTCCGAGTATTGACGACTACATGATGCTTCGTGGTCTTTAGCCGCCCTGATCGCGTCTTTTACCGATGAATAATACCGGGCCGTTAATATTGTGCTTAATTGACGATTTCGCAAACCGTCGGTGAAGCTGTTAATGGCAATTTTTTCATTTATTGGACGCAAAATTGTTACTAACTCATTATTTATGGAAGTACTCGATTTCTTGGTTAGTAGATAAAGTCGCTTATCATTAATTAATGACGCACATGTATCATATTATGACGATGAAAGTCTTAACTTGGCACTTTCATTTAAACGTGTTTTTAGGATAAATTGTATAAGCACTTTCTTATCATCGTCTTTTAACGTAGATAGCCTGAAAACTGGCGACGAATTTTGGGAAGGTCCTTTGGGTAAGTTGAAATTGTGAAAAAATATAATTTCGTCAATTGGCGAATCCAGCCCCATCATTGTGGCAGAGCGTTTGCGGTTATTTTGTTACTGCGCAGTATATAAAATATGCAAAAACAAAATCGGAAGAAATGTTTTTGTGGCAACTTGATTTCTTTTTTATCTTTTAATTTAGTTTTTATATAATTCCAAAATAATAATCCCAGACGTTTTTGTCGGTTATAAAGTAAATTTTTAAAATAGATAGTTTTTAATAAAAAATCACATCGCGAGGACCTTAGCCATCCGCTGTCGGCATGCTTCGATAAGCTATCTTTCTTGCACTTATGGCTACGCATAAGACTTTTTTGTCGTATTCATTTGTAAACTTTATTCGCGTCTGGGAATTGTTTAAAACCGCTGAATTCGTCTGGCGATTTGCGGGTATTATTAAAAATTACTCAATAAATACGTGATCAAAATACGAGATTGCCAAAAGTATATTCTTTGGGAATTAAAAAAAATATTTTTGGAGAGGTCTGGTAATACTTTATACGATTATATACGATATATGTAACCGACAAAAACGTCTGGGATTATTTTTTTGGAATTATATAAAAACTATATTAAAAGATAAAAAAGAAATCAAGTTGCCATAAAAACCTTTTTTCGATTTTTTTTTTGCATATTTTATATGCTGCGCAGTAACGAAATAACCGCAAACGCTCTGCCACAATAATGGGGCTGGATTCGCCAATTGACGAAATTATATTTTTTCACAATTTCAACTTGCCCAAAGGACCTTCCCAAAATTCGTCGCCAGCTCTCAGACTAAAAGTTACATAAATCATTGCATCTATAAGGTATTTTGTGGGTTTTTTTGGTGACGTTTTCGTCACCGGTCATTGCCGGGAGAAGTGATACGGCGGTTTTAAAATCAAAAGCCGAGATGGTGGTTTGTGTTCGACAGTGCACACAGAAGTATAACTTTTCTAACAAAAATCTGTTTGTATGTTGTATCTTTAATTGAATCGCAAAATAACAGCAAGTAGTTTAATACTTTACTATCTAATTCTAGTTGTATTCAAAAATTAATAATACACATTCGCTAAAACGATCACGTAATTTACCGGCCTCACATAACTTTTGTTGCAAAACAATTTGTGTCCTTTTTGTATAACTTAATTTAACTAAATTATCTTTTATATTTTTAAGTTTGGAATTAATGTCTTTAATTTCACTTGCCATTAATATTTTTTCGACAAAATCATATTGTAATAAATTCAACACCTCATTATTTACGCACCAGTTCATCACACATACATATAAGAAGATTCAGAAATTAGAAAAATTACGCAACACTTTTATCGAACACTTGCATCGGTACCGGACGGTGATGAGAGCACTCGTAGAAAACCTGGGCCTCTCGGGTCGGAAGCCTAAAAGAACGCCTTATTGACTGTGCCAACACCTCGCTACGTATCCACTGATGGTGACATCGTCTGTATAGCATGTACAGGCCCAGAAGAACGGCGATTCTCAATATTGTACCTACAAATGAGCATCAAAACTATGCTTATATTGGATAAGTGATATTCTTGGTCATTCTTACCGACTTCGTTTTGGTTTATGATCACTTCATCCTTCTCTACGGATGACCTACACATTTTACTTTTAATAACTCACTTTTTTTATTTAAAAAAATCTTCACTTTTTATTGCATTATTACAATGTTTTTTCTGTATATCTATGATAGTATGTTGTATACTAGTAACATTCATTGTTTTGCAGATGACAGCACTGGCGATTCCTTATACCCCAGCCGTGTTAATATTTCTCGAGAACACGTTTTTTACAAGAGAAAACTTGTGTCTGATGTCGAGTATTTCTAAATCTAGTCCAGTTTAATCCGCAAAAGACACAGGTTTACGCGTTTACCGCAAAAAAGAACCACTTTTACGTATCTCCTCAATTTCAGGGCACTCTCCTCGTTGCCTCAGCCAGCATCTGAATCCTTGGCGGCGACATTTTGAGAGACGTATAATTCCATCGTTACTTGGAAGGGAAGGCTAATCTGCCAACAAAAAAGCGTGCTCAGTTAGATCGAGACGGTATTGTACCAGCCCACCGCTTGCAATTTTACAAAGTGCAGGTTCGGCCTCATATGGAATACTGTTCTCATCTCTGGGCTTGGGCAGCCCAGTATCAGTTCCTTCCACTTGACCGTATTCAACGGAGAGCAACCCGATCCTTCCGATCGGCTTGATCCACTGCCCTTGTGAAGAGACGTTGCATCTCTATGTATTTTCTACCGAATATATGACAGGGAGTGATCAGAGGAATTGTTCGGATTAATTTCAGCTGCTGAATTCCACCATCTTACACTGCAACATTACTCGAAATTCCATCCTTATGATCTCCACTACTGTGCAACTTGCGCGGAGTTTTCTGTATATCGTGGAATTTACTGTCGCCAGCTGTTTTTTCAGACCGATACGACTTAGGGACCGTCAAGAAATAAGTCTACTCTTTATATACTTTATCAGGTGAGCCGCATTTACTTAATTTTTTTCGTTTAAAATTTCCCCGGGCGCTCCGTTTTTACCTTGCGACCACGTGCCTAGTTTGCCTTTAGGATAATCAGATAAATAAATAAATAACCTTGTATTAAAAACGCACTTGCTTTACTTTCCTTTTATCTCGCTCGCCCCATTGATGATCAATACTTAAGCGCCCCTCTATAGACTCCCGCCTAATTTGCATCGTTGGTTTTGCACAATACAAGCCGCTTTCACGTGGTGTGTTTTTGTACAATGCGATATTTGGGGTAAAGTATATTGTTTTTTACCGGACGGCAACGTATTCCTATATTTTCTCCCTGTAAAATAACACTAGAATAATAATATTTTTGCGATATAATCTAAATAAATGGCCTTCATGTTCTTATTTTTATTTTCACGACTTAAGTCTATTGTCTGGGGGCACGGCAGTGCCCCCGCCAAGTCGAGCAAAAAAGCGCCACGGCCGTACCATCCTTTTCTCGAAGCAGTTCAGGCCATTTCCGAAACCCTATAACTTTGTTATGAATAAAACTAGAAGCTTGAATTTTTACTAACTAAGTAGGCATTGTATAAACTCGGTATATTTCAAATTTCATTGAATTTGAACCAGTAATTTAAAAATTATAACTAGTCAAAGTTTCTTAATTTTGTCACTCACTGACTGACCGATCATCAAAACTCTAAGGCACTTCTAGCAGACTTAGAAACTTCAAATTTGGAATACAATTATTGTTTAATATATAAATCAAGGAAAAATTTAAATATTTTACAATTTCGGTCTAGTTTTCGAGAAACACCAACTGCATAAATAACTTTGTAATCCCATATAAACATATAGTAATACAAAGTTACATTTGCAGTGAATGAATCAGTGTACCTTTATAATATGTATAATGGAATAATAGGTGTAAATAGCTACCTAGATATAACTATCTACAAAAAGAAATGAGATGCCATCAAAAACATAACTTGTAAAAAAAGCCAAGTCTCGCAACTCAGTTCTTCTACCGTAAAAAGTTGTGAGATCCATGTAATACCAAGTCGGTTAATTTATTCAGTCCATAGATTGATACATAGATTGACTTGGCAATCCCATGAAAACACAATATATTTCACAAGTAATACATATTATGTTAAATTAGATTGTTTAGTGCAGGGCTGCTATAGTTCTAGAACAATTTAGTTATTTTATGTTATTTTTGCATCATAGGAAATGTATAAATTAAACGAAATAACGATGGGGGGGAATAATAATAATCAATTTTGAATTTTAAGGGTGGTAAAGGGTGGTAAATACTTAATTTCAACAGTAGAAATATCAACATAAAAATATCAACACCGCGTAGTCACTAATTTAATTTTTAAACAAATCAAAACAATAAAAAACAGATTTAATTTTATTGTAAAAAGGATCTTACTGTATAATGTTTGTTATCCCGCAGATGTAGTAAAGATATAGCATTTAATTTCAACCTGCGCCATTTGTGTTCAAAATTTATAAAGCAGTCATCTTTAAAATGTCTGGAACAAATACGGTGGTGCTTTTTCCACTCCCAATTGCGACGTACAATAGCGTCGATCCTTTTTTGTCTTAAATTGATGTCCGTAGGAAAACTGTAATTTAATCGTAAACTATCGATAATTTAGACTAGAGATATATTTTTCCAACACTATTGCCAAAATTTTAACTAAAACTTTTAAACAACAAATATTCAATTTTATTACTTAAAAATAGACACAAAACATAATTTATTAAAAGATTATTCGATTTTAAAGTAAAAATTACAAAAAACGTGAATTTCTATCAATTCAAAATGCTCGTAAATTGTGTTTGAAATGTTGAAATTACTTACCGGTGAAAGCTAATGTTTTCGGGGTCGTTTTATTTCCTAGAGGAATGGGATTTACATCCCACTATAATGCAGGACATTGTTAATATTTTTTCGATTCACACTTTCGCACTGCGAAAAAATTATAATTTCCAAGCGAAAACTCAATTTTAATACAGTCCAAAGAGTATAGTAACTGTCCTATACAGGAAAGGATACAGTCAGATAACCTGAAGCACAGAACACCAAGAACACTAATACCCTTAGGCTCTAAAGAGTAATTGTGTTCTGTGCTTAGGCGGGACCTGAAGAGTGAAGACAAGCGTAGACTAAGTCTATGAAGACAAGCCAGCGAATTATACGAACAATTTAAGGTGAACATAGCCATAGGCAAAAAAACTTTTTTAAATCTTTCTTTTTAAATTAGTAGCACAAATGTAACTAAGGTATCCAAACTGACGTTTGCCGAATGTACATTGGTACCTATTGACAAACTTTTATTTATCTCTTTCTGACATACTTTGAAAAAAAAAGAGATGTATATATAGCTGTTAGACAGGCTCCTTCTACCACATTCCGTCTACCACAGTCCGTGCTTTAGTTATTGTTCTGAGATGTATGTATACATATAATGGCTGTTAGAACTTAGATGTTGTCATTAGCATATACGGTACGGTAAGATACCTAGTAACTAAATGTATAAGGATTTAGGGTGGTTTCAGTCACGCCGCTAGACATGCCGTCGAACAGCGAGCGTATCTGGACGGCGCTGTCCAAACGCGTAACTATGAAACCAGCCTTACCAACTTAGTATCTAATTGTTAGTATAAGTTGGTTTTACACCTACATTAACTTATTATGTTTTAATTAGAAATAAAACACAGATTAATTTTATATTTTTGTTCATCTTCTAAATTGGAAATTAGAATACTGTAAAAAAACGATACTATTTTGACGTCTCTTAAAGCTCAAGTACCAAATATTGGTCATAACATGGGCGCAGCAACCGATGGTTCTGTACAACGATGCAATTACAGCTATACTGCACGGTAGCTTCTCTGTTCATCTTTAAACAGCATTGAAACATCAGCAGAAGCCGCAATTTACACAAAATACACTTTCCATTGCGTATGCGTAAGTCCGTTTAAAGTAACGCAATCAGAGTGCGTTAAAATAGCCTAGTCGTAATGTTCAATATATAGTCCCGAAAGTTACCAAAACACCGATACAATTACAAAGAGCAAACGATGCCAACCAATGTAATCTTGACAGAGACATGTCGATTTGAAATCGTTTAATCGATTGTTTATAGTAAAATAATCGATTTTCCAGATCGATATAGATCTCAAAAATTCTTGTCCGATGTCCTGATATCGACTGAGAACACTCCATTGATCCAATGAATCGATCCAAAAACCTCTCGAATCGGACTTATTCAAGAACTAGCTATAGGTATTTTAAATGATTCAAGAAATACTTTTGCATAGTTGGAACATCTGTTTCTTGTGACAGACTTTTTTCTTTTCTGTTCTGGGTTCGATCCCAGTGTCGGGCAAATTATTGTTGGGTTTTTATAACGTGAAGTTTCCATTAGTAGCATGGAGTATGGATTTGTGCCCGGTGTGTGGCAATACGTGCATGCCCTATTATATGGGACGTATAACATAACAGTACTACACACCTCTGCCTACTCCTTCTGGGAAATATAGGCGTGATGTTATGTTTATTAATTTAATGACGTTTTTATACAATTACTTGTATTAACGGTAAATTATCGTCAATAATGTTCTGTTAGGCATGTTTGAAAATGTCGCGATTGATCGTGAATAGATCTGTTAATGCTTGATTTAATCGAGGATCGATTCTAGTATGTTCAATTTCAATCGATTTGGAGATCGTATTTTTTTCATGATAGACTGACTAGCGACAAGTGACCATTTAGTGACATCAAAAATAGGAGCGCAAAATACGATACGACTTATGGATATTTCCTAGGATTTATTATAGCCATACGTTACAAAAATTATTACTTATAATCATCTTTTGTCATGCGATAATATTAATACCATAACAAGTATGACAATATTCTACTTGATTTATAATAACACGTACGTCTCTACTTCTTCCATACTTGTAACAATATTAAGAACTAGCTGTTCCTCGCGACTTCGCCCGCCTGTAATTTAGGGTTTTAATTCTGTTGCGCGGAACCCTGATTACTTTTCAAAAATATAAGTAGCCTAAGTTACTCCTTATAACATGAGTTATCTATCAGTGAAAAACCCGTCAAAATCGGTCCAGCCGTTTCGGAGATTAGCCGGAACAAACAGACAGACAGACAGACAAAAATTTTAAAAATAGTGATTCTGTTATAGGTACCGTATATACTTTTATATGCAATTAGTGAAAACTGTTATTTTGACATTACAAACAAACACCTCAATTTTATTTATTTGTATAGATAACATCTGTATCTAGTCTGCAATATTGCTCTTTTTCTATATTAATTGTCATAAACTCGTAAGATTATAATTTTTTTTTACGTTTAGTAAGATGTATAATACACTCCTTTCTAAACAATCATTAGAAAATCCTGAATAATTATCTTTACGAATATTTTTCTTCAGCATTATTCTAAATCGAGTATGACCTCATTCTTTAGGTATAGTAGGTTTTTTAAATTATACTTTTAGGGAATAATATAAAAGAATATAAAGAAATGGTAATTTAATGTTTTTATTGTAGCCTTTTTTTGCCACGTTATTCTAAATGAATTCAAAATGTAATTCAGATTAAAAATATGCCACAGTTCATTAAAAATTTAAAAATCGATTGCAATCGATTGGGCATCCCTAATCATTTTTCGACACCACATGATGTTTGGAGAAGATGGCGGCGATAAATGTTATTAGTCGAGTATAATACTTTTTAGTGTTCATTTTTGAATGCAGCTAGTCCGTGTTTTAAAAGTATTTGCAACTAACATAATAAAATAGACAATTAATTATCGTGTATGTCCGATGCTCTTATTACACAGGGCGATTCTGGAGGTTGTCCTTTAAGACTAAAATATTTGTTGAGAAAATGTTCCTATCTGCTGTTGAAAGAGTTGACGGAAATGTTAGAAGAGATATTTAAAAATAAACGACTTTGGATAAGAAAATGCATAGATGACAGAAAAGAAAATGGAAGTTCTGCTTTGTTGTTGACGCGACGTCACCCTACAATGCAGCGCCAGCTAACTCAATCACTAACTTGGTTTTGGTCGTTTAGACAAGGTCAATACCGCTGGCGCGGTTGGCAGGGGGAGTGGACTGACTTCAAAATATTGAAGTAGGAATATTAGTCAACACTGGCGCGACAGCGTTGTACTGACATTGTGTATACCAGCCTTAAGTTTGGTTTCGGATACGGCGGCGATCGGAGGCGGCATATGTTTATGTACTTGTGCTAAGCCGAGGAACCCCGTTAATAATCCTCAAAACCAGGGACGTCAGTTTAGATATTTGTTTCTTTTATCTTTGACACATTATTTATTTTCAATGCACAATCTATTTTATGTTTTTTTTTATCTTTATTACTTTACTATATTTATTTATTATTCTCACAGAATATCAGCGTAAAATTGCAACTTGGCATTGCTTTGTTTCGTATGGTGAGTGTAGAGAACCGGAGACCCATTTTACTGGAAAAGAGGCATTCCACTTTAGTCCTCACGGGTGACGACGTATCTGCATTTTGATTATTTATTGAGGACAAATATAAATATCTATGGGCACAGCAGCCACTTACCATCACGTAGAAATGTGCTCGTTTGTCACCCTATCCTATAAAAAAATGCCTTGCCACTTAGTAAAACAAAATTAACAAATCCTTTACTAAATATCTGTCATCACATTAACTTCATTTTTAAGTTACTTTCCGTGATATGACCGACTGTATGATCTGAGGGTCTACACTTTAATGGCCGTGTCTTTTTATATATTCTTTAACAAATTCCAAGATTAATTTTAATCTCTTTGCAGCAAACAATTCGGCATTTTTGTATGATGTCGATTCAGCCGCGAAATTAAATTTAGCCTAGTGAGCAGGACGGCTGCAACTAGTTTTATAGTACGCATGGACCGCGTGTACTTATACTTTGACAGAGGAGAATGCCTGCGTATGGCTACTCCCTTCCATGTTGCTCTATGTAACTGTGTATGTAACTTGTGATCCCGTGTTGCTCTATGCATTAATTTGCCGATAAATGAGGGAAGAATAAAAAGTCAAAATCGAACCAAATTTTTATTGCGTCTTTATCATACCAAATGTGCGCTATGTTTATTTGCGAAATTCGAAACCGGTCTTCTCTGTTTGCGATAAAGGCGTTATTATATCACAATATTTTACGAAAAAAATCTCTATAATATGTAATTATTTTTATAGACACTACAAAATGTTATTGGGTTGATTAATACAACATCTTTATAACAGATATTATCATTATTACATTACTACTAATCATAACTCATAAATTAATAACACATTTTCATAATACTTGCATCATACAATATGAGCATCGGACAGCGCGAAGTCTCTTATCATTGACAGCTTAATGTCTATTTCGTTCCAACATACATACTTGTATCTATTAGTATAAACCATTTCTAAAAATTACTTTAAATATAAATCACAAACAAATTTCAAATTTACGCTCCTCCCGAGCATTATAGTAGTTATTGTCCACTGGATAATTTTTTTTAAAGCTATAATTACTAAAAGAAGATTCCTGCATTATGATGATGGATAAATCTTGAGTCAGATGAGAGATGTCAATGGTTATTTTAGCGTTATAATTGTTTACTGTTTGTAAAGAATTATATAATAAAGTTTTTACTAATTCACATCGACAATATTAGAAACTAGCTAAACTTTGGAACCGTTCAAAGTATTGCCATGAAAAAAATCTATATTGGTCCCAGAGCTAATATATCAATATTAAATCCGCATAAATTTTATGTAGTTTTATTGGTAGTTCTGGGGTAAAATTAATTCGTATAAACAAACAAAACATTTTAACGTCAAATTCGTGTCAATAATTGAATACACAAACAGAAGAACCACAACATCTCGAGTAAAGAGACCTTTAGACAAAGCCCCGTTCAATAATATCAAGACAACTGAAAACGATTGAAAACCTTATTGTTGGAAAGAAATTGACATATTGCTAGAAAATACCAAGAAACATACAGAAAGTACAGTCGTTACGAAACGGATTGTGAAATCGTCAACACGCAGTGTATAGTCGCAAGTATCACGTTGTATCCACTTCGCCTGTACACATAATTTAAACGCGTTTGATGCGTGTAAAAAAGGCTCACTACTCACTTTGGGAGTCCTATGACACGCATTAAATACCGAAAATTATTCAAATACACCGATACAACTCTTTTCGTTCTCGTATAAAACATGAATAATAAAAATACACATTAGAAAAATACGTGATTCACAGTTATACTATGAATTAAAACTGTGCGGAGTTAGGTTTGTACAAAATATATATAGACTTGGCTTTTTATATCACGACGTGATGCGGGATATTATTTTCTTTTAGGACAACTTGCACACATACCTTTTCAATAAATTTGCATAAGTATTTCAAAGATATAAGCTAACAAATATATGAATAGTTAAAAGAAACTATGTTTAGGCAGCAATATAACGAAATAAAAATGGCATTACAGAATTCGTTATGATTTTTTTACTACACATTTTTTTCTAAATATTTTATAATGTAAAACATCTTGGAAATATTTTTAATTGTTAATAGGATATTCTGTAGTAAAAATTTCCCTTATAAATATGACGTTAGTAAGAAATCAAGTAACTATGAATTTAAAGGTAAACATGCTAGTTTATATTTCAAATTGAATTTCTACAACATTTAATCAAGAAGTTAAAATAAATATTGCTGTTTTAAGGCTGTAATTTATTAATGATTCAAGGGACATTTAACCATTTGTTACCGACGATAAATTCATAATTGCCAATTTCTAATTAATTTTATATTTGAATGTAAAATTAATTGGCAATTATGAATTACAAAGGATATTACAAGTGTAATGGGAAAATATTATAAATTAAAAAAGCAGGTAAGAAGTCATGATGTCATAAAGTAATAAAAATAGAAAATCTAAAACTCCTTCAATCTTCTCATAGAAATGAAAAAATGGTATAGTCTGCATATATGTGTTCATAAGAAATGTTTGACCGTGCTTCACAACCGTTAAATTAATAAAATATGTCAACACATTTTTACACCGCTCCACAGTAAACAAAATCTTAAAATTTCCAGGGTCATTACAATCGTATACATATTTAAGAAATATTTACTTCTGAATATAAAGAATTAAAAGCTGATAAAATCACATTTTTATTTGCAGGTTATTAGTCATATAATAATATTCGAAAACTTACAGTGCTATAGTTTCAAACATGTAGTAAAAACATTTATTTTTATCATAAAGTATCTAGTTATATAAATCCTTCCTATAACGTCAAAAAGTTTTAAAGTACAAAGTTATAAGCACTACAAAAGGATTTCTAAATCAATAAAGGTATCTGCTATTAAAAGTTTATTTATTTGAATTTATATATAAAAAAAGGCGTTAAATATAGCACATTTAGGTATATTACTTAACGAAAGAGAAGTATCAAAATAACGAATCCTACTACAAAGGTTTATACCCGAACGCGCTTAATTCGTCACGTATAAACTTTTAACAAACTATTTCTTAACCTAAATCCTACACTCATGCAGGGGAATCACATTGGCTTTAATGATCTTGAGAATCAACTTCCCCTTTTGCTTCAGAAGTGTCGTCTTGTTGTTCCTGAAGCTCGTCAGCCATTTCGGCATCCTTTGCAGCGGTGCTGGGGCTTTCGTCTTTCTCTTCAATGGAGGCGTGTTCGTTACGAAGACTTGCCCCTTCGCACTCGCCAGTTGGGCGCAGTACGAGATACATCAGTAGGTCCGATAATGATATTATGCCTATCACTTTGTCTTCTTCATCCACTACAACCAACCGATGTACCTACACATAACAAAAAGGAACGTGAAAAAATATTTGTAATTTAAGCACAGTAGTATAATAGTAGCACGTACAGACGAAAAGTTCGGACTTGTATCTTAAAACTGGTATACAAACTCGCTAATTGTTTATATCTGAAAAATAGTTGAAATAGGAATACTGATATTTATAGCGAAAACAAACACAACATACAAAATTTCATTCAAATCATCATTAACAATAACTAGTGATGCAACGAATACTACTTTTACGAAAACGAATACGAATATCAAACCTACTATTCGGCGAATACGAATACGAATATCTCGCCATAGTAATAAAAAACTAATTTATTTAATGATTTTCTATTGTTCTAATAATAAAAATTTACAATAGGCAAATTTTTATTTAAAAACAAAATTTGTAGATTTTCTGGTTTTAGGCGATTTCTTTTTTCAGTTTCAATGTTCCCAGCCGTTGAAAAAAGTCTTTCCGAAGCGACTGTACATATTTTCAATGAAAAATATTTTTGGGAGTCCCTCGTCGTTGAGGCTAAGGGCGAAAACACACGTTTTTACGTGCCGACGACGCGCGTTATCCAAGTCCGCCAGTAATTGGAGTTGCGTACAAAAATATTACTTTTTAAATATTCGTGATCAGTATTCGCCGAATACGAATATTCGGTAATCGTTGCATCTCTAATAATAATGTATTAAGTTCGTTTGTTACTTTAGTTTTATAAAAAACATGTTTTTCTGTGAAAGTATCGACCTTCCTCATAAAATAAATATTTTATAAAATGTTCCTACTGTAAGGTCAATGTCAAACGCTTAATAGTCTGTGGCCAAACAGTCGCACAGAGTAGAGATAGTCATCAAAGAATTTTCAAATGTTGTCAACAAATAATTACTGATAGATTGATTGAATAAGCTGTAAATTTTGTGTAACTTCAAATGTTGCTTTTTCAATAGTGTGTGAAATGTACGTCACGGCAAAAAAAGTGTTTATTTTATGTTTTGTACAATGTGTGTAATATGTTGTAAAGAAAGAAATGCATTTATCTGCCAGCATTGAGTTATACATATAACACAATGTCTGCCAGAAACAGGCTTGCACAGGCATTTAGGAATAAGCAAAAATAACAGAGAACAGACTTCTAAATCGTAGTAATAAAGCAAGAAATAAAATTAAAAATTCTAAGGTATCTAAGTAAAATTAAATAAAATGTAAAACATAATAGACCTGCCTCATTACCGACAAACGATGTCAAAACTCAGCATATTTTGCGGCGAAAATCCAAATCCGACGCAATATTGATTTTATAATAATGAATTATTTTTAAATGGTTTTATTTATTATGTGTTTTATACATTAATGTGCAGTTGAAAGTGAAATATAGCTTGCTTAAAAACACACAAACTAAAAGTTTAATGAATCATGGTTGAATTCGACCACTAGGCGACCACTAGTATGCACATACGAGTATAAATAAACAAAACGTGCAAAGGTTGCCACCTCATATCACGGAACAGCTATATTTTTTTTAAAAAATATTTCTTTTTTTACACTGGCTTACTGTCATGTTCTTAAGCAAATTTAGCAAGCAAGAGTAGATTCAACGATATAAATAAAACGCCAAAGTATGCTGCCTACTCTTTTGTCGGCAATAATGAAAGGCGTGTAAGCAAGTAAACGTGTTTATGTAGTTTACTCTCATCGAGATTCATGTAGAATTATACGAAAATATTACCTATCAAAATTAAACTGAGAACTCGATTATATTGGACTACCTTGGCAAAAGTAAGCGAATTATAGGGTTGCAGCGATTTACTTAGTTGTTTTTCGAACATGAGCACATACGAAACCTGCACACCGGCTCACAACTGCTATTATCATAAGTTAGGCAAACTATATGGCTATAAACGGCAGACATCTTGCTCGTCGGACGGTACAGAAGTTCGCAGACGTCAGCAGGGTTAGACATCATATGATGAGGTATATATGTGTTTTGTTTATAATAACGGTCGCAACTTGGTCGCCGCGGCGAAAGTATTCGGTAATTTGAGAAAGTGACACTGTACACGCTCACAGCAGTTTACAGTTTTTTACAAGTCAAGTTAAACTTTACGATTTAAAAGCTACTAAAGTAATTTTTTCATTATATCCAAACGAGAGAGTAGGTATGTACTTTTTTAAGTTTAATATAATTATATGTATAATTATGTACTTCCCGAAAACTTCAAATTGAAATAAATATTCAATTTGAAGTTTTCGGGAAGTACATAATTTCGTTAATGTTATAAAAACTAAAATGTCTGCATCCTCAATTACTACTAGTTTAATAAATACGAGTAGTACAATCAGTCAAATTTCAGAATATTATAGAAATTTTATATTTCGGTAATTAATAAAAAATCGCCGATATAGTAAATGTGCGAACTCCTAACAGTTTACAGTCTTTATCACATCTCGCCCGCCTTGCTGAAAGTAGACAAAAATAAAATGTTTTAAAGAAAACATATAAATTACCTCTGCTCTCACTATCCTTTCCATGACTTCGTAGAGGGTTTCATCCAGATTACATTTTTGGACGCCCTCGAACCATTCGTTTCGATGTTCGTTGGCTTTCTTTAGCGATACGTCCAGGTTGTTATAGGTTTTTTCCGCAGCCAAATTCTAAAAAAAATAAGAAGACAACTGATAATTTGCGAACTGCCACAAAAACACTAACTAAAAATGAGTAATGTCAAAGTAAGAAACAACTAATTAACCAATTATATCAAAGTAAGAAACAATTAATTAACCAATAATAATTGATAGAATGATTAATAACTGATGTGGAGCAGAAGTGCGATGGTCTTATTCTTCAAGAAAGGTGACAACGCGCTCTTGAAGAACTACAGACCGATTTCCCTTCTGAGCCGCGTCTAGGTGCTGTTTTCAAGAGTCATTACGAATCGTCTCGCGCGCAGACTTGACGACTTCCAGCCCCCCGAACAAGCCGGTTTCCGAAAAGGCTTTAGCACCATAGACCACATACATACCCTTCGTCAAATTGTACAGAAGTCCGAGGAGAACAATTTGCCAATATGTCTGGCGTATGTGGACTATGAGAAAGCCTTTGATTCCGTCGAAATCTGGGCGGTGCTGCAGTCCCTTCAGCGATGCCAAGTTGACTGTCGGTATATCAAAGTGCTGAAGGGTTTGTACAGTAGGGCTACGATGGCTATCCGAATACAGAACCAGAGTACGAAACCTATCCAATTGCAGAGAGGTGTAAGACAGGGTGACGTTATATCCCCGAAAATATTCACCGCTGCATTGGAAGACGTTTTCAAGCTTCTGGACTGGAAAGGATACGGTATTAACATCAATTGCGAGTACATCACTCACCTTCGATTTGCCGACGATATAGTCCTTATGGCAGAATCGATGGAGGACCTAAGCACCATGCTCAATGACCTCAATAGTGTCTCCCAACGAATAGGTCTTAGGATGAACATGGACAAAACAAAGATCATGTTTAATGTCCATGTCACACCTATGCCGGTAGTTGTTGGGAGCACTAAGCTCGAAGTTGTTGACGAGTATGTTTACCTGGGACAAATAGTCCGACTAGGTAAGTCCAATTTCGACCGAGAGGTCAATCGACGGATTCAACTCGGCTGGGCAGCGTTCGGGAAACTACGATACATCTTCTCGTCAGACATACCTCTAAACCTTAAAACAAAATTGTACAACCAGTGCGTGTTGCCAGTGATGACTTATGGATCTGAGACGTGGTCCTTCACTGCTGGCCGTATGAGGAAGCTCAAGGTTGCTCAGCGAACTATGGAGAGTGCTATGCTCGGGGTTTCTCTGCGTGATAAACTTAGAAATGAGGATATCCGCAGTAGAACTAGAGTGACCGACATAGCCCAACGGATTAGTAAGCTGAAATGGCAATGGGCCGGGCATATAGCTCGAAGAACCGACAGCCGATGGGGAAAAAAGGTTCTCGAGTGGCGGCCTCGTACCAGCGGACGAAGTGTAGGGCGTCCCCCCACTAGATGGAGTGACGACCTGGTAAGATATGCAGGAAGTCGATGGATGCAGGTGGCTCAGGACCGTGCTTTGTGGCATTCATTGGGGGAGGGCTATGTTCAGCAGTGGACTTGTGAATGGCTGTAATGATGATGATGATGAATTGATAGAAAAGCAATAAGATATTATATTATGAACAAAGGATTGAGCAAGTGTTGAGAAAATGTCAACGATTACCGCCTTTATATAAGAGATTACGGAAGAAAGTTGTGAGGCCGTTCCATAGCCGCAGCACAATACCTTCAAAAGTTAGACATGAAACCACATAACAACTAGTGCCGAAAGATTATACTCGGAACGACGATGTAAAAATCTTGACCATCACGAAACAAACAAAATGTAGTTTTAAGATATACGGGAGGGCACGTAGATCAAATACAATGTCAAAATGAGACCATAGACTCACTATCTATTTATCATAAGGTATTTAGTTAAAATATAGGGAAAAATTAAAGCAATAAAAATGATTGTAGGAACAGAAGTCATTTTTACTTTTATCGCTGCTTGAAAAAAATATCTGTACCGGTAAGAACCATCAAGAAACCCAGCGGGAGTTTTTTAATTTACATGAAAGGTTGTACAAACTATTTACAAATTTTATTTTGGAAACAGCTTGGACCTCATTCCCAGGAGTTATTATCAACCATATATTTAATAATAAATATCATTATATTATGATAACCCTTTTTATACAGTTTTTGTTTAATAAAATATTTAAACTTGATAATAGAGACCTTGTATATTTTCTGGGACTTAGTTGTAGAATACATTTCCCCAAGAATGAATTAATGACTCTGTAGAGTCGAGAAACCGCTATCATCACTAGCTTGTGTTTGTCCCTCGTTTTAGGAAAGTTTATGTCACTTTTTTATTCAAACTAATTTTGTTTTTGCTAACATAGATTAAATTTTCGCAAATATACTGAGACCAAAGTTAATATTTTTATTACATTAAATTTTTCTCTGAGACCCTCTCGGTTATTTTGTGTAAATAGGTATTATAGGCCTTTTCAACAAAACAAAAACAGTTTTTAAATTAGCTACATTTCTTTTCATTCCTAACATTATGCTATGGAAATAACAGAAATAAACTAATCTAGCTGTCTCGACACTAGTGAGACTTCTATTCTTTTTTACAGCATAAGCTGCGGGGCTGTCTGTTTGCTGGTTATAAATATAAGAGGGGCCCACTGAAACTTTGTGTCCTGAGTGATGCCAAGAAAAACAGTGGATTCAACAGGACTCAAATTTTTCTCTATTTAAAACCACATTGGTGTTCAGATTTTTAAGATTTAGTTTTATTGCCGTTTAAATGTAGATTAATAACGTTAAACCAATGCACTAATTTTCAGTGATGTACAAGATACCTTAAATAAAGTATCTGGAATACAAAATGCAAAATAGTTTTAAATTAAGTATTTCAGATATCAGGTGCAAATAACTTTCTGGAATGATATCTGAAATGCAAGATATAAAATACGTATCTTTTGAATAATTTTTAAGGTTTAGGTCCTCCAGCGATTCTGCTATAAGGACTACATCGTCGGCAAATCGAAGGTGAGTGATGTACTGTTCAATAATGTTAATACCGTATCCTATCCAGTCCATTAGTTTGAAAACGTCTTCCAATGCATTTGCAGAATAGTTTCGGGGATATAACGTCACCCTGTCTTACACCTCTCTGCAGTTGGATAGGTTTCGTACTCTGATTGTGTACTCGGATAGTCATCGTAGCCCTACTTTACAAACCCTTCAGCACTTCGATATACCGACAGTCAAATTGGCACAGCTGAAGGGACTGTAGCACCGTACCAATTTCGACGGAATTAAAGGCTTTCTCATAGTCCACATACGAAAGACAAAGTGGCAGATTGTACTCTTCTGTCTTCTGTACAATTTGCCGAAGGGTGTGTATGTGATCCATTTTACTAAAGCCTTTTCAGAAACCGGCTTGTTCGGGAGGCTGGAAGTCGTCGATTCTGCGTGCGAGACGATTCGTAATGACTGTCGAAAACAGCACATAGACGCGGTTCAGAAGGGAAATCGGTCTGTAGTTCTTCAAGAGAGCGTTGTCGCCTTACTTGAAGAACAAAATCACCACACTTCTGCTCTACGCCTCCGGAGTAGTACCACTATGAAGGACGGAATTAAAGAGCTTCTGAAGGACTTCAAGTACCTGTTTTTCAACCGCTTTCAGAAGCTCCGCTATAATTCCATCCTCACCTGGGGCCTTTATTAAGGTGCTGGAGAGCAATTCTAATCTCGCTCAGACTGACGTCTGGAATATCTTCGGAATAGTGTCGGATAAGACTCGCTCTTGAACCGTCACTCACACTTGCGTGTGGCACCAACGATGACGTGTACAGCTGCATATAGAACCTCTCAATCTCAATCAAAATATCAGGTGTCCCGGAAACGATGCTACCACACTCGGTCTTCAGCTTTGACAGTAGGCTCTTTCTGGCAGACAGATCTCTGGCAAAGACTTCAGAACCTTGGTTACACACGATCTCTTCTTCATTACAAGCTGTATTGAAGTTGTGTAAGTCCCGCCGCATGAACTTGGAGATCTGTCTGTTCAGTTGCCTGTATGCTATCAAATTTGTTGAAGATTCATTCATTCTCCGTCTAACAGCCATGACAAAAAGTGTGATCGGAGAGTTTTTGTGTTCTTCTGCGGCGAGTCTTGCAGAATTTAGCTCCGACCGCATGGAGAAATTCTACGAGCTTATCATTCATATCGTCCACTTCATTGTAGTCGTCTAGGCACTGAAAACGATTTTGTAACTCGAGCTGAAAGGTTTCGGGACTTTGGACTAAAGCACGAGGGGGACGAAGCGTTGACTTCATTAGACGAGACCTCTCCAACTTAACGTTTAGGTTCAGTGTGCCTCTAACCATTCGGTGGTCGCTATCAGTTTTCACCCTCGCGATCACCGAGACATCACTGAACAGTTGTCATCTAGTCGTCATAATGAAGTCAATCTCATTTTTTGTCGAACCGTCGGGGCTCGACCAGGTCCACTTCCTGTGGGGCCGCTTCTGGAAGAAAGAGTTCATCATAAAAAGTTCCTCTTTCTCCATGAAGTCGGCCTGCTGCTGGTCCCTCAGGTTCCTTTGCCTTATTCCAAATTGCCCTACCTTCAGCTCACCGTTCTCTCTTATGCCTAGTTTTGCATTGAAGTCTTCCATTAACACAGTATAGTGGGTTTTGGAGGAATGCATCGCTCTAGATATATCCTCATACATTTCCTCCACTTCCTCATCGGGATGTGCCGAGGTTGGTGCGTAAACTTGTATGACCTGCAATGAATACCATTTGGTGATTCTGAGTATAAGGTTACACAACCCTCGTCGACACACACAATCTTTACAACGTTGTTAACGAGACACTTGTGGACGATAAATCCGCCACCACCTTGGGACAGATGGTCGCCCTCCCGGTGATAGAACAAGTTGCCGGATTCGAGAATTACCGTGTCCTCCCCCTATCTTCCGACCTCGGATAATCCTATAATATGTCAGCGTAACTTGTCTATCTCTTTGTTACGTGTTAGAACCACGCTGTAGTTATATTAGTAGTATAGTTGTAGCACGAATGGGTCGGCTCGACCGGGGAAGGACCACGCTCTCACAGAATACCAGCGTAAAATAGCAGCTTAAAACTGCTGTGTTTCATATGGTGAGTGTAGAGAACTGGAGACCCTTATTTACTGGAAAAGAGACATTCCATCTTAGTCCTCACGGGTGACAACGCAGCTGCATTTGGATTCGGAAACGAAGATAGATGTAGATGTCTATGGGCCACAGCAATCACTTACCATCAGGTGGACTGTGTGCTTGTTTGTCACCCTATCCTATAAAAAATTCTCTTCTTCCAGCTCCACGATCTTCTCGTCAGTCCTCAGGGTGTGTGCGTTGTATGTTGCCAGGTCGAGTCGTCTTAGGTAGTAACCGAACCTCCACCGGAGATTCTTAGCACCCCCTGCCCCACCGTTACCACGGTCGCCACCGTAGCCAGGAATAGCGAAGCCGCCGGGGACTAGGGATCGTCTCTTCGTGACTTTCATCATGGGGGGGATGTCATAGTTGCCACTCTTGACGAGCGGGTTGGCAACCGCAGTTTTTTACTGTAATATTGCTGTTATCAGAAAAATGCTGCTGCCCATCTCCTGTCTGTTTCCCCACTGTCACCTCTTACGACACCCACGGGAAGAAATGGGGTAGTAGATATTCTTAATCGCCACTACACGGCGCATTTTACTTCGATGAGGCCTCATGGTCATGACCCGAAATGAGAAGCGTCGCTCCACGGGGGCTTCTGATGCGACCAAACTTTTACAAGTCTTCCTAAAACACAGACTATTATGCGGCATAATTAAAATGACACGAGTTAAAGGACATGGCCGATGACATTTTGTAGAAAGAAAGAATGACCACGCCATCTATCAATTTAGCCCCAGACTAACAAGTGTGATGCGGGAAGTAAAGACCGTGTAAGAACCTCCGAAAGAGGCGGAGTTATAGCCGAAATAAGAATTTTAATTTTTTTCGTTTTTGGCCATTTTGACACCCTAGGAGTGTAATGAGAACTTTTTGCCCCTATTCAATCTTGAAACCCGTGACATCCTCTACAGCATGGGCTATTCAAACTGACTACGCTTAAAGTACGAGTCACCCCCCAACTCATTTCTAGTTTCTACTTCCGGATTCAATGGCGCGTTCAGTTTTATCTACGACAACATTGACATTTTAAATTAATGACACCTAAGATGTCACAATAAAATCTGTTATCTATTACTAAAAGTATTTTAGCAAACATAGTATCTACAAAATACTAAGATACTAAACAAAAGGTATTTAAAAACAAGATACGAAATGAATTTAAAAAAAGTTTAAAATACGTATTTTGTATATGTATTTCAGATACTATAAGTATCTGAAATACATTACTACTACTTAGATAAGTTACATGTCTGCTCATTTTGATATTGATTAAGCGTTTGCCTTATAACATCATAAAACGCGGATAAACCGAATTCGATACCGGCATTAAGGAAATTGTTAATTGTAATTTTAAGTGTTTACCTTGTATCGGTTGCAAAGGAAAACAGCGAGGAAATCATATAAATATATACAGCCTGTCCCAAAAGTCGACGTCAAGCCGGAATCGAGTGATAGGACAAATCATAATAGTTACCAGATAAATTATATAAAAAAAATCTTAGTCATGTATTTTTTAAATTACAGTAATTTCTTTTTTTTTTGAAAAATGTACAACATGTGATGGTTTTTTAGCTCCTTTAGCTACAAATATTTACTTTTTTTCGATTTTATTTTTTGTGTAATCTTGGGTAGTGATTGTAACCTGTTGTTTTTAATTCTTAGCTAACTGCTCCAACTTAGAAGAAAATGTCACATTTATTCGAACCATGAATGAAAAATTAATACTTCGCCCAACTTTAACTGACTGTACTGAAAAATAAATGTACTACGCCAGTTTAGCAAGTAACCTTAAAAGTTGACGCATTTAATAAGGGTTCTAAAATAGTATAGCAATTGTTACATTATTTCTTAGATTACAGGGGAAAAAATTTTCTTCAAGAATCCCAATTTAAAAAAAAAATCTTTTTATCTACTAAAAATGATTTTAGTGTAACCAAAGCTTGCTTTGAGCGTAACTACGATTCCAGTTTTAACGAGAGGAAGTATGATTCCATGAAATGTGAGTGAGACAGATAGTGACGCTTTCGATTCAGATGCTATTGGGTGAGTGAGATAGATAGTGACGCTAATGTGTCAAATACCAAGAAAGTAATTTTATGAGGTGCGAGCGAGACAGATAGTGACGCCACTTTTTAAGTGTTGGCACACGCAATGTATAGCAGTACGTTAATCTCCTTCGTTTACTAGACATCTTACCGTATTCGTTCGTGTTATTTCGTACTTACGGATTTTTTTCATCGCTTATTGGACTTGTTTGCTTGTGATTTGGACAATTTTGATTTTTTAACGACAACCTTGGCTTTCAAAGTGTGATTGTGTAGTGCCAACATGTCTGTGTACACCATACAGGAATACGCAAACATGCACTACATTTATGGGGAATGCAGAGGTAATGCTAGTGCTGCAGCTAGACTGTATCGGGAGAGATACCAAAATGCTCATCGCTATTCAGATCATCGAGTTTTTATAAATGTGTACCGTCTACTCTTTACTGAGGGAAGACTTCCAAACCAAGTACAAGGTGAAGGAAGAAGTTCGTTAACTTACGAGGACATAGTACTACAAGCAGTTGAAGAAAACCCAAGTACATCGGTACGAGCAATTCAGGAAAGCACAGGAGTGCCTAAAAGTACAGCTCACCGAATTTTACAAAAAAATGGGTTACATCCGTACCATGTACAGAGAGTACAAACCCTGCTACCTCAAGATTATTAACGTCGAGTTCGTTTTGCCAAACAATGCTACAAAGACACCGCGAAGACCAGCGATTCTTAGAAAAAAAATTGTGGACGGATGAATCGACATTTAAAAAAGACGGTTACATGAACCTACATAATTTACACGATTGGCACGTAGAGAATCCGAATATAATGAGACAAGACAGATCTCAATATCGTTTTAAAATAAACATGTGGACTGGAATTTTAAACGGAAGAGTCGTAGGACCTTTTAAGTTGCCAGAAGTCTTGAATGCCGATATTTACTTAGATTTTTACAAAACCATTTACCTAATTTGCTTGGAGAAGTGCCACTAAGTATTTACAGAGAGTTGTGGTATCAGCAAGATGGCTACCCAGCTCACTATGCACGCTCCGTGACACAATATCTCAATGAAGAATATCCTGGCAGATGGATAGGGCAGTCTGGTACGATCTCGTGGGCTGCCCGTTCCCCGAATCTAAATCCGTTAACTTTTTTTTACTGGGGAGCAGTGAAAGAGAAAGTTTATTTAAAAACAATGGAAAATTTAGCTGAGCTTCGGCAAAGAATTACGGAAGCAGCTGAATTTGTCAACAACAGAAGATTTGCCAGTCTGATAACCCGGTCTTTTTTAAGATGATGTCGAGCTTGTATTGCAGCTGAAGGTAAGCAATTTGAACACCTTTTGTAAAAAATCTCAGCATCCAAATAATTATTGTTTAATTTTAAACTTAAGGAAAATTTATCCTAAATTTAAGAAAAAGTATGACTCGAATTCGTGACTATCTGTCTCACTCACACTTCATGGATTGATTCATCCTCTCAATTAAACTATAATCTTAGTTACTCTCATGGCAAGCTTTGGTTCAATTTTGATAAAATCATTTTTAGTATGTAGTTAAAAAGAATTTTATCAAAACTGGGATTCTTGAAGAATCTTTTCCCTGTAATCTAAGAAATAATGTAGCAAGTGCTATATCATTTTAGAATCCTTATTAAATGCGTCAATTTTTAAGGTTACTTGCTAAACTGGCGTAGTATATAATTTTTCTTAAGTACAGTCAGTTAAAGTTAAAGCGAAGTATTAATTTATCATTCTTGGTTCGGATTAATGTGACATTTTCTTCTAAGTTGGAGCAGTTAGCTAAGAGTTAAAAACAACAGGTTACAAGCACTACCCAAGATAACAAAAAAAAAATCGAAAAAAAGTAAATATTTGTAGTTAAAGAAGCTAAAAAACCATTACAGGTTGTACATTTTTTAAAAAAAAAGAAATTACTGGAATTTAAAAATACATGACTAATATTTTTGTTTTATATTTTTCCGATAACTATAACGATTTGTCCCATCACCCAATTCTGGCTTGACGTCGACTTTTGGGACAACCTGTATATATATATTACTAGCTGTTGTAATTTGTTTGTGCGGAACCTAATTCATTTCCTAAAATAAAAGTAGCTTAAGTTACTTCTTATAACATCAGCAATCTGCCAGTGAAAGTCCCATCCAAATCGGTTCACAGGTTTTTGCGTGATGCTTGTTCAGACAGAAGTCATGTTAGAGTTTTTAATTATACTATAATTAGTAATATAGATAACCGTGCAGGACAATCGTAGCATTCGCCGCTAGAAGTTAAATGTTGTCGTAATCATAGGTAAATTAATGTATAATTATAAGTAATTAATATACATATCCTTTATAGATTCAGGTAAAGGGCTAAATTTCGAAAGTATGTCATAGCAGAATTATCGCATATATTCGCTTATAAGTTTTTCATATTTAATATTTTTAAAGAGTAGCCAAATCTTAAACTTAAGCTGAAATATATAAATAATGATATACCGTTATTGCAGTTTTTGAAAATACGAGTAAATACGGCTTCTACTTTTATTTGAAATTATCCCAAATTGAATGTGATCTATGTCCAACAACGTTTTTGTCTACCGATCGATCCTTACGAATGTGCGTGTGCGCAGTAAATTCAAATAAATTAATGCATTATTATTGAACGCATTTCGAATTTAAATTTTTTATTAATTTTTCTTCACCATTTGCCTATATTTCTTATTCTAATCTTCTCAGCAAATTTGGCCAGTTATTGCAAAATAACCCTGTATAATTTCGTCACAGGTAATAAAAAACACATTGTAAAAAATTTATAATCTAAAGACCATCATAATTATATATTCATTTTTTTATGCGCAGCTCACACAGCATATAACCATTCCAGAAATTTATGCACATAAATGTTGCTCAGCCGCAGAGTCTAATTTTAACTGCCCAGTTATTTTTAATACAAGAACTATGTATTAAATATCTTGAAATAATTATAGATTCTACTCTTACATTTAAAAATCACATAGACCACCTCTGCAATAGAGTCCGTAAACTAATGTTTGTTTTTAAAAAAATTCGGTCTTTTGTTGATATTAAAGTAGTAAAGCAAGTATATTTCGCATTATGTCAATCAATTCTCACCTATTGTATAACCTCATGGGGAGGAGCAGCTAAAACTACACTGATACCACTGGAACGCGCTCAAAGAGCTGTATTAAAAGTCGCATCATTTCGCCCTATCCTATTCCCGTCCCATCTCTTATATAAATCCTATAATGTCCTCTCAGTGCGCCAGTTATTCGTTATGAGTACGTTACTAAAACAGCACTTAAAATTGCCCTACAGAAGAGAGGTCACTGATAAAAGACGCAAAGATAAAGTCATTGAAACTAACATTAGAATAAGGCATTCTTTCATGCATAGATTTTTTACATTTCTTGGCCCTTTTCTGTATAATCAAGTCAATGCAATTTTGTACATGTATCCATTAAAAATGGCAGATTGTAAAAATGTAATTCGGACATGGTTACAAAGTTTGTCATACGATGATACGGAAAAATTGTTGATTGTTTTAAGCTAATTAAAATCTTAAGTAAATTAATGATAATATATTTTACCGAATTAACCGTAATTAGTTGGTAAGTTATTAATTTTATATAAGAAACAGAAAATATTTGTAAATGTATCTATTAGCACATACACAGGTTTATCCTAGTTCAGGTGCCTGTTATTGTAGACTATTTTAAATTAAGACATTATTTGAATTAATTGTACAGTTTCTTGAAGTAAATTATTATTATTATGTAGTATTTCTAAACTTTTCTCATCTGGTTGGGCAATATAAATATATAATTGTAAATAAACATGGTAAACGTACATAAATATCAATTAAATAAAATAAATACATAAAAATACATAAATATATAAAAACCCAACCAGATGGAAGCCCTCGGCAGGGGAGACTAAACGGCCGAGGGTTAAGGGGAAAGGGAAAGAAACCGGCGGACGATGCGGGCGGTATCGAGGAGTACCGCCTTTTGCATTTGAACTTGGAGCGGTCCGTCACGGAGTCCCAATCGCCTCAGATGACCCGAGAGACTGACTGGAATTAACCCGTTCACAGAGACGACTACAGGTATAATTTCGGGCGGCAATCCATCCCACATGTCGGTCACCTCGTGAGCCAGGTCCAGATATTTTGTCAGCTTATCTGTTTCGGCTTTCACGAGGTACTCGTCATAAGGAATGGTAATGTCGACCAAAAGAATCCTTCACTGTGCCCGGTCCATCAGCACAATATCAGGCTTATACGCAAGAATAGTCCTGTCTGTGATGATGGCCCGGTCCCAGTAGAGCCTGGCGCTATCATTATCATTCAAGGTCAAGCTTCCGGCAAGTACTTATAATACGGCAGTTTCCAGAGATGACATGCCTAAGTGACTCACCGGGATGGCGACAAGCTCGACAGATGTCGACGGTGCCATCCTTCAGGATGTATCTCCGATAATTGTTGGTCTTCATAACCTGATCCTGTATCGCACAGACAAAACCCTCGGTTTCCCCAAAGAGGTCACCGAAACGTAGCCAGTGGAGGGAGGCGACTGTGTCTACGAAAGGCTCGTGTAGAGCCTTGTAGAACCTCCCGTGGAGCTCCTTCTCCTTCCATACGGTCTCCCGGTCGAAAATGCTCTGTACTGCCGGGTCTTGCCATTGCTCGTTGGTTAAGGATAGAGGGGTAAGTCCTTTATCACAAGAAATAACGTCCCTATAGAATGGATCATCAGCTCTCGCCAGAAAGTAATTACGGAGGCTGCACACTTCGCGATTATGCATGGTAAGCGCGCTTAAAAAGCCGCGCCCACCATGTTTCCGCGGTAAGTACAGCCTCATTACCGACGATCTCGGATGATGCATCCTGTGGGACGTCATAACAGTGCGGACTTTTCTATCCAGAGCGTTCAATTCGGTCTGAGTCCACCTTAGTATGCCAAATGTATACATGAGAACAGGCATGATCCAACCGTTAAATGCATGTATCTTATTAACGCCCGACAAAAGACTGTTAAGATATTTTGTCAAGCGTGCATAAAACACATCGCAAACTGACTGCCTCATACCCGCCCCATCGACACCGATGTTCTGTGACATACCCAGGGGTATCGGTATGTTTCTGCTATTATGACTAACTATTATATATGATTTATATTGAATAAAAAATGAAAAATTTTGGATGTTTGTTTTTGTGAAATTTATTTTTGAAAACTGCCACCACGACACACGAAAAAGTCCTAGTGTGGCGGTAAATTTTTTTAAAGAGAAAGTCGCACCGTGCATCGTATGTTTTTGTGTATTTCGGTCGGCCAATCACAAGACTCGAATCGTTTACCCCAAAACAGGCGGCACTGTCGGTCCGTTGATTCATTCTAAACACGGTTAAGAAAGTAACGTTGGATAAATGTAAATAATCATCACCCCCTCCCCTTTTTGTAGTCCGCGGCCTTTCAACCCCGAGTCCGACAATGCTGTAAAAGCCTAACCTATTTTATATAATTTTATTATATATGGGGGTCATTGTAGAAGCGTGCTCGTCGCGACCCCTGCCAGCCCTTTTCAGGGCTGCAATTCTACTCAGCTGCGCACCCATGCCAACGAGGGTTAGGGCGTCCCCCCAAGGCGACGCACACCAGCTAGTCCCAGTTGGTGTGGAATGCAGCGCGCAAAGCGGCGATGGGGACCGCCACCCGTCACGCACAGCCCGACACGGCGGAAGGTGGAGGACAGAGTGCAGAGTTGGCACGTGGAATGTTAGAGGAGGCATGAAACATAAGATGAATGAGTTGATTGAAATAATGAAAGAAAGAGAATTAGATGTCGTGTGTATGTCGGAGACCAAACGGAAGGGCAGTGGTACTGAAGAGCTCCCTGGCGGGGCGTTAGCTCTATGGTCCGGAGTCCCGGAGAGCGAGAGCGCCCGCCAGGGAGTGGGGGTGTTGCTGTCGTCTCGGTTGGTCGATGTTATGACTGAATATAAGGTTGTGAACTCAAGACTTCTCTGGGTTCGCTTTAAATTGGGATTGACGAAGTTATTCCTTTTGGCTGTTTATGCGCCGGTAGCTTCGTCGTCCAGGGCTGAGCTGGAGGAGTTTTGGGAGAATGTAAGAGAAGTTCTAGATTTGGCTAGGGGAAACGAAAGAATTGTTGTGTGTGGTGATTTGAATGGATGGGTTGGTACCGCTCGACCAGGGTACGAGTCGGTGCTTGGAAAGTTTGGCGATAAAAGGGTTAATGATGCTGGCAAGCTTATACTGGCGGTATGCAAGGAAAAGGGTCTTCTTGTGACAAACACTATGTTTAATCACAAGAAAATCCATATGTATACTAGAGAAAGAAAGAATGAGAGAAGTATGAACGATTTGTTCCTGGTGGATGACCGACTGCGAAAACAGGTAATGGATACGCGAGTGTTCAGGGGTGCTGACCTGGGAACGGATCACTATCTAGTGATTACTAGATTTAGGGGTCTGTTCGCGGGTTGGCGCTACCGGACGGCGGTAACAGAACCACAGTCGGTCTGTCGCATCCGAAGCTGGAAGCTTCAGGAAGCGGATACTAGGGACAAATATCATGCGAGGGTAGCCGAAAAGCTTGACACCATCGATGGCAGAAATGAATGTGTGGAAAGAACATGGCAGAACCTTAGGGATGGAATGGTAAGTGCAGCGGAAGAAGTGTGTGGAACAATAAAAAGAGGCAGTAGTAAAAGAAGAGATGCATGGTGGAATGATGAAGTGAAAGAAGCTGTAGAGAAGAAGAAGAAAGCATGGTTAGACTACTTGGCCACTAGTAATGATAAGGATATGAGAGAGAAGATGAAAGAAAGATATAAGCTGCAGAAAGTTCACACGAAAGCATTGATTGAGGAAATGCGTGAAAGGTGTAGAATGGAAGCGGACGAAAAGTTGTCGCACAACTTTAAGGAGAACTCTAAACTCTTCTGGAAAGAGGTTGGAAGGACCCGAAGTGGTGCGACGGCCTTAAGAATGAACAAAGTGCTTTCGAGAACTAATGACGTCCTCACAGAAAAATCGGACGTCATGCAGCGATGGAGCGAATTTTATAGAGAAATGTATGCGTGTGATGATCTTAGTGAGGGATCCGGGGATGACGCCGTGACTGGTACGCCAGACCTGGACCTCGATGACACTGAGGTCATCAGTATGAAAGAGATTGAACGTGCGATTCGAAGTTTGAAATGTGGTAAGGCTGCGGGACTAGACAGAGTTACTGCTGAAATGGTCAAGTATGGTGGGCCTCGCGTCTGGGACAGCTTTTATCTGCTGTGCAATTTGTGCTGGCGGACGGGGGATGTCCCGGATGATTGGCGATCCGCAGTCATTGTGCCTTTATATAAAGGTAAAGGTTCACATTTTGACTGCGGGTGCTATCGGGCGATCAGCTTGACCAGTTTAGCAAGTAAAGTTTACTCGAAGGTTTTGACACGTAGGATGCAAGAGAAATCGGAAAGATTTCTATGGGAGGCACAATGCGGATTTAGACCTGGAAGAGGATGCACGGATCAAATGTTTTCTCTACGCATGATCACGGAAAAGCTTCTGGCTGCTAACCAGAAGATTTTCTGTGCTTTTGTGGATCTTGAGAAAGCATTTGATAAGGTTGTAAGGAAGAAAATGTGGGAACTGTTGCCGGGGTACGGTGTGGATGGTCGATTGCTAAGGGCTGTGCAGTCACTTTACTGTAACTGTAAAGCCTGTGTGCGGGTAGGGCATGACCTGTCACCCATGTTTAGCGTCCAAACGGGCGTGAAACAGGGTTGTGTCATATCTTCCTGGCTGTTCATACTGTATCTCGACAGCTGTTTACAGAAGCTGAAAGATAGCTGTTTGGGTGTGAAATTGTGTGACATAAAAGTAAATTGTCTGCTGTATGCTGATGATGCAGTGCTTATTGCACCATCAGAGGCAGAACTGCAGGCATTAGTCACGTGTATGAAAGAGGAATGTGAAATTAAAGTTCTCCGTTTGAATGCTAATAAAACTAAGGTTCTGGTATTTGAAAGGGACGAAGAGAGAACGAAGTGTGAAATATGGGTAAATCAGGAATGTCTAGAACAGGTAAATGAAATTGTATACTTGGGGAGTGCTTTTAGCCGGGATGGAAGATGTGATTTAGATGTGGACAGGCGTGTCGCTGCCGGGAACAAAGTTAATGGTGCCCTGACTGCGTTAGTCAAAAGGCAAGGCGTAGTGAAGAGTGCACGCCTTGCAATACATAACGCAGTGTTGGCACCGACTTTGTTATATGGCAGCGAAACCTGGGTATGCCAGAAGAAGCATAAAAGCAAGTTGAATGCAGTGGAGATGCGATCTCTTCGTAAAATGTGCGGCGTCACCATGGCCGACCGAAAGCGAAACGAAGAGATTCGCAATATGGCAGGTTTGAAAGATGACCTTATCACAAAAATTGATAAGGGCGTGCTTCGATGGTTTGGGCACGTTGAGCGAATGAGTGAAGACCGAATGGTGAAGAAAATATATAGCGCGAAAGTTAATATTAAAAGGTGTCGAGGTAGACCGAGACTAACTTTCGAAGACCATGTGAGCAAACTGCTCGAAGAGGGGAGGGTCAAGAGTACTCGGATACCTAGACGTGCATGTATGAAGAAGATAATGAATCTGAAAGAAGCGAAAGAGGTATGTAAAGATCGTGACACTTGGCGATCTGTTCTCTCTGGCTACCCCGTCAGGGATTGTGCGTGAAGATAAGTTAAGTTTAAGTTAAGTTTATTATATATAATTATATATATAGCCAAGGCTAACAGCATTAACATCACAGAATCCAGAGAGTTGATATATTCCGAAATCGGCTCTCAAGACGAACACAAGCAAGAAAATGTGAGTAAGAAGAAATCTAACAATTTATTCTACGAATAGGATAGGATTCAACTCGGCTGAACAACGTTGGGGAGACCACGACACATCTTCTCGTCAGGCATACCTCAAAACTTCAAGACAAGATTGTACAATTAGTGCGTGTTACCAGTGATGATATGAGACGTGGTCCTTCTCTGCTAGCCCTATGAGGAAGCTCAAGGTCGCTCAGCGACCTATGAAGAGGGCTATGCTCGAGATTTCTCAGCGTACTTAAAACTGAGAATATCCGCAGTAGAACTAGAATTCTTGAGGTGACAATGGCCATATAGCTCGAAGGACCGACAAAGGTTCTCGAATAGTAGCCTCGTATCGGCAGGCAAAGTGTAGAGCGATACCCTACTAGATGGAGTGACGACCTGATAAGACATGCAGGAAGTCGATGAATGAAGATGGGTCAGGACCGTGCTTTGTGACATTCCTTAGGAAAGGCCTATTTTCAGCAATGGACTTGTGAAGGGCTGTAATGATGAATGATGATGAACAGGAATTAGGAGCACTGATAAGTTATATTATGTAAAAATTCTAAATAATTCATTAGTCAATAAATAATTTACTTCGCAACCCAGTGGCTCTCACACAATGACATCAAAATAACCTCCATAAAACACGACAAACATTTTTTTTTATAGGATAAGGGTGACAAACGAGCACACAGTCCACCTGATGGTAAGTGGTTCCTGCGGCCCATAGACATCTACATCTATCCTCTATTACAATTCAAAATGTAGATGCGTTGTTACCCGTGAGGACTAAGATGGAATGCCTCATTTCCAGTAAAAAGGGCCTCCGGCCACCTGCACTCACCAAGCGAAACGCAGAGGTAAATCTCTACTTCACGTTGGTTTTCTGTGAGGTCGTGGTACCACCCCGGTTCGAGCCGGCCCATCCGTGCGACAGCAAAGCTGCCGCGTGGCTCTACCAAAAAGAGTTTGAGTACTTAATCCTTTATAAATGATCTCGATCTTTCTTTTATATAATATTTATATAAATTTTATAAGTAATACTTATTCTCATTGAAGGTTGAAGGTTTTTACTTTTATTGCTGGTTTGGAAAAAACCTCCGGCCCGCGAAGAATCAGCGAGAAACCCAACGAAACTTTATTTCAAATTAACATAATAACCCTTGCGAATGAGTTGATCGCTTCCAAGCTGTTAAATTATGAGTTTTGTGTTTATTAAAAAATTAAATACGGTAATAGAGAGACAAAAAATTAAATGTAGTATACAAAATCACTTTGATAATGCAATACTGTCGTATTTTTAGAGAACATAAAATTCGTTTTTGAGAATACGTCGACTTAAATTATTTTTAAAAGTGAAAAGTGAATTTGTGTTCTAGCCACCATTGCCATTACACACATCAACGGTTAATTTAAACATCTCAGTTCAATCAGTTATGCTCATGACCTTAAAATTTTAAACGATCTCTCATAAGGCATTGACCACATTTTAAATGCATCACAAAAGTCATTGGGCATTTTCCTAATAGGTCCGCTACTTACATATAACTTTTAAAGTAGTCACATAGTAACTCAGTAAGTTTAGTTTAACTTTTAAAAAGCCGCTAGTAATAAATTGCAGCAACATATATAATTAACAATGAAGCATAACTTACTATGACATCAAATTTTGCATATATATCCTTGAGACGACCTTCAGTGTCAATCAGTGGCAGTGCCGACACCCTCCTATTTACGAACTTACGAAGTGCATCAATAATCAAAGTGTCTTCAGTGGCCGTTTCGATGTCGTTTAGAGTGCCAATACGTAGTTCGCGTAGCTTGCATTGAAGATAAGACGGCTTTGGCAGCTCATTGATCTGAAAAAATTCAAGCAATAAATATTGCAAATTACTTTTATATACATTTTATGATAAAATTATAATAAACATTTTTACATCTGTTATAATAATTTTTATTTTAGATTATATATAATATTAAGTGTTATGTATTTTTAAGCTGGCAATTTCTATACAATAGCTAAACTGAAATCTCAACATAATAGCCTGACATTTAAATAATCTTCTTTATATATAAAATATTACGTGTCACATTGTTTGTCCGCGATGAACTCTTAAACTACTGAACTGATTACAATGAAATTTTGCACACTGTGTGCAGTTTGGTCCAACTTGAGAGATAGGATAGTTTTTATCCCGATAAGTGACCCTTCATTTTTTATTGTTAATCTCAGGAGTTTTTTTTTAGGAAAGTAAATGGTCGTCGGAAAGGGCAGAACAACGTCTGCCTGTTCACCTAGTATAAGATAAAAATTAACATACAGTTGATGGATGCTGGTGGCTCGGACCAATGTTTTGTTGTATAATCAGTGGGATATTATTATAAATGATGATTATTGTATTGCATGTAAATACTAAATATAATTAATATAACTTTTAACATTTAAATGAAACAGTTAAAAATAACACATTTATTCAACGTCATCACAAGGTATCTAAAGTTATCTGCTTCACATAGGGCTCCACCATAGATTACCCTATTTCCTGTAGTTGCCACACTTGGTTTAGCACACCTGCTCCATTTAATACAATTAGCCATTTTAAGACTATTTTCTTTATAGGATAGGGTGACAAATGAGCACACAGCCCACCTGATGGTGAGTGGTGGCTGTGACCCATATACATCTACATTTCTCCTCGATAAAGAATCAAAATGCAGATGCGTCGTCACCCGTGAAGACTAAGACTGAATGCCTCTTTTCCAGTAAAATGGGTCTCCGGTTCTCTACACTCACCATACGAAACACAGCAGTGTTAAGCTGCCATTTGACGCTGGTATTCTGTGAGAGCGTGGTACTTCCCCGGTCGAGCCGACCCTTTCGTGCAACAACTATACTACTAACATAGCTGCAGCATGGCTATACTTTGGTATAAGTCGCGTTAAGATAGCAAATAAGTAGCGCCTATTTTACAAAGAATTGTTACTTTGGAAGTCAACAAATCTGTTCAATAACATAACCAATATAATGATGTAGATGGCGCTATTATAGAGCAATTTTACGAAGAATTATCTTTTGATTCATAACATTAAATTATTGAATCTATAAATGTAAACTTAATTATATTATTATTTATTCCCTATAAAACTTAAAATTTGTAGTTCATTAGTTATTTAAACATTAGTTAATTTTGTACGCAATTCAATTTCGTTTTATATAATTCACCATAAGGAAAATTATATTAATTTTTTTTTTGTAAAATTACTTATCTTTTGTAGTGTTAAAATATTTTATTTAAATAGTACGAAAATGGAGTTTAATATATTTAATATATATTAGGACTAACGCTATGGGCTGAATGTTGTTTTTCGTTAATTCCGTATACCGTGGCATATTATTGCCGTAGAAATATTTCTTGTGGTATTAATGTATTTTTATTTTAACAAGTAAAAATGAAATTTTCAATAGTTTAAATATTACACTTAGATACAGGTGTGACGCTATTGGCTAATAAATTATTTGTTGTTTGGTTTTAGTTTAAACGAATGTTTGTTTAGTTGGTACGTCTCTGTTTTCTCAATTGTGATTTTTACAAATACAGTGGACCCCCGGTAATCCGACAAACATTTTGCAGGGTAGTGTCGGACTATCGAATTTGTTGGATTATAGAGTACTGCCTAAGACCCACCTATAGTCCGGATTTTTTTATAAAAGAGTACCTTTTAATCCGACAAATTCCAGATGCAATGATAAGATTCTATATGTTATATATATGTACTCTGAAGTACAAATTATACTTCATTGTGTATATCAAATTTAGTAAATTAAAGTTCAAAACAATACCCAACGCGTCGAGCACAATAGTGGTGGGGCGTACAAGTTATAACTTGTTCAATCATGCATTTGCGAAGATTGTCAAAAAACATCTAATAATCAATAATAGACCATGTCAGATTACAGGGGGTGCCGGATTAGACAGGGGCCGGATTACCGGGGGTCCACGTAGTTATTATTGTATAAAAATTATTATATAATAATAATTGTTATTATTTTGTTATTGGTAACCAACGATCCGCCCCGGCTCCACACGGGTGATTTTATTTTGTTGAATTATGTGTTTTAACTTTTTTAAGAATTAAGTTTTACTGTTCTATTCTATCCTTTAACGAAATAATGAATAGTATTTTTAATGAATACATTAAAGAATAGAAATTACTCAATTTGTTGAATCTGCATGTCTTAGATTCAACAAATTGAATGATTTCTATTCTTTAATATATTCATTAAAAATACTATTACAACAATTTTATCTTATGCATGTTACTGAACGCGATGACTTACGGCTGCTTTAGACTAAATTCGAGCCTGATATTAGTTATATAACACACTTGTTCCAAATCATCAGATTCATCCTTCACATTAGATTAGTTTTAAAATTTAAATTGAAATAATTGTTTTAATTTGAATAAAAGTTTTGCTAAATATTATTTAAGTATAAAGATTCATTTTGTTGTTCTCATTAAAACAGTCTCATTTTAAATATAAATGTGATCTCATAAACTAGATAAGCCTCATCGTACATGAGTCGCACGCTATAATCTAATTAAAGTTATTAAGGTAATGTTTATAATTGTGATTTTTAAAATTTGGTAAAGTTTAACATTTTAAGGACGTTAGAAAATAATTGATTCTCAAAATGGATGGTAAACTAAATAAGCTTGAGAGCCTCTGCTTAAATATAATACATTAAATTTTATACCTATAGGCCCAATTTACACTACCGCGGAACGGAACGGAAGCGAATTTTTGTAACGAAATTGTACATAGTAGAATGAGTTTTATGTTAATTCTATAAAGTTCAAACTTCTTTACGGTGGTAGAGCCATGCAGCAGTTTTTGCTGTTGCACGTATGGGCCGGCTCGAGCCGGGTTAGTACCACGACCTCACAGAATACCGGCGTGAAGTAGAAGCTCTGCTTCTGCGTTTCGTCCGGTGAGTGCAGGTGGCCGGAGGCCCAATCCCCCCCCCCCCCCATCAACATGGTAGCGGAATTACACAATAGACTACCCCAGGAGGGTACCAGTACCCCTGGAGAATCCCTCGCTGAGCATCCACGACCATGTTATTCCAATCCTGAGCGTGGGTGCTCAGGCTGCCCCGCGTATTCTGGGGGGGGGGCAAAATTCCGCTCAAAAACATAACTGCTCGGGGTAAACAGAGCAACAATACCAAGGCGACCCCTGCCACGCTATCCGTGAATTTCTGCAACATCAGGGGACTTAACTCTAACCTAAACGCCGTCCACTACCATCTCGAGACGGCGAAGCCGGCCTTGCTCTTCCTGACCGAGACGCAGGTTTCCTCTCCGGCTGATATTTCGTATCTCTCCTACCCTGGGTACAAATTGGAGCACTCCTTTGTGCCTCGGGCTGGAGTTTGCGTGTATGTCAGAGAGGACATCTGTTCTCGACGCCTCGGCAGTCTTGAAGGTTCGGACCTGTCCATCCTTTGGCTACGCGTAGACAGCGACGACCATCCGCGCGTCTACGGGTGCCTCTATAGGTCCCATAGCGGTAATGCCGAAACAGACCGACTCATCGACCACGTCCAAATGGCTACAGATTCCTTGCTACAACAGGTCCCATCCGCAGAGATCGTGATCCTTGGCGATTTTAACGCCCACCATGCCGAATGGCTCGGTTCACGTTTAACCGATCATGCGGGGAGATCTGTTTATGACTTTGCCTTGGCATATGATCTGACACAACTGGTTACTTCGCCTACGCGGATTCCAGATGTGGAGGATCATACACCTTCCCTGTTGGACCTTCTGCTGACCTCTCATCCGGACGGATATCAGGTTTCCGTCGATGCCCCTCTCGGCTCTTCGGACCACTGTTTGATCCGGAGTATGGTGCCACTCACGCTCCCTTCGCGGTTGCGTTCTGCAGGTTGCCGCCGTGTTTGGCATTACAGGTCGGCGGATTGGGACGGAATGCGGTCTTTCTTTGCATCCTACCCATGGGGGCGGGTTTGCTTCTCGCCGGATGATCCCAGCGCTGTTGCTGACTCTGTCACTGATGTGGTGCTACAGGGAATGGAACTATTTATTCCATCATCTGTGGTACCCATCGGAGGCAGATCTCAGCCTTGGTTTGGTCGCTCCTGTAAAACTGCATTACGCAGTAAGCAGGAGTGTTATCAAGCCTGGGCTGCGGCTTCGGCGACTCGGGATGTAAACACCAGCACACTTAAAAAGAAGTATAACTTCGCCTCCAGGTCCTTCAAAAGAGTTATTGCCAAGGCAAAGTCAGAGCACATAGGCAGAATTGGCGAGAAACTAGTTCGCCTTCCTTCGGGAACCCGTGCATTCTGGTCTCTCGCCAAGGCTGTCCAAGGGAATTTCTGTAAGCCATCACTACCATCTCTGCACAGGGAGGACGACTCACTGGCCCATGACGCAAAAGACAAAGCCGACCTTTTAGGCTCCCTTTTTGCGTCCAACTCGACTCTTGATGACGGGGGGAAAACACCGCCGACCATCCCGCGGTGTGAGTGCTCTATGCCGGATGTGCTGTTCTCACAGCGCTCGGTTCGCAAAGCACTTCTCTCCCTGGACATCCAGAAGTCGAGTGGGCCTGACGGAATCCCCCCAATTGTGCTGAGGACGTGTGCTCCGGAGTTGGCACCGGTCCTAACGCGTCTTTTTCGGTACTCCTACTCCCAAGGCGTAGTCCCGAATTCATGGAAGACAGCTTTTGTCCACCCGATCCCTAAAAAAGGCGACCGCTCAGACCCGTCCAACTATAGGCCTATCGCGATCACCTCCTTGTTCTCCAAAATAATGGAATCCATTATCAACTGCCAGCTCATCCGGTACCTTGAGGATCACCAGCTGATTAGTGACCGCCAATACGGTTTTCGTGGGGGTCGATCAGCTGGTGATCTTCTGGTCTACCTGACCCATAGATGGGCGGAGGCAGTAGAGTCCAAGGGGGAGGCGTTGGCCGTTAGTCTGGACATTGCGAAGGCCTTCGATCGGGTTTGGCACAAAGCGCTTCTCTCGAAGCTCCCTTCCTATGGGCTTCCCGAGAAATTGTGCAATTGGATCACCAGCTTCCTTGCAGATCGGAGCATCAAGGTTGTTGTAGACGGTGCATGTTCTGACTACAAGCCTATTAACGCTGGTGTTCCACAAGGCTGTGTGCTATCACCAACGCTGTTTCTTCTGCATATCAATGATATGTTGCTAACTGGTAACATTCATTGCTATGCGGATGACAGCACTGGTGATGCTCTATACACCGGCCGTGCTAATATTTCTCGGGAAAACGTCTCCGAGTACCGGAACAAACTTGTGTCTGAAGTCGAGTCTTTGCTGGACAAAGTCTCGAACTGGGGGCGACTAAATCTAGTCCAGTTTAATCCTCAGAAGACACAAGTTTGCGCGTTTACCGTTTAAAAAGAACCCCTTTGTCGTATCTCCTCAGTTTCAAGGCACTCCCCTGGTTGCCTCAGCCAGTATCGGAATCCTCGGCGTCGACATATCGAGTGACGTGCAGTTTCGTGGTCATTTGGAAGAGAAGGCCAAATTGGCCTCTAAAAAGCTTGGCGTGCTCAGCAGAGCGGGACAGTATTTCATGCCGGCACACCGCCTGCAACTTTACAAGGCGCAGGTTCGGCCTCACATGGAATACTGTTCCCATCTCTGGGCAGGGGCTCCCCAGTGCCAGCTTCTTCCACTTGACCGCATCCAGCGCAGAGCGTCTCGAATCGTCGACGACCGAGTTCTTTCCGATCGGCTCGACTCATTGGCGCTGCGAAGAGATGTTGCATCTCTTTGCATTTTCTTTCGCATCTACCATGGGGAGTGCTCTGAGGAATTGTTCGGATTAATCCCAGCCGCCAAATTTCACGAACGCACATCGCGGCAGAACTCCCGATACCATCCACACCATCTGGATGATTGGCGGTCCACCACTGTGCGATTTAGAAGATGTTTTCTTCCTCGCACGACTTCCTTGTGGAATCGATTACCATCAGCGATTTTTCCGGACCGATACGACTTAGGGACCTTCAAGAAAAGAGCGTACTCCTTTTTAAAAGGCCGGCAACGCATCTGCAATTCCCTCCCTGGTGTTGCAGTTGTTCATGGGCGGCGGTAGTCACTTACCATCAGGTGAGCCGCATGCTCGTTTGCCCCCTCTACTATAAAAAAAAAAACTAGATATGAGCCAAAAAACGTCGCGCGTCTTCCGTGGAATTCTCTAGGATTCCCCTAGCTACTGTTGGCGCAGTCTGTGGAATCGACGGGAAGCGGCGCGAAGGTTGTAGAATCCGCTGGAAGCTGGCAAGTGGCAGCGGCATTCGCACCAGTGCGGCGTCAAGCGCCTACGAAACAGTTTGTGTACGTACTGTGTGATTAAAAACATAAATTTAGACGAAAGGTTGATCTTTTTCGTGCAAAAATATGATTGTTCGTATAACGTACAAGGTAAGCGAGGCGCAGTCGGTGGAATTTCGAATTTGCGCGGCTTCCCGCGCCACGAGGCGAAATTAACGCTTCCATTCCGCCGCAATGTAAATTGAGTCATAATCTCTATTATCAGATATCTATATTCCAACATTCTGACATGAATTTGAAAATACTGATATTTTGTTAAAATTAGCATTAAAAATATTAATATACATTTAACATTGTAAAAGAAATAGTGAATAGGCTTTTAAAAAATTAAAACCCAGAGTTTCTTGACGGCTCTTTTGAGATCTTGTCTTCCAAACCGGTGTTGATTTTACCGTTCAAATGATCTTATACAAGGTTCAATTGATAAAAAGTGTAATAAAAAATAAAAGTAAAAAGATATTATATTTAATCTCAAGATTAACGGCCTGATATTCACGTTTTTAAACGTCAAAAAAGGTTATCACTGACGATTATTTTTCAAAGACATAAAGATAAAAATATTATACATAGAATTTTCAAATACCAAAATAAATGGTAGCAAGCGACTTACGTATAAAAAGAGGAAGCGCAGAATCCTCTTATGTGTAAGGATATATAGTACGTTGCCAGTTTCGGGGTCAATGACCGGCAGCCGATGTATCCGGTTGATAATAAGCATTCTTATTGCGTCGTATAATGACGAATCTGGTCCAATCGAAACTAACGGCACTACTGAGCCTTTCAGCACCTCTGAAAAAATATACAAAACATTAAATTTCGTTTGTCATTAAGAAAAGTCAGTAATTACCTAACAATACCCTATTTCCATTCTTCTGTCAAACCTGACCGCAGCTCTCTAGCTGCTATCCTCTCTATGCTCTGCTATGCTCTCTAGCCTATCTCTATATCATAATATGTCAGGATTTATCTTGACATGTCAGCAATTTTGGGCTCTTGTCAGGATTGCGGTCAGATTATGGAAAAGGCCTGACGCCTTTTCGATTTTTCAATAAAATACAGCAACGGTTTTGGCGTGGGAGGGGTGTAATCTGCGACGTGGATTGATCGCGAGAGTGCACAAAAGCAATAATTAATTTGTAGGGCTTTTCTATGGTAACCAGTGGCGTAGCTACCCAGAGGCTAGGCGGGGCAGTACCCCGGGGCCCCCAAGCTAAAGGGACCCCTCGGCCTCCAAAACCGACGTTCGAAAAATTATGTACTATCCTAGTAGTATAAATAAAATTTTGAGTTTTATCTTTTTGGCCCCTGACCGCGAACGGCTCGAACTGAAATCACAAAAATTACTCCCACTTCCAAAACATCAATATAACAATGTTAAGGATAATAATTATCCTTTAGAAATCCTAGAAAAAAAACAATAAAACGACGTAGACAATTATTGTCTACGTCGTTTTATTGTTTTTTTTTTTATAAAAGAGTGAGACAAACGAGCATGCGGCTCACCTGATGGCAAGTGTTAACCACCACCTATCAACAAATACAACACCACGGGAATTGCAGGCCCGTTGCCGGTTTTTTAAAAGGAGTAAGCTCGTTTCTTAAAACTCGTACACGACACGGTACGAGTGGACCGCCAGACATCCCGATGATGTGAATTTGTGAAATGCGTTGATGAAATTTTGTGGCTGGAATTAATCCGAACAATTCCTCTGAACACTTCCCGTGTAAAGTGCGATAAATAATTAAAAATATTGTACAGCCGACTTCAATATAAGTTATTAAAAATAACTTAAAAACTACTGGCCTGAACTTGATCAAATTTATATGGGACCACACGAGAAGTACCAGCTTTCAAACAAAAAAAGAATAATTCAAATCGGTTCACTCAGTAAAAAGTTATGAGGTAACACACAAAAAAAATACAGTCGAATTGAGTACCGTCTCCTTTTTGGAAGTCGGCATAAAAATAGAAAAGGGATGCAACATCTCTGTCTCGTCATTCGTCTTCGTCGGTCGTCGATGATTCGAGCCGCTCTGCGCTGGGTGCGGTCAAGTGGAAGGAACTAGTACTAGTTAGCCCCGGCCCAGGGATGAGAACAGTATTCCATGTTAGGCAGAACTTGCACCTTGTAAAGTTGCAAGCAGGCAGCATAAAATATTGTCCCACTCTGCTGAGCACGCCAAGGTTTTTAAAGGTCAATTCATCCTTAGTGATCGCGAAACTGCACGTTATTCGATATGTCAACGCTGAAGATCTCGTTGTTCTGTCCGTTCCGATACTGGCTGAGGTAACAAGAGGAGTGCCCTGAAATTGAGGAGTTACGACAAAGAGGTTCTTTTTAGTGGTAAACGCACAAACTTGTGTTTCTGGGTATTGAACTTAATTAGATTTAGTCACCCCAATGCGAGACCTTATCCGGCAAAAACTCGACTTCAGACAGAAGTTTGTACCGGTACTCGGCGACGTGTTCCCGAGAAATATAGGCACAGCCGGTGTATAAAGCATCACCAATGCACGTTACTGGTTTGCAACATGTTATTAATAAACCGAAGAAACAGCGTAGGTGATAGCAATTTAGCCTTATGGAATACCAGCATAAATACGCTTGTAAATGGAACATGCACCTTCTACTACGACTTTGTTGCTCCAATCTGCAAGAAAACTGCTGTTCCAGTTGCACAAAATCTCGGGAAGCCCATAGGAAGAGAGCTTCGAAAGAAGCGCTTTGTGCCAAACCCGATCGCTATGTTCAAACTAACGGCCAGGGTCTCCCTCTTTGAATCCGCCGATTTATTAGACAGGTAAGCCAAAAGATCACCAGCTGAGCAACCCCGACGGAAATCGTTGTGGCGGCCACTTTTCAGCTGGTGATCCTCAACCTCATGAGCTGACACTTTACAATGGTTTTCATTATTTTGGAGAACAAGTTAGATAGGTCTGCGCGGTCGATATTCGGTTATTTTTACGGATCTGGTATATTAAAGCTGTCTTTTTTGAGTTCGGGACTACACTTAGGGAGAAAGTTTTAGAAAAGACACGTTATGACTCTATACTATACGCGGTAGAGCCATGCTGCAGCTATATTAATAGTATAGTCTAACACGAATGGGTCAGCTCGACCGGGAAAGAACCACGCTCTCACAGAGTACCAGCGTAAAATAGCAACTTAAAGCTGTTGTGTTTCGTATGGTGAGTGTAAAGAACCAGAGAACCTCTTTACTGGAAACGCGGAATTCCATCTTAGTCCTCACGAGTGACAACGCCTCTTCATTTTGATTCGCAAACGTGGATAGATGTAGATGTCTATGGGCCATAGCAACCACTTACCATCAGGTGGACTGTGTGCTCGTTTGTCACCCTTATACTATAAAAAAAATTCCATCCAGCCCACTCGCCTTGAAGTCTAGGGAGAATAGTTCTATGCACCGAGCGCTGTGTAAACCATATCGCACCTACCTAAAGGCAAAATTATATTTCATTTTAACAGCGCCGGTGAAGCACTCCTACTATAGCGTGATGTAATTTTACAGGGGCGACCGAACCACGCACCACAGATGATAGAATAAAGAATTCCATTCCCTGAAGTACAACATCAGCGACGGAATCACGTTGGGATTCCCCTGTCCTCACGGGAAGGATGCCAAAAAAGACCGAATGCTGTCCCAATCGGCCGACCTATAGTGCCAAATACGGCAGCGATCTGCAGAACGCAATCGCGATGGGAGTGTGAGTGGCACCATAGTCTAGATCAGACAATGGTCCAATGAGCCAAGAGGGGCCTCAACGGAGACCTGATATCCTTCCGGATGAGAGGTCAGCAGAAGGTCCTACAGGGAAAGTTAACGATCCTCCACATCTAGAATCCGCGTAGGTGAAGTAACCATTTATGTTGGACCATATGCCAAGGCAATATCATAAACAGATCTTCCCGTATGATCGGTTAAACGAGAAACAAGCCATTCAGCGCGGTGGCCGTTACAATCACCAAGGATCACGATCTCGGCAGATGGGACCTATTGTAGCACGGAGTCTGCAGCGATTTGGACGTAGTTGATGAGTTGGTCTGTACCTCTAGAGGCACCCGTAGACGCGAGGATGGTCGTCGATGACCTTCAAGACTGCCTAGGCATCGAGAACAGAAGTCATCCCTGAAGTAAACGCAAACTCCAGCCTAAGGTACAAATACATTATAATTTGTACGCCGGATAGGAGAGAAGTATCGACCGCAGAGGACACCTGCGTCTCGGTTAGAAAGAGCAAGGTCGGCTTCGTCGTCTTCAGATGGTGCCTAGTGGACTTCGTTAACGTTTAAACTCCCCTGATGTATAAAAATTCACGGATAACGTGGCAGGAGTCACCTTTGTATTATTGCTCTACTTGCCACGAGCATAATTAGTCTTGAGCGCCCCCCCCCCCCCTCTCCCCAGGTTACGCGAAGCAGCCTGAGCACCCGCACTAAGGAAGAGTAGGGTAACTTGGGCGTGGATGCTCAGCCAGGGATTCTCCAATAGCAGGAGTGCTGGTACCCACCTGGGATGGTTTCTTATTTAATTACACTACCATGTTAAGGGGGAGAGGGGTTATGCCTCCGACCACCTGAACTTAACAGGCGAAGTAAACTTCTACTTCACGCTGGTTGTCTGTAAGGTCGTGTGTCTCCTCGGTCCGAGCCGGTCCACCCATTCATTACATTTAATTCATTACATCTCTTCATTTCATGTCTTACCAGGTCCTCACTCCATCTAGTCTGGCTCACCCGTGCGACAGTAAAAGCTGCCATGTATTTACTCCACTGTTATGTTGTCTGTCAATATTATTAACTGTAATCTACTTCGTCATTTTTTATGCGTTACACATATAATACTTAGTAGTAAGTAGCTTTGCTTTATTATACCCTGCAGTGGGCGACAAAGAGCTGATGATGAAGTAGTTTTGCACCTTTAAAGTATTTAGTTTAGTTTAAATAGGGCCCCAATTTCATTTTTGCCCCTGGGCCCTTGGTTACATAGCTACGCCACTGATGGAAACCAGGTTATTTATTATTTGTTAAGACTTTTCAATTATCCTTCCGGTAACGCTAACCGCAGAAGACTATTTATGAGTTGACTAATTGTTCCAGGAGGTTAATCTTTTTAAGCATGATCTGTGTTCGGCATCACAAATTACTTTTGAAATAAAAATGTTTAAAAATTATTATATTTCATTTTGTGGTTATGTATGTGGTACTATTCTGTATAAGATATTAATTTAATTTATAAGAATTGTCGTTGTACCTCAGAGCAAACGAACATTCCATCTCTATCGTAAATATTAAATATTCATTTCAAGTGCTGATTTACCACGTTCTCACAAAATAAAAATACAGGGAAAATATTATTTCAGGAGCTTGTGACGTCTGCTAACATTTTGTTGCTTTGTATTGATGTACGTTAAACGCAACGGACACTTTCCTGTTCCGAAAATGCTTACAGAAATAAGAAACCTGTGCACAGCTATGGGAAAGGGACGTATGTAATGCGACTGTTACACTACTTATATTTTTTTAAAGAAAATATTTATTTGCGAGAATATATAGATAGTTTTCAAATGTGTTATTGAAATGAAAACATATTAAGACAATAATGGAAAATAAGGTTAATAAGAGAGTAGTGCACATTAGCTTCATACCTGCTGCCAAAGAAAATATTAAGATGACAATATAATAAAATCTACGTTTAATCGTATTTATCTAATATGTTTAGAAAAAGAAAAGAAAATTTTCTCTCGACTAAAAACTATTTTTTTAAATTCGTTTCTATACATTATTTCATGGAAAATTCAACGTTATTTCTCTGTCTCTTCGTAAATTGTCGATGTGGTCATTATTCACAATGTCATTAATATTTTAAGAGATTTGATATTACTAGGCTTTTATGTTTCAAAAGTTAAAACCGACACTTGTATTCTTATATATAATTTAGAATAGACTATGATAGCTTTGAAGCTGGGTGCTTGTTTAAGTTCCGAAGTACGTGAACAACTCGAGATCGACTCCCGGTCGCAATTTTAAATACTAATCGACCACACGCTCAACTCAACGACGTATAAAACGCTTTGAGGCAAACTTTACATTGTAAAAATAAAAATATTTTTCGAGAATATATTCGCAGCACGTACTTGGAGAACGCAGTATGCTCCTTATTTTAGAAACCAGAAGCCTCTAGAGATAAAATGTTACAAAGTAATAAAATACTCACGACGCCAAGTCTCAAGTCGATGCTCCTCCAGCTCCTCCATGGTGATGTTAGGACTGGTGTAGTACATTTGCAGGATCTTGATGAAATCGGTGATCGTCAGCATGCCGACAAATTTCTGCCGCTGCGAGTCCCATAGGGGCGCAGCACGCACGCCTGTCAACATTCGCTCACTTGACGTACTAGTACCTTGGTACATTTTGTGACTGAATCATTGATGAATCACAAACAATAGCTCCTAGAGTAGAAACCCTGGCTGCTGATGTACTTACTATACGACTATTCATGTGTGTCTCTGGTGCTATTTTATGCCTCTTATGCTACCTCTCCTGTTGAAGTAAGAATTTTCCTTAATCGTCACGCTTGGCAAGCTATCGGACGATTCTCGCCTTCTACGCTGCTTCCAATCGCCGATCTGGATATTTTACAAGTGGTGTCTTGAGATTCTTGTGCCGTCGTCTATTAGAAACCATAAGATCTTTTTAGCGTATCCCATAATCGACTTTTACGATACCCACTGGAGGAAATGTGGTGAATGGATTCTTTTGCGCCACCGCTACGCCGTAAAACGCACTATGGTACTTAATTTTTATAATTTATTCTTTGCCTTTCTCAGAATTACTCTTTTGCGTACTAAACAACATCATATTTTCAATTCTCATTCAAATTTCATACATTTTGACATAACAATAGAGTAAAATAATGTGCAATTCTAACATACAAGAGAAATTTCAAACCGTTGTAACCCCTAAAACACACATCAGCAGCCAGCCTCTCTAATTCTATTGCTGACAAGCATGAAAGAATTGCCTCTACTTATCACGCAGGACAGAAAAGGTTGATGAGGACAGAGCAGATACCCTCACTACTGGTAAAGCTGCTCACCATTACTAGTCTGTAAAATTTGAGTCCGGCCTGATTAAATGGATTTTTTGAGCCTATTCCGTCAATCAGCAGGGTGCACTGTGTGCATGTGAGGGTGGCGCATGATGGAATAGGTGGCATAGTTAACTATTAACACGACAACAGTTTTAATTTCAATGTATATAATAAATGTAATACAGCACAGTTACGCAACCGTTGAGGTATTTAAAATCATTGCTAAACGCGACAATACTTCGCACAGCGGTCCTTATTAGTTTACATTCTAATTTGTTTCCTTTATAAACAATGCTGACATGAAAAAGATATTAAATTAATCGCATCAATCAAAACTGCAAACTTCGACGAAATTGTAATGTAAAACCATCGTAAAGAAACAATGCCTACCGCGTCAGCGTAGGCACATGAGTAGAGAAAGCAGAGGTTTCAGTAAGCGCTTGAAATATGGACGTGATATTAATCCGATTAATATCGAATGAGAAACATTTCCTTAATTAAAACTTATTTTTTTTAAGAAAACTTATTTATTGATTTAAATTTAAATCAATTATTACCTTTTAGGTAATATGAATGGAGCTTAGAGCTTAGTGGAAACAAATGGTTTTACAGAAAATCCTCGCACAGGAACATGTAAGAATTTATGTAATAACTAGTATGTGTATAGTTATTACATAAATTACAAAAATATTATACTCGTCTTATTTTATTAAAAAAGTGGTCAAAATATAGTTAAGACGTGACGAGCGCTAATACATTTTATGCGGCCACCGCTCGGTAAGCTAATAAAATAGCATAATATGTTTCTGTTTGTGCATGCACGGCAAATGCCTCTATTACGCTCAACTAGAGCGGACACTGAAATACTACACCTAGCTACTGTTGTATCGTCTTTCTAAAAACTCTGTTAATATAAGAACGCAATGACGTCAACTATTAATACGCTGCCAACATAACAGGAAATGACATACGAGTACAGTTTCTCACATAAATTCAAAATTCGCTAGCGTTGCGCTGCGGCCTTTCCGCTTTATTTCTTGAATAAAAATAAGTTTCTTTCGCATTTTGCATATCCATTACTTGACATACTTACAAATACAAGCATTCGCATTACAATCAATACAAGCTCCATAAACAGAAGCAATGTAGTATTTAAATATATAAGGTAAATTGAATAAATGAATAGACATATATATACTGTAAATTCAACTGAGCTGAGTCCAGAAGTCTGTCTACAAGACTACGTAAAATATGTGTTTTATTTGATACCAATGTATTAATTTACATCACACAAATCCTCGTTTATGTTAACATTAAAGTTGATATTATTTTACATTTCACTTTAGAAACTAGCTGTCGAAGCAGGAGTAATGGCATCCGATGAGTTTTATACTGTATTCACTTTTCACAGTGTGGATATAAAATTTATTAGTAAACTCGACCTCGGCGCTACCTATCGGCTTCAGATTTTGGGATTTTCTTTGATGGCACTAAACCTACATATTATATCGAGAATATGAGTAATTTTTGTCCATAAATATATATCATGTTAAAACTTGACTATAGTCACGCTTATCGAATCCCATCCATCACTTGAACCATCGCCTCGACAAAACAATTATATTGTGTGAATATTTTAAGTCGTTCACTAGTTACGCCATCACTAATAGATGCAATGAAAATGATGTTTTTGAAAAACTTGTTTGGTCTATACTACTTTATAATAATATTTTAACTTTATATAATTATAATGCTACTTTGTCCCATATATGATGGACAATAAACGTTTTGTGAAATATCAATATAGCTTTTTTTACTAAATACTCCTGGTCAAAAGTAATTTTAACTATCTCTTCAGTTTTACGCAAAACTATTTTAACCAATATTTTCATTAAAAACTAATTTTGACTGTTTTCGTCGGGCAAAAGTAGTTTAAGTCGGTGATGAGTTTTGACTGTAACATATATTATCTAAAATATAAATATTCATACTGTCGAACCTTGATCTATTTTATAAGCCTTCTTAGGGTTCCATACGAAAAGGGTAAAACGAAGCCTTATTAATGTCACTCTGCTCTCTGTCCGTCTGTTCTTCTGTCCATCTATCCGTCTAACCGTCCATTCTTCCGTTTGTCACGGTGTCACGGATCTATAAGTCATAGATATGAGTTCCAGACCTAAAATTTGGATATTGGCAATTGTTCACCCATATTCGAATATTGAATTATCTCCTAGGTGAAGTACTAATATATCTTACATCCTTTTTAGAACTAAGTTCCTTACCGCACGATATGAATTTGGCGGAATGGGGCTATAGGCAAGAATAAGTGTAAGATTTTTTCATCACGACCCTTTCTATAATGCGAGCGAGATGGAATAATATCTATCACCCTCGCACTTTTTCTTATCTTACTATGAAATAATTATTATTTTAAATGACGCTTCATTTTAACAGACAGTGGTACTTTTTTTATTCACTTGTATTTGTTAATCAATAATATAATACGTTTATCAACAATAATATACTACTGTAACAATAATATAAAGGAACTTCGTTCCAACCGAGTGTTCCACGACACTCACGCATGTATTTTATCTTCACAAATAAATAAATGGGAGGCCATCAATGATGTGAGTTTTAGACTGTTTTCGTTGCGGGATCATTCTCAAACACTAAACTATATACCTAGTTATAAATTTGAAAATTATATAAATTGTACATCATAATATACTGTATTTGAACAATGAAAACACCGATTCATAATGCAGTTTGTGCGCTGTCATATGAACAAAGGAATATAATTTAATACTAACTAAGAACTAGTACAGCAAAATATCAGAACCTATTTAAATATCAGGTAAAAAAAGTTAATTGATCATAATATGTACAGAACCCTAACAGAGCGTGACCCGACTTGCACTAAGCCGATTTTTAGCGTTAATAGCTGTTTCGACCTTGGGGCTGCGTTTATCTTGTAACCTACATTTAAGAACTAAAGATGTTAAGCTTTAAAATTATACTTTTGTTATTGATTGTAACTTTGCTTTTAAACAGAATATACGTCTCGAGGCTTACCGAGACCGCGAGAGTGAGTAATTTTATTTATTAATAAAATTACTCACTCTCCACTCTCGCGCAAATGTATTAAATATTTAATTTATACAATTATAGATTTATGTAATTGTAATGTATTCTTATTTTAAAGTTAAATATTCTTAACGAAATATATATTGAATCCGCTTATCATTTGTAAAAATTAAAAAAATAATTACGTTTTGAGAGAAGTTTAAAATCGAGATGTCCATCGTAGTTAGTTGATATTCACTGACCGTTGTAGACGAGTGCGAAGAACGCCTTCTTCACGAGCAGCTGCGTGTCGAACACCACCAACTTAGCAGAAGTCGGGATCAAGTCGTAGCATTTGTGGAATTTGAAGAACTTTACGAAGATCTGGGATTCATCCTCCTCTGAAATAAAAACATTATGGTGTATTGCTAATTTCTAAAGGTGTTTAGTCATATTACACTTGAGCTCTTTTTATAAAAATTATTACTTCAATTATGACTTTTTTATAATTTACGATAAATACTTGTCACTATTGTTTAAATTAAATACAAAATCACATACACAATCACATACATACATCTGAATCATTATCTACAACACGTTTATAAAATTTAATACGACCATACTCACATAATTATTAACATACTTAACATGTTACATCTCTATATATAAAAATCAATAGCTGTCCGTTTGTCTCTCTAAAACTCAAAACTGGCCCGACAGATTCCGATGAAATTTTTTGTGTGTCTGAGTTGGTCCCTTGATGGTTTATATTCACAATTAGACCCCGTAGGTGGAACTATTGTCGAGATTCAGAAATCACCCGTTTATTATAAAATTCGAACGAACCGCCAGTTCACCTTACAGTGTCGCCTGCAGCCCATTGGCGCTTACAACTATTTCCAAACAGAGAAGGTTGACGTGAACGTCAACATCTCTAGGATAGAAATACTGATGATCGGTATTATATTAATAACGCTCTGTTTCTTTTCATTGGAACGTTTATATCCACATTCATTACAGCTATAAATCCACTGATGAATATAGGATAGGGATTTTGCCATAGTATGCCATGTCTGGCAGTCGTTTTGGAAATCGCACTTTTTATGATTTTAGATTGTTATCATAAAGATGCCGTTGCCTATCTCCTATTTCAGTTTACCATTGTCGCCTCTTACGTCATTTACGGGACGTATGGGATAGTGGGTATTCTTAAACCACCACTATACGGTTGAATATGTGACTATTCCTACATTTTTATATTCAAGAACTGCTCACTTAAGGTACAGAATGTGAGAAAAAGTCAAATGGGACTTAAATGCGCACCTCATCTGCATGCGCAGTGCACTAACTAAAGAGACTGAGGCCTTTGACAAATGTCGAAATATCCATTCGAAAGACCGTCATACCACATGAGTAAATAAAGAAACAGAGATAAAGCTTCATACAACCGCGCAAATCGGTTGCACTACTACAAGCACGCGGGACATGTGTGCGTGACCACTGGCCACATGTCGCGTAGGCAGCGAGACTGGAAAAATCCGGTACACTGGCACAGCCAGTGGACAACAATCTCAGGGCCAGTGCGACGCACGTTGTTTGTTTTGTTAGTTGCAAGTTTGAATATTTTAATGTAAAAACGTGGTATTATTAATAATGGTTGTTTATTGTACTGTGTGTGTATGAATAATAATATAAAAAATAAAAATATATCATACTTTAACTATCCCCAGCAGTACGTAAGGTAAGGTAAGTAAATATTTGATTATTACTTTTTCAAGTAAGTGCCTTTATTTTATATGTAATAAAACTACACGTTAAGAGATCTGAACAACCTATAAACATGGGCAAAGAATCTCTTTTCAACCATTACAAGGATTTTAATGACGGTAACGTACAATTGGGTTTTTAATTAAATCTCCTGATAGTTTTATCTATCGCATTTGTTGAAAAAAAATTGAATAAAACAAAAATTATAAAAAGAAAATTATTAGATTAAGTAATTTGTAATATATTCTGTCATACTGAATAGTAAAACTATTTAACAAATGTTTTGTTTAATTTGTCTTCACATATTGTGACAACCCTACCAAAATAGGTAACAAGTTTGCACGTTCTTAAGAAGCTTTGTCTTTGTTCCGTTTATCTACCCATGTACTCAGACGCAGTGATAAACAGCAGTTTCATCAGAGTAAAGTTACTATTAAGGTGCTGACCAACCCACCTGCCTGCACAGCTTACATATTCCAAATACTCAAACGCTCTTAAATTTTAAAACGCCGTTAAGTCTCGTGCTGTCTTTATCACTTTAAGTCGTGACCATCGCACCACGAGACATCTTAAAATTGAGTAGCGTTAGAGTATTTGACCAAAAGTATGGCAAATCTTTTAAAATGTGCGTCACTCAATACATTTTTGAAAACCCCTATTATATCCAAGAGTGAATTAAAGAAACTCAATAAGATTTTTATGAATTTATAAGGCTGATATAGGAACATGTCAACAAAATCGATAGCTGTCATTGCGAGGCTTCGCTCGTGTGGACTTCTGTCACAAGAGTAAAGAAATCGTATCGTACACAGGCAAAGCTTCATACAACCTCACTATGATAGGTACTACAAGCTTGAGGCGTGTGTGCGTGAGGACTGGCGGCTCGTCACATACAGAAAGAAACTGCTTTAAACCAGCTCAGCCAGTGCTCAAACTCAGGGTTGTGTAAAAATAAATAAGTGTCAAATATTGTTTTTTAAAGAATAATTCAAATTCAAATTCGATAAATATCTCAATTTGATAACTATCGATGCGATAGTTATCAAATTGAGCTTTTAGAAAAAATGCTAATATTTTTCAGTAACTTAAAATCAATAAGAAGTGATAGGCAGAAAGATGTTACAAATAGAATGAATTTCAGTCACGGATTTCAAATGTCTACAAAATCTTTAATGAAACTTCATGAAGAATTAAAATCAGAAGAAATTAAATTAATTTATATTTACGAGACGTTTCAATTAAGATTGTCTCAAAAATTTCTTTGGAAAAGTCAGACAGGCGGGTGGTAACTGCCAGGAACCAATATGTCGTCTAGTTAGTATTGCCTTCAATAAGATGTTTATAACCAATATGTTAGGGAAACCTCAAAATACTAATTGTGAATACGATTTCGATATGTTACTTGTGAAACTAGACGATTGTCGTATTTTAATACACCATCACCGCAACCTGACAATGTTACTGCCCCTGTGTTAATAGTAGGAACGAATGATCATCTATATGATTTATCAGAAAAAATGGTTTAGCTATGTGTCGGGATATTCACCATAAATGTGAGAAAATAAAATTGTACGTTAATAGATCAGAACAACCTGTTAATATTAGAAAAGATTATTTTTTCAGCCATTACAAGGATTTTAATAAAGATGTGTTCAATCGGGTTTTTATAATACTTCCTGTTAATTTTATCGCGTTTGTTGAATTGCTTGAACAAAAATTTCGCGAATATTTTGACGTTGAAAGAAACATTGTAAATATTAGTGCTGAAATATTAAAACGTGTGGAAGCTTTTATATTTCTTATAAAATTAAAGTGCTTTCCAATAGGTAATTAAAAAAAAACTTTACATTAAATTTAGAATTTACCATTTAATTAAAAGCCATAACCAATTGTTGAAGAACAATAATTATAAAAGTTTAACATTTAGAATACGTAAGTTTAAAAAAAAATATTTGTAGTATCTATTAAAATGCTGATAAACATTTTGTTTATTTAGTTTTATCCTCCAGTGCCAACCTTACCAAAATAAGTAAAAATTTTGTACAGCTCCTTAGAAGCTTTGCCTCTGTACAGTTTCTTTACTCATGTGCTTCTGTTGAGAAACATTTCCAAAATGGAACTTTACTTAGTGTGAATCTTTCTGACAGGCGATTCTCGCAGAGACTATTTCACGATTCATACTTGTATAATGTATTGTTAATGTAACTGTAACTATAATACAGATTTTCTTTTTCAGATTTATAGTGGCATTATGAAAACGTATGGTCGGGCACACAATAGGCACTTAGAGGCTTGATATTTCAATAAATTAATAAAAATGGAAATTTGGAAGAGTGCATCGCGGTAAGAAAACACAATCTTTACTGCTAAAAGGAGCCAGCTAATCTAGGCTTCTGTTTCCGAAATGTTTCTCTAGAATACAACGTTCGCCTTCAATTGTTTTGAGTACAGATTTTCTCAAATCTGAACTTGGATCGATTAATTGACTCCATGGAAAAAGCAGCTACACGGAAGTTAGGAATTCTTATAAAGGTGCGGCGGTACTTCACGCCGGTACAGCTGCATACTGTATAATATACTATATAAAGCGCAAGGCCAATCGTGCATGGAGTGTTGCTGCTATATATGGGCTGGTGCTGCAAAATGCCACCTAGCAGTATTGGATTGGACTCAATGCTAAGAGATTTATTGGTGACACGAATCTGGTTAAAATCTATCTTACCCTTTCTCGAACACAGGTTCAAAGTATCCAGCCTTTCGGTTTTCTACAGGATGCCTTTTCGAGAGTGTGCGCAGGAATTGCAAAACTTAATTCCTCCCTGTCGGGTTCACTATCGGACAACCAGACGCTCGGCTTGTCTCTACACTTTGGTTGCCGACTTACCACGCATTTCAACCAAACGGTTTGCTTCATCAAAGGATTCGATTAAGTTGCCAGCATCTGTCTTTCCATCCGATTACAATGTGGATATCTTAAAGTCAAGGGTGAAAAGACTTTGTTAAGTCGGTGCGCTTCGCCATCTTAGGCTGCATCACCACTTACCAGGTTAGATAATAGTCCAGCGCTGACTTAAAATAGTAAAAAAAGACATGCATTTGTCCTCATATATATTTTTTCGCTCTATATATTTTTCTAAATACTCATTAGGTCAAAAACTCTAGAAGGCATATATTAGTGGCATATATCAGTACCGGAGTTTCGGCTCCGAGACTAAAATTGGAACCGTGATTTGCCGATTTTTTTAGATACCATCGATACTAACAGAATAATGTTACAGTAATGACTTAGTTTAGTGCAAACATTACAGTTATGGTTTTTATTCTTTTTTTTATTCTTTATTGTACACACTCTAAGTTGGTAACAATTATAAAATATTCAGATAAAATGTACAAAGGCGAGCTTAACTCTAATAAGAGTTCTCTTCCAGCAAACCTATTGGGAAAGAGAAGTAGTTTTACATATAAAGCAAGTAGGTAGCAGCGTGCGTACTTAATATTTAACTTAACACTACTTAATAATTAATATATTTTTATACTTCTTTTTAAGAAACAAATTATCGAATATATAAAAAATTACCATACCGATCATCAGATTGCGGTAAAACTTTGTCAACTTATTGCTTGCACTTGCGCGAAGGTCATAGGCATAGTACAATTAACTTACAGTAGGTAGCGCGCGTATAGTTTTATTCGAAAGTTATCGGTATATCGTCACCGTTATCATTCCTAATATAGCTCTTACAAACATAAAATTCTATTTCCGCAACTATTTCTGCGACAGCAACGCGCCGGGTACCAGTCAGTAGTTAATAAAATAAACCTAGCAAGCTAACAGCATAGCAAAGTGGCGAAGCAATCAGCTTTTTTTTTGCCGTTGAGCAATCAGTTTCAAAATAGGAGGTTCAGATGCCTGGGTGATCAGTAATCGATTGCTGAAAACAGAATTTGAAAATTCGAAACCGTTCTCGAGATAATCGTGGGACAGACAGACGGACAGACATCGTGAAATCAATAGGTAAGTGTCTTCGCAAGCTTCGCCACTTAATAATCATCTTTAATAAATTATGTAGCATTAATTTACGTCCTCGGTTAATTAATGAATTCAAACTTCTTACTCAATTTCTAACAAAACTTAAATTAGATATACATAACATAATATAACATGCTTAAATCCCGATTAATATCATTGAATATCTTTAAATAACAACCCTAAAGATATTCAAAGATATCAATCAGGTATTATTAATTTAAAAAAGTCCCACGGGGTTTCGTGCTGGTTTTTTTGTTTCTCTCTTCTCTTCTTCACATAGTTTTTTTTTGAACCAGTGGTAATTAAACAAAAGAGAAACATTCAATAAGTATTATTTATAATCTACATTGTATAAAAAGTTTCTGTTTCTGTGTCTGTTTCTGTATAATATATAAACTAGTCTGGCCATAAATGGTACCATATCCCTCGCACACATTCCTCGCACACATCCTTCCCTTGTTTTGTATATAAAAAAACCTCGCTCCGCTGAGCAATTTCCAGCAGAGCTGCGCTGAGCGAGGCTAGGTAAATGAAGTGATTCTATTGGTTCTTAAAAAACACACCCCTCACACATCTCTGGTGGAAACGCAGCCTAAGGCTAAAATAGAATGCTTCATTACCAGTAAAAAAGGTCTCCGGTTCTCGGAACTTGCCAAACGAAACAATGCAGTATTAAAATGTTAAATATTTAACGTTGGTATTCTGTGAGAGCGATCGAGAGAGATGCTTTCACAATTGATATATAGTGCGACGGGCACTCGTGTTGCAAAAACCTTATAAGAAACTCAAATAAATATTTTTAGCTTTAATATATTTTTTCAATCTGTTTAGTTTTACACGTTAAAGGTGTTTTAGTGATTTTATCTTAGCCGAAACGAAAATTAAAATTCAATATTTTACGTCGAGGTGTAATAGAAAGTTGACAAATAAGAAAACTACAGCTATGGTAACAAAAAGTTAGTTAATGATGAAAGTTGGTTAACTATTTTTCTAATTTAATCGTAATTAAAGTGTGGGTTAACTTTAATTAACGTAAAACTTGTAGTCTTTCAACATTATTTTATCAAAGAACATATTTTTCACTTTGTGCGATATTTCAAATATAATTAAAAAGTGTCAATTCGTACAAGAAAATATCAAGCTTCTTTTTTCAAAATGATTTTTTTTTATTTTTTTATTACCTACCTATATCATTTCACCTGCTGACAATTCAAACAATGCTAACAATCAGAAAAAACTTTTGAATACTAGCTAAAAAAAAAATCGACGCCAGTATTTCTTGTCCTTAGCTTTAAGATTCTGGTCGGTTTACAATTGTACTGCATGCAGAACACATTTATCTATGCATGTCCCGATGTGAATATTGTTTATTTATGTTTCGCAAGTATGTAGAGGCCGTTAGGTGACGTCATAAACGCACAAACAACCTCACGTAAAATCAAATGTAGACGATGCACATATAAGAATTGATGATTGTAAAAATATTATCGCATTTAACCAACACCTTGAATTTTATAAAGCCATCAAAGAAATAAAATCAAAACCGATTTGGCATTTTCAAAAATAATAAAAGTAAAACTAACTTCATGTGGCACGAGGGAACGAGATCAAACTATGAAACAGCAGGAAATCTAATATGGCAGTATTGTACAACATTCAAGCATATAAAGTTATAACTATCCGATAGTGTTATTGGAATTTTAGACCATTATCTATAATTAAAAAACAGATCGCAGGAATACCCTGGTTATAATATCAACCTTGTTCTGTTACTAAAGGATTTTTTTTTTATGAATATCACTAGATAATTAAAGATATAAGCCACGTAATTAATCATACAATGTGTTCAAAACGGCGTTTAGGACCCTACACGACAACATACGTCCGACGTTTACCCGCAACGTTGTCAAAGCACCGTGACGAGCCACGAAAACAATCGCGCTAACATCGGACCGCGGTCGCAGTGTGGGTGACATAAACAAGCCGACACCTTTGAGGAGCCAGTCGGCGAGGAACGCCTTCCATGCTCGGCTGACCGCCTCAAATTCCTTGATGAGGTCGATCGAGTAGACGGAGTCCTCGTCGTCGACGGTAGCGAGGGCGGGGTTGTCCGAGAAGTAGTGTAAGCGCAGCATGCGCGGGGCCCGGGCGGCGCATCGCCTGCCGCGCCCGCCACGGCTCACTGCTAAATATACACGAAGGCGCGCATGCCGCCGGGTGCCGCCCGCCACAAACTTGACACCGAACCACGCGCGCAACGCGACCGCCGCTTGGCCGACTGCCCCGAGACGAACCAGCACTCTCGTCGCTGATCGCTGGCGTAACGCACCGTTTCACAAACTAAATATAAACCCCGCCGCTCCGAAATAAATATCGGCCGCCGACAGCTGCTTCTACCACAATAAGGTGGAAACTTGTTACCACCACTACGTAAGGTGGATTAAAGGAAGTTGAATTAAAGTCACATCCTCGTTCATTAAAATAACATTAGATATGTAGAATAAGCATTTTTCTTTATACAAGGTTGAAGTTCAACGTAATCCGTTATATTCATCTGGAACACTGAAGCAATACATTAGTTTCAAATAATAAGACATAATAAATTAATAAAGAAATATCACATCACAAATAAGGGGAAGTAATGTCGCTTCCATATTACAGACGTCAATAGCTTTACTGAACGGGAAATAGGGCTCCACGAACCACGAAGATCTAATCTACACTAATTATCGTACGGCAGAATCTTCCATGAATAACTTCAAAAGGGAAATTATTATGTGGGCGATCTGAAAATATTGATAACGACGACATTCTGTAATACTGATTTGTGCAGCATTAAATTATATTTGTGAAAAATTTACCCATCTGCCTGCTATGGTTGATCCATAACACTGTTCCAAAATTCACTTTACCTAAAGGGCGTATCTCATTATTTGTAACCTAACAGTAGAGTAATAATGTCATACGAACAGTTTAAAATTATAATTTGCATGCTATGCACTATTGTCAGCGAAACACGAATGCACTATTATTTTAAACCCACCGAGGCAAACCAAACTGCGTGGTTATTATGACATATAATTGGGGTGTTAATAGAATTTCACAATAACTAAATAATACAAGTAGGTATATGTATATAAAAAAGACTTTGAATTCATATACGCCTCTTGTTAAGTCCCGATTCTAAAATATATATTTATGCTTAAATAAAAAATAAAAATACAACGAAATAGGAGTACTAAAATAAATAAATTAAATTAAAACATAATTAGAAGTAAGTTTTTATTTTTATATACCATATACTGCATGTTAAAGTAAAAGATTTAACTTTTCATTCATAAGGCAGTCTCTCTCTTTGTACTCTTGAAGTCTGATAATATCAGTACCACCTGAGCAAAGACTTAAAAGATCTGCATAATATTTTGCCTTAGACTTTTACGATATTCAAAATTTAAACAACGTACGCTTTTGTTCTTTTTATGATTATATATCTACATATATGTTTTATGTTTCGGTATGGCTAGTTTTAAAAAATATTGTAGTAGGGTCCTCTGTATTTCAGTCATTTCTGTCCAATTAACATCTAATTACTGTAATTGCTTCGTAGAGAAAGTACTTTAAGTTTGCGAGCACTCTTTAAAAAAAAATTAAATCTTTGTATTCTAATGGTCGAACAACATGAGTCTGAGCAGGTCGAGCTATATTCATATAGGGTACAGCTGTGAGGGAAGAAATATATCTCCAGCCTTCTTCAAAGCACGAGCAATCACATTGTTCACCGAATCTCCTTCACTTTGCCCACGGTTCAGTGCAAAGAATCTAAGAGAAATTTAGCTAATACTCGAGCAGTTGTTGATAAACTTCAACAAAGCGACCATTGTCGAATTTTCGTTTTGACCTTCGCAACCGCTTGCATATGCCGTTTCAACGCCAGCATCATCGCAGTCTGAAGAGCCATGTTTACTTTCTGTCTTTGGTCAGGTGGAGCAATAAAAATCTCGAGAAGATATATTGTAGATAGTAAAATTATAAACCTTTAGGCGCTTTTTATAGAAAATTGCTCCTTCTTTGGAGTTTAATAAATAAACAACTTGTTGAAGATCGAAAGATACACAAACTATTTTGTTATCTTCCAAGAAACCTTTTCTTGTTTCCTTCTTTTAATTTTATAACAGTTTCCTGTTCTAAGATATGGCTAGTACATTTCTATCGTAACTCATCTTTTGTTTCTGTACTACCTTCTTTAAATGTAGTGCAAAGACTGCACTGATGCTTTTCTGGCCTGTGAAAGACAGGTTCATATATTTGAAGGCTGACGTGTAAAGGATTAATCCAGGCATAAGAAAGTTGTCAGATCTATCATTTAACTCCGCAAGTAAAATACGGTGCTTCTTTTTGACCCCGGCAATGGTGGCATTCAATTTTGGGAAATTTATTATTGTGATTTTCGACTATTGCGCGTATTACTGAATCTTTATCTTTCAACTTTAGTCTTCGGCCACCTATCTTTTCATTTTGAAGTATACCAGATGAATCAAGGTTTTCTACAGCAGTTCGCATAACCTTTTCAGCAATAGCCAAAGTGTTTAATAAGAACTTTCTACATACTCTTACTGGCTTATCATCGTATTCAGATAAAATTATAGTGTTTTATTACGCCTAGAAAAGACACGTACAGTTTTATTGTCTACGTATCTTTGCTTTTATGTGTCTGATTAAAAATTCTCGCTTTGTTTAAATATTCCCTAATAATAACATAATGAGACGATCATTTTTGTGTATTTAACTCATTTTTTACTTCTTATGAGATACGCGATACATACGTATAATGTGAGCGATGATTTATATCCATAAAGCATATTACAATTTTAAGAGATCCATATCCATACAATAAATATATTAAGTATATTCGTTTGTTCGAAATCATAAAAAACCGATAAACCGGTAAGAGAGTGGAATACATTTTAAGCGTCTGTCTTTCCATCCGATTAGAATCTGGTTGTGTTCACGGCAAGAGTGAATGGGTTTTTATTTCAATTAATAGAATCAGTCGCTACTTTGCGGAAATCTAAGAGTGACTGCATATTGATACTTATTCGAGGATAAATGTAGGTGTCTAAAGGCAGTATTCACTTAGTATTGTGGCCATTTGATACCCTGTGTAAAAACTGATTAATTTGGAATGTCGTTTTAATGGATTCGATGTTTTCTCCACGTTTTGAGATCTATACAGAGCACTGTACTTTTTAATGATAATATGATAATAATATCGACGACAGATCGTATCGCAATCATGTAGAAATGGTAGTAATGTATTTTTCATTCATTCATTCATTCATTCATTTATTACAGCCTATCAAAAGTCACTTGAACATAGGCTTTCCCATAGATTCACCTCATGGGAAGGATATTTGCCATAGTTTCCCTCTGGGCAGGTAGGTTGGCAAACGTAGTTTTTTACAATTTTGATGTAGACGCTGCTGCCTAACTCTTGTATCATATTCCTATGTCGCCTCTTACGACACCCACGGGATGATATTGGCTAGTAGATTCTACAACGCCGCCACTACTCGGCACAAATACTTATATTTTTTTATACCATAACGGTGACAAACGAGCACACAGTCCACCTAATGGTAGCTGGTTGCTGCGGCACATATACATCTACATCTAGTTCCGATTACAAATCAAAATGCAGATGCGTTGTTACCCGTGAAGACTAAGATGGAATGGCTCATTTCCAGTAAAAAGGTTCTCCGGTTCTCTACACTCAGCTTACGAAACACAGCAGCGTGAAGCTGCTATTTTACGCTGCTTTTCTGTGAGAGCGTGGTCCTTCCCCGGTCGAGCAAACCCATTCATGCTACAACAATACTACAAATATAGCTGCAGCTTGGCTCTACCACTTTTAAATTTAGACACAACGTTGCATTAGAATATGCACTAACACAATATGTTAATAATAAATGAGCACATAAAGTAGTGAGCGAAAAAAATACTCAATGTGCTGAACCAGTACGGTCCGAAAGCGACTCACAGCAGCGGAATTAATAAAATATGGAAAATGATAACATTAGACTAAAGTTATCTACAAATTAAGGTGCCAGCAAGAAAAGGTTTAGATTTGTTTATCATCTCATTTTAAGCAAAATGGAGCTCAGTTTAATAAAATATTAGTCAAATGCAGAATATATTGCGGGACATAATGTTTGCTCAAACCAAAATAAGGCGCTCAAATAACATCATGGTGCACTTTTTAAAGAAATCTACACATAGTGGTAGAGCCACGCAGCAGCTTTTGCTGTCGCACGGATAGGCCGGCTCGAACCGGGGTGGTACCACGACCTCACAGAATACCAGCGTGAAGTAGAGGTTCACCTCTGCGTTTCGCTTGGTGAGTGCAGGTGGCCGGAGGCCCTTTTTACTGGAAATGAGGCATTCCATCTTAGTCCTCACGGGTGACAACGCATCTACATTTTGATTTGTAATAGAGGATAGATGTAGATGTCTATGGGCCGCAGCAACCACTTACCATCAGGTGGACTGTGTGCTCGTTTGTCACCCTCATTCTATAAAAAACAAATAATGATTTCCCATATTTACGCGAACACTACACATTGAATAAAACTACTTTTACGGATTTTATCGCGTTCAATTTACTTAAAGTTAAAGTTACAACCTATATACACGTCCCACTTCTGGGCACAAGCCTCTTCTCATTTCTGAGACGGTTTTTAGTGCAAGGAAAGGTCCGCCGCGCTGCCCCAATGCGTGTTGGCGAACTTCACATGTCTTCGAAATATATTTTTTTTTATTTGTCAGACATGCAGGTTTCCGCACGATGTTTTCCTTCACCGACGAGCACGTGGTAAATCAGCACTTAAAATTGCAATTAACAATTTCAGTGGTGCCGGCGGGAATCGAACCCGGCTTTTTCGCGTACTGTGAAACTTACTGCGAGCGCTAACCATCTGAGCTACCACGGCTCTGTTTGCTGTCACAGATCCCTCGTGATCTCTGTAACAAACATTTGCCCACGGTAGCTAACTGTGAAGGATGATGGTGGGATTCACCGTTTAAATATCGGTTAAACACACAAATTCTCGCGGAAGAACATCGATTCCTGCCAAGGATGATACGTGAGGCTATTGAAATTAAAAAACATCCTAATTTCAATAGAGATGGAGGCTGAGTACTACCACCTGCTTGGGATCCTGTAATTAATAAAATTAAAACTAAACTTACGCATACAACTGCAAGACTTCAAGACACAGTAAGTTCATTCTGCGTAGATCGGACCAAAATTAATAATTAAAAAAAGCTGAAGGTACTCCGGGTTAACTCTGACATCGGTACGTCAGGCACCTCAGACCTTCGTGACCATGGGTGCTGTAAAGCACCCGAAAAATCGGGAATTAATAAAAATAAGTAAATTAAACGCGATAAAATCCGTAAAAGTAGTTTTATTCAAAATCTACACATATAAATAAAATTGAAGTGTCCGTCTGTAAATACTGAAATAACTTCCTTCTATCGAGCTCCGGGAGTTAAAGTTACTAATAAAATAAAATAGACCTAATTTTCTATTTTATTTTAGTCTGTATGTAGGTCTGTCTTCTCTCTCTATTTGATAAAAATGCAATTCGAAACAAGAAAGCAGTAAGATTTTTTTTACAACACCATTTTTACAACAAAATTACGAGTGTCAAAGTAAATTGTGACCTTTTTACGTATATTAAATAAATAGACATAATTTTTTTTATTTCAAACATGTTACGCACAGTTTTCAAGATTATCGCAAAAAAAGATCTGAGCTAATAAGACCACTATTCCAATTGTTGTAAATTATACTTCTAAAACATCGAGACTAACTTTCAGCCAACATCCATTTGATTATAAGGCAAATATCAATCATAATTGTTTAAAACAAATTTAATTGATGTGCAAATACAAAATTAAGGAATAATAATTACAAATTAAAAATTTTGTACAGCCGACTTCAATATAAGTTATTTAAGAATAACTCAATAATCATTTGTCTGACCTTGATCAAATTCATATGGGACCACACGAGAACTATCAGCTTTAATATAAAAAAAGAATCATCGAAATCGGTTCCCCCAGTACAAAGTTATGAGGTAACACACATAAAAAGAAAACATACACTCGAATTGAGTACCGTCTCCTTTTTGGAAGTCGGCAGAAAATATAGCTTCTTAGTGCAATTCTTAAAGGCAAAAAGTAATTAATTGAATAGAACCTATTTAACAGTTATCATTTAATACCCGCCCTGGTTCGCCTGGGTGGGATAGGATGTTTAGATTTAAGACTATTTATTTCGTCAATTATTTGTTTGTTTTTTGAATTGGTATGACTCAAGTTCTTAAGTGGCTGCATAATGCTGCATAATAATCTTCTGACCTTAAACACTAAGAAGAGTGTCTACATGTGTTTTTATAAAACAGTTGCTTCCGCTCCGATGATGCTATTCGACATCAACATTCAAAAGCCTATTTGTCATAAGATATTCTGCGACTGTTTCTCACTTGCTAGAACAAATGTTATTAAATGTCTAGATATTAATTGTAACATCTAGACATTTAAACAATGTTTAAAAATCACATTAACTGTTTAAAAATGTCCGCTTGGGTACGTTATTGGTATTGTTAGACGTCTGCGTGATGTGGCTTGTATTGAGATTTGAGACTATTAAATCTGTATATTTTGCATTATACCTATCTTTTACTATTATTACTTTATAATATTATATATATATATATATATTCATGTTTGTAACCACATTTAGTCGAGTAGCAGACGCCAGATTTAATAGTTTATAACAAAGCGCATAAGTAAAAAAGAGATTTTACTGTCACCTTACAGGCAAACACTGAAAAATATTAACTAAGTATTTAAACAAAGTGAAGTGTCAGCGAAAATTAGCTTCAATTCACCAAACATTACCTCAGCAAACCAAAAAAAAATTGTTGTAGATCTAAAGGATGTTTGTTAAACTTCTACTTGGAAAAAGTAGCGGGTAAAAGCTAGAGGTAAATTAAAAAAATAATATTTATTAGTCACTGTTTTCTGACTTCGTCACTCATATCCAGCCGTTCACTAAACACTTTAATACCTTTAACTACAAGTAATTAAAGGTATTTTTGAAGTCCCTTTTTTAAATACTATCTATTACAAATATGTAATATTTAAATTATCAAACTATATAATTAGCTTTTTCTTAAAAAGTGGAAATTAGAATATAATTGGGATTCTGCTCCTTTTTAAATTGTACAGTTAAATATACTACAATATGGACTCTTTTAAAAGGTTTTTTACAAATCTAAATAAAATTATAAAATATTCGAAAGAACACTGAAAATACAACAAATAACTGTCATCGATAGGTTTGGAACACGATTGAATGGGAGTATGTTGTGTGTTCTATTTATTGACTCATCCAACAGCTTCATTCGAACCGATACATCTTGTCTTGTGACATTTATATTCAGATCTTGCCGTGCTCATGCAACGTTCAGAAGTAAGATGTATTTATATGAAACAACAATTATAATCTCTCCGTTCGAAAATATGTATAGTTATTAAAACTAATAGAGGATTTCTTCGAGGGAATAAGGATAACTGACATAGCCCATCATCACCCAATAAACTGAAACACGATTAACGAAGTAACAAGAACCGATGAGGAAGAATGTTTTTGAGTGGCAGCCATGTGATGAAAGTCGACACATACTGGTGGTTCAACGGTGTGCTGAGAAATAATCAAAGCTAATGTGTATTAGAAAAACGCTGGATAATATCCCAGAATGTCGCCTTACTTCTACGAGTATATCGCCTATCTGGTCATATGGAAGAATAAAATAAAGTACAATCTCGGTAGAGCTTGGCGATCAGGTCACAATCGTTCTAGCCACCGAAACATATTCTTCTTGTACAGGAGCCCACAGCTGGAACGGTTGGTCTTACAACAAACCACGATCGGTCGGGTAAAGCTAAACTGATTTCGATCGGACGAACCATTTACATAAACTGGGATTGAAAGACCCACTAACTCACTCACTCTCCTGTGTGTTTGCGGAACTCCACCACAAACTCCCTCCCAAAGTGAATCTCTGACCACTTCGGTGTTTCTCCGGTGGACTAGAAAAACTCCACAAATTTATCCCAGTTTCAGAAGACTGGGTACGAAACTTCACAATTGGGTTTGAGCTTTGAATACGAGAAGGACTGCCACAGGAAAGAAAAATAGCCCTCTGCTATTACTACTCTAAATCAACAGTGGACTTATAATGGAACCCCCATTGATGACGAAGATTTATACGTATACGTTATAATATAATTTACATAGGTACAAATAATTTTAAGTGTCTAATTGTAATGTCAAAATAACAGCTTTTTATTAAATGCATATGAAAGTATATTATACGGTACTCATACTCGTAACAAAAACACATGTCTATTTGTTTGTTCCTGATAATCGCCGGAACGGCTGGACGAATTTTGACGGTACTTTCACCGGCAGATAGCTGATGTTATAAGGAGTAACTTAGGTCTTTTTATTTCAGAAAATGAAAGGGTTTCGCGCAAAAAAAATAAAACCCATGAAATCCAATCGTAACTACACACGAGCAAAGTCGCTGGGAACAGCTGGTACAAAATAATAACGAAGATGTTAAAATTTTAATATTAACTACAACACAGATTGATTGTACCCACCTTTATCAAGGTAGATTTCAAAGAACCTTACGTTTAGTATAAAAATAACGACCAAATAAACAAACACCGCTATCATTGCAACCATAAAAAATAAACGATCCAACGGACCATTTATATAGTAGTAAAGATAAAACCCTTATCTGCTGTTGGTACAGTAAAGAAACAATAAGTGATGACGAAAGACATACATATAACGTTTTTAGTTTTTCATTTAAACCGAGTATTTGAGTATTTAATCATATATAAGTAACGATTACTGTTCCAGCTCCAAATGTACTTTCCAGGAAGTACCACATTAACATTTTATTATACTTTTAGGTTCCGTCACTAACGAGTTTTATGAAGAAATAATGCAGTAAAGACATTAAATCAGAGTAGGCATTATGTACTTGACAACGACCATAAGAGCATTGATTTGTTCCACAATTAAAACTCGCCAACTATATCGTAATAGTCCTGTCGTAAGATTTAAATAGTATTCAATAGTTGGCTTGCCATAAGATTAAATCTATGGTAATTGTTAAATTTATTTATGTAGGTAGGTAAAAGGTTAAGGAATAATTATTTAAAAAATTACATCACTATTATCCAAATAACCGCCTTATATTGACCTGAAGGTATTATTTGCATACAATCAGGACAGGAATAAGCATTTTTAAAAAATTGTCTGTCTGTCTGACCTGGCGAATCTTTGGAATGGTTGAACGGATTGTAATGAAACTTTACGGACACAGACAACAATACCAGGAGTAATCGAGGCTTTATTTTATCCGAAAAATTTAAGATTTTCTCTAAAAAACGTGTTAACATTCTTATCGAGTCAAAATTAATGTAAATTGTAATACAGTTATCATTTTTAAAGCAATCAACGTAATGAAAGTCGATTACAAATATTAATCTATACATTATACGTTGCAACAAAACCATTTCAAATATATACTCATGAACAAATTGAGAGGAATGCAAAAAAATGTTTAATTTCTTTTCCTCCGTTGTTAACGGCGGGGGCCGTCTAAGATATGATCACAAACTGGAGACTTCCCGGAACGGCCCCCGCCATTATATTAATTTGATAAACCGAAAATTCTCGCGAAAGAACATCGATTCCTGGCAAGGATGATACGTGAGGCTATTGAAATTAAAAAACATCCTAATTTCAATAGAGGGAGGCTGAGTACTACCACCTGCTTGGGATCCTGTAATTAATATACTAATTAAAACTAAACCCAAGCATACCACTGCAAGACTTCCAGGCACAGTAAGTTCATTCTGTGTAGATCGGACCAAATTTAATAATTAAAAAAGCTGAAGGTACTCCGGGTTAATTCTGACATCGGGACGTAAATCACCTCAGTCCTCCGTGACCATGGGTGTTTTAAAGCACCCGAAACGTCGGGAATTAATAAATATAAGTTAAAAAACGCGATAAAATCCGTAAAAGTAGTTTTATTCAATGTGTAGTGTTCGTGTAAATATAAGAAATCATTATTAGTTAATGCTATTAAATAGGAAGTTTTGGAATGTTTTTTTTTTAAATTTCGTTGTTTTTATGTAATCCACGACTTTTTTGCCACCAGGGCAGTGCCACTTAGAAACGAGGTGAAATAATTAACGGATTACATGGTGGGAATGTTAATTTGTTAGAAAAAATAAAGGTTAACGGTTATATTTATTTGGATTAGAAACGAATAAACCATGTACACCAATACAGACCATTTACAGATATTCCTAAAGGTAGAAAAATTTAAAAAAAGGAGTTACAAAGAGTGAAAAACATTAAGCAACAAACCACTTAGGCATGGTTTTGTGTATTTATCTAATTCTCTAGAAACCGATAAAATTTTATTTAAAACGCAACCTTTCAATTAAATTAATACATTGTGTGACAAAAACCTTCACCACAATCACTACTAGCGACGTCTGGTCAACGAAAGATTATCATTATCGCATAATATTGCGTTCTTTCATACTGCGCAATATTTTGGCATCTTTTGAATTTGAGTTTAAATTTAGATTTTGTTTCAATTTTTGCCTTGACTCCCTTGTTAACGTGTTAAGTGTGAATTGTTACTGCAAATGAACTGAGAATGCCAGATCTAAACGCCACTCCAGTTGCTAAGACTGTTAACTTTTAATTGAAACAGGGCACACCTATAAACATGTTTTTTTTATAGAATGAGGTTGACAAACGAGCACACAGTCCACCTGAAGGTAAGTGAATGCTGTAGGTCATAGACGTCTACATTAAACCTCAATTAAGAATCAAAATGCAGATGCGTTGTTACCTCTGAGGACTGAGGTGGAATGCCTCGTTTCCAGCAAAAAGGGTATCCGCTTCTCTACACTTACCATACGAAACGCAACAGCCTTAAGCTCCTATTTAACGCTGGCATTCTGACAGAGCTTAGTCCCCGGTCGAGCCGACCCATTAGTGATATCGCCCAATCATTACGCTAATCAAAATCTGTGGTACAACGAGTTGTCAAGAGGTATCGGACCAAACAGTATACGAGACTCACAGGCCAGCGACGTGAACGGAAAACTGTGGCCAGTGATGACTGGTTCATCGTTACCAGCGTTCTTAGAAATTCCGAGGGGTTACAGTAAACACAAAAACTGTGAGAAAAATACTGAAATCGGCCTGAATTAATTCACACTTACCTGAATCCCCCCCTCCCCTCATATTGTAGTGGTGTTGAAAGTGGTGATGCTGGGATTAGTGGTG